>OY776112.1:146537818-147737818 GCA_963675035.1 Allygus modestus | reverse complement strand
AGTGGATTTTCTCGCCGTACTGGCAGTTGCGGGGTTTCCCATTTTTAACCTCGCTGTCCGACCCTATTCTGATTTTATAAATGTCACATAACGAACACTGAATCACGTCAATGGCGCTGGCCGAGCCATGTTGGAATCAACAAGCAAAATATTTGCCATTATTTAGTACCTATGTCGTACTCTTTAGTTCTACCATTAAAAATATTAGTACCTCTTACGTAAATAAATAATTTAATTTAGTTAGTTCACCGTATCATTTAGCCTATGTCGCATTGCTCAATATCCTTTGAGGTACTACAATTTAAAATACCTATAGGTAATTATTAGATATACATAAGCTCTATCTAACGGTATAAATATTGTACTAATACATTATTCAATAATCATATAATATTTAACATTAATTGTGTTGCATTGTTTAACAAATCAGTGGGAAAGTGTGGTATATGACGAGGTATATTATAGGGGAGAGTGTGGGATAGAGTGAGATTTTTTTGTATCAGCGCGTGGGATATTTTTACTACTGAGTGGAAACAATGAATGTTTGTTTATAAATCACACAAATGTAAACATATTTTCAACTATGAAGTAGGTAATGTTTTTTTAATTTTGAAATAGTTTAAAATGTGAGTGTTATGTGAATTAATGGTGTTTTGTCGTGTTTAAAACAATACTTAGCCTATATCTATTTATATTTATTATTAGTTTATTTTTTACTGGAAAACTTCGATGTAAAAGCTAAGTGTTTGGACTAGTGATGATAAATTAATACAATAAGTTTTGGAATTTTTGAATTACTGGGACAGTATAACTCCGTTACACGGCTGACTGTGATTGATAATCAAGAGTGTTGTAGACCTATAGTAGTTTCTTTTCATTGTGAATAAATTACTCGATGGTAGACTTACTGAACGATCATACGTGCAAACTGTCTTTATAACATGTAATGTACCAAATAAGCCCCACTGGCATCTAATGATATGGGATTACAGTTTTGTAGTCTACCGGTCAGTAAAATAGTCTGGTTACAGTTTATATTTTTTGGCATTTTCTGTAAATAAAATTGATTTTCATAAACAATCAAGATGTCCAAAACTCCGTAATACCAACCGTCTACATTGTTCAACTAGTTACGTTGTAGACAGATTGCCCTCCTGAAAAATTTTCAATAATGTAGATGTTGGTTTTTGCTTTTAAAACTCTCGTACTGCAATTTCACTAGCTTGTGTATTAAAATTCAAACTACATATTAATGATGTAAACATTTTTTAATTTAAGGTATGAAGTTTATAAGATACTGTTTTAGAAATCAATCATTGAATACCTTTTTTTACATTCAATGGGGTTAAAAGAAGTATATTTCTGTATGTTTAACCCCCTGATTTTGGAGCTCGAAATTAATAGGTCTAATAATAATAATAATTGGCAACTTTTCCCTCAGGTGATATATTTAAAACTCGTCAAAAACCATCCGGTGCCAATAATATATTAAAGTCATTGGCCGAGTCATAAAAATCCGTGAACAGGCCTAATGGCCATAGCTAGGACCTGTGACCAAATAAACACAATCACTTTAATCTAATTCGCTAGGTACACACAGTGGTTTTAAGAGGTTAACTGCTCCATCTCCCCCTCCAGGATTAGGTGGAAACGTATTCCGAATATTCTCTATTCATTGTTGCTGGATTAGGAAACCACAGCTTAGCTGCTATAGGCACGTCTTCCACAAGCGGGAATTTTGCGCAGGTTACCGGAAGGTTAGGATATAGCAGGAAAGGGTGGGATGGGACAGGCAGAGAAATTGGCCAACTCCCGTGCTCCTGTGACAGCTGTGATCAGGCTCAAACCGGCGGACCCGCTCTGCCCTCCAACTGGCCAACTCAACGGATGGGGTATCCATGTACAACAGCCAGGGACCATACATTCTCAGGTTGGGGACCGAAACCCTGAGTTTCCGCCCCCAGCCGCTGCAACTGGAGGGACCAAAGGTGAAAGGGAAGTTTGTCATAATGGACAGCCAAAAAACTTACCATATGTAATGACAACTTCAATTGATGTACCCAATGTCAGCCTCAAAACTGGTATAGACCAGTTTTAAGGTTGTCCTGGGACGAATATTCTATATTGGTCAATGCTAACACACCAAGTTTTAATAAAATTAATCAGTATATAAGAGAGATATGCTTTTTTATTTCTTATAAGAATAACATCGGACAATGTACTTAGTTTACTGCTGAATGGAAATTGAAATATTCTCCACAACCATTAGCCGAATAACCTACTAAAGAAATATTAATTCAACCGTGCGTGGATTGGAGTACTAATTTTTCAGCTTTTTGAGCTTTTTATGCCAATGAGTTAAAACTGTTGAAACCTGTTAAAAATATTTAAAGTTTATGGTATTAAGAAAGGTAAAAAAACTTAATTTTGGGACCTCTTAAGCCCTGGAATTTCTGAACTCAAATTTATCTAAAAAATCAGTTGTTACATTTGATTAGAAACCTGATATAAACCACCAAATCAAAATCCAAAGATTTCGAAAGCGGCTCCTCAAAACTGCTCCATACCTATATACTACGTTGTTGGGTACCAAAATATTGTGGATACATCTTTGTTCTTCCCTCAGGGCTCTGCCTTTACTATCACTCCCAGACGTTTAATTTTAACGTATGATTATTCGTTGGATTTCTTTTGTTAAAGGCAGCATGAAATATGTCCCCACGTTTGATACGCCGCCCTCCTCAACCATAGACCTCCACTACACCGGCAAATTTTCTATGTTATTATTTACGCCTTTTTTAGTAATTTTAGAAAATTTTCAATGATACCAAAAATTTGTGTTACTTTTGTTTAACCCCGGCCTTAGAGCTCCGCCTCACTGGCTTTAAAAGTTGCCATGTTAAATTTATTGAGGAAAGATGACCCTTGGGTCAGCGTTTGGGTTGAGTACTACTAGCTGGTAGGATAGACGTTCTTCTGTCCTAATGTCATTGAATTTGTTTTATGTCAAAGATTCTCGTTCTTTTTCAAGATGAGCTCGTTCGCTTCACTCACTCGTCTCCAGGATGAGCTCGTTAGCTACGCTCACTCGCCTATTTTTAAATAAAGCTTGCTTCGGTATTGAAAAAGGGTTGCCATTCAAGTAGATTGGTTATTTCCATAATAAACCTATGTTTATATGCTTTTCAAGTATGTTTAGATATCATCCTTACAACAGCTGTTTGATGTAACTAAATAAGTAACATATAAACCCGAATTTGTTTTATGTATTTAGATAATGAAAATCACTTAATAATATCTTGCCATGACAACGATAACACACTAGGCAGCAGTACGGATTTTGGCAATTTGAAATTTAAGTAATTGCACAACACCATCTGTAGAGCCTGATTTAAGCATAGGCTATATTATACAAATCAAACAGGAAAGGTGGCCGGGCTGGTAAGGGAGTAGGCCTATACCGCACTTGCATATAGGGAGTAGGCCTATACAGATCCTAAATTCAGTCCTGGCCGTCTGTATGCAGAACTTCAAACATGCTAAAATCCAGAATCATTGTCCCTGTCTCGTGTAAATTCTATGAGCCGAAAAGTAAGAATATGTTATAGTCAATCAATACAAATACTGAATTAATTTGACTCAATCCTATCATACACTATAATATGAGTAAGGTTTGAATACTCGCTTTCTTGGTTGATTGCTTGAAACTGTGATCTCAAAAACGGCTCAAACGATTTTCTTGAAAAATAACTAATGTTTCCTTCCAACTACTTTGTTTGTAAATACTGTACTGATCTCTGGGATAAAAATAAGTTCTAGACATGTCCCATCCCCAAGAAAAATCAAATAATGGGAAAAGCCACAGTGGAAAATAAAAAAAAAATACATTGGGCTTACGGAGATTAAAATAAAAGCAAAAGAGTCATAACAGCTGTTTAAACTCAATCAGCGAACTCTCAAAGTTATACTGTACTCATATAGTTTAAGTTTTCACCTGGCGCTGAGCTTTGCTAGGGGACGGTCAATCAGTTTGTTTGTGACTTGGAGTAGTTTTCATCAAGCAAGTGTTAAAAAAGAAGCAAGTCTAGACTAATGTTGGCAAATGATAGTGTTTAAATACTGAAGCCTAGGTCTATGAATGTAGATAGCAAGATAAACTTCGCATAATTGTGATTAATAATCAATCTAGAGGCTATAACGCCAAAAAAACTACTTTTTATCTTTTCTGAAATGGATCGTTCCTTGGTGCGGTACTTGAAAGGTGATTAAACATCTATTGGATGTTTTTGAATTTAATTACCCTATACTTGTCCAGACTTCCACCAAATTTAAAGTAAAACCGACCCATTGAAGCTGATTTAGCATGTAAATTAAGTTTTACTTGGCTCTATGTACTGTTATACAGGTTTTATAGACTTTTTACCCATGCCAGACGAATTTTGTTAGAGGGATTAATGAACGCTTTTAGGGAATGGGTCCTAACCCATAAATTAGTGGACGTCCCGGGAATCGAACTCGTGACCTCTTGAACTGAAGTCCAAGAGTTTGAAACCGGAAGGCTAGCGAGACGCTAGAGTCTGAAACCGGAAGGTTAGCGAGACGGTTGATCGAGTTGGCATTTTCTCAGTTATCTGTAGCTTAATCATAACAAATTATACATCGTTTATAATTTGTAGGAAGGCTAGCTTGCTACAAAGGTTAGGTCGAGGTAAACCCACCGAAGAATTGGTAGTGTGAAAAAACGAAAATAAAGTATTTTGTAATGAACCCTCATAAAAAAACAAGGTCCCAGTAGTAAACATGGTGGTTACACGGATCGAGGATGTGATTATGTAGCCTTACTCAACTCTTGCTCCATACGTAGAAATGCTGTGTTTATTGACCAATGTGAACACTCCTTTAGAAATGATTTCCTCAAAAATAACATTGGTTTATAAAAGGGAAAGCATAGCCTTGCATAACATTTATAAATATATTAAAATTCATTTAAATTAATCACAACAAAATATAAATCAACAAAAGCTCAAAGTTACTGACAAAATTAATTGTTATTAATATATATTTTATTTTAATTATTTTATTTTCAATGTATTAATTTAATTTGTATGTCGAGACTTGTCAGAGGAAGTATTATTTAAGTTCCGTAATCAAAACCAAGGCCAACCCTAACAAATGCACCCTCTGAATATAAACAAAATACTTTCGTTTTGAAAGAAAAGTGACAACAAATTTATCCTTGTAAAGCTCTAGTGTGATAATAGAAGTAAAACTATCCTTAATTATGTGGTGAAATTCACGGTAACAGGTTTTTGTGTTAAGCACGGTAAATTAAATTGAATGTTTCACGGAATAATAAAAAATAAATGTTTAGTAAAAGTCAGGTTAAGCATCCAATATTTATGTTTGTTTCAAAAGTATTACACTTAGGGTTAAGTTTAAATTATAAGGTATGAATTAAAAATTTAAATATTTGAGTTACAATCAAAATTGGACTTTTTGGATATTTTAGACATTTACGAAAACCTATTATTAGCTTAAGGCAAACAGTAATAACATTATCCATTTAAACTATCAATAGTTTAATATTGGGAAAGGTTTTATGATGTCACATTCCTTTTTGAGTTACAAAACGCTGTTAAAATTAATTCACATAAAAACGCTGATAATTTATCATATAATGTATCTAAATGAATCAGAATTGGTGAATTATAAATTTTGTATTGTGTTATCAATTTCAATTACATTGTTCCTGTCATTTGCAGCGTCGCTGCTCAAGTTTAGTTAATTAACTTGGCTTTACCTCGTCCACCGTTCCATTAAGTAATTGTCTTCTGCCGCTTGGACATAGCAAGTATTCCAAGTATACACAAATATAACAAGTCACACAGTTGTTCTGCGTAGATTTTTGATGGCAGAGAACATATTATATGCCTAAGTGAATATGCTTATATAATTTTGTGTAATAATTCACTGAAGTCCAACCATAATAATTTGAATTATTGCCCTCAACTAATCACTTTCAAATCAACAAATCTTTATGGCTGATAAAGAGTAATTCGTATGTGTACTTAATTTATTTTACGCTATTAACCCCTAAAGTAAAATAATGACGCGATTAAAATACGTTATACGTGAGGAAAAGAGTAAAAACATTTATTGGCAACTTTTAATACTCGTTACAAAACTGATAAAATGAAGTATACAAACCTTTTAAGACTCAATGACAAATATATAGTTCTGTAAACGTGTTACTGTTGAAAAATTCATTCGGAGCTGGAAAATAATTTTACGATTTTCACATTTAAACTACCACTTAGAAAACCATGATGGCAGACGTGGTTTAAGATCAATACCACGACGGAATACCGAAACCTTGTTGGTCAGAACACATCGTGAGGCGTGATATGTGGAAGACATCAATCTTCTATTCTAGGTGTCCTCAAAAATTGCGTTTTTTTCACTGACTACGTATCTTCAGTAATGTTTGATTTGTTTTAACTGGACTAATTATGCCAAGCATATGCACCGTGCTATATATATAAAAAGGTACAAAAACATATACAATCTATACAATAATTATTTTCGTTACATACCGTCAAATTCGTAGTTAAAAAATAAATTATGTACATTGAGCCAAATGACAGCCAATGTTTGAAACCGTTTATACAGAGCTGATACTACAGTAATTAAAATGAGTAAGGTAATACAATTAGAGTAAAATATGACAAAACTCAAAATTAAAAAGAGTTAATTTAGTTCATGTAGTAAATATAAAATTCTCAAATTCAATTCCGAATATATCTCCTTTTCACTCCATCCTTTAATTATTTTACTAACTACACTTTAGCCAACATAAGACATTGTACAGGTGATCCCAGATCGTATGTGTCAAACTTTAATAGGTTATTCATCAGGTTAAAATAAAAATAAAAAAAAAGTACCAACTTATGTCCTATATCTAACGTAAACCGGCTCAATGTGTGTCGGTCTGTATGTATTTAAAAAAGTCTAAATATCTATGAAACCATTGGATACAAAGTCTTGCAATTTGGTATAAATGTTACCCATTTTGACATAACAAAGTTTGGCATTTAATTTGTCTACAATACCGTTTAAAAATGGCGGACATTAAAATAATAAAAATAAAGATTTTACAAAATAATTTCTATTTACAAATAATTTAGAAAATGTAAATCCATATCCAACGATGTATAATTTGTTATGATTAAGCTACAGATAACTGAGAAAATGCCAATTGAATGGTTTAAGGTAAGTCTCCCTTGCTGCTTATGGTAGCCGACCGCATAATGTCGGTAAGAGTAAAACAGCTGATTATTTAAACAGCTGGTTGATACAATAGTATAGTATGACTTTAGCATTCAGGAGTCCAATTAAAAAGAAAGTAAACATATTTTAAACTCATTTATTGACATACTAAATTCATTTATGATTGAAAAATAACAAATCTTTAAAATGATGCAAAATAAATCTAACAAAACCAACCAGCTGTTTAAACAATCAGCTTTTATACCAGCTAGTAATGTACTAATTTAATTTAACCAACACTATGCAGGCGGCTACCCTAAGCAGCAAGGGATACTTACCACTAGCCATTAAATTTGTATTTTCTCAGTTATCTGTGGCTTAAGCATAAAAAACTACACATCTTGAATTTGGATTTAAATTTTCTCAACAATTTGAGTGTAGTAATAATTTTGTAAATTAGTTAGTTTTTTGATTTTTAATTTTATACATTTTAAAACCCGGCATTTAAAACGGAATATTGTAGAAACAACTATTTTTAGGAATTTATATGCTATGTTGGGGTAATATTCATGACAAATTTCAAGACTGTGAGTAAAATTTTTTTAGATATTTATACTCTTGTAAAAAACACATACAGACCGACTGACAAATAATGGTTAGAGACTAAACATGGCGTTTAATGAATTTGTTTTCGTTTTAACCTGTTGAATAACCTGTTAACGGTTGGCACCAACTATCAGCCAAACCCCATGAACCCCCCCCCATGAACCCAGTATGACTTGTGACTTGTATTTATCAGTCTAACAATAGTTTAAATCTTATTAATAAAAAACTTCTGTGGTTACGAACAGAAATTACGTTTTACAGATTTAATTATGTTTGATCAGCAAGACATCAAAGGCAGATGAAACTAAAATGTATTACAAATTTAATATTAGAAACTGCATTTGAACTACAAGTCACTATAATATAGATCGGGCGAAGACATACTAGGAAAATATTTGTAGTAGGTTAAACATGATGAGATTAAGGCTAAAATACTTTATAGATGGGGACATTAAATATAATGGTACTATATAGATAATAATTTAAACTTTTTTCTGATCAGAAATAGAGTGTGCTACGGAGGCTTCATCTATTCAATAGCTTCAGTGCTACTTGTGAAATTGTGATGCTCTTATCGATAAAGATAACGTAAGTGATAAGGTTACTGTTCGGCAGCTTAATTGGTCAGTAAATCATGACACCATCTGCCGCTGAGTTTATAGCTTAGCTAAAAAAGGATTTCATGGATATGGTGCTTGTTAAAAAGTGTAAAATATAAATATCACAGTTTTACTTTTAGGTTATTATAGTTTTATATTTTTCATATATTCCTATTTTTATGATATATTTGGTCCAATTGTAATATGATGCACATTTTATCAAGAGCCCTACTACTGGTCTTCGTAATATCTTTATTTATTCTAATACAATAATCATTGTGAGTTTAGTTGACAGTTTTCTGTTTTGTAAACTCATATCTAGATAAGCTAAGCGTAGATTTAAAAGTTATCGTCAATTTTATCAACATAACATTTTAATACCAGTACACATAAAAAAATACCAACAAATTTCTATACACTAAATTTGAAATCCATATTGTAAAATTAAAAATGAATAAACATTAAGTAATAAACGAAACATTTTTATTCAATCTCTTTCTGCTTATTTTTTACCTAAATGTTAACTGTTTAAGTTTTACAAAGCTATAAAACAACACACTGACAATTTAGTTTTACAACAGTTGAAAAATTGTTTTTAATAACTAAAGTAACATAGGTGGGTCTCATCTTTAGCTTTAGGAACTGATATATTGTTCAATAGCTTAGAAAGGACATTTAAAAATTAAAACCTTAATATTAGCAATAATTATAAAACAAATATTTAATTATTTTCAAACAGCTTGTTAAATGAAAATTTGTCTCATTTTACTGGAGCAATTATCTGCGTTCAGATTATTGTTCCAGTAAATCTGGATTTAACGGTTTATTTAGCGAGTATAAATATCACTCGTACAACACTAACGGCATTAGTTGGATTAAGCTAGCGATCTATAGGGGTGGAATGGGGTTACTTCAACCCTGCTCCATCACCTGGCTTGTTACGTGGCCTGAAAACCAATACCGATCACTTGATCAAACGATCAACATGCATATTGTAAATTACACTCGTACAACACTAACGGCATTAGTTGGATTAAGCTAGCGATCTATAGGGGTGGAATGGGGTTACTTAAACCCTGCTCCATCACCTGGCTTGTTACTTGACCTGAAAACCAATACCGACCACTTGATCAAGCGATCAACATGCATATTGTAAATGGCACTCGTACAACACTAACAGCATTAGTTGGATTAAGCTAGCGATCTATAGGGGTGGAATGGGGTTACTTAAACCCTGCTCCATCACCTGGCTTGTTACTTGACCTGAAAACCAATACCGATCACTTGATCAAACGATCAAACATGCATATTGTAAATGGCACTCGTACAACACTAACGGCATTAGTTGGATTAAGCTAGCGATCTATAGGGGTGGAATGGGGTTACTTAAACCCTGCTCCATCACCTGGCTTGTTACTTGGCCTGAAAACCAATACCGATCACTTGATCAAACGATCAACATGCATATTGTAAATGGCACTCGTACAACACTAACGGCATTAGTTGGATTAAGCTAGCGATCTATAGGGGTGGAATGGGGTTACTTAAACCCTGCTCCATCACCTGGCTTGTTACTTGACCTGAAAACGAATACCGATCACTTGATCAAACGATCAACATGCATATTGTAAATGGCACTCGTACAACACTAACGGCATTAGTTGGATTAAGCTAGCGATCTATAGGGGTGGAATGGGATTACTTCAACCCTGCTCCATCACCTGGCTTGTTACTTGGCCTGAAAACCAATACCGATCACTTGATCAAACGATCAACATCCATATTGTAAATGGAACTCGTACAACACTAACGGCATTAGTTGGATTAAGCTAGCGATCTATAGGGGTGGAATGGGGTTACTTAAACCCTGCTCCATCACCTGGCTTGTTACTTGGCCTGAAAACCAATACCGATCACTTGATCAAACGATCAACATCCATATTGTAAATGGAACTCGTACAACACTAACGGCATTAGTTGGATTAAGCTAGCGATCTATAGGGGTGGAATGGGGTTACTTAAACCCTGCTCCATCACCTGGCTTGTTACTTGGCCTGAAAACCAATACCGATCACTTGATCAAACGATCAAACATGCATATTGTAAATGTCACATAATAGTGTTTGGACTATTTTAGTTTATTTTAATTAAATATACAAATTACTTTCATTAAGGTATACAATGACCAATAGCTAAGGTTAGCCGAAACACAGAACAGGTATGCAATATGCCTTCATTGCAGTTAACTATCTTTACTTCTTGTTATGTTGTTTTATATCAGCAATAAGTGATATTCACAGTTTGTATTTTTATGTGAACATAATTGAACATAAAAATAGGCTGCTTACGTACATTATGTTAAACGTTGTGGTAGCCGATTCAGAAACTTTACTTTAAAAACGCTTCATATTTATTATTGCTAGGCTTATCTTAACAATACAAAACAATAATGGTTAGTAAGAGTTAGGATTATTAAGGTAAGCCTGGAAATAATATAATCAAACAATCCAGAGGCTGTAAGCTAAGATTTGTATTTTAAATTTAAGCACAAAGATTTGCTGTGACGTGATACTATTTCCATAAACATACTATATTATGACAAATTTTGCAACTGTCCTTCACTAACTGTCCTTCTTTTTTTTAATAAGAAATTTCCAGTTCTGTTCCGCCTAATTGCAGAAGGCATTACGCCGTTATCTGAGGTTACTAACGAGGACGCACCTCAATCATTATCAAGGTCAAGGGCTGCATATTGAGTGATACATTGACCCCCACCCCACCTCACCACAACCACAATTCCGATTCTGTTACTTCAAGTTATTTATACGTACATTCAAGTAGCAATAATTTAATTTACTTCCGAGCTACTTCAATTCCAGACTCTAAAAATGTATTTGTTTATAACCTCCTTGTTTATATTATATGCTACTTTTTATGAGCATTAATAAATTGCTTTATAGCCTTGACACTCAAGGTATAATTTAATTTTAGTTACAGAAGTAAATAAATGTTAATTGTTTTAAAATTGTATCTTTTTAAAGTAATAATCAGCCTAAATTGAAATGGAAAATGAAAAATATGCTTCAATTTCTTTAAGCTTGTAGGATTTCTAATGCTCGTAATTAGTGGGGTAGTCTCAATCACCTTAATTAATTTCGCCATAGATTGATTTCTTGTATGAAAACCAAATATAATTTAACCTGATTGTATTGCACTGCCGTTCATTAAATCTTCCCTCGCTGTAATAGTGGACATTCCCCCTTCGTTGAACCGTTGTTGCCTTTACTAGGGATAGATTTAACACTATTTGTATAGGCTATATATTTATACTTAATGCAAATTGCACTTTATCTCTTTTAACTAAAACATATTATTTGTTTTAAATTCTTTGTTGGTGATAGTGACTTTATGTTCTTTAAGGAGTTGTTGTTAGAGAGTTTAAGAGAGTCAATTCTCGCACTTAGGAGTTGGGTGCTCGCTGTCTCTCTAAGGTATCTGGGTCAATGGGTTTGGTCAGTTTGGGCTTTCTTTTGACTGCTTAAACATCTGTTTTAGCTTTCTTTTATTTTTTAGCATCACCCAGGTCGTGCAAATATTTTGGTTATGTTGTATATTCTTCTCACCTGAAGATGGTATCAGCTTACAGATCCCGAAACGATTACAATTTGACATTCACTGTCAGTGATGTCTAATGTCCGCATTAATTTCTTAGATATCAAAATATATGTTACATTCCCAATCGTCCGTCGATTTTAAGGGCTATAATTTACATTCCTTATAAACTCAATTTTGATAACTATTCTTCTATTTGAGCCAGATATATATATCTAAAGAGTTAATGCGTTATTATTGAAGTATATTACACAAATACACATAATCCCCTAATACTTCAAACAGTCCCCAGCTCTGGTGACATACCATAAATCACAAGAAAGCAGATGACGGCAGATACACCTTTCTCTGAGACCTTTTAGTCATCAATACCCTGAAGTCACTTCACTTTGATACTAAACTCTCCCTAAAGGTGGCAACACAATACAAACTTATCCAGCAAACATTGCAATCAGCAAACAAGTAAATCATATTTCGTAGATTTTAAATAAATCACAATCTTGCTTTTAATGGAAACGGCGTAATACATTAGTAGATGTCGAAGGACAATTCACCTTAATTTGCATACAGATAGCACCACGTGTATGGGTTAGTTGCATTAATTTTTCCCCACCAAACCTAATGTAAACAAGTTGAACTCTCTACTGACTCACTTCAGTAACGCAAAATATCTATATAAAATGCTAACAGAAAATAATGGGGTTTTAGTAATGTAATTCACTTTTTGGGTACATTTGTGTATAATTGAAGCCCCCTAAACAAATATGTATTTGTCGGTAAAAGTTCAGTAAAAAGTTTTATAACCGTTAATGATCATAAAAGTTTAATATTTATAGTTTAGTAATTTACAAAAGAGTGTCGCTTGCATAAACGATACATTTTATCCTTCTTTTGTGTTCATTGTGGTACCCTCATTGTGGTACTCAGCTCATTGCTTTTGCTTTAATTTCCATAAGTCTTAATAATTAGGTTTTGTACAATTTTGCAACAGGTTTGATTTAACACAGATATTTTCTATTATTTGAACTAATCAAATATACTCGTTTATATTATATTGGAAGTGTCAGGGGAGATTATATAACTATACGGAGTATAATTTTGATGGTTATTATTTGTTTTCTGCATTTTAGTTTTTACAAATGAATGATATTTTAAATAGTTTGTTATTTTCGAACCATCTAATATAAAACATTAACTTAATTATGTTTTATAAACAATTAAAGAATACTTTTAATAAAAAATAACATCTCTTGAACAGTTTAATATAAGTCTTTGATTTCTTTGATATGTTTTTATATAAATCTGGGTTAGCCGAGATATATTTTAAGTTTTAATTTGTATTGTAAACTATCTATTTGCGACTTATTTGCATTGTTATTTCAATTCCGTTTAATGCTGATTCCTTAGATAAATAAATACACAGTCATAACCAAAACCAACTACATTTAATTACCTGTACCTACTATGTAATATAGGACAAAGCTCAGAGCAAAGATATTATTGTTACTTTCTTTTTACCTCCAAGCTGAAGTCCTCTCTTAAAAGCAACACTCAAGACATTCAATTAGGAGTTATTTCCCCAACGGAAAACTATTTAATTATTTGTTACTTAACAAAGGCGAGCACTTCCCTAATATCTTCATCTTTCTTGGAAGTGGAATTTTTTCCAAGTAATAAGATATTTATGTTTTGCTAGCGTAAAATGCGTGTTGTTTGGACAATTTGTAGATGCTTGTTTCGTATGGAATTCATTATAAATATATTTTTAAATTGAAATTTAATTAACTTTATTTATATACTATTATCTAACACTGAATCATTAGTTTTTGGAGAACCTTTATGCGAACAAATTACTTACAGTACACCTTTTTAACTACTAGGTATTTTTTTAAAGTTTTATGTATGCATCTAATGTAAAGATTGTATAGATAATTAATTTTACTATTTACTCCTTCCCCTTTTTTAACTTACCAATAGATTCCTTACTCTCTCTGTCTACTAAGTTGTTCATTTTTTAATAACAGGCTTAAACTACCTATGTACAATTTAAAATAAATGGGTTTATATCACATAAGCACAATTTGTATTGTCTGATATATTTTGTTTCTGTACCTTCAATTGCCTTGACTGCTTGTCTCAACCACACAAGGCAAAACGAGCTAATTTTGGTATTGTACGTTTAACATACCAAAACAAAACGATTCAAACAAAAGTTTGATTAACTTCAGAAAGTAGTGTATCGCTAAACATGTAAATTTTATTCGAGTAGTTACTAATAAATAACTTCAATGTTTTCGTTGCCTCCTCAAAACCTGTTTATAAATAATTTGATTTGATTTAATTAGGATTTGATTTGATTAGGTGCTTCACAAACGCTAGCATAAATTAAGGTCAATATCAACGTTCAACTTTCTACATAACTGGGAAATGCTGCGAAGCAGATGCTGAAGTATGTGCGAATGGAGAGACCTATTCAGACTTCTTTTTATATATCTTACGAACACTCCCTTTTATATATTTCCCCACGTGTGGTTTTCCTCTTACGGTTCACATATTTCAGCATACAAAATATTTATGTTTTAGAATTTTATTGACACGGTGCTTTTTCAATTCTTTATAATTATTGATTAAAACATTGTTCCATGAAGAACAAATTTTTTCAAACACATTAAAGTAGAAGAAAACAAAATTCATAATTTGCGTTTGTATATACGTTTATATTAATAACCTATTGAGATCATATACCTAAAATTAAGGTATTAACCTTTACATTTAAGTATTTTATTATTTCTTTATATAAGACTTTAAAAGTCTTATTAGTGAATTTCCTTTGGAAAGTGAACTATTAGAATGACCCGCACGGTGAAACTTAAGCCGGAGACTACCATAGAAGTTCCTAACGTGACCCCCTGAACACGTTTTCGGGGGTCGTTCAAAATTTTATATATATATATATATATATATATATATATATATATATGTATGTGTTTGCACTCTAGCGGTCGCATATTTTGTCCGATTTACTTCAAATTTGGTAGGGACGTTCCTTTCTGTAATCAGTTGGACAAGATCGTTGGGAAAAACAATCGGAAAACTTTAAACCCCTTTTTTGGGGGATTAATCTTTCAAATTTCGAGTTTTTGGGCCCAAAAAGGGTCAGGAAAGCCCCAGAAGTAATATCAAAGCATGGAAAAAGATGGAAATTAGAGAGGCGAAAGTTTTAAGCCCTCTCTAGTATAGGTATTTACCGAGATATTAACGAAAATGTGCATCGACCAAACACAGTACGTTGTCTTATGGGGGTTTTACACTAGAAAAGCCTGTTATTCCTTTGTTAGAGAACTTTTACCATCCCCAGCAACCTCACGTCTCCTTTCAAGCCTGTCTGGACCTTCTCCTAACCTTATAATGCGCAAAATTGTATTCCTAGCTTTGCAAGTAAATGAAACCAGGAGTATCAGAACAGCCAACAAATCAGTGTTTTCATATTTCATCAATACCAATTTTCATCAATATACATTCATAAATAAACGATTTATGACATTTTAATTATTCTCCATAAGAATAACATGGCGGCTGAGTATGCAGGTTTGCTGAAGGAAGGAAAACAAAAAATGGGGTTTTATACAAATATCAATACAACTCATTTAGGCAAAGCCACATACCAAATTTCATTAATTTATTTTCATAATTAAGGGAGATAACACGTTATTTATTCTCCATAAGAATAACATGGGGCTGAGTACGCAGGTTTGCTGCTACGGGAGCCTTTGGCAAAAAATGTTTTTTTTGAGCAAATATCAGTGGTCCACAACCAGATGAAGCCGTATACCAAGTTTCGTCAGTATACGTTCATAAATAAGCGAGATGTAAAATTTTTCTTTTCCTCCATAAGAATAACATTAGACAACGTACTGTGTTTAGCACTTTCAATATCTCGGTAACCAATTGACGTAGAGAAATGATCAAAATACCAAATTGTGTTTTTTTTTAAGCTGAATCCAATGGTAAAAACTAAAATTTGACTATTTCAAAAATTATATGTAAAAAATTCAAAAAACCCATTTTTGGGGTACAAAACCCCCCCAAAATACCCCTTCGGATAAAGCGATCTGGCTGGTTTTCGAACTTAAAGTCATAAATGTTGCTTTACACGTTTATACCAAATTTCATCAAAATCGGATAATTTTTA
Source organism: Allygus modestus (assembly GCA_963675035.1). Lineage (NCBI taxonomy): Eukaryota > Metazoa > Arthropoda > Insecta > Hemiptera > Cicadellidae > Allygus > Allygus modestus. Next base: position 147,721,543 of record OY776112.1, on the reverse strand, counting down.
CGAGAGTTATCGTGCTCACGGACACATATATATATATATATATATATATATATATATATATATATATATATATATATATATATATATATATATACAGTTTCGAACGAATGGTGTTTTTGGGGTCTGGGGACCTCAAAACGAAAAGTTATCATGGTCCCGGGCCTAGGTCTTACCATGCCGACTACGGTAATAGCTTCTTCCCTATAGGGGAAATTCGCTAAAAATGAATTCCTATCTCCTCTTTTCATTCCATAACTTGAGAATGAGTGCACCAAATTGAATGATTCTCTTTTTGTTGTGTTCGTTAATGTCAGGACCAGGTTCTTAGAACAGAAAAGGTTTAATCCAACCTAAGGGCTCTGTCCCACTGGCCTTCAACGTTCCCATTGATTTGATCAAAGTTCAGTTAGTTACAGCTGTTAACAAGGATTATATCTAAACATACTTGAAAGGCATAAACATATGTTCATTAAGGAAATAAAAAACCTACATGAATGGCAATTCTCAAAATGGAAATAAAAAAATTACTCGAATGGCAACTCAAACTCTTTTTTCGATAGGCGAGTGAGCGAAGCGAACGAGCTCATCGTGAAAACGAGTTCGCACGCAGCACGCTGACATTAGGAAAGTGAATTTCCCCAATAAAAACTTTAAACAATCAAATAACATTTTTGAACAAAGATTTGTGACATTTTTAGCAAAATGGAAAATATTCAGTTTTTTGGCTGTTCCGATGCACCTGGTCTATTGAAATGCAATATTGGGATGGCAATGTTCTGCTTTGTAAGCTTAGGAGGATGTACCATCAGGATCAAAAATCGGTATGGAGGTATTAAGAGTGATAAAACTATATCAAGATATGAAAAACAGCCTTATCCAATGTAAAATTCCCATAAGACAACGTACTGTGTACTCAATTTTCATTTTCTTTAATAACTCGGTAAATATTAGTTCTAGAATTATGAGGGACGGCTTAAACTTTTCGCCTTTTTATGTTCTATAACATGTTATCAACCTTACATTTAGGGCTTATCTGACCATTTTGGGCCCAAAAACTAAAATTTAAAAATGTAAAATCCAAAAAAAGGGGGTTAGATTTTCCGATTGTTTTGCCTAACGAAATTGTCCAACTGATAACAAAAAGGAATGTCCCTACCAAATTTGAAGTAAATCAAACAACAAATGCGACCGCTAGAGTGCAAACACACACACACACACACACACATATGTAGTCTATATATATATATATATATATATATATGTACATGTATATATATATACAATTTAGAACCACCCCCAAAAACGTGTTCAGGGGGTCACGTTAGGAACTTCCATGGTGGTCCGTGTGGGTCATGCTAATAGTTCACTTTCCATAAAAAATTCACTAATGAACGAGTATTTGACATAAAACAAATTCAATGACATTAGGACAGGGCAACGTTTGTCGGGCCAGCTAGTATATAATAGAACATACTGTTGTTTCGGTTTATTACAGTTGAAGTGGTAGCTTACAGAGCATACTTAATAGGCCACTTTCTAAGTATCATTATTACATTAAATTGCTATATCACATACTTTTGTATATCCAAAACAACAAAAATCACTTGTGAAGCTGAAAAATCTTAATGCTTAGTTATATTGCTATTCAGTTACAGGTATGAACATATTCTCAAACACAATTTGCATTCATTGCACAATATTCTATCAGTTATTATCCCAAAACATGGTTCTGTCCTCTGAGTAATTCTTCCAGCTTCCACCTCAATTTATTTAACATTTTAGTTTTTTATTAAATCGAGAAAAAAAGATTATTGGATAAAGCCTGTTCAAGCCACTCACAGCCAATTAGTGATGACAAATGAAATAATGTCCTAAGTAACATAAACTCACCATCACAATTCCTTGTTCTTTTAGTAACCTTCCAACCAATACAGATGTATAAATTCAAATTTTGGAAAATTTTTTAGTTTAGGAAATAAATTAAACGTTTAACGAAGCATAAAATTACAAAAAACTAGAATTAATATTAATTTTATGAAACTTGTTTTTCTCTCATTATTGAGGGCAAATGTCCGTAATTGTTTCCTAAATAGCCTTAAATTACAATCGCAATTAACAAATTTCCAACTAAGAAGCCATTAGTTTAAATGATGATGTTATTATTTAAATTGCAGTTTGACTAAAAAAACAACTATGTCAAAAATTCCAAAACGAAACATTACAGTGTTTTCGAATTGTAGTGCGCAAAAGCTAGAAAGTAAGGTAATACAAATTACTATACCAGCACGTAGCTTTGTGTGATTAATGAAATAAATTGCAAGACTGAAACTTTAATAACCAATAGCACTCTGGTCTTGTGAAAATAACCTTGTGTCACACAATTAGTTGTACCAAAGTACAAGAAGGGCTGAACACCTGGACTTAAACAATAAAGGGATGTTATACCACCAAACTATCTCTGTAGGAATCTAGTGTATGAGAAATAACAAGTTAACGGAGTGGATCCACGTAACAGGTTAAAGTGATACGAAACTGGGTTAACTAAGCTCGGGCTTTATCGCCAAGTTGCCGCCATCACTGTGCTGAGAAAAGGGTTGTAAAATCCCTTGAAATACTTGAAATTACGACAGACACGTTAGGGGATTTATTGTGTGTATTTCTGAATAGCTATACAACTCATATTTTGTTGGGGAATTTAATTCAGTATTTGTTCGTATTTTCCTAGTTTTGGATAACAAGAAAAACATGCTACCAGGTGCGAATTATCGTTTTAGGGGAGTCATAAAGGGAGGAAAAATATAAGTTGTAAAACACAATAACCTTTACGGTGAAAAATGTATCTAATATATGAAGGTCTGAGGTTTTTCTTTGGGGGGGTCACGACCCCCATGACCTGTATCCGCGCCTGATGGATACATTGATTGTATTTAGCTTACATATTAAAGTATAGCAATAGTAAATTACTACTAACTATAGTACTACATGACCCGTGTAGAGTATTGAACTATTACTACATTGAACAGGGAAATTGTTTTCTTTCTTTGCACACTCAGATAGTTTTAGTGTTTTTAATGTTTGGTGAAAGTTCCGTCTCTGATTGTATAAAAGCAAGTCATTAATGATGCAGAATCTTACATATGAAAGAACATGGACAAGCAAGTTATGTAATCAGGTTGTATTTTTGATGAATTAGCTACCGGTATAAACGTTTAAAAGTGTTAAACAACGTGCATAAAACATAGTTGGCGTAGCTTAGTTTGTTCCCATGTTCATAACCTAGCAGTCGTATAATGTCGTAACTACGAAAATGCGTCTATACCATTGAGACATATTTTTTTAATTTTTAACACAAAAAAATCTGTAATAACTGAGCAACTATCTATATAAATAAAATTAGAGTTTTGTCTGTACATTGCTTGGAATTATTACATTTTTGCATATTTTCACGTTACACACCCTAGGGAAGCCAAAACAAGTCTATATCAAATTCCGTCTATCTGTCTGTCGGTAACGCTCAAGGACGGGTTTTTGTTCGCCTTTCACGGGAAAACGGGAGTGCAGACTTTGATGAAACTTTGTTGCTCTGTGTGAAAACTTTGTTTTCATGTATGAGAAGGTTTAAGCTTTAACCTGGCGACTTTAAACAGGCATACGTCTTTTGGAACAAGAATGGCGGCCGCTCAAAAACGTGATTTTGTGCGGTTTTAGTCATGTTTTGTTCGCTTTTCACAGGGGAACTGGTTAATTGATTTCGATGACACTTTTTCTATGTTCTATATGTGCGTTAGAAGGTTTTTAGGCTGGTTAGATTTTTTAAAATCCCCTTAGGACCCAAGGGATTTTAAAGATCCTATGCCATTATTATGGACAAAGCATTTATTTATATTGAGCCAGATGATGGCTTAGGAATAGTTATGCTTTAAACAGATGTTGTAGTTCTTATTTAAAAACGTTGACTGAAGATTGGTAATAAATAACATAAATATCCATATTGGATATGACTTAAGAATATTTATTCCATAAACAGCTGTTGCAGTTATTATTTAAAACGTTGAGTGAGGATTGGTAATGAATAACATAAGTATACCGAGAGGACATACGATCTTTATCTATAGTTGTCAGACTCATGCACTCACTGACATAGAGATCAATGACTTTATCAATTTATCTCAAAAACGACAATGTGTTTAAAGATGAAATTTTGCTTGTGGTTCCCCTTATGCTGCAGATGTACAATAAGAATACGTTAATAATAAAATAACTAAAAAAAAGTCCTATAGGGCTCTTTCCTAATTTACTTGTATGACAATCTTATGAGTATTAGTATTTACTGGACCTTTGTAAGTTGAAATTCGGTAGGAACATAACTAATACATCAGAAAAAGACGCAAGCTTATTCCCGTTACAAAAATGTTTAAGGGCTTCGCCCCCGGAATTTAAAAATACAATCTTTTAAAAATCTTGCACATACTACTGGACTGATGGATCTGCAATTCTGTAGGGGCTGATAGCTCAATGCAGACATTTACCCACTCCAGAATCAAATATACTGTACTGAAGGACTCTGGCCCACTGGCCTGTAATAAAGTGTCATCACACACCAACTACTCAACCAATAAAGCTGACATTTGGAACCATAAAGGAAATAACAAACATCAGGGGAGTCAAGTTGTTGTTCTCTGGAGATTTCACACAGACCCTTTGTCGTGCGTGAGACATGGGTGGACGAGATCTCTAAAGAGATCTTTTATGTTGCCGAATACTGAGCGTCTGAACTTAACAGTAAATATGAAAATGTATGTTGGATAAAAGTGGGTTGAGGAGTTTTCTTATGCCCTTTTAAAAGTTAAGTTGAAAAAATTTAGTCTCATAAAAATTTCTCCTTCACTCGGTACAATCGATGAATCACAGGATTTACTGATCGATAGTTTTTTTGCCTAGGTTCATAAACAGTTTAACTTTTATTTAATTGTACATTAAGCATGTAAAATGTAATTTTAATAATATAAAATTATATGGGTTGTTATTTTATTTAATTAATCTACTATTTATACATACAACCCGTACGAAGGACGGGTACACAGCTAGTAAACAAATAAAACTACTAAATAATATGTAAAAATCATTATCATTCATCTAATTTAAGATACAGGTATTTTAAAGATTTACAAAATAAAATATACGAGTGTTTAAAACAGCTAACATAGAACTCAAAATACCCCTAACACTTGAAATACCCCTGACACTTAGTTTTAAATTTTATTAAAACAGTTTCCATCCATACAAGAAATATTATTTACTATGATTGATTTCTATACTCGCAACATCACTAAAACCTCTTGGGAGAGGCTTAAAATACCGCAGGCATTTCTGACATATTTTTGTAACACGGGCCAGCATCCTGGCGCCGGCGCCGCCGGCGCCGCGCTTGGTCTAAAACTGTGTCAACAATTGAACATTTCCCGTGTGTTGAACGTTCCCGTCGTGTCTTTTGCTTTTGCTATGAAAAATATCGTAAAAATTCGGGGTTTAAAACCTAGCATAATCTTATAAATTTGTAACGAGCTCCCACACTTCCGAGGAGGTAATACCCAACGTCCCAACGATTGCAGGAATTTATATTAATAACTTAAAATAGTTAGTTACAGTTTAAACTTGTCTTCTCGATTGTTTTTAACCTCGCTATAAATGTGGCACCATGTCATTCGTAAACTGTGCAGATCTTATTTTTTACTTGTCAAAAAATTACTATATGATCTACAAATTTGTTTATTAGTATAAATAATTCAATATAAGGAAGAAAAGAGTAAACTTTTTTTATTCAAATTTACTCCAATAAGAGAGGTAAAAATACACAAAAGTAACAAACAAACCACAAAAGGTTTACTGTGGTACAGTACTGTATGAACAAAATGCAGTTGTCTTATAAAAATAAAACGATTCATAAAAAAGATCCTTAGAGAATATCTTATCTTAGATCGCGCTAGTACAGGTATAAAAAAGATAATATAATCCAAAGAAAACATTAATGGCCCGCATGGAAGTGACCTAAAACACGAAGCTGCGTTTGTTTAAAAGTTGTTTGTTGATCGGTAAAAAAAAACATAAATTTAGTACAAACATGCATATCTTTGTCATTTTGACTTTTTTACTGTTGATGGTTTTTACTTTGGGAATATACTTTTTTAACTCCCACCAGATATTATAAAGCCTTTATGAAATGGAAACGGGTTGATTATTTCCTATATTGAATTGTAACTGAATCAGAGTTTGGTGTTAATAATAATTTTCCAAGTTTCCAACTCTTAATAATCCTAAAATAAAGATTACAATTACACCATATACAATTAAATTATAAATGCACAATTAATTCAATATGTTATAATATTAGTTTATATAAAGGTTACAATTTTTTTTGAAATATTGCCAAAACGTATACTGTAAAGCTCATAATGGATACGTGGGGTGTTTTGATAGATGTGCTTGAAAGGAAATGACACTTTCACTGAGAAGCAATACCTGATACTGACTGGGCTCGAAGCTCAGCCCACGTTCCGTTACCACAAAGCTGAGGCCGAAGGCCAACTTAATAAATACCGAGGCCAGAGGCTTAGGTAAATAGAATGAAACCAATGGGGAAAAATTCTTTAAGCAATGTTCTTTCTTGTAATGGATAAAATGTAAGATTACAAAAATTCACTTGTACAATCGAAAGAAGTTGTGCATTGTTAGGTTGTTTGCTAATATTGTAAATGAAACGTTCTTATCTTGTAATTTTCTTACTGTTTAGACAATAAATGTATTGTACCCAGAATCCTAAGATATTCTTCATATTATTATAAAACAATCACCTGTGATGAAAACATTTTTTTAATGTTAATATACAATTGTATATTTGACTTTTATTTGGCTATTGGTATTCTTTTATTTCACATTTAAATTCGTTTTCATCACCATAAATCATTTTGTAATTATATTTAATTTATGGTTTTTAAGAAAATTAGAAAATAAAATACATATAAAAAGAATACTAATTTCCTTATTCGAAAAACTGATTCGACAATTACGTTATTAGCTTCGAATGATGGTCGTGAAAAAACTACATTTTCAAAATAATATTCACTGGTTTTCAAAGCCACACGACAGCCACGACGGCAGCTCCTGTGGCTGATGACATTGTTTATCTAAGAGATTAATACGTTTGGAATCCCTTAAAAGCTTTCCATATCGACAATGAATAAACAACCACGAGTGAGGATGAGATACGTGATGATATTAGTGGCTGAAGTAATCGTGCAAACAGCATATCGATTTTATGAGTGATGTATTCGTCAGCATTAACTTCTATGGGAATACAATTGTTAGACTATATTTGTAAAGAACTTTCATCTTCCTTTAGCAACAACTTAAATGATTTTCTTGAACTTTAAAAGGTCTTTGTTCAAAGGTTTGAAAAAGGGAAAGCTGGATTTCCCACTCCATATCTGGTTTATGGTAAGGAGGGAAAACTTAGCAATACAACAAATTAATAATATTTCGCTGGCCATAACATTAGATGTATTTAACATAGAGAGGTCTAGTTTGTGGTACCTATTCATTTTACTTTTTTACCCTGTTTAAAATTATATGCAACTTGTAAGGGGTTGCTATTTTAAAAATAAAAACGATCCCCATAACCCCTATTTAGAGATGAGGGTTGACACCCTTAACTACCTAAAATGTACTTTGACTAATACTAGTAATATTTACCAAAGATTGATTGAACATTTACAGTCGTTTAAAGATTAACAGGGGGGACCTTTATGTTACGTCCGGATACCTGACCAACTATTAGTTGTTGGTAAACATACATTTCATATTAAATATTACAAAGAATAAGACCTTTATGCTTTTTAACTGCACAAAACGAAAATGTAATAGTTATGTAGGGCCTATTAAATCGAAATTTATAAGCAATTGTTTTGCTAATGTTTACAAAGTCTTTGTTAAGGTGCACAACCAGAAGTAATTAATTTACATAATATATTTGCTCATTGTATATTGCGGATTGCTGGAGAGGGAAAAAAGAATGTTCCAGGCAGAAACTACAGTAAGTTTAGTTTTATATTGCTAAAACAAATGTAAAAACCAGTAACCACTCTAGTTGTATTTTATTTTCTTGAGTATTTCCAAATAAAAATAACTACTCGTTACCAAAACATTGTTATACTTAATACTTCACTCTAAGTTAATACTGTGGTAGGTTTAAGGCTTGGCAAATGGTTCCAAGTTGATGACAGATCAAAACGCTCTTTTTCTTTATCGAACCAAGTCTTAAAATTCTAGTTCCTTTCTCAAGCCTTCTATTCAATGTAGGAGTTTTGAATAATAAAGAAAATGTAATTATTAATGTAGCTGAATGTAGCAAAACTATGATATCGACATATGTTCCAGCTTATCCATTTGATTTGTATTTATTAATTTAAATCAGATGGTTTATATTTTGGTTCTGTTTACATATGTTATATAGATTATATGAATTAAAAGTTCAGTTCTTTGTTTACCTTTCTAAAAATAAAAATATAATTTTTGGTTTACTACAAAACTCATGATTTATATTATTTACTCACCGTGTTCCTCCATCATTTAATTGAATCTTTATTATGTCCTGCACTGGTATGGAAGTGGTGCAGGACAAACAGTGTATTGAGGGTGGTGGGGACACTGGTAGTAACATTGGTCCTCCGGGGAAAGAAGATCCAAGACCTATGGAGGTTTTACATACGCTGAGTCTGAGGAATAGAGATGTGGAAAAACCTCCAAACAGAATAATTAAGGGAAACCAAAGGTCAATAAGGAATAAATCAACTAATTCATCAACGAGAACAGAAGCCGAAGTTGAATTAGAAGAACTGATTGCTACACAGGAAATTGAAAGGGAAAAAGAGCGATTAGAACAAGAATTTAAGTTGAAAGAAATGGAAAGAGAAAGAGCGCTTCAAAAAATTGAACTTGAGAGAAAACTTAAGGAACTCGAAAGAAAACAAGCTTTAAAATCAAAAGAAAACGAAGTAAGAAAATCAAGATCACCAAGTAATGCATCCATTCTGTCAAATTTGAGCACCGCTTCATCACATCGAAGAACTATAGATTGGGTTTCAAATCAAGGGCTCTACAAAGAAACCATCGTCTCTGCTCTACACGGAAATATGGACATGAACGAACCTCAGGAACCTAATAGCGAACGACCTCTGCGAGAAGAAAGATGCCGTCACGCCCAACAACCGTTAGAAGTCAGGACTGCAAACGTTGGAGAGAAGGGAGTTCGCCACCATAATGCTTGTAAGGAAGTACATTCAGGAGAAGTAAGTTCACAAATATCGCGTATTCTAAGTTGTAAAAAAGAAAATAGCCAGGATTTAAATTTAAAAACCTTGTTTTCTAGGCAACTTCTAACACAAGAAGTACCTACTTTTGATGGAAATCCACTAGAATGGCCACATTTTATATTGGAATTTAAACGCATTTCCTCATTATGTGAATTTACTGATGATGAAAATTTGATTAGGTTGCGTCATGCATTAAGAGGTAGGGCAAAAGAAAGTGTAGAGTCACTTTTGTTATTGCCTGGAAACTTAAATGTAGTTATGTCTCGGTTAGAGAACAAATTTGGAAGGTCAGACTTGATAGTAAGTAATTTAATTCAAAGATTGGAATCAGTTGTGGGACAGTTAAATGAAACCAATGAATACAACCTAGAAAAGTTAGCTGATCACCTTGAAAATCTTGTTAGTACAGTAGAACTAGTTGGTAGGCCAGAATATATGTTTAATCCTATATTACTGAATCAGATGACAAGTAAACTCAATAGTCATATGAGGTTACAATGGGGAGAGTATTTATCTGAACTGGGAAACAATCCTGTTGATTTAAAGACATTTAGTGATTGGTTGCGTAGGAAGTCAGATGCACTGCTACGAGTAAATACTAGATTGACTCAGTACAGTACAGGTGAAACGACATTTATCAAGAAAGCTGATGTAAGTAATGTAGGTAGAAACTATGAGCAGAAAGTAAACACCGAGGATAAGTGTTTATTATGTAAAGCTAAACATTCATTGTTTTACTGTAACGTTTTCAAAGAAAAAACAGCAGAACAAAGAGTTAAGTGGGCACTAACTGAGGGTATTTGTTTCCTTTGTCTCAAAAAAGGCCATACTGTACCTAGTTGTAAGTCTAAAGAAGTTTGTAGGAAATGTAAAAAAAGGCATAATACGTTTCTACATCTTCCTAATACAATTTATTCTGGAACTAGTAACCTTATCAACACATCGTATAGTCATAAAGACAAGATTTTCTTGCGAATTCTCCCAGTAAAATTACACGGACCAAAAGGAGATCTGGAAACGTTCGCGTTTTTAGATGACGGTTCAACTTTGACACTATTAGAAGAGGAAATCGCTACTAAATTGGGTATTGAGGGTCCAGCTTCAGAATTAGTTATGCAGTGGTCAAACGATGTCTCAAGGTCAGAAGAGAACTCGCAAACAATCTCACTCAATATTTCCAGAACGGAGAATAATGCAAAGAAATATTATCTAAACAATGTACGTACAATAAAGAACTTGTCACTCCCTATCCAATCAATCGATATGGGGCAACTTTCAGAGAAATGGAAACATTTGAAGAAAATTAAAGTTTCATCATTTGATAATGCGAAACCAACTATTTTGATCGGGCAAGACAATTGGCCTCTGATTGTATCAAGAAACGTCATACATGGGCCGTGGAAAGGTCCAGCAGTCAGTAAGACTCTCCTAGGGTGGGTTGTTCATGGCACTACGTTTGACAAAAAGGAGAATAAAGAGGACAATGCACAATATCAACAGCATGTTTTACACCACCAAAATATCATAGAAACAAATGAGTTAGAACTTGTTGTACCAAGAGACTGCTGTAAAGAACTTAGAAACTTAGTGGGAAAAGCTATGGGAGAAAATTGGAAAGATGATGTGACAGAAAATGAAATTCAATCCGAAGAAGAGAAAAGGGCAGAAGATATTTTTAAGGCAACTACTAGAAAGATAGGAGATCGCTGGGAAACTGGTTTGGTTTGGAAAGAAAACTTTGATTTGCCAGTTAACTACAATTTGGCAAAACAGAGGTTATACACACTGGAAAAGAGAATGGATAAAGACAAAGACTTTGGTGAAAAATATGTACAAAAGATGGAAGAATACATATCTAAAGGATATGCCACAAAAAGAACATCAGACGAAACTAATGAGTGCCGACTATCAAAAAAGGTTTGGTACCTACCTCATCTTGGTGTCGTCAACCCAAAGAAACCTAGTAAGTTTCGAATTTGTTTTGATGCCGCTGCACAGTTCAAAGGAGTGAGTCTAAATGATAACTTACTTAAAGGTCCTGATTTATTTGTTGATATTTTAGGACTGATCTTTAGATTCCGCCAACATAAGGTAGCAATGACAGCAGACATAAAGGAGATGTTCCCACAGATCGTCATAAGACATGAAGATCAGTTAGCACAACAGTTTTTGTGGAGAGGCTTTGAAAGAGAAAAAGAACCTGAAGTATACGTTATGAGGAGAATGATATTTGGTGCGGTTTGCTCTCCTTTTTCAGCTCAAAAAGTTAAAAATCTAAATGCTTTGGAACAGACTAATTCACACCCAGAAGTTTGCAAAGCTATTTTGAAAGATCATTACATGGATGATTATGTTGGAAGCTGTCCATTGATAGAAGAAGCTAAGAATTTAGTAGCAGGAATAATAAATGTACATTCTAAAGGAGGTTTTGTGATCTGTGGATGGGTTAGTAACAGCAATGAACTTATAGATAGTATTCCAGACAGCTTGAGATTGATGCCGGGAAAAGAGACAAAGGTTTTAGGACTGGTATGGGAACCAAATGAAGACACGCTTATGTTTGAAACAAAGACAAACTTGGATGCAAAACTAATGAAAACTGAATTACTACCAACAAAAAGAGAAGCTTTGAAGTTAGTGCTACAAATATTCGACCCTCTGGGATGGGCTGCAATTTATTTAGCAGAAGGGAAAAGAATTATGCAGGACATTTGGAGATGTGGAATTGGATGGGATGAAATGATACCGGAGAGTTTGAGACCGGCGTGGAAAACTTGGTTAATTAATCTTCAAAGGGTTGCTGATTTGAAAATAGCCCGTTGTTATGGAAGTGGACTTCATGAATGTGATGAAATTCAATTACATATCTTGTGTGATGCTAGCGAAACGACTTACGCAGCTGTAGCTTATGTTAGGTCAAGTAAAGGAAACAATATTGAAGTAAGTTTAATAGCAAGCAGACACAGAGTTGCACCTCTTAAAGCTATTACAATTCCCAGGCTTGAAATAATGGCTGCTGTATTGGGATGCAAACTTCGTAACGTTATTCTCAGAGAACACTCGGTAACATTTGATCGAGTTGTAATGTGGTCTGACTCAAAAACTGTAATCCTATGGATAAGGGATGACGAAAGAAAGTTTAAAACATTTGTAGCTAATAGAATAGCCAAAATAAAGGAAGACACTAAAGCCAAAGAATGGAAATGGATTCCTTCAGAGAAAAACACTGCTGATTATGCCACCCGAACCAAGGATATCAAGGAAGAAGTAGAAGATCAGTGGTTCAACGGCCCCACATTTTTAAGGAAACAAGAAAATTACTGGCCTAAAGAGGATTTCAACACAAAATATCAGTCACTTCCGGAGACTAAAAAGAAATATGTTGGATTGACAACGGAATCTGAAAAATCAACACTCCTACATGATATAGAACGTTTTTCATCATTAAAGAAACTTTTGAATGTTACCGCAGCTGTTTTTAGATTTGCTAAAATCTGGAAGAAACTAATTGCTAAAGACACTAAAGTTATAGCCTCTGAATTAGAAGAAGCTGAAAACCTGTGGATTAAAAGGAGCCAAAATGACAGTTTTGAAAAAGAAATATCAACTATTAAAGCAGGTTTTAAATTAGAAAATTCATCTAAATTCGACAAAGTGACACCTTTCATCGATGAGAAGGGAATACTTAGAGTTCAAGGGCGTCTTAAAAATGCAGAATGTATGACATACGAGGCAAAACATCCAATTATTATGGACCCAGAACATCGCTTTACCAAACTGTTGATTGACCAATATCATAAGAAATTTTTCCATCAAGGTCAAACTGGAAGAAGGGACTGATTGTTCGAACATATCCCGGAAATGACAATCAAGTACGAGTTGTGGATGTTAAAACGGACAGTGGAGTTTTCAAACGACCAGCAACCAAAATATGCAGGATAACGCATAGAGACAACTTGTAATATCATGATGTACTTGTCTGAGGTGGAAGGATGTTCCAACTTATCCATTTGATTTGTATTTATTAATTTAAATCAGATGGTTTATATTTTGGTTCTGTTTACATATGTTATATAGATTATATGAATTAAAAGTTCAGTTCTTTGTTTACCTTTCTAAAAATAAAAATATAATTTTTGGTTTACTACAAAACTCATGATTTATATTATTTACTCACCGTGTTCCTCCATCATTTAATTGAATCTTTATTATGTCCTGCACTGGTATGGAAGTGGTGCAGGACAAACAGTGTATTGAGGGTGGTGGGGACACTGGTAGTAACAACATATTTGTAAGAATATTAAAGAAGTCTATTTTAAATGTATTTAACCTTTTGTTAGTTTTAGAATGATTTAAATTATTACGAAATGTTTAACGTTTCGTTAATTTTCAAATAACAGTATGACGATAAAGAATTAAATTCAAGCTACGCTAACCTGTAAAATTTAGTAAAACCGAACGGATCGAAATGATAAAGTTTATATTTACAAAAACAAATTAAATTACTATATAAATCCACAGAATAAAATAAAAACACAATTGTTATAATAAAAACGGATATAAACCGTTTCCTTAAATCTAGCTCGATCTTAAATAGAAGAGAATTAAATCCTTTTAATTCCCTACAATGGCACCAAACGATAAAAGTATTTCGTTTAAAAATAATAGTAAGAGCTACAAAACATAGGGTAAACATTTTTAATTTGTTATTAGTTATAATGAAACATTACTCTAACTTAAACATTTAAGGTGATACCACATCATATACCTAAGCAAAACAAATAAAAAAGTAATACATTTTTCGCTGGCCATAACCTTATATCAAATAAACATAGAGAGGTCTAGTTTGCGGCGTTAAGTTTAATTTGTTATCCTCTTTAAAATAAGGTAAAACTTGTTAGGAGTTGCTATTTGAAAAAAAAAGTACCTCCATCAACCCATATTCAGGGATGAGGGTTGAAACACTTAGCCCTAGTAAATGAAAAAGATTTACAAAAGATTGTTTGAAAAAACATCCGTTCAAAAATTCACAGAGGGGACCTTTATGAGACACCCAGTATTTACGTTATATTTGAAGGATACTCTGAAATGGAAAATACTCCTATAAAATTGAAGTTTAACATAATTTACGTAAGCTTTCTTTTATTTTTTCATTTTATAATATATATGAGGTTAGGTATCTGTGATCACTCCCCTCGGATGCGAAAACCGTCTTATAAAACCGAGTAAAGCGGACTATTTATATTTTTGTTTAATGCAAGTGCTCTTAAATTCTCATGTAACCAATCTCTTGTTCACGCACCTTGATATTGTGTTCAGCTCCATAACATTTGAATACATGAACAGCCAAGGTAGATGCCGTGTCCTGTGGCCATACAGGGATGTTTATGGCGGACGTTGTGGTCTAAACAATAGCTGTGTGCCAACCTTCGGGTGCTAGAAGTTCTTAGCTAGCAGATTATTACTACATAAATAACTATAAAAATAAATTGCTAGTACTAATTTTGAATATTATAACCTATTGACTACAATTTGTATTTAATATAATTGTACCTACTTTATAATACAGTAATTTGTCTCAGAGAAGACAGAAAACCTAATGAGCTGTTAAAAAAAAATCTTCATAAAAAACGATCATATTTAATAATATGAAACGATTTTTGTTGGTTGAAGATTTTTATGTTCAAATAGAAGAACATACTTTATTAAAATTTGCTATCTATTTTAAAGTAAAAATCAAATAAAAAACAAGTAATACATTATTTAATTGTTTTATTAAAATCAGAGTCAAAATAAGAAAATTAATTTAAAACCATCTGCACAATAAACATGAACACTTTGTGAACGTCTGAACACAACTGAGCCTAGTAAAACAATTTAAGATTACAAATTTTAAAATAAGCCCTATTAATTTCAAGAGATTTATATTGTGTTTGTTAAAACGATTGTTTTATAAAGGTATTGTCGTAATAAAAAAAAAAATGGTTTGAATAGTTGTCAATAATACATTCAAAGAACAAACTATAAAAGAAAATTAAACGAACGAAACACCAAATTTATCGTAAAATAAAACTAAAACAATAGAAATAGTGACGTGACATAAACGTGAATGGTTTTATTGTTGTTTACTCCAACTGTTGAAATAACTAAATTTACCTAAGTTTACGACTCAAAGATAATTTTCTTCAAGATCCATTTCAACATTTGAACTCTCGTTTTTAACCCTATGATAAAAACTAGAACTTATTATTTAAACAAGTTTTGTTTCATAGAAAAGCGTATAAATTCATTGAACGTAACTGAATTTTTAAAATGAAAAGTTTTTATATTACCTTAAAGTTTTAAGAAAACATATTTTGTAATAATGTGCTAAACTTAGAAGAAATGAGTTGGAATAGCTGTTTTCCAAAAAATTAAATTGAATTCTTTCTTTTAGCGAATTTCCCCTATAGGGAAGAAGCTATTACCGTAGTTGGTAAGACCTAGGCCCGGGACCATGATAAATTTTCGTTTTGAGGTCCCAAGACCCCAAAAACTCCATTCGTTCGAAATTGTATATATATATATATGTGTCCGTGAGCACGATAACTCTCGTAAAAATGATCCGATTTTGATGAAATTTGGTATAAACGTGTAAAGCAACATTTATGACTTAAAGTTTGAAAACCAGCCAGATCGCTCCATCCGAAGGGAGGGGGGGTTTTGTACCCCAAAAATGGGTTTTTTGAATTTTTTACATATAATTTTTTAAAGTCAAATTTGAGTTTTTTCATTGGAATTAGCTTAAAAAGACGCACAATTTGGTGTTTTGATCATTGCTCTACATAAAATAGTTACAGAGATATTGAAAGTGCTAAACACAGTACGTTGTCCAATGTTATTCTTATGGAGAATAAGAAAAATTATATTTCTCGCTAATTTATCAACTTATCCTAATAAAACTTGGTATATTGCTTCATATCATTGTGTTCTATTGATATTTGCACTAAAAAACATTTTTTGGCCGATAGTTCCCGTAGCAGCAAACCTGCGTCCTCCGCTTCCATGTTATTCTTATGGAGAATAAGTAACGTGTTATCTCCCTTAATTATGAACATAAATTAATACAATTTTGTATGTGGCTTTACCTTCTTGAGTTATATTGATATTTGTATAAAACCCCATTTTTTGTGTTTTAATTTTACATTTTACAATTTTTAATTTTTACTATTGGATTCAGCTTAAAAAAACTCACAATTTGGTATTTTGATCATTCCTCTACGTTAATTGGTTACCGAGATATTGAAAGTGCTAAACACAGTACGTTGTCTAATGTTATTATTATGGAGGAAAAGATAAATTTTATATCACTCTTATTTATGAACGTATAATGACGAAACTTGGTATACGGCTTCATCTGGTTGTGGGTATATTGATATTTGCTCAAAAAAAGATTTTTTGCCAAAGGCTCCCGCAGCAGTGAACCTGCATACTCAGCAATCATGTTATTCTTATGGAGAATAATTAAATGCTATGTCTCCCTTAATTATGATCATAAATGAATAAAAACTGGTATATGACTTCACCTAGTTGAGTTATATTGATATTAGCATGAAAACCCATTTTTTGTGTTCCTTGTTGCAGCAAACCTGCGTACTCAGCCCCAATGTTATTCTTATGGAGAATAATTAAAATTGTATATATTGCTTATTTGTGAATATATTTTTATAAACTTCGTAAGTGGCTGTAGTACTAAGAAATTTATATCTCCATTGGAAATTCGCTGAGTATGCAGGTTTTCTAGTATGCGACGGGGGTATTTGATCTCTAGCAATAAATTCCGATAACACAGGTAAATACTAAAATCAGGTAAATATAATTAAGGGGGAAATGTTATTTCATTGTTCACAAAGCTTTACTGCACCGCATTTAATATTGAATATTGTATCCAATCGGAACTTAAAATTCGTTCATCCGTTATTTGTATAATTTATTTCATAAAATTGAATAACTAAATACCCCTGTCTCAGCAAACCTGCGTACTCAGCGAATTTTCCATGCCACATAAAGTGACTTACCAAGTTTCATAGAAATACATTCATAAATAAATTATACATAACATGTTATCCATCGTCTATAAGAATAACATTAAGGCTGAGTACGTAGGTTTGCTGCAACAAAGAAAAAAGAAACGTTGTTTATGCAATTATCAATATAACTACCAAGTTACATACCAAGTTATTATTTTCACATCATTCATGTAATTCACATAAGTACGCATACCATTTTTCATTACACGTTACACATTACACATCATTACATCATTACATCTGTTTTTCATGGATTTTGTTTAGTCTCCATAAAAACAGTATTAGGGATGAGTATGCAGATTTGCAAAAATGAAGATTATAAACCTTTTTATGCAATTATAAATATAACTCAACCAGGCTACATTCCAAGTTTTATTAGTTTAAGTATCTCTCTGGTTTTAGAATTTAAAGTTATGAATGAAATTTTACCCATTTTTACCAATTTCCATCGATATCGTACTTTTTTAAATTATACGGTTTACAGACACAAATATAGATATAGATGGGCTACAACACCCCCCTAAAACCCCTCTTCGGATAAAGTGATCCGTCTGATTTTCGAACTCGTTTAAGCCAATGTTACTTTACATGTAAGTGCCAAATTTAATTAAAATCGGAACATTTTTTGACGGTTATTATCTTGTTAACAGTCATCAGAAAAACTGCAGATTAAGTTACCCATATAAATACATGTAAAACATTGGAACAAATAGAGTTTAGTGCAGTTATATATGAATTTCCAACAAAAGATTAATTTGTTTCTAGAATCTACAGATACAAATATATCAGTTACGATCAACAAATTATATATTTGCCAACGGTACCCTATCCTCTAGTTGTACTTTTCCACGGTAATAGCTTTTTTCATATAGAGGAAATTCGCTAAAATTAAGAATAGCAATGAAAAAATATTAGTAAAACAAACTGCCTAATACCAATGTCGTGGAATTGTAGAAAAGCTTTATAGAACATATTATCTTGGAATAGTTATTTTGTTAAAGAAATAACGATTAAAGTTAAAACCACCTTGTACTAAAAATTAAATTTGAATATCAGCACCATACATAATAGGCCTAAACTCTGTCGATTATCCTACAACCACAAACTATAGTATAGTATGATGCATGCTATAGGTATAACGTCTAAAGGTGCTGGTTAAGCAATGTATACCCACAACACTTTAGGCCATAAACCTTACCGCAAGTGGCGTGTGGCCTTTAAACATGACTAGAGACGGTTTATGGTTTAATAAATACAATTTAATGATATTTGCCACACCCTCTACAAATTGTTCATTATCCTTTTATAACTCTTATAATTATGGGGGTGTTATGTGAGTGTGTTTCCAGTAAATCGCGTACCTAGTACAGTTAACTCCCGAGATAAATATCCCCCCGAAATATCAATTTAGATTTGATATTCGGAACTGTTTATGCACTGCACAAAATATGCGAGGGTTTTTGGTTCATGTAAACAACATTGGCAGACGATTATATCTGGATGGCTGAGAAATGGTTGCTAAAAATATAAGAGTAGGATTGAAATAAGGCTAAAAATACCGCTAAGTACCACTCCACCACTCCAATATTGATTTATATTACTCAGCTATTTGGTATTTAGTATTTACAAAATTTCATATAATTTATTATATTTGATTCATAATCTATTTCATAAATATAAGAACCACTTTTAAAATTGCTAGAAAAGACAATTTTTTCAAACAGTATTAACCATTTGATAAACAATATTTAAATTGCAATATTTACTTTTGTATTATTTACAATTTTAAAATTTGTAAATAGGAATATTAAATAAAAAAATTATATCATCATTAAATTTAATTGTACTACTAATATTTAAGTAACCTCTTAATGTAAACTCTTGGCCTTTAAGATCTTTTTTCCAAGTCTTAGAAAAAAGTGTCAAAACTCCTCTTTAAAAAAGAACGACAGTAAGAAAACTAATATAAATGTTAATGTAAAATAATTTTAAATATTAACAAATCGTTTGATCAAAAACTCATAAAGGCAACTTCACTTTCATTGGAAAGTGTCCTATATTGTGAACAGACACATTGTGATATTGTAAGAATATTGTTTTATTATTCTAGTTCATACGGTTTTTGGAACGGCTAAAATTAATCATTCACAATTTAGAACAAGATTTCTTCAATTATTAATAAGATATATAAATAATTTAACTGCAAGGCTATCACTGACCGATTTACAATAGATCAATAAACAAAGTAGCTTCATCCCCTTGCAGGTCTTACAGCTTTAATGGGGTGGGTCCATGTAATGTTTGGCGAAGCGTGAAAGTAGGTTAATTGGAACCGTTACACGCCCTGGTCTGAGATTGTATTTATATACCGTTAAATAAAGTTTAAATGCGATCGTCAAAAGACAAACCCGGACTGTATTTATAATATTACAGGTAGGAAATCTCAGTACAACTAGCACCCCGTTTTACTAAACTAATTTGGCTAGCGGGAGGACAACGGATTGAAATCAAAAATAGTAAAATATATTTTTCACATTTCAACAGGATAAATAGGATAGAATATCATATTTTCAGTAATTTTCTTTAAGTTGGAGAATATCTTTAATTCGTTTTCAATAAAAAATGTCTGCAATTGTTTCCAAATTGTAAGTTACTGGACAACTTGAAATGGACTATTCAAGGTTTTGGATTTGTTGTTTTATTAAAAGGTTAACTTAATGTTCAAGCGTACATGAAGTTAATTGATGTACAATCATTTGTATATTTTTATGTTTTATCATTATGTATATTTTTTTGAGTCGATTATTGTGAGCACTTACCGGCGAAACTATTAGGTCTTGAACGATTGTTTATGTGTTAATTGAAAGCCCTTAAGTTGTTAACGTCTAGGTATGCCTTTTGGGAATTTGGATAACATCTACTTTCAGGGCTCTGCCCCGTGGGGCTTTCAGATTTTCAATGCTACTCTTACCTTAGAATAGAAATATAAATTTAATTGAACCTTGTTGATAGTAACAAAACACAGTACCTAAGCTGTTACTTGCTGTCGTCTGGAATGGCATCACTGTCCAAACTACTAGAATCGTATGTGAGCTGGATGAACCCAAGAGGAAAAATAAGATCTAATTACAACAGCAATATTCTTGTTGTTGTTGTTATAAATGTAGTTGCAAATTTTAAAAGGTTAATAGTAATACCTCAAATAGTTGTCAATGCATTCATGGATTTGTTAACTAAATCAATAAGAATAGAAGATGCTAAGTTTATCCAACAACCTTCAGCAGTTTACGTGAACCATGATGCTGTGAGTTCATCAAAATAAACTCCTGTGACTGTACACCTGGCAACTGGCACTAGTTCCAGCCCTTTGGATGAAGATGTGGAACAACATTTACAATCTCCAGCTTAAAATGTGTCACCTACCAGAGGTAAAATTTATTGTGAAAATCAAGTCCGTTAATGGAAGTGTTTATGAGGTTTCACAAGTGGATAGTGTCCTACCTTCTGAAAGTGGTGCCAATGAAAGGAATTATATGATCTGTTATTCTCTGTCTCATGGGTTGTGCAAACCAAATATTTATCCCACATGTAGTTCATAATAGCCCACCTCCCAGTCAGAATGGCCACCTGCAATATTCTTTAATATTGAATCAGTCATCTAATAGCCTCAATATATTATTTTTAAACTTTCAAGGTCTAACTTATAATAACATAATGACTCTGGAAGGATTTTTGATAAATTTAAAAACATATATTCTCTGCCTGACAGAGCACTGGCTCTCAGAGAGATTAAACTAATGTTCCCTCGACATTTTTTACTGTGCAAGTATGTATTGTAGAACTAATCACATAAGAGGGGTTCTTCTATAATTTTTACACAATGACCTTGACTCAAGACTTTTTGATGTTAAAAACTTGTGTGAAGAATTCAATTTTGAGGCATCAGCTATTTAATTATAGGTAAGCTTAAAATTATAATAGTTACTATTATCACTCAAAAAATGGAAACCCACAGGGTTTTTTATCAACTCTTGAAAAATTCTTACTTTTTGTTTCTCAGTGGTCTGATTACGATATTGTAATTGGAGGTGATTTCAATGCCAAGTTTGATGTGACAAAGGACAGAAAAACTTCACGAGAACTACTCCTTTTAAAAACTTATTATTTGAACAATAAACCTACTAGAGGTGTTAACTGCCTTGATAATGTCTTTGTATGTAAGAAATCTGCCCAAATTTCCTTATTACGTATCTTCATTTTTCCGTACTCTGACCATAGCTAATGGGTCAAATAAATACAACCATGAAGATAATGATTCCATGACAGATCATCTCAAGCTGTATTTGCCCCAAAAACACATCCCATCTTTAAAAGACAGGCTGGCCTCTTATGATTGGGGTGCCATCATGTCTGCATTTGTTTATGAAAAATCTAAAATCTTGTTTGAGTCATTTTTCAAAATATCAACAAACAACATAAATTATTTATTGAAAATTAAAAAAATAACCCAAATAAATCATTATTATTAGACAACAAAAAGAAAATAACATGAATGGTATTCTGAGGGTTTAGCTATTATGAAGGAAAGGCTTTTATTTTCGAATAAGTTAGTTAATTTACCAAGTAATAGCAATAATTTGGAAATAAGGAATAAGTATGTAGGATTAAAAAAGAAATATAAGATTCAATTAGAGATGCGAAATTAAAAAATAATGTTAACTATATTGAAACTAGCAAAAACAAGCGCAAAGCTGCTTGGAATATTATAAAAGAAAATACTGAATATGTAAAAAAGATAAACTGAATATAGAGCCAGATAACTTCAATAATTACTTTATTAAATGTATAAAGGACATCAAAGTGCAAATTGATAGTGCTAGGTCCAGTGAACTTAGTTATACAACCTTCCTAAACAAAGTAACTGAGAATCTTGTCACTTTCTCTTGGAAACAGGTAACACCTAGAGATGTTCGATGTGCAGTAAGAAAAATGAAGAGGTCAGAAAGTTTAGATTTCTACAACATGTCAAATCATCTTTTAAAAAGCATAGTCTCCGGGATCGCTGCTCCTCTTGCTCATTGCATAAATTATTTATTAAATTAAGGAATTTTTCCAAATTTTCTTAAAATCTCTCGGGTTTGTCCTATCTATAAAAATGGCCCAAGAAACCAACCTCAAAGCTACTGTCCAATTTCAGTAATCTCAGTGATAGGAAAATTGATTTAATTAATAGATTATGACCAAATTTACACCTTTTTGGAGTCAAACAACGTTTTAAGCAAATATCTGTTCGGCTTTAGAAGAGGAAAGTCTACCGCTGATGCCTTGGACAGACTGGTGTGGCAAGTAGTCCGGGCATATGAGGATAAGGCTTATGCTCAGGTTACTTTCTGTGACCTGAGCAAGGCTTTTGATTGTGTTGATAGAGATAAATTGGTAATTAAATTAAAACATTATGGCCTGCACGGATCAATTTTAATCTTTGTTCAATCTTATTTAGAAAACTGGAGACAAATCGTCATTGTTAACGGGAGTTGGTCAAAAGAAGCACGTGTGGAGTGGGTGTCCCAAAAGGTTCCGTTCTTGGCCCCCTTCTTTTATTAATCTACATTAACGACTTAAATCTAAAACGGCTATTAAATTTAAAACCATACTTTACGCAGATGATACATCATTTATTTAATACCAGCAAAATTCTGGTTGATTTAGAGAAAGTGGTTTCTGATACGATGACTGAAGCATCTAATTGGTTTCACTCTAACGGACTTTTGCTTGGTAAGGATAAAACTAAAAACATATCTTTTCATCTAAAAAATCTTAAATTCATCAAACCAAAACACAGTTAATACTTCAAAATCTTTAGGAATTAATTTAGATAGTCAACTGTCCTGGAACTCACATGTCTGTAGAACATATCAGTTCTAGACTGTCACGTGTGATATATCTCATGAGACGTCTCATTAATGTTATCCCAGAAAACTAAATAAAAAATGCATATTTTGATTATTTTGATTCGATCCTGAGATATGGTATTGTTCTCTGGGGAAACTTCACCAGAAGTCAGGACATCTTAATATTACAAAAGAAAGAGATCAGAATTTTTGTTAAAGCTCATTCCCGAGAACATTGTAAGCCCATTTTTATTAATTTCCAAATTCAGACTGTAATAAATTTGTATCTGTTTTACCTCAAAATTTATATTCTAAACAGTAAACATGACCACAATACACGAAACAAGAATAAGGCAGACATTCCCTTTTTCCGCTTGGGTAATCCCAAACCAGTTATGTGGTTTTATAATTAAAGGTATAAAATGCTTTAAAGCACCTGATTGACCAGTATTCCCTAAATCAGTTTAAAAATAAACTATATAATTGGTTATTGAACAACCCTTTTTAAAGCCTAGAAGAATTTTTTAATATCCGAAAGATTTCATTTTAAGGCAATTAATGACATTTCATGAATTCAGAGTCCCCTATTCTTGTTTCAAATACTGTTTCATATCTTTGAAATGGTACTAAAATAATTTTTATTTTGATTCATATAATTATTAATTAATTTAATCTCATAATATTCATGTATTTATTTCAAGGTAACTTTTATTTAGCAGTGTATTTTGAAATTACAATATTTTTAATGGAAGTGTATGTATTATGGCTTGTATGACGTAGGTTTCACCTGATATATGAAATTGTTGATGATCTGTAAACAAATTAATATGGAAGATAAAGAATTTGATTTGATTTGATTTGTTAACTACAATCTAATTAATAATGGATGCAAACCCAAACGATGTGGGGAAATATTGTCAGGACTAGATTTAATTTGTGGACCCTTAATATCAAAAAAATCTTCCTAAGACACAATTGTATTACGTTGCAATAAAAAGGGATTTAAACTATTTTTGTATTTAAACTTATACAGAGCTGGTTAGTTTGGAACGAGGGTTTGATGACCACTGTAGTAAATAAATTAATTTGAAACGAGGGTTTGATGACCACTGTAGTAAATAAATCAATTTGAAACGAGGGTTTGATGACCACTATAGTAAATAAATCAATTTGAAACGAGGGTTTGATGGCCACTGTAGTAAATAAATCAATTTGAAACGAGGGTTTGAAGACCACCGTATTGAATAAATTAATTTAAAACGAGGGTTTGATGATCACCGTAGTAAATAAATCAATTTGAAACGAGGGTTTGATGACCACCGTAGTAAATAAATTAATTTGAAACGAGGGTTTGATGACCACCGTAGTAAATAAATCAATTTGAAACGAGGGTTTGATGACAACCGTAGTAAACAAATCAATTTGAAACGAGGGTTTGATGACCACCGTAGTAAATAAATCAATTTGAATCGAGGGTTTGATGACCACCGTAGTAAATAAATCAATTTGAATAGAGGGTTTGATGACCACCGTAGTAAATAAATCAATTTGAAACGAGGATTTGATGACCACAGTAGTAAATAAATCAATTTGAAACGAGGGTTTGATGACCACCGTAGTAAATAAATACATTTGAAACGAGGGTTTGATGACCACCGTAGTAAATAAATCAATTTGAAACGAGGGTTTGATGACCACCGTAGTAAATAAATCAATTTGAAACGAGGGTTTGATGACCACCGTAGTAAATAAATCAATTTGAAACGAGGGTTTGATGACCACCGTAGTAAATAAATCAATTTGAAACGAGGGTCTGATGACCACCGTAGTAAATAAATCAATTTGAAACGATGGTCTGATGACCACCGTAGTAAATAAATCAATTTGAAACGAGGGTTTGATGACCACC
Organism: Allygus modestus; assembly: GCA_963675035.1. Classification (NCBI taxonomy): domain Eukaryota; kingdom Metazoa; phylum Arthropoda; class Insecta; order Hemiptera; family Cicadellidae; genus Allygus; species Allygus modestus. The sequence goes on along the minus strand of OY776112.1, from coordinate 147,696,306 downwards.
GTAGTAAATAAACCGATTTGAAACGATGGTTTGATGACCACCGTAGTAAATAAATCAATTTGAAACGAGGGTTTGATGACCACCGTAGTAAATTAATCAATTTGAAACGAGGGTTTGATGACCACCGTAGTAAATTAATCAATTTGAAACGAGGGTTTGAAGACCACCGTAGTAAATAAATCAATTTGAAACGAGGGTTTGATGATCACCGTAGTAAATAAATCAATTTGAAACGAGGGTTTGATGACCACCGTAGTAAATAAATTAATTTGAAACGAGGGTTTGATGACCACTGTAGTAAATAAATCAATTTGAAACGAGGGTTTAAAGACAACCGTAGTAAACAAATCAATTTGAAACGAGGGTTTGATGACCACCGTAGTAAATAAATCAATTTGAATCGAGGGTTTGATGACCACCGTAGTAAATAAATCAATTTGAATAGAGGGTTTGATGACCACCGTAGTAAATAAATCAATTTGAAACGAGGATTTGATGACCACAGTAGTAAATAAATCAATTTGAAACGAGGGTTTGATGACCACCGTAGTAAATAAATACATTTGAAACGAGGGTTTGATGACCACCGTAGTAAATAAATCAATTTGAAACGAGGGTTTGATGACCACCGTAGTAAATAAATCAATTTGAAACGAGGGTTTGATGACCACCGTAGTAAATAAATCAATTTGAAACGAGGGTTTGATGACCACCGTAGTAAATAAATCAATTTGAAACGAGGGTCTGATGACCACCGTAGTAAATAAATCAATTTGAAACGAGAGTCTGATGACCACTGTAGTAAATAAATCAATTTGAAACTAGGGTTTGATGACCACTGTAGTAAATAAATCAATTTGAAACGAGGGTTTGATGACTACTGTAGTAAATAAATCAATTTGAAACGAGGGTTTGATGATCACTGTAGTAAATAAATCAATTTGAAACGAGGGTTTGAAGACCACCGTATTGAATAAATTAATTTAAAACGAGGGTTTGATGATCACCGTAGTAAATAAATCAATTTGAAACGAGGGTTTGATGACCACCGTAGTAAATAAATTAATTTGAAACGAGGGTTTGATGACCACCGTAGTAAATAAATCAATATGAAACGAGGGTTTGATGACAACCGTAGTAAACAAATCAATTTGAAACGAGGGTTTGATGACCACCGTAGTAAATAAATCAATTTGAATTGAGGGTTTGATGAACACCGTAGTAAATAAATCAATTTGAATAGAGGGTTTGATGACCACCGTAGTAAATAAATCAATTTGAAACGAGGATTTGATGACCACAGTAGTAAATAAATCAATTTGAAACGAGGGTTTGATGACCACCGTAGTAAATAAATACATTTGAAACGAGGGTTTGATGACCACCGTAGTAAATAAATCAATTTGAAACGAGGGTTTGATGACCACCGTAGTAAATAAATCAATTTGAAACGAGGGTTTGATGACCACCGTAGTAAATAAATCAATTTGAAACGAAGGTTTGATGACCACCGTAGTAAATAAATCAATTTGAAACGAGGGTCTGATGACCACCGTAGTAAATAAATCAATTTGAAACGAGGGTCTGATGACCACCGTAGTAAATAAATCAATTTGAAACGAGGGTTTGATGACCACCGTAGTAAATAAATCGATTTGAAACGATGGTTTGATGACCACCGTAGTAAATAAATCAATTTGAAACGAGGGTTTGATGACCACCGTAGTAAATTAATCAATTTGAAACGAGGGTTTGATGACCACCGTAGTAAATTAATCAATTTGAAACGAGGGTTTGAAGACCACCGTAGTAAATAAATAAATTTGAAACGAGGTTTTGATGACCACCGTAGTAAATAAATCAATTTGAAACGAGGGTTTGATGACCACCGTAGTAAATAAATCAATTTGAAACGAGGGTTTGATGACCACCGTAGTAAATAAATCAATCTGAAACGAGGGTTTGATGACCACCGTAGTAAATAAATCAATTTGAAACGATGGTTTGATGACCACCGTAATAAATAAATCAATTTGAAACGAGGGTTTGATGACCACCGTAGCAAATAAATCAATTTGAAACGAGGGTTTGATGACCACCGTAGTAAATAAATGAATTTGAAACGAGGGTTTGATGACCACCGTAGTAAATAAATCAATTTGAAACGAGGGTTTGATGACCACCGTAGTAAATAAATCAATCTGAAACGAGGGTTTGATGACCACCGTAGTAAATAAATCAATTTGAAACGATGGTTTGATGACCACCGTAGTAAATAAATCAATTTGAAACGAGGATTTGATGACCACCGTAGTAAATAAATCAATTTGAAACGAGGGTTTGATGACCACCGTAGTAAATAAATCAATTTGAAACGAGGGTTTGATGACCACCGTAGTAAATAAATCAATTTGAAACGAGGGTTTGATGACCACCGTAGTAAATAAATCAATTTGAAACGAGGGTTTGATGACCACCGTAGTAAATAAATTAATTTGAAACGAGGGTTTTATGATCACCGTAGTAAATAAATCAATTTGGAACGAGGGTTTGACGACCATCGTAGTAAATAAATCAATTTTAATAACTTAAATTGCTTTATAACCTCGGTTTTAGTCATGCGGTACTATATCTGAGGTTATTTTGAAGTGCAGCTTAGGGGGTCGAAAATTGTGATAGTTTACAATGCAACAGGCTTAAGGTTTGCGAAGTTTTCTTGAATAACATATTAAAAATATATGCCTGTTTTAAAGTAAACTTCATTGATTATGTGAAAATAATAGTTTTTCTTTTATTTAAAGGAAAAATTCGCAAATTTTAACTAAAACAAAAAATTATTTAACTTAGTTATAATTTTCTACCATCCATTACTTAATTTCCTCCGTACCCTGTTAAATTATTACCTAACTGTTAATTATTACTTATAAGTTATACCCATTTCGTTTATTCTTTTTTGAATTAAAGAAACCAGTTTTCCAAGAATTATTAACACTTGAACCTGAACCAGTATGTTATTTTATGTAGAACTAATAATCTTATTTACATTAGAGAAGTCCACGTGCAAGTGTAAGAGGACCGCTGGTAATTGTGTTTAGCGTAAACACGACAACAGGTTAGAAGATTCCCCTTGCTGATTGAAGGAAACCCACTTTCATCAACCCCTTGCAACCCCCTTACAACAACATAGAAGCTATCTTTCGTAAAAAATAGTAAAGTCTTTATACTAAGAGGGTTATATTATATGACATCTCACCGTTCTACACCTTTCACTAAGTAAGTTTATTAACTACTTAATTGAGACTAATATAATTGTTGATACAAATTTTATTAGTAACATAAATATGTCTTATTACCGCAGCTTATTATTAAGTACAGGTTCTCTGAAGTACACAAAATACACGATTAGTACCTAGAGTGAAATTGCAATTATTGTTAAGTTTTTATAGATAAAATTTTATCAAGATCTTTTAGTTACTACGTTTAAGTATTGTAACAAATAATAAAAACAACGAAATATTGTTTGTGTGGATTTAATAAACTTGCTATGTCCATGGTTATGCGAAGTGAAGAAAAATACGATTTATTTTTCTTAATGTTTAAATTATGTTTGTAAGAGTCAAATTAAGTGTATCTACTCTCCAGAATGGTTATAAATGATGTTTATATTATATATTATAATTATGATGTTTATATTATATTATAATTATGATTATATTATGATGGTTATATATTATATATATATATGGTTATATATCATAAATAAAAATGATATAGGGTTTGTAATAATCGAATATTTTTTGTATGTCTTTATACTGTAAATCTTACGATAAGGAAAATAATACATACTAAAACATGGCGTACCTCACCATAAGCATATATAACATAGTTTATAGATCGGTATACAAATCTGAAGATAAACCATTTAGTTCCTGCCAAAACATTCTTTACATGAGTTTCACATGAGTAGTTTTATTTTGTTCCCTAAATGTTTGTACAGAATATAACTTATACAAATGTTGAAATATTTACCAAAATTCAGCAGAAATACTACGACACAGAGAAATTAGTTTTGACCCTCCAAGGGTAAAGGGTAGTAAGTGGTGACTTTTTTGTCTTAGTAAAATATGAAATTAATAACTTACCAACGTTCCATAATAAAACCTCATAATACAACAAACTTCTTTTAATGTAATTATTGAAGAAGTATGTCTCAGCGATATTGTAATTTATTCGAGTCGTTCTTCTTAAATTTTAACATGCAACTCAAAATTTATATTTAGGTACAGTATAACCAATATTTCACAAAAATATGAAAATCATACAAATAAGTTTAAACTAATATGAATATACTCTACGCAAATATAAAATAAAATGCAATACTTCAAGTAGGTTGTAATACGTCTTAATGTAGCAAGGAAATCAGTTCTAAACGAAATCGAAACCCTAAAAGTTTGATATGATCTTTATGAAAATCGGACAACTATCGGGCAAGATAGTGAAATATGACAAATATGTAGTTGTGATTTAATCTATTAATTTCTTTCATTCGGGTAACAGTATTCTTAAGATCAAAACATAGCTCTTAAATCAGTAGTAAGTACCAACCGTCGTGAACCTTGTGATATTTATATTTAAAAACTTAGTTATAAAAGAAAATAACTAAAAATGGAATATTTATTACGGGCCTTAACGAAAAATGTTATCCTTTTATATACGTTTCGGGAATGAGGAAGTCTGTCACTAAATTCCTTACAAAGAAAGTCATGGCATGATTGCTATTTGATAGTTCAGTTAAAATGTATTCATTGGAATAAATAAAAGTTAACCTTTTGTTTTTTCTTACTATTGTTGCTTTTTACCATAGAATCTAATTATGGCCTTTGGATTTCAAAAATGATTATTACAAAATCCTAGTATATAATATTTAAATTCAAGACAATTCTCAATATAAAAATTCTAAGTAGCAAGTATACAAATTCACCAATCAGTTTTATTCATAGCAGAACAAAACTTTCATTGCTATCGGAATGAAAAAACTAATATCCTCATGTTCAAAGTTTATCTTTATTATGTGTACTATCTGTGTAACCATTCTTCGGACAGGATGTATGTGATAAAAATTAGCAAAAAATTGTTGTATTGCAACATTTTAATAATAATGTTAATATTAATATTAATTTAACATTTTAATGTTAATTTATATTTGTTATTGTACATTATTACAATTACATGTGAGTTAGCAAAACATTATAATTTTATTATACAGACTTGCAATATCTTACATGATCTGAACTCGCGATGTTCTGAAATTTCAGGATTAATGGGGAGCACAGTTGTCTTTATTCGTCTGTATAATTAAACCGATAACGCTATATAATTTGACATGCAAACATGCGTGCCTGAGCAAACTCTTATCTGATAGAAACTGATTGAACTAATCTTTTTAATTTGTGATTTGACTTTAGATTTGTTTTTAATTAAAAAATGATTGCTTTTATTAATACAATTTATTCCAAATAAAATTCTAAAACGGTAACTAAACGAATGTTAAATTTTTAGCAATAAAACATGATTTATATCTTTGTTACTTGATATGATTGTCTGTTTAATTTATTTTTAGTTTTGTAATTTGTTGGTCCCTGTTACCATTCTTATTACGAAATGTTATATAATTTATGGTCAAACAAAGAGAAACGTTATATACATAAAGCTAAAACGAATATAAAGCCAAAGCCGTCAAAAGATTAATCTCAAAATACGGTATCAACGCGACGGCCGCAGAATTTATGTAACTTTTAAACTATTCTGATTTATGACTAGCGGAAGCAGTTTTTCAAATTCATTCAGGCCAACAAGTTATCTGGGGAAGATTTATGAACACGTTTAAGTGAAGGTTAAAGTCACACGAGTCAAAATAAAACATTTGGTTGTTAAGTAGCACCTTGAATCTAATATTAGATTGGTTATTTTTTTATCCTGTTTCAATTAAATTTCCAGCCCTTCTCTTTGACCTAATTAGCAAATGCTTTATGTTCTCGTTATTAACTATGTAAGTGATTTTATAATTTAGATAACGTAATTATTACGGAATGTTATGCAGATTATTCTTTTAGTTGACGAAATATCATGGATTTATGAAATTTTGACAGTTGATGTAAAAATTTGAGTAAATCGTGTGCATCATATTTATTTTAATCCAGAATAATATTTAAAGAACATCATATTGAGCCCACAATGAGTATCTTTTCAATAAACTAATGAGATTCGTAGAAAATATCTATTACACAAATTTACATGACTTAAGATTTATTTGGAAATAAATATATTTGCAAACTAAAAACAAAAATATTCCATGGATACGATATAAACTTTCATGAGTTTTTATAAACTCATCATATTCATCATAAGACCAACAACTAAAATATTTTGTATGATTTAAATTTGCAATTATATTAGTTTGAATATGTACCGTAGTGTCTATAATAAACTATGTTCTGAAAAATATGTTTAAAGATAAATATTGTCTGACTCGTTATTAAATTGAATAAAAAACATTATTTTTAATCAGCTGCTACGAATCCAAACCTTCGTAATCTTGTTATTGGGCTATAAGTTAAATCTCATACTAGGCTGTCTACATAAAGGTAAAACTGAAATACCTTGGGTAAAAATGCCATGGAGTAAGCCTTTAACTATACAAATTTTTAAAATATTTCACTGACGTTACATTAAGAATGAAAACTCTTAGACAAATAACTCTACGACAAACTCTACAAACTCTACGACAGATAAGTCTTTAAAAAAGCTTGAAAATAGAAGATGCTTTGAGACGGGTCTCATAAAACCATATTATTTGTGTTTTACTTTTGTGTATGTTGAACTAAAGTGCCATTCTTTTATTGACATTTTACATTTTGATAGGGTGGGATCGAATTGAGTTCCAGTGGAGAGCGTGGGGGTGGATAGATAAACGCACATAGAGAAATAAATTGGTAAAGAAGACATACAACCTCGAGAGTCACTGCTTTCCTCATATTGTCACCGCACTTGGTTTATGGACACTCGTAGAATATTTCACTTAGAAACACACAGACTCAGACCCACTCACACGCACACACTCCACCACCAGGACTCCAACAACCAACTTTGCTGTCACGGCGAACCTCATGTATCAATATACCACATTCCTTGAGAACAATTTACCCGAATCTGGTGAACGTGGAATCGAAATTTAATTCAAAGAAGGAATTCATGGTTCGGTGCAAAAGTATAAAAAATATAAAAATTAAGTTTTGCAATTTATTAACTTAAAAAGAGGTAAATGTATATCAAAATTTTTGGGCTGATAAAATTATGTTAGGACTAACGTTGCCTATGTTTAGTCTTGTTTCCATAAAATTAATCGCCAAAACAAGTTGCCATTATGTTTTATTTATCTCCAAACATTTATCTCAAGTGTTTCAACACATATATTTATCACACACGAGTCATCCAGTATTTACCCAGATGTTTCACGACATTTACTTGTGTTATAGGACGGACCAGAGATGGGTATGAGCGATAGACCTCCTTGTACCTTGACCATCCCCCATGGCTGAGCTAGAGACAGCGGCGTACTTCTTGGAGAACAACACCAACCTTACCACACCGAGGTAACCGACACAATTAACAACACTTACAAATGGAATAGTTTGTATAAAAGAGTAAATTAGTAGTAAGTTACTAAAAATGAAAGAGCGGATAGTTCAGAAAAAAAACGTTTATAGGAAAATGTTTGAGAGTTCTTTACTCTTGATCAGGTAGTAAAGTCATTCAGTCCATTGTGAACAATAGACATCGATTCTACTCAGCATTTTGTGTCAAGTTGTTCATGCATTCTTTATATAACCTACAGTCACTCTGATAAATTTATAATGCACTAACATAAGAGACAATACATACGTCTTTATAATGTAAATACACCTTTATGACCTCCTATTTGTTTACCACTCTGTAATAGTGTATCAGGTTCACAATAAAAAATATCAATCCTTGCACATTTTGATAGAGTTTTACCTTGCAGATGAATGGATAATATCAGCAGGATAAATTTACCCGAAGATCTAATTTAAAATTCCTGCAGAATACACCAATGGTGGCCATTAAGCTATCGGTGTGATATACACAAATTTAAATTGAATCTACGGTTAAATCTGTTATTATTGATGTTACCTGTGCACTGACAAAGTGACTTAACTGTATAAAAAAGTGCGAGATTTGTAGATTATCATATGTACTACAAAGTGTTCCTCCCAAATGAGGATTACATTACGTGAAATAAGATAGTAGGTTATTTCGAATGTCCAGCTACCAGAGTACTGTAAATGTGTATTTTTTACTTGAACATTTGTACTTTAAGTGTACGAAATGACATTGAGGCAGTAATCTATTATGTTTAACCAGACCACATTACAAAAATAACAGACTGAAGTCAACTTAATAAAAGAGTAAGACAGTTAGTTTTAGTGTACGTAATACTGTATTTTGTTTTTTAACTTCATTAAAAATCAAATTTAAACTATGTTTTCACAAATAAAGATATACGTGATAACAGTTGTTTACTACGTAACGTCATTTAAATCAACCCAAAATTTGTTTAAATAAGATTAAACAATTTTATATTTTATAAAATTTTGTATTATCGAAATACCTGTTATTTTCTACAACACTTTTGGGTGAGATTTATTTTTAATTTTAACGTTCTCTCTTAATGTCTAAAACGTAAAGAATGAAGAAAATACATATTATATTAGTTGGGGACAGGTTTAATAAAATGTATTTTGAGCAAGAACGATATAATTAAGTTTTGTAAAATGTAATAACCAGAGATATTTTTGACCACTAAAAAGTTTAAAACCGGCCAATTTTAATCAAGGTGAAATGTTTGAGTTATTGGCATTTTTACGAAAACTACCTTCGAGGTAAACGAGGTTTATGTTTATTTACTAAAATTAAAATGTATTTTAAATGTTAAAACCCAAACGAACAGTTACTGCCCTGAATACATATTTATTATATATTCATGTGAATGTAAGAGTGAGTCCATAATTTACTGACTCAAACTTTACTAGTCATTCCATAGCTAGGTTAAAAGAAACAGTATTTATTTTAATTTAATTTAATTCAATTGGAAATAAAGAGGTTTATCTAAGTGGAAAATAAAGAGGCCCGGTTTACGGATATGGCTAATTTCTTAATAAAAATGTGAGTTACCTCCATTATTCATACATGACAAAAAAAAACTAAGTTATGCATAGTTGAAATCGTATTAAAACTCCAATTTTAGATTTAACTCTGCCTCTCTTAAAAGAAAATTGAAATTACCTTTTTCTAGGTTGAAAGTGTTTAACTCTCGTCGTTTCGAAATTGAATGTTACTCAAGGTTTAGGGACTTTATATGTTACATTCATAAATTCCCATTCCAAGATGCTTTACTTTCCTTGCCTTTTCTAAAATAGTAATACTTTTGTTAAACTTACAAACGGACGAAATCCAAGCAAGAAAACTTTGATCTTTACTTAATAATTATTGTTTGTTTAAGCCTCTGGGATAAATTATTTATTTTGTGTCCTTGATTTAAGAACATTCTGTAGAATTATAGATGATATTACTGCCAGGAGAAGTCTACCTATAGAAAAGACTCTAGATAAAATATAAATATCAGTCCTCAAGACTTGTTCTCAAGTTACTACAGTCAATAAAGTATACAGCGTCGTCATATGGTTTGAGAAAAGCTATGTTTTAAAGTTTTGTTCCACAATACATAATTTAATTCCTTTTGGAGTTATTGGAAATTTAAGTTGATTTATATTCTCTTGAATGTATAACTTAATCTTTGAATTAATTTACATTTATATTTAAAATGATTAGTTTGTTTTAATTTAATGGCTCAATCTGTTGAACCTTTTACAAACCTTGTTTGGATCCAAAACTTATTCTTGGCGCAACATAATAATAGGTAGTTTTACTCGAACGCTTTTACACATAAACAACTAAATAAATTATAACATTAACATTAACATAAATATTTTCTTTATAAAAATATTGTTGATAGTAGTTAAATAATTGCTATAATCAAAAGCTTAGTAGTCGGTTAAGATTGTATTGGTGTTTAATTCTTCCAATGGATATCTCAAAACCATGGAATGTGATTCAATATAAATTGTATATTTTAACAACTTTAACAGCCATTAGCCGCACAATTTCCGTTTACTTAGTTGAATGAATTACGATGCAACTTATGTGACATAAACTAAAATAAAACCTTTGATAAAAGGGAATTCTGGGGGCCAGTGGGATGAAATCCTGAAAACCAAGAGAAAATAAATTCCTTTCAAACAATCTCGAAGTAAAAAAAAATTAATTTTACATTTAAACCGTTTTATCGGAAATTAAAAATGTTAACCAGAAAATATTCTTAGAAGATTATTAAGATCTTATATATTTGCGTGAGTGAAATAGTAAAATTGTTAATAAATATATTTATTAGTCAAAACAGTGATAATAACGAATATAGTGAATATATTTTTAGTTTTTTATAGGTTATATAACAGGGGTAATATACCCTAAGTTCTCAAAACCACCAAGACAATAACGCTAATATGCTAAGTTTATTTGTGCAAATCAGACTTAACACAGGAAAGAATATATGAATGGATGAATTACGATAGTATTAAGTATGTTTAAAATATGCAACCAAAGATATTCAAACCACAACCAACATACAAGTGAATCAAATCCTCCTTTAAACTAACAGTATTGAAGGACAACTTAAAGTCGTTGTTCGGGAACATCAGAAGGTAATTACATCAAGACCACCTCCCTTCAATGTTATCTAATTTATAATTAGACTTGGAAACAAAACAGAAAAAGAAGGTTTTTATGTTACAGGGACCGGTTTAACCTTGTTTATAAAGTTTTTGTATTACAGTTTTATAGACAGTAAACCCCAAAATCAGTTTAATAATATTGTTTTATGCTTTCATGAATTTATTTGGGAAATAATTTTGATGTAACAGTGAACCACCATTTATTTTAGTGAGAATATACACGGACTATAATTCTGTCAGAATCCTTTTTGGAATACAGTTCAATAGGCAACTTCACTCACCATAGTTGAGGCACTCCCTTCTCTTATATCGCACTTTTTGGAATACAGTTCAATAGGCAACGTCACTCACCATAGTTGAGGTACTTCCTTCTCTTATATCGCACTTTTTGGAATACAGTTCAATAGGCAACTTCACTCACCATAGTTGAGGCACTCCCTTCCCTTATATCACACTTTTTGGATACAGTTCAATAGGCAACTTCACTCACCATAGTTGAGGCACTCCCTTCCCTTATATTATACTTTTTGGAATACAGTTCAATAGGCAACTTCACTCACCATAGTTGAGGCACTCCCTTCTCTTGTATCGCACTTTTTGGATACAGTTCCATAGGCAACTTCACTCACCATAGTTGAGGCACTCCCTTCTCTTATATCGCACTTTTTGGAATACAGTTCAATAGGCAACTTCACTCACCATAGTTGAGGCACTCCCTTCTCTTATATCGCACTTTTTGAATACAGTTCAATAGGCAACTTCACTCACCATAGTTGAGGCACTCCCTTCTCTTATATCGCACTTTTTGGAATACAGTTCAATAGGCAACTTCACTCACTATAGTTAAGGCACTCTCTTCCCTTATATCGTACTTTTTTCCAACGATAAAGAAACTTAAAATATACTTTATGACCCTCGGTTAGGTTTCTTAAAGTCTTTCTTGTAGATTCCAGAAATACCCTTAGAAAAAATGCTTCTGACCAGGGTAGGGCGTGGCCCGGTAAAGTGGGAGGTTGCATGACTTTGGCCCGCTAGGTGGCTGATTCGATCCCTATCATCAATGGAGTTCAGCTGTGTGATAATGTCACGTACAGGTGGTTCAGAACCGGTCTTCCACCTTAAGTTCAAATTCTAGAAAACAAAAGTGGATTGGTCTCAGAGGATAGTCGAATTTGGAATTATATTAATAGTTTATGTGGGTATTCCATCATTGTATAACATATTTGCACACATATATGGGACGAACTGTCTAGGTGTCCACTTATATGTTATACTTACCACTTGCCTATGTCTTTGTTTGTATACAATATCCATATATTTACTCTACATCTCATATACATCGAGTATGATGGAAACCTCTATATGCCTATACTATAGTGTAATTATATCTGTCCTGTTTACATGTTTCTGCTACTTTTTTCTATATAAAAGAAATATACTCTGTTAGCCATTTATTGGGAAATATAATTAAATCTACTAACGAAAGATTTGGTATATTGTTTTTATTATAAAATCTCCGTAATAATAACCTTCTTACAAACATAGGTAATATAAACTATTGCGAGGGCGAACCAAAATTAAATAGCTTACATCCATAACGGATGAGTTTTGTGATAACATAATGTTGGTTAAGATAGCCAATGTTACGGATTGTGATGGAGACGTTCGGAATAACTTCAAAGTTAAGAAGGAAATATGTGGCTCGTTTAATAGCTACTTACGAGGAATATTTAAAAAGTTCTCTTTAGCTCGACATGGTGTCGTGGTCAAACTACCATTCTCCTTGGAGAGGTCCTCTGGGGTCCAAAGCGATGGTGTTTTACAAATAAAAAAGAAAGATATTGACCAAATTAAACAAAAGTGTGATGATCCTACAGCAATTTCCTATAAAATAGAGCTTGCAAACGTTAAAATTAAGGATTTGTTGGAAGACCTTCCAAAGATACTGCAAAATCTGGAAAAAGAAATGTACTATCTTATGGATTTCGATATAACACTAGATTTGGCTGGATTATTTAATAAAGAGGAAATGTGCCAATATCTTACAGAAAACTTTGCCTTTTGCCACCGAGGAGAGTACAAGAATGGATATAATGTTATTGTAGATAATTTCCATGTTAGTAAAGATTGTTTAAAATGGTTTAATGTAAATTGCAGGGTAAAAATATATAATAAATTGATATGCCAGATTACAAGCCCTGGAGTAGTTAAAAGTATAGGGAACCACATAATAAACTTTTTAAACTGTCCAGATGCGAGACTAAAAGAAACGTTCTCGTCTAAACTAGCTAGAGAGAACGGAATAAAAAGGTTAGAGGCAAAAATCTATAACTATTGTAGAGGTTTTGGTAAAGGTTTTGAGCCTAATAGAAGACAAAAAAAGTACTTCCAAAATCCTCCATTCCATGCTGTACTTCTGCATAAGATGTGGATGAAAGTTGCAAACCAATTACAAAACAGTTGTTGTTTAGTGTTTAACGATTTATTACAATACGCATATTGGGGTAATCGTAATACGAAGAAGATAACTGGAGTACAACTAAAACTGCCAAAAGATAGTACACAAAGGGAAAAGTTAATAAAGTATGCTCTATCTGCATTTAGCTTTAACTGTTTACCAAATAACTATGCGGAGGTAAGAGAGGAATTTCCTGATGCTATAAGTGTAAAGCACAAGTGTTAAATAAAATCTGGGGGCACATATTTTACAAAATCAAATACACCTTTCTCCACTATACCTAAACACATCAACTTAGAAGAATTAGGCCTAGTGGAAAGTCTTAACCTTACTCCCTACATTTTAAGAAGCCGGACCAATAAACTGTACCCATACACTATTAAAGAAATAGAGCCACTTTCCAAGCCTTTCCTAGAGAGGTGTTCCAAAAAGAGGAAATTGGAATTAGAAGACATCGACAGTAACAAGCGTAAATTGTAGTATGTGGAAAATACTGTTGCAGAGGAATACAAAGCACAGTTGGCTAAAGATCAAGAAATAAGGGAAAGAGAGGATAAATTAAAAGATCACTTCCTTCGACGTTGGGAGGATCTAGAGCTTTATGGACATTATATAGTTTATGAGTTTGTAGTAAACAATAAATACCCCAAACAGCAAACCTGCGTACTCAGCGAATTTCCAATGCATATTATGTGTCTCACTACCACATAGAGACACCAAGTTTCACAAAAATACATTCATAAATAAGTGATATATAGCATTTTATTTATTCTCCATAAAAATATCATTAGGGCTGAGTACGCAGGTTTACTGCAACATGGAAGATAAAAAAGTGTATTTTTGCAATTATCAATAGAACTCAACCAGGTGAAGCTACATATCAAGTTTTATTAATTTAGGTTCATAACTAAGAGAGATATACAACTTTACTTATTCTCCATATGAATAACGTGTGGGCCGAGGTGCAGGTTTGCTGCTATGGGAAAAATCAACAAAAACCTTTTATTGTGCAAATATTAATATACCACAACTAGTTGAAGCCATATACCAAGTTTCATCAATATACATTCATAAATAATCGAGATATCAAATTTGATTTATCCTCCATAAAGATAACATTGGACAACGTACTGTGTTTAGCACTTTGAATATCTCTGGAACGGTTGGACGTAGAACAACAATTAAAACACTAAAATGATTGTTTTGTAGAGCTAAACTGATTGGTTAAAAGAAATGTGAAGTTTTTAGTAACATTATCTGAGGAAAATCCAAAAACATTATTCCCATAAGATTAACATGGGATATTTTATAGACGCGTTTTTTTTACTTTTCTCTACATCCACTTAACCTAGGTTATTGATTCAAAATACAAATTTTTTTAAGTTCTATAAAATGGCTATACCTAAAATTAAGTCTTTTTAAAATTTTAGGGGGAAAATTCAAAAAACTTATTTTTGGACAATTTAAAACCCCCATAAAACCCCGTTCCCATAGTCTAATCGATCTGGTTCTCGAACTTAAAGTCATAAATGTTACTCTACACATTTGTGATAAATTTCATAAAAATCGTGCGTTTATTTCAAAAGTTATCGCGGTAACGGACACACACACACACACACACACACACACACACACACACACACACACACACACACACACACACACACACACCCATATATATATATATACACATATATATAAATTTGAACGAATAGTGTTTTGACATCTGGGGACCTCAAAAAAAAGTTATCATGGTCTTGGGCTTAAGTCTCACCATGCCACCTACTGTAATAGCTTCTCCCCTATAGGGGAAATTTGCTAAAACAAGTTTGTGGGGGTGTTGGCAGAAAAGGATGGACAGAGGGGTGTATACTATGTTAAAAGTGTCTGTATAACTGTGTTTATAGAGATAAATCAGAATAGGGAAGGTTATAGCGTATTGCCATACACTGGTGATTTGGCCAATATTTACTTACCTACCTATTATTTACGAGCCACTTGCAAGCTTTAACACTAATGGAACCGCAACATTTTATGGTAATTACTTTCCAAAATAGAAAACTTAAGTTTCCATAACAATGTGTGGGATGATGTTGGACAAGAAGACATAGAGATGTTAATGCAAAATATTAAAGGTAATATTAAATTTAAAGAATGTAGTAGACTGGAGGATTTGGAAGATGGTGTGGAATTATTAATAAGCGCTATTAAACAAGTCCAACATAGGGGTGGAAAAAGGTATATTGTACAATTAGAAAATATTCGTAACCTTTATGTCTCCAACCATTGGCTGGAAAGGGAGCTAGAATGTGGGAAGTTTGATTTTAACTACAAAATTAAAATTAAGTTGGATAAAATAAAGACTACTCCGAACAAACACAAAGAAAGGTTGGTGTTTTGTGTGTAGTTGTTTTGAGTTTTAAACATTTATTTTTTGCTATCGAAAAGATATTTTGTCCTATAATTTAAGAATTGGAAATATGCAACAACATATCCAGTCGGTAAATAAGTCTAATTTGCAAAATATTGGAAATTATAGGTGTTTACTTATGCATTAGCTTAGAACATATCCAAATTGTATATAGTTCGGACCATAAACATTTTGTGGATATATTACTTATTATTTGATTACAATGAGAGGTAGTTGAGTTGTCCCCAACTTGGGGCCCACAACAATACAAAGTATTGGAAAAATGGCAATTATAACAGCCAGAATGTAAATAAGCTTGCATTTATTATTTTTTTAAATCCAACCGTAATATTGAATTTGGAAATGGGGTATTTACTTATGCAATGGCCTAGGACAGTAACATATTGCAGACAAATCCGATGTTAGTTTGATTACGACAAAACTGCATTAAAGGGGAAATAATATACGGTAATTTTAGATATAAGGGGGGCTATAACAAGTCGAAAAGTAATTAAGAGTTAGCAACTGGCAGTAATTTACAAAATATCGTTTAAATTAAATTTTGAAATTGTAGGTTGTATTTACTTATGTACTAGCCTAAGCCAGTAATATATTTAAGTTGCAAACATATCGGACCACAAATACCAAAGTTAGTTTTTAGGTTGTGGCAAATAATCAAACAACATATCGATTGTATTATAGGGTTAATGGAAATAATATGTGGTAAATTTAGATATAATAGTTGGGGGCTATAACATATCCGAAAATAAATCAAATCGGACAATGAATGATGAAGTTGGCAATTGGTAATACATTTTCAAAATTTGTTTAAATCGACAGTAAATTTGGAAAATGTAAGTGGAATTTATTAGCATTAGCTTAGGACAATATCATATCCAAATTGCAGACAAATCGGACCATAAACACCAAAGTTAGTCTTTGGATTTTGACAATTAATCTTAAAAGATATAGGGGACGGATGGGGATTGGGAAAATGTATTTAATATGGGCAAGGGTCGGGTACTATTATAGGCCAAAAAGGAAATTTGTGTAGGGTAGGATCGGGCAAGTGTGCAAAAACTGATCCCCTTAAGAATAACATGGGGAAAAAGTGCCAAAAGTGACTTAAAACCCTCATATTGCCACTACTATATACAACCTAAATGATCCAACATGATTGGTTATAGTTTTTTCCGACACGGAAAAAATTGTGAAATCTATTAGTTACGTATTACATCATTAATATATATATATATATATATATATATATATATATATATATATATATATAGGTTACATCATTAAACACAAAGACTAGCAGTAATTTCGTTTTTGTGTGGTAGTAAGTTTGTTTTAACTAACAGTTTGTTTAAAAAGTAGGCTGATAAAAGAGGGAAGACCCAGCTGATATGTTTTGAAAAAAGGATGAACATTATGGTAATGAATAACGAATTTTAAATTAAATCCTGGAAAAGAGGAAAAGGTCGTTTGGTTATAAAACCTGAGTTTAGGATCGGAACATCCATGTATCTCTTTGTAACTGGTTCCAATCTCACAGGTGGAATCCGTTACGAGTTCTGCATCGGAAATGTCAAGTGCCAAGTCTTCCTTGAATTTATTCGCTCCATTTTATTACTTTGTTGAAACATATATTCTATGATGTGCCGTAATAAAATGCATGGTGGAATAAATTATTTGAGTAAAAATTTGATAATTAGTGGCTAATACAACATCAGAATGTTGTTATGTAAATAAAGTGCTGAAACTGCATGGTTGTTTGCTAGAACTTACAAATTTAGCACAAGTATTCTAACACAATTTCCAGAATTGGAAACATAAACCTTTTCATTGTGGAGTAATAAAGAGTTCATTAAAATGGCCGATTAATGAAAATTTGAATAAGAATATTCAGCTAATAACATGTAAAATTACATATACAAGTAAATTATATATACTTCATATACAGTAGTTCGTGACCGGTGCTTACGTTTTTATAAAAGTGTCAAAACTTGGTTCTCTAAATCATTGAAGATGGTCTCTGTTACCATTAACAGTCGGTTTTAGTTACTCAGCCACAGAGATCTTACGCCTTCTTTAGTACTGTCTGTTGTATCTAAACTTTATCATCTTTTAATTTTTCCTGAGAGTTGCTTCTGATTTAAGTGTTGTACTCTAGTTAGCTTCCTTTACTGAGGGATCCTACTGGGGTGAAGAGCTTCGAGGGCAGCCTGATGACTGGAAGGACTAGGTAGGACACACAAGTATAGTGGAGAATTCACGCTTCCTGCCTAAAAATGTTTCACTATTACCAAACTTATTTTCCATTATAAATTTTCGTTATTGGCTCTATCTGTATTTACTGTTGACAGTGATGGTCCCCGTGGCGGTCTAATATGCCATCATATCCAACCGACTTGACTCTATCTATTGTCTCTGACTGTTCCAGCCTCCCAGGGGTGAGCAAGGAGACCACGGAAGGTGCGTGGGGGCCGAAGCGTGACCCCCTGTGGGTGGTGGTCCCCGTGACGGTCTACTACGTCATCATCTTCATCAGCGGTGTGGTCGGCAACGTGAGCACGTGTGTGGTCATCGCTCGCAGCAAACACATGCACACCGCCACCAACTACTATCTCTTCAGCCTCGCCATCTCAGATTTACTGCTGCTCGTGTCTGGGCTGCCACCAGAGATGTACCACATATGGTCTAAGTAAGAGAACCCTTTCTAAATATGATTAAAATAACCCTCTTAGAGTATACGTCAATGTCACTGGCCCGGTCATGTTAGAATTAACAAGTCAAATGTTCGCCCATATTTAGTATCTATTTCGTACTATTTATTACCACCATACAAAACATTAGTAACTCTTACATAATTTAATTTAGTTAATTTATATGCTGGCCTAACGGCAAACCGTATCGTTTACGTATCATTACTGAAAATTCTTTGAGGTACTAAATCGTAAAAAAGTATAAAATAATACAAAATTAATTAGTAGATATAAATAATCTCTATCTAATGGTATAAATATTATTGTAATCTTAAAAACTGACCAAACCTCCAAATGAATAACATAGGATTTCTTAAATATTCAAATTTAAATAACATCACAATATGAGAGGAATATTTTTTTAAAGGTTGTTATTAAGTAGTACGAATTAGGTACTAAATAGTCATATATGTTTCACTTGAAAATTCAGACATGGCCGGACTAGTAACATATACAATTAGAGTAGAATGCACGCGTTGATTACGTTGTATTTGACATACATTTTTGTTTGATCTACCAGGGCTTGTAAATCTTTATTTTTCAATAAATCTGCATGTGGTAAAATTAACATAATTTACAACATTTACTAATAGGGATTGGGTTATACAATTATTTTTACATCTAACTACATAGAATAAATTTATACTATGGGCTTAAGTAATGAAAGACATAAAACAATTTTAATTGTTCATCGTAGATGACAAGAGCTGTAAAATTATGTAGGAAATAAAAGAATATATTTTCTGACATGACAGTAACAATTAGTTGAAATGTATGAACCTCCTCTAAAATAGTTTCTTCGTTATTGACATTATTTCAAACATTCTTTAATTTTTAAATTTAACTCTTTAATGTACTTTAATTATTAAGTATTACTGCATTTATTATATACATTATATTTAGGGTTTGTTATAATTATGCCAATAGTTAAATATAAGTTACATAAAAACAGACGGTCATAATATTGTACATGATATGGAATCAGTTTTCCATGTGACATAACTTTCAAAAGCGTGGGATGATGTTTTTTTTACCTCTATGGGATTTTCTTATTTGTAATAAAAATCACATTTTAAATTCAACTATTGAACAAAATTATACAAATAATAAAGACATCTTATGTTAAATAGCGTATTATTTGGTTCACTGCGAAATTTAATTATAATTCTCAATATTACATAGTTTATTACCAAAATCAAATTAAAATAAATACCTTAACTAGCATTTTCTCGAATCAATGAGCGTGAACGAGTTTTGCTAATTAAATTTGAACCTTTATTGAGTAAACAAACTGGCAACAAGTCTAATGTCCATACTATTTAATTATATATTTTTGTAGTCATTGAAATACACAAAATTTAATGTAGTTTTTTTTTTAAATGGTAGATTCTTGGGAATATAAAACACAATTTAAGAGTTGTAATATTGTACTGTGTCTTTTTGTACACTTATTGTCTTGTTGTACCTAAAAATACTTAAAAAAGTAATATAATGATTTTTTTACTCGGAGTTTGTGTTCTTGTATGATTATTAATTTCGTTTGTCAAACATATGTTTTTTTACCTTAAAGCAGTTAACACAATTCGCATTCATCATAAAAATTGCACTTCAAATAACACATTTTTAAGTCATATAATAAGATCCCGACAGGAAGCCATTTGTCCAAGCTAATCTAGCGGAAAGATAAGACAGTCAAAGATAAAAATGTCATTTTAAACAAGTTATCATTAATAATGTTACATGAAACCTATTTATATTTCAATGAATGAGCCTGACCATAATTATTCACTAGTTTAAAGGTTTGCTTGAAAGCAAAGTAATTTGGCTTAGTCATTGAGAGGGGAAACATCAAAATACATATAAAACAAAGTCGAGTTAGTTACGCTAGTTACTCAATTTTTAACATAAAAGCTACTGAACCGATTGGCATTTAAATTTACAGGGATCTTTCTTTATACACATGGTCAATATGTAGGCTTATTTTCGTTTTTAAAATCCTTAAGAGATGCACCCTACGGCCCTTCAAAGTTTACATGTTATTCTTATTGGGGAATGTTATATTTTTTATGTCACGTGTGTCATTTCTTAATTCAATTCATTAAAGTAACAAAAGTTTTAAGGATTATATATAATATACTTAAAAGACATAAAAATTATGAAAATACAAATCCACTTGAGTGGCAATCGAAACTCTTTTTCCGATGCCAAAGTTAGCTTTATATAAAAATAGGTGAGTGAGCGTAGCTAACAAGTTATCCGGGAGGCGAGTGAGTGAAGCGGACGAGCTCATCTTGTGTACGAGCATTTTTGGCATAGAACATATTAAATGACATTAGGACAGGACAACGTTTGTCGGGCCAGTTCGTTTTGAATAAATTGTTTGACAGCTTGATTTCAATGGCCTACAGTTTGGAATGATATTTTGTTGCATGGTTAAACAAAGAAGAGTCGTATAACAAGTTTTTATTTAAAACTAAAGGTACATGGTTAACAAAAATTATGCTCACAATTTAAATCATTGATATATCTGGCTTAAAATTTACTAGTCTTTACCCAACGCGGCTTCAACCACATTCACTACATACGTTATTAAGATATATGTTGACGAGGAGTTGCGTCGTTCTCCTAGGCAGAAATTTATTTCCAAGACGCCCCACTTATTTCTGGTGAAAATTTGCCGCCACTGGGCAGCCCTTATAGCAATAGCTCATCTGCGAGCTTCGCTTCCCTATCAGTTTCTGTAGATCACTACTCTGTCAACGTGTCATTTCAGTTGCTCACAAACTGGCCTCATGCTGCTAAGATTGCTCTTCGCGTTGAAGTTGCTGATCTTTTGGAGTTTTTTGTTGCTCTGTTTGCTGCTTTCCGTAGAGCTTTTTGAAGCATTCTAATTCCAATATGTGCCTAAGTTTCTTGACTTCCATCCCCTTTATTAAATCGGGCTTTTTAGAGCATTGAGGCAGATTTAATTTACGTTTCCCTGGCATCATTGTCATACAGATACAATGTGGTAAAACGTGCAACACAAATATAAACCAAAATACAACAATAAACCAAACAAACAAATAAACTCAAAATATTGTTGAAAATCTCAAATGCACAACACCTGTTTTAGTTATCATCTAATCCAGTAAATGCTAGTGTCTATAAGATGAACATGGGAAGTTTAGAAGCCACTGGGGCAGAGCTCAGTAGAAATTTTAAAACGTGAAAAGGCCTATATGTTACTCTAGAATATTAACTATCTTCCTAACAAATATCAGCTCAATCTGTTCAGCAGTTGGAGCGTGATTGAGCCACAAACAAACAAACTCAAAACTTCAGCTTTATAATAATAGTTGGATGATTAGGTTAGTATCATTGGGAACAAAACAAAATCTTTCACAAAATAAATATAAGTTTTGTTATACGTTTGGTTAGTTACATATAACGTCCTAAAGTACCTTGTACTCGTGTTTTATATAATCCTTTGCCACAATCAGGACAAAGATTTATAAAGGAGGTTTCGGCATTATAAATAAGCTGTTATTTTGTATAGTCTTCCAGTCATATGGAAATGCCACCGGATGCTTTTAAAGTAATTGAAGAACATCGGATGACTTCGTACCAGGCACGACCTAGGTGTACGACCATTTTTAGCTGAACAATCAATAGCAAAGGCATATTTAAAAGACTACACCATAGCCGCAATAGGGTAGTGTAGATTGTGGTTCATATTGTAACTGGACGGGTATCCTCCACATTACTATCTGGATATTAGAATTGTCAGAGCAAAGGCCTAGATGATTATGTCATGATTGTCCCGATAAAAGCTTTCTTAAATTAGCCCCTAGATCTCCATATCTTATCTATTATATTTTTATATTAGTAAGACCATTACAAATACTAATTACTCCACTACTGTTGAAACATATTTAAACCTCACCACCGTATTACAAAACGTAGAGTGACTGATCCGTAATTTAGGGGCTACTTGAGGGGTTTGGACCGTTTTCCCTAAAAGCGTTTATATGATATCATAACAAAAACGCAATTGGCATTGAAATACAGAAAAAATGCTACGATTTTGCATGCTTCTTCATGCAAAAAAACATGCTTCATCTATATTATTAAAATGATTGATTAATTTTTATATTCGACCATTAAAATATTTTAAACACATATTTCATACCAGTGGCAAGCTCCCACCCTCTAGATTTGCCTTTTGGGGGTTTGAAAAACATACACATTCAGGGCTTCAAAGTTCCAATGTTAATCTTATGGAGTTATATTTTATTTAGGTAGTCAGCTGATCAATGTTTACTTTTAAAAATATATGGCTCTAACTACATCTGCTAGATTCCTGTGCGTAGAACGGGACATCAGCTAGTGTGCTTTTTCAAGCTTTTTCTACTTGACCAATGAAATACCAATGAATACTTAACGTTGTTAGGAACAATGGTAAAAAAAGACTCAAAGTAATCTCATATGTCTACATTGATTATTTGTGAGGTGTTAGTTTCATATTAATTTTCATTTGAAAATTAAATAAAACCTGTGGAACATTTAGTACCCATAC
Organism: Allygus modestus; assembly: GCA_963675035.1. Taxonomy (NCBI): domain Eukaryota; kingdom Metazoa; phylum Arthropoda; class Insecta; order Hemiptera; family Cicadellidae; genus Allygus; species Allygus modestus. Next base: position 147,673,244 of record OY776112.1, on the reverse strand, counting down.
TAAATGTTACCCACAGCTTCGCCTGTGATAAATTAAAATACATTAAAAATATTAACCTGACCAGCACTATCAAAGCTATATTTAGTTTTCTCCCTTTGACCTAACAGACAAAAAACACTGCTGGTAATCTTATAAATCGTATCATCTCATAAGATTTGCATTGGTACTTACAGGACCTTTGAAGTGAAGCCCTAAGGTTTGATGTAGACATTATCAGGTCTATATGTTAATGTGATATGTAAGCTACGTTCATGCAACATGTTTCGAGTAGTAGTTTATGCGTGGTGGAACTACAAACATCCATACTTCCAAACTTTCACATTTATAATACTAGCAGGTTTAAGAGTGGTGAGTGAACACTATCTATGCTAACTCTGAATGAAACATCCTAGCTACCCGTACGTGTTCGGGGAGACGTTCTGCGTGCTGACGGGTTACGCTTCTGAGACGTCCACCAACGCCACTGTGCTCACCATCACGGCCTTCACAGTGGAGCGGTACGTCGCCATCTGCCACCCCTTCCTGTCGCACACCGTCAGCAAGCTATCCAGGGCCGTCAAGTTCATCATGGCCATCTGGATAATCTCCATGATCCTGGCCGTCCCACAGGTATTTAATGCATCTAAAGAAAGTAAAATTTGTGTAACCTTCTTACCTTCTTGTCAGAGTATTCAGGTCACACTAGTGCCTCTGACATGACCTATCAACTACTCAAGTAGCTGGGACCAACGGCTTAACCTGCCTTCCGAAGCACGCTGGCAGTCTGAGAGTCAAATGTTATATGGGTTTCACCGGGAATTAAACCCCGGTCTTTTTTTTGGTTGGTAGGCCAGTACTCAACCCTCAGCCATGACTGGCACTAATAATAAAGGGCCATTAACTATTCTTGCTGTATTTGAGTCGAACGCAAGTATATTTTTTAAAGTTTCAACTGTTGAGACATTTATAACTGATTGACTCATTTTGAACGCCATTAAGTTCTCTAAAATCTAGATAAGGTAGAAGCTACCCCTATAAGGTAGAAGCTACTATCGTAAGTGGCATGGTATGAATAAGGTACGAAACCACGATAATGTTTTCGTTCTGAGGCCCCCAGATATCAAAAGCACCTTGTAAATCTCGGTAATTGGACGCCAGCGCATTAAAAATTTATATTCTAAAATAGGTCCCTATGTTATTTTGTTTAGAATATTTAATACACAGTTGCACGCTGTTTTCTGGGCTCGCTCATTCCATTGCAGCGAATATTTAATCGTACTCCTAGTATTTATTCATGCATGACAGTGCATTATGTTTATACTACTTATTTATGAATATAATTAGATGAAAATATATACGTATCTTCATGTAATGGTACAAATGCATTTGAAATTTCCTGAGTATGAGGTATGTAGTTTTAACAGCTGTTTTCTTGGTATAAATGGAATAATGAGTACTAGTTTTGTTAAGAGTTTAAATCAAGCTCCTCTCTTACCAAAACAATTAATATTCAACCAAGTTGAAACACTCTGCCATTTAAAGCAATTACAGTTTATTGGCTGGTTGGTTAGAACTTGACAAAAGTTCTGCATCATTGAATCGTTAAGGGATTCCAAATTTAATTTTGCTCGTGGTTGTTTTTATTGTAATGTAACGAATTAAATGCTCCCCTAAAACTTGAATTAATTTTCATTTAATCTGTTGGATCTAAGCGACAAAAAAATTAATACTCTTTAATCTTTATTAATGCAAAATGCAACTGAGAAACTTGATACTAAAAAAAACCAAAACGTATACGAATCCTATTTAATGGGATTAGGGTAGTCAATGTTCGTTAATAGGTCTAGAATCTATATGCGTCTGTAAAAATAAATACCCCAGTCACAGCAAACCAGCGTACTCAGCGAATTTCCAATGCATGATAGTATCTTAATACCACATAAAGCTGGATAGTAAGTTTCATAAACATATATTCAAAAATAAGCGATATATACAATTTTAATTATTCTCAATAAGAATAACATGGGGGATGAGTACGTAGGTTTGCTGCAACAAGGAACACAAAAAATAGTTGTTTTTATAAATATTAATATAACTCAAAAAGGTGATTTATTAATATAATTCAAGCCACATTCCAAGTTTTATTAAATTATGTTCATAACTAAGGGAGACATTACATTTTACTTATTCTCCATAAGAATAACATGGGGGCTGAGTACGCAGGTTTGCTGCTACGGGAATAATCGGTAAAAATTGCTGTTTTGTGCAAATAACAATAGACCACAACCAGATGAAGGCCACCCAAGTTATACCAAGTTTCATTAGTACCCGTTCATAAATAAGCGAGATATGAAATTGTTCTTATTTTCCATAAGAATAACATTGGACAACGTACTGTGTTAAGCACTTTAAATATCTCTGTAACCATTTGACGTAGAGAAATGATCAAAACACCAAATTGTGTGTTTTTTTAAGCTGAATCTAATGGTGAAAACTAAAACTATACTTTTTTAAATATTTCATGTAAAAACTAAAAAAAAAACATTTTTGGGGTACAAAACCCCCCCAAAATACCACTTTGGATGGGGCGATCTGTCTGGGTTTTCGATCTTAAAGTCATAAATGATGCTTTACACGTTTGGACCAAATTTCATCCAAATCGGACCATTTTTACGAGAGTTATCGAACCCATGGACACACAAATATATATATATATATATATATGTACAGTTTCGAACGAATGGTGTTTTTGGGGTCTGGGGACCTCAAAACGAAAAGTTATCATGGTCCCGGGCCTAGGTCTCACCATGCCGACTACGGTAATAGCTTCTTCCCTCTAGGGGAAATTCGCTAACACTCAGCAAAGTAAACAAAAGATCCAGTTTATGTTTGCAAACAATGATGGACGTTTTACTGTATTGACACCTAGTTTTAGGGAATTTCCCCTATAGGGAAGAAGCTATTACCGTAGGTCTCATGGTAAGATTTAAGCCCGAGACCATGACAAATTTTTTTTAGGTCCCCAGATGACTAAAACACTATTCGTTCAAATTTATATATGTATATATATATATATATATATGTGTCCGTGAATGCGATAACTTGAGTAAAAAACGTCCGATTTCGATGAAATTTGGCGCAAATGTGTAAAGTGACATTTATGACTTTAAGTTCGAAAACCAGAAAAATCGGGCCATGGGAAGGGAGGTTTATGGGGGTTTTAAATTTTCCAAAAATCAGTCTTTTGCATTTTTTATCCTAACATTTTTAAAACACATAATTTTGGTTCAGACCATGTTATAGAGCTTAATAAAACAAATAATATGGTGTTTTGAATTATTAACCAAACACCAAGTTGCAGTGGCAGTGGTTGCGGAGAAAATAAAAAAAAACCGGCTCTTAAAATCTCCTATGTTAATCTTATGGGAAAAAGGTTTTTGGCTTTTCCTAAGTTAATTTTAATGTAAACTTTCCATTTGCTTTTACCAATCAACTCAGCTCCACAAAACAATCATTTTGGTGTTTAAATTGTGATTCTACGTCCAACCGTTGCAGAGATATTCTAAGTGCTAAACACAGTACGTTGTCCAATGTTATCCTTATGGAGAATAAATAAAATTTGATATCTCCATTATTAATGAATGTATATTGATGAAACGTGGCACGTGGGGTCACGTAGTACTGGTATATTGATATTTGCACAAAAAATTGATTTTTTGTTGATTATCCCCGTAGCAGCGAACCTGCGTACTCAGCCCTCATGTTATTCTTATGGAGAATAAGTAAAATGTAATGTCTCCCTTAATTATGAACATAAATTAATAAAACTTGGTATGTGGCTTCACCTTGTTGAGTTATATTGATATTTGCATAAAAACCCATTTTTTTAGTTTCTCGTTGCAGCAAACCTGCTTACTCATCTCCCATGTTATTCTTATGGAGAATAATTAAAATGTTATATAGTGCTTACTTATGATTGAATATTGATTAAACATGGTATGTGGCTTCACCTGGTTAAATTATATTTATATTTGCATAAAAACCAGTTGTTTGTATTCCTTGTTTCAGCAAACCTATGTACTCATCACCAATGCTATTCTTATGGAGAATAATTAAAATTGTATATATCGCTTATATATGAATATATTTTTATGAAACTTGGTATGCAGCTTTATATGGGATTAAGACATATATTATGCATTGGAAATTCGCTGAGTACGCAGGTTTGCTGTGACGGGGGTATTATTTTTACCTGTACGTAGTACCTTATTAAACCTTATTAAAAACCTCTTTCCATTTCTCTGCATTAATTAAAATTAGAGACTAATATTCAGAATCTTTTGTTCATGTAAGAGAAGCTTTAAACGTTAATGTGAATGTTCAGAGACTCGGAATCAACTAAGAAGTTGGAACACATTTGAATACAAACGCAATATATGCAGATGACCGGAGAATGTCTCTTGGGAGACTCGTTGCCATTATACAGAGTAGTTCAGACGAATGTTGAGACTGTCAGGGTCACTTATTTACGTGATTTAAAACAGTCACAAGTCAAAATTACAGGTTTAAATAAAATTGTCGCACAAGATTGTACTACCTTATAATAACGAGTGTTCACAAATTACCTTTACAATTTTAAACGTGTTTGGAAAGTTAAATAACAGTGTTATTTTAGTGCGTTAAGATTTTATGTAAATCACGTGATCTAAAAAGCTTGTCTAATTACATTTTCGGCTTGTTATAATATTTTGCTTAATTTTGTAAAAATAATCTCATACAAAAAATTACCCTTTATCCTGAAGAAAGTACAAGGTGCGTGAGTTAGTATCATAAGTGTAGTTGGTGGGGTACACTATCTGTTTCTATGTCTCCATATGTTATTCTAGTATCATATATTGGGCCTTAAAAGAGGATCCCTGATGTATAAAATTCTAAAATAGTTCTTGAAAAAATTCCTTATTTTGAGCAGTGAAACTAAACACTTTGACTTTGTTTCAAAAAACATTTTGTAAATAAGAGTTACAGAATGAAGTAAATATGTAAAGATGATGCAAAAATGAAGAGTCATATTTCAGGACAAATTTTGACAATAATAAAACCCCACTAAATATTTTATCTACTATTTAATACACACCCCGATTTTGTGTTACGCTTATCACAAGAATGGACCAATATTTTTAATTGAAGTCTCCATGGAAAGTCTCGATGCGTGGTTTACAGAAAATAATTTAAATTTACATCGGTCCTCACAGGCCTTCAATGCAATGCTAAACTTTTGGAGAAAAGTAGTCATTCAAATTTAGTATTTTTCAGCTCTTGACGGTAACAAAAGACAGTACAGAAGATCAAATGTTTTAATCAGGAATTGAATCACAATTTAAACTAACAGCACCGTATTTGCTCGAATTTGAGCAGCTGGATTTGCTAGTTATTATTATTTAACGACGATTACAGTTATAAATGTAATTTTTCACCTGGTTACTATTAATAATTTAATAACGAATCCAGAAACTCAAATTCGAAAAATATGTTTTGCTTAGGATTGCCCAGCTTCTATACGGTTCTGTTAGTTTAAATGACTGACTTGTAATACCATTACAGAAGTTAAACTGTTCTTCTTCCTGAACGGTGTTTTGTTGGTATCAACAGCTGTTGAATGTTCAACATGTATATCGATTATTCTTTAAGATTAACACTGGATCTTTGAAAAGGGGGCAGAGCCCTGAAGGTAGATGTTTTCCAATACCCCAAATGGCACATCTAGACGTTAAGGGCTTTCAAGTACACTTCAAAGATAATTCAAGACCTAATAGTTTCACCAGTAGCTTGCTCACGAAAATTTGATTATTTTTTAAATATAATGATTTCACAAACTGAGACCACCCCTTGGTCCCCAGGCTATCCAGATGGGCCTTGTCTACCTCCGCGACGAGGACGGCCACATCGTCAGTGATGAGTACACCTCCTGCACCATCAAGCACTCCATCATCCCATACTCCTTCTTCATCTCCACTGTCCTCTTCTTCCTCACCCCTATGACACTCATCACCGTGCTCTACGTGCTCATCGCCCTCCGCCTCCACAGCTCCAGCCAGATCACCCAAGGAGGCTCTCAGCGCCGCCGTCGCACCCTGGTTGTCGACAAGGAGACCCACGTCATCGTGAGGGGCAGCCAGCGCAACGGACAGCACTCCAAGAGCACCAAGAGGGTCGTCAAAATGCTAGGTTAGTTCAGTTCAACAAAGTTAAGTTTACTGATTTATTCATAAAAAAAACTTATTAAATTTATGTAAAAAGTTCACAGCCAACCTACTTGGTTTTATGTATAATTCTGTAAGCGAAATCTTTTTATCAAAATTGTGGAGGTTTGGAACATCGCAGGATGATGGGAGACGGCTAAAATTAAAGGTCTTGATCCAGGGGACTCGGGAAAAATATCAGTATTTCTAAAAAGTTACCAGCAAACGGGAAGTAACGTAAAACTCCCCCTATATACTAGGTATACAATGCAGTTGTCTGCTTGCAATATTGAGCGGAGCGAGTATTTATTTAATCAATAATTTTCAGAAATGTATCGACAAACAAACGACTAAAATAAACAAAACAACAATTTCACAGAAAACTACTGTATTTGCAAACAGCTGATAGTAACAGTCTGCATTTAAATTTGATCCATTTAACAGCTGTATAATCAACACACAGTAAACAAACCAAATAAAATATTTATCCTATTAAAATAACATGGTAACTTTAAAGGGCCGTAGGGCAGAACCCTTATGTCCGATTTGGACCATTTCAGATTTATACCTTCCCATAGATGGTTACTATGACCGAGCAAAATTTCGTGAGGATCACTCCAGCCGTTCAGGAGGAGTACGTGTAAATAAAAAGCCAGAGTGTAGTATAGGAGCTCCGCTCAATAAAACATGGGGATTTAAAATCGTCTGCTTTGTTTACAGGGTAGAAATATCAGATGAGGGAGAGTATTCTAGTAAGATTGTAGAGGCTATCGCCCCTTCAAGCCACTAGTATTTAATAATATGTTAATGTAGTAGTTCGTAGGATTAGTTATCATAAAAATTATCTATTTTTTTATTATAAATTCATGCAAATGAGATCAGCGAGTGTGACAAGCTGCAATATCTGTAGTGTAAAAAGGAAATATCATAATATTTAATACACCAGCAGATGTTGTATCACGCTGAGTACTCAGGAACCACTTGACCGAATTTTTCGATTGAATTATCCATGGAAAGTTTTCGATACGTAGGTTTGCTGGGAATCATTAAAATTTAAATCGACCCTTAGGGCTAAGACCAATATGCCTTCAAAGTTGCAATGTCAATCTTATGGAAGAACATCAATCATTAAAATTGAACATTTGACACGGTAACAAATTCGGGAATGGCATCACAATTTAAACTAACATAACCGTATTTCATAGAATTCGAGCAGTTGGATTCGAGCAGTTGTTATGTATTTGTTTAATACATAACAAACAAGACAACAATTTGTACTGTATTTTATTACAGATTAAAACATAAAATATGAAGCTTGACCGGATAAATTATTTCAGCAATTTATTTTGCATGAAAAATACCTAAGCGAATGCTGAAGTTCCACAGAGTAAGAACAAGACCTAAGTGATTTAAGATACTAATAATAATAACTACTGATCGATTGGTGTTGTGCCATCACGTTTTTAGTACGAAATTACAGCCCCATGAACCCACATTGCCTTGTGTATTGTGTAGTAGACAATTTTTGCTCTCGGTTTAAAACTCACATGGATATTATTTCCAATAAACACACTTTTATTTTTTTCATATAAAAATACGATTTTATACATTGGTAAATAATAAACAAATAAAAACAGATCAAAGTAAATTAAAATTTAACTAAATATTTAAATAAAGTAAAAAAAAACTACTTAACTACTTAAAAAAGGTAATTAAAATAACCAAGATGACCAACAAAATATTTTAAAGCTACCGTTGAATTACATACAAGGTGAATTAGAAAAAAACCTTTTAACTCAAACATTTCAAGGTTGCTTTGTGCTCAAAAATAGTTGGCTACGGAGCCACATCGACCTTCAACGTCTAAAAAAGCATTCGCAGCCAATAAACTCAGTCTGTCAGACATGTTGTGACATGGCGTTTGTCACAGTGGCGGTGGTGGTGGCGTTTTTCATCTGCTGGGCGCCGTTCCAAGTGCAGCGCCTGTACGCGATCTACGGGTTCTCAGGCGAGGACACCACGGCCACGGAGATACTTGTGTACAAAGTGATGACGTATGCGAGCGGCCTCCTCTACTACCTGTCTACCACTATAAACCCCATCCTCTACAACATCATGTCGCTCAAGTTCCGCCAGGCGTTCAAGGTATTTACGTGTGTAGTTGAAGCTAACCTAACCTAACCTAACCTACCCTAACCTAACCTAATATTTGTACTGTTAAGCAACAAAGGCAGGTTAAATTACCTCTTGCTCCGTCAATATTCCAAATTGGTTATCCTTACTGAGTGTCAGGTGATTCCTTATCTTTATGGCTTCATAATCAGGCTCACAAGAACAACGGGTAGTCACCAGATAGTAAGTATTAAATAAATAAATAAATAATGCCTTTATTTAAAAGTCTTCTTCAGTACAAACTGTTGTTTAAGACAACTCTAGTCAAAACAATACAAGAGAAAAATAAAACCGAAATTACAGCAAAATAATAAATACAGGTCAGATTATAAAAATAAACCAAATGCTCTTAATGAAACCTATGACTTAAACCTGGCCTTGAATGATTTATAAGTCAGTGATATCATGCTTGGGGGAAAGGTATTGTATGCTTGGGGTCCAAAGGACGAGAATCCTTTCTTCCCTAACTCAAGCCGTACTCTTGGCATTTCAAGCAAGGCATCCTGCCTGGTAAAGCGTTTCCTATCCAATACACGAGGCACAAGCTTCCTCTCAGACAAGGAGGTAAATTGGAAGACAATACCTTATGTACAGCTCATATAGTCTGAAGAAAAGACTGCTTCCCCAAGAAAAGAACCTTAGCCTGTTCACGATACGCAGATATATGATCAAACTTCCTAAGGTTATAAAAAAAACCTCAGGGCTCTATTTTTCAATCTCATCAGAAGCACTCTACTATCCAGGGTCAGACATTCGCCAAAGGATAGAAAGGCATAATGAATTATTGGGAAGACCATAGATCTTATCAACTCCAGCTTAGTAGTTTCAATCAGCACAGACTTCAGTCGATGGAACATTCTTAACATACTTAAAACTTTCTAACAAATATAACTAACATGGGAGTGAAAATTCAACTAAGAATCAATTTTGACACCCAGAACTTTGACAGAATCAAAAACAGAGAGAGCCCTGCCATCCAGCTCCACCTTCCCAAGAAGACTATTTGCAAGTTTCATGTAAGAGGAACCAAAATTAAACACAACACACTTTTTAGGATTAAGAACCAGACCATGATCGTTAGACCACTGCTTCAACCTGAAAAATCAGCGTTCATGAGCTTAACTGCTTCCTGAAATCCAAAGGGATCTTAAGACAGAACTAGTTGACAATCATCAGCATAGGAATGTAAACTGGAGACTTCTAGCACACTGTGGAGGTCCTATGTATACAAGATAAATATAACAGGTCCCAGACAAGTTCCCTGCGAAACTCCGACGTCCTTATGAAGTACATCAGAGTACCTCCCATTCACCTTAGTTAGCTGCGATTTGTGACCTAGATAAGAAGAAAACTATCTGAGAGAACCCTCGTCAAATTTGAGAACCCTGAGTCAATGGTTCATAGAGTCGAACGCCTGGGAATAGTCAAGTGACGCCATAATACTGTGCCGCCCTTGGTCTTTAGCTTGAAGCATCTCATCAGTCATACCAAGAAGAGCAAGTGCTGAACCCCCTACGAAAACCTGACTGCGTCTCTGACAGCACATCTGACACCTCTTGATAATCCACCAACTGTTCCACAAAAATGTTCTCCAAAATTTTGGAGCAAGCAGGCAAAATCGATATTTGGCGGGAATGACAATTCAATGATTGGTTCAAGCACTTCTGAAGAGGGATCCCAATGCTACGCTTCCAAATATTATCTGGGAAAACACCAGTAGTCACACATTAATCAGATGCGTAATGGCTGGCAGATAATATGGGCTCACACTCTTAATCTATACTATACTCTATCTCTTAGTCTATTGATAAGCCATCTATACTATAGTACGTAGAACAAGGGACACACGTGAGGTTTAGGTTGATAAAAATTAAAAGTTTACACGTCTCAAAAATATGAACAAATTGTTTAAAATAGCAAAGAAATTGTTTTCAACAAGGAATTACTTTACGTGTCATGATGGAGGTGCTTGTGTGGACTAAGGCTAAATTTGATCCTTATTAATGTAACGTGTTACTAGAACTTCGAATGACTACTGTACGTTCTTCTGTGGCCTGGTGGTGGAGCTATAAAGCTTTTTAATCTTGTTTAGCCAGTAATGATAACCAATTTAAAATACTGGAAAAGAGGTTGTTAAACCTAAGGAAACTAAAACAAATTGTGTCACCGACAAATTGTGTATCAAACAGCTATCCGTAGTGCTCCGTTGTCGTCATTGTTTGTTTACATTTTACCGAATGTAAACATACACATTGCCTTGATGTTTGTTATAAGCTTATTTTATTTTGAAATATGCCTAAATGTTGTGTTTTAGATTGAAATTTTAATGAAAGGAACCCCACAACAATGCAATTGTTAAAAAGAATCATAGGCACATCGAATAACACTGCCCAGGGCTTATGATATAGATTAGGAGCAAACATCAAAACATGTAGTATGATTGTTTTGATTAATCAAAACTGATTTATTAATTCAAGATAATTATTTTACCGTTTGTTTAGCTTTGAGATATATATTTGTATATATTTATGCATGTCTTGGGATTATAAGTTTGAATGTTCCGACGTAACAACGAAATTAATTACTGAACGAAACTGATATGGCTGCTGCTTGTGGACTTAGGCTTGACTTGATTTTGGTTTGTGGACTTTTTCTGCAGAAAAACTTTGGGGAATTTTTGCGACGTTGAAAAAAAAAACGTTGGACGCTCATTCTTTCAGACGAAGCATAGTGCTAAGTCTTAACTTTGTAAAAGTGAGACAAGGTCGAGAAATACCAACATTGGACGAATTTGATCAATGAGTGAATTTGTGAGTAAACATAATTTTTCTTTACGGAACGATTTTTTAAACAATGCATTTATTAATGCAGACTTTATAGTAAAAATAAAATGGGAGGAAGTGTGTAAGGTGGCAAAATAAAATGAATACCTCCAAAAAGAATATATTTCTCGGTGAAAGTGGACATTTCAAGTGAAAGGATTATAATTAGGTCTGAGCTACTAGATTAGTGAATGATTTCAATGACAGTGATACCGAACTTACCAGAGACTAACGAAGAAAAGTCTAGGATTTTCTGAGCCGTTTCTTACGAATATATTTGTAAAACCGTCAAGTCGGAAAATTTCCTCCATTAAATGTTCATTGTTACTGATTTTGGCGTAGTTTATTTGTCTTTGTAGAGTTTAACAATTTAAATTTTAAAATTATTGATTTTGATTATCAGGCTTCTAGTTCTATAATTGAAAGATTTTAGCTTAAAAAAGTCTTCTTGACATTTACTGTAACCTTAAGAGTGGTTTATCGTAAAATTGTTAGACATAAAATGACATTGGCTGGATAGTATAGGCCTATGGTGGAAAGAAACACTTTCTAGACCCTAATAATCTCAACTGTCAAAATAACACTCTCTGGTATTGTATCATCATGTGATTACCTGATGAGAGTTACCAGAACCATTGAATCAAGATTGCATATACAGTGGACACATCCAAGTCTATATAACAAAACAAATACTCTTTCTAAAGGGAAATTGAAATAATAATTAAAATAATCCTGACAAGCAGAAAGTAGGCAAGAGTAAAGTAAACTGCTCTCATTGTAAGGGGGAGCGGGATTAATGGAATTTACTCAAGTCCTATTAAATACACAGACTGGCCTTCTCCGAGCAAGGCTTAGTCCCCCAGGTACCTTTACAGTACTTATATAATATGAAAAGTTAATGTCATGCCGCACAATTAATTAACCAATGTTGATGCTGCGTTTTGGTCTTATAACAGGGGATCAAACTACAGTACATCAATTGATTTTAAAACCGACAGTAATTATTTTTATTGAATTTTACCATAACATATTTACTTATAGAAATATTTGTGATAAGAAGTCTTGATGAGACTTTTTTCACTTATACTCTGAGACTAATTTAGCTCATAAAATGATAATCTTATCAGCTCATACGCTGGAAATATGGCTATATATTTATGAAAATAACAAAAAAACTTTGTTCACAGTTATTACAGGCATTACCATTAAAAACAGTGATACTGTTATTTCCCCCCCTCTTTATATCTCCTGACAGGATCTTGGAATGGCATATTAACTTTTTTAAGGAGTAACAGATCAAAGAAGTTAGTTGTTTAAGATCTTTTGACATCTTGTGCCATCTTTCCTTGAGTAGTGACACATTGTTTTTGGAAGTGTTAAACTTAGTTTAAATGATTACAAGTTTTGTTTGATGTAATGAAATTTGCCAAAGTATTGAATTATTAACAGTTACTAACGGGTTTCTTGACAATATGGTAACAAGTAATTCTGTATAAAAATCAGGGTTTCATCTGTTTATGGTTAAGGGGAGTTGAGAAGCATTGCTTGACCTTCAGATTATGACATATTACATATAACTCAGATTCCCATGTAATGTGTTGCAGTCTTTTCTTTGTTTTATCAATCATTGCTTGATGAAAGTAGTTTATTTTTAAGTGTTAACAAACATATCATATTGGCCCTCTATCCGTTCAGAGGGTTTTCTTATATTATTTTCTTTCTATAAAATTGAGTAGAATTTCAAAGGTTGTAACCAAAGTCAAAATTATACCAGGTTATTGTGCGTAAATAGTTATTAAGATCACCGTAAAAATAATGATGTAATTTTTTTTGAAAATACGTAGTACTCGACTCTAATACTGCTATTATTATAAGACTACTGTTATGATTATAATAGCATTTAATCGGAAACATCTTCACAATAGATATTGTAAACACGATCTAAGTCAGTTGATTACCTAAAGTTAAGATTAAATTCTTACCTTAAGCAACTCAACATAACACCTTTTTGTTAACAGATGTTGGTATAGCTAGTAGTCGGGTTGTATATTTTTACTTTATAAAACCACTCATTTCCACCAAAAGAATCTATTACAGCGATACATATAACACGGTGTGAGTAAATCTTGGTGTAGTTGGCAGATCCTTCTTTTTGTAGAATCTTGAAATAAACTAATGGAGGCTTCTAGTAGTAATATTTTATGATCATTTATCATGCACGAGCTTCAGAAATGAGGCCGTTTAAATAGACCAACTACGCTTAGATTTTACATTATTGCATTTAATTTAGCTTTTGTTAAGTTGTTTGGATTTTTTATTTAATTTAGAGTTTTACAGATTTACTTAATAAACCATTAAAATAATATGTATATTTTTATCATTAGCGGGTGTTAATAACGTTGCGTGTGACCATTTCAATTATATTTGTGTCTGATACGCTAACTTGTCTGTCATGAAATTGTACGATACTTGTATGTGGTGCATTCTATGATAACTGTTGAGATGCAACGAGCAATAACATATGTTTAGGCCATCTCCTGACAAAATATAATTTATAAATCTTAAGATTAGTACTGGAAACAATAAAGGGATTAGGAAGGGTTCCTAAAAGAGTTTGAAAACGAGAACAGGCCAATGGTTCTAGTCGATTAGTTTTCTTTAATATTTAGCTTTATTAGTTTAGTGGTTTTGCTTAATGTGACAACAAACGTACTAACATTTTTATTTTAGCATTAGTACCTTTTTAAAATGAAACAACGTAGAAACAATGCTGAAATTTTACTCTCATCCACGTACTTTTTATTTAGTGAAAACGTTTTATGGTTTTGACAAATTTTTAAATTAAAATAGTTTCATCGTATAAAGACCAAAACAAATATTTTAAGGCAAATATTTTTAAAATCAACTAATTATAAATCCAATGGTGATTACTACGTAGAGTAAATACTTGTAAAAATATGCTAGGTATAAAGGATGGATGTTATGTTTTATCATAGTTTCACAAATATAAATGCTTATTGGATGAGTTTGGGTTCAATAAGTTATAATTTCCTGAATATATACTCAGGATACGCCTTAGCAAGTCATTCAATGAAAATGTACATAATACTTATTCAATCCTAACTAATAATCCAGATAGTGAAAAGTACCCCTGGTAGCTAATGGTAGTGTTGTCTGCAAACATCGAAGAAATATTTGACGTAAAGATCGATGGTGATTATGGGTCACAACGATCAACCACCCCTTCTTGGAATCCTAAAACGCGGTGGAAACATTCTAGCTTGTTATTGCTGTTTGACTTTACTGACTTGACGATGGAATAAGCATGAAAACTGTAGAAATGGCCAAACTTTGGATATAATCTTAAGAAGCAACAACCCAGCAATGGCATAACTGTGTATTATGTGGTTAGAAATAGCTTTTTGACATTCATTTAGTGCTTAGTCCCAGAGGTAATCACATCGTAAAAACCTATCTTGAAGTAACTAAACGTTTTGAAGAATTGGTTGGTGATATTCATGCGATGTTTGGCATTTCTAAATAAAAGCGTCGGCGTCACAATATTACAAAAATTCCACACATCTGATTCTCGTTTACTGTTATTGAATTTGGTTCTGGATAAAACACTGACTGTCGGTTAACATATAGACTCGTTGTGCTCTTTGGAATCGTATTTTATTTGTGAAATCGTTTAAAAATCAATCCAGGCAAGAACTAAGTTCATCTAAGAAGGAATTTTAGTTATTATAAAATTATCATCTTTAAATTGAATAAAAAGTTGTAAAATGGTCTTAAGGCAACTAAATGCTAGACCATCCTCAGTTTTGATTTATATAATTTAATAACTAGCACACAAAACTTAAATAATGTTATTTGTAAACTATTTCATCCATTGAAATTATTAAACCACCGTTTACAAATGTTAATCTATTTTGTATGCATAAATGAACTTGTGGTAGATTGTGGTTACAGTTAATCAAAACTAATTCTTAAGGGTTGACATTTTTAACTTTGAATAAACAATAAGGTAATACTGTATATTTATAAACTAAGCGTGTTAGGTTGGAAATGTTTTGTAAACAAATAAATGAACAAAACCCTTTAATGATCCAAGAAAGGTCGATTGAAAGTAATTTTTTTTATCTTGAGTAATAAGTTAGCACATACAAAACATATGCCAGTTATTTGAATTTAACTAAGGGATTAAAAAAATACCAACGAACCTGAATAAATAAGGGCTCTCATGCCATTCAAAATGTAAGTTTCTCATGCTTACATTAGGGAGGAAGATGCACTTCCATATTTGAAAAAACTAGTCAAATGACGTTACGAAAGCAAGTGTAACTGCAACTAGAGGTTGCTTTCAAATTTCCGGATAAGGTTATAATCATGTAAAGAACCTATTGTGACTGGCATCGGAAACAAACCACACTTGGCTGACCTGAACAGGTGTTACAACGAAGAGTGTGAGCCTGACTGAAAGGATCAAATCCGACTCCTGGAAAAATAAATTTGGAATTTGTATTGGAGACATTTAGTTTACCCTACTAATATTATAAATATAGAGAGCCTTTGTGTTTCTGATTCAATCACGACCATCTGCTTGAGCGATAGAGAAAACCTAGATAGGAAAATAGCTAATAAAATCAGAGACAAACGTAGGCTTATTCACGTCCTGAAAATTCTTTAGGGTTCTACTTCAATATTTCCTATATTAATATTATGGTAATTTAGTTATACTTTTAAGAGAAATACTTAATCAGGAGTTCTGTATTCGGATTGGTAAACATGTTCACATCAACTGCAGCAATGCATCACACACAATTGATATAAAACACCTATTGGGTGAATGAGCGGAGTAAATTAGCTCTTCATAGTAACAAGTTACAAATATCCTAGACGAAACCAGAAGCTGCAGCTAGTATGGAATATCGGGTATGGCAGGTACGGGGTGTATGAAATTGTTTGTGTTTAAACATTGCAACATTGTTTAGGACCAACACGTGTATGTTACAGAGCTCCCTGACCAACTGTCTGGGCCGTGACAGACTGCGGAGGTCGGGCGAGTTGGCGAGCAGTGGCGGCGGCGGTGGTGGTGGCAGCCTCGGGGCAGGTAGGTTTCACTTTGGTCGCTGTACTAGCAACAACAACAACAACAACAACAACAGCGTGAGCAGCGGCAACAGCAGCTACGTGGAGCCCGGTACCGACCTGAGCAAGCGGCCTCTGGTGGTGAGCTTTAGAAGGAGAAGTGCTAGGACCTCCACCAGTTCCCTGCCGCCGCCGACCCAGCCGCCGCCACCCTACCTGGTCAACGTCCCGGAGCAGAGTGTCAGCTCGGGGGACGACACTCCCTGCCCCGTCCCCTGCCCGCGCCTCACTACCACCCCCGTCCCCCGCAACCCCCGTATCGAAGACATCGAGATCTTCCAGGAGTGCCAGCTCAAGATCCAGCGCTCTGTGAAGCGACACAAAGACTCCAGCCAGTCGTGCTCCGTGATCCGCCCCGAGAAGAGCAAGCTCCACCCGGTCGACCAGGATCCTCTTAGATTCGTCCGGAAGTCCTTCACTGTTCCGTGCTTGGTGCTGCATTGAGGAGCTGTTGAATAATCTTTTAACACCTTTTTATTAGCTTGGCAAGCGTTGTTATAGTTACGGGATGTAAATAAAAACGCTTTCAACGCTTCAAAATATATTTATCGCCACTTCATGTTAAATGCCACTACCTTGAGAGGTAATTAATTAGTTTTATTGCAGACAAGGGAGGTAACGACACATAGCGTTGCGATTACACTCCCGGCAGAGCTCAATGAGCTGTTTCAACAGCATTTGCGTTTACAACAATCACATTTTTACAGTATATAATTATTGTTTGTTTTGATGATGATATAACATTAACCTGCATGTTCAGTTGTAGTTGAAAATTTAAGTATTTAATTTTTCCAATCTTTTTTTTCTTATTGATCGATAAAATAGAGTATCCGCTTCAAGTAGTAAGAGCCATAACGCCTTTAGGCATTTAACTCACTCGTGTTTTCAAGCATCGCCCTCACGCTGTAATAACGCTATTACTGCCCTAAGTGCGTAGATATCTATTTCATTCGTTGATTTGATCATTAATCATCCATGTTTTGAGCTCCTGGGCTGTAAACATTATGTTAGACTAAGTCACTTGCAACAACCTAACAGTCAGTTCAAATTGACCGACGCCCAAATTTGAGCTGACTGACGATACACAAGTTATTTAGCCTTATATTTTTAATTTTCTCATTAGGCCAGATAATGGGATTATTGGTCAAAATCGATTCCATTGTACCATATATTGCCTTTAAATATTTTTACCTTCTTGTACAGTGTTAGGAGTAAATGTATTTTGAAGTGTTGAAAGACGTTCTTATTTTATACCCGTAGATAATATTTAACAATATTTAACTTAATGTGCGGTTGGAAATTACATTTGTTACCTTGATTCCCTCCGTTCTCACCACTGCCTCCGCTTTAAGGTGTTAATGACTTGTTTTAAGGTCAGGTGAAATATTTTTAACACTATTTATATTTCTGTTATAGCTGTGTTTAAATAAATATGTTAATTACAAAACTGTCCACTAGATAAAAATGGAGAGGAAAGTAAACGTTTTTTGGAAGAAGTCACCGTAGAGGGAAATGATCTTCTGCTGTTCATTAATATTAAACAGATTATATTTGTTCGTTTAAAAGGAAAAAAAATAATACAAATCATAAGAGTAAACCTTTTTTAATAACAAACTGCAATTAATCTGCAGTTACTGCGGTTACTTTTTGCGAATATTATTCAATATTATATGTTCAGTTACGTAATATTCCACTTGTATCTACTTTCTTCACAATTTATTTGAGGATTAAATATATTGAACTTTTTGTTTACTACTTTGCAACCGCTTTCATTATTATAACTTTTTTCAGAGTTGTCATGCACAACCAAAATATTTTTATATTGCATTGTAATATATGTATAATATTTTATATTGTTATGAAATGAACAACAATGTAACATTTACACATTGGCAGTGTATGCGTATTATTCAGTAATGATCTACGTAAATGTATATGGCTCAATAAACGTTTGCACGTTCAGAAGGTTTAGTGTTAAAAGTTGTTCTTGTTTCATATGTGATACGTAAGGAAGTGTTATAAAGTTGTGAATTGTTAAAGAAATATTTGTTTATAAAAACTTGTGTGTTATGTACACGAATGCTTCCAGCAGCGATGGACATAAATAATAATTCACTTTGTAAATACAGAATGAATTGTTTACTCTTATGTTAACAAACATACAATTGTGATATTTTAGTATATATAATTAGTTATATTCTACGGTACCAAATTTAAGAGTAAGAGGCATGATGTATAAAAAAGAAAACAGCTTAAGAGGCTAATAATGCCATTGCGAAACTACATTTGTTAGTACGTTTACGTCTTGATAAAAAAACGTAATTTTATTTCAAAAATTGCTCTCTCTTTTAGCATGAAAATACTTTAAAAAATAATTTTTGGACGCCCTATAAAAGCGTAGTACAATTGGAATGTAAACAAAAGTATAAATCTATTAGATTGTTAGGTCAAATGTACTAAAAAAGTAAATTTGTAAATACTTATTGTTAATACAAAATGTCTCTTCCCGTACTCTTGGTGCTTTTAACGTCGTTGTGATATCGTTTAAGATTGTAAATAGTATAAAATTCAAAATGTATAGTTATAGATGAAAGTTTGTTTTAGCTATAAGGCCTCAGGAGTCCGGTTTCATAAGATATTCCAAAGATGAATGTAGTTATTTAACAAATAAGTAATTTTTATAAAATCCAACTACAGATTAATTGTTTTTATCCATAAAAGTGTCCCAGTGTTTTAAACTAAATAGCATTATATCTTTAAGAGCATATACGAAAATATAATTAATTTCTGGGAACGACAAATACAAGTATACATGTATATTCTATATAACTTACGCGTAACCTCCATGATGTTTTTGTACATTTCCCGACTTACTGTAGTTGCCAAATTTAAAACCAAAATGTCCTTAGCTTAAATTAAGTTTTATAAGAAATACATTTTTACAATTAGCATAAGCTCTTTGAATGAACAAATTAACATACTCTAACAAAATCTAACTAACATTAGGTTGTACTTAAACTTGTTTAAAGCTTTCGGAAAATCCCAGGGTGCCGGTAATTTAAGCAACTATAAGCTATCGTTGAACGTCACTATTCATCTACTACCACTTATTTTTAAACTTTTTACTTCTTCAAGTTGTGTGAACTTTATCAAAACAAACAAATATGTAGTTTCTTTATCTTAATTATGTAAACGTTAGAAAGATCACCCGAAAAAACATAAATACTCACTTCTGTGTGAATTAATGGAACCATATATGTTACTATTGTCGTTATATAGTAATATCATTAACGCATATGTGTTCAATGTTCTGTCTCCAATGTAATGTTATTCTTGAATGTCAGTTTTCATCTGAATGTAAATTGATTGCACATTGTTTATAGAAATATTATTCATTCATTTTAATGTTGTTTACATAAGTATGTTAAAAGCAGTTTTATTTCAAATTAATCAACCTGCAACTTTTATAATTCTACATTTTTACTATATTGCAGCTTATAATAAGAACGAGAAGGAAAATTTAATATTTATTTATTTCCCAATATCCTTTAGGGATGAGAACGAATTGTTTAATTTGTTTTGTAAAATTTTGATTTTATTAAATACTAAAAATTGCATAACAAATTAAAAAATACACCATATAAGCTCCCTTTAAAAGTATTTGTAGCTAGGATACTTTTCATTAAGTTTTGATTCGTCTCAGTGTTACAACAATATACGGTGATGTATAGGTTTTCTCTGTTCCAGAGGATATCACAAAAATCGGGGTAAAAATGCACAGCATCACGATGAAATGGAAGTGCCCGAAGAAAAGCAAAGAGGCGGTCCTTTGAGCTGGGCCTAAACAGTTGTGTTGGTCCTACCCAAGGCCGTTGCTTGTGTCAAACTTTCGGGCTTTGTCGGCTACCTTTACTTCTGTGATTTGGGTATAACTGTATGCACAATTTAATGTTGCTTTATTTTATATACTAAATAAAGTGTTAGCTTTGTAACATAATGTTTAGTTTATTTGTGTACCATCTCTAAATTTCACATTAGTTTGACCGAAAAAAGAACGAAAAACAATGAATGAATGAATCTATTATTCTCACCACTAAGAAAACATAGAAACATTGAGATGGTGATTAAGTAAAAATAGATTTAGTTAACTGTTTATTACCCAATAGTGTATCATTAAGTGTGCTTAATCACACTCTGTGCCCCTAACCTATTAGAAAACTGGTCGTTCTTAAATACATTATGTGTTAAACATCCCCCTCCCCCGACGGATTTAAAATGTCCAAATAACCTATGTTTTACTGGATCAAATGATTTATTAAACCGGTTAATACAATGTTGCCAAATCGCTCTAAACAAAACATATCTAATAAAACATATGTTAAAGTATATCTGTCATCTGTTTTCAAATCCATTCCTATCGTACACAACATAAAAAATCAAAAAACAATAAGACTGAATGATTGTTTGTGAAATTCGTATGGTAGCAGTGTTGGATGAGAGGGGGTGAGGGGGGAATCATATGGGCAATCAACCATCGGACTATTTTCATGCGGTCTCTAGTTGATTATAGAATACGCAACTGTTGTGAGAGTAATACAAGGGTGAATCTGAGGCATACTCGGTTGCAATGAAAGCGGACAGGTGCTGTGAAAAAAACCTACGTAAAGACGGTTTTTGATACCGAATTCGAACGTTCAAATGTAAATGCGCGTGAACACAAGGAATCAGCTCCACAGTACCTGATCACAAGATATGTTAGTAGAAATTTGCAGTTGGTTTGTGATCCAAACCCCACGTGCTACTAAACCTCATATGACAAGAGTCGTAAATCTCTTACGTAACAGCTCGTTATCGTCTTACCAGGAATCATCAGACGTATATAACAACATCGACCTTATTCAACCATCAAAATTCAAACCATCAAACATCAACCTCTACACAGCTGACGTTTGATCTTCTGAAGCCTCCACATTGAACATTATTATCGCGGTAAGGTCAAAGTTTCGAGGAAAAACTTTAGTTAAATCAACCAAATATCCTATACTCAAAAATGAGCAAGGTTTAATTGATTGCGTGCGTGTCTGTTTGCTTGCAACTCTTATCTCAAAAACGGCTCTATTGATTTCTTTCAAAAGTTGAAAATAACAAATATCTGGGATCAAAATAAGTACTAGACCAGTCTCATCCCCAGGAAAAATAAAATAATATTAATAAACCAAAATTAATACTAAACCAAATTTACGTTGGGCTTATGGAGTTTGAAATCAAAACAAAAGAATAATAACATTTCTTTATAATCAATCACTGAACTGTCAAATTAATACCATTGTAATACTCATCTAGTTTAAGTATTACCATTTGGATACCTGAGAGCAGATACTAAAACCGTTGAATAAAGATTGCATACAGTGTGGTCTTGTCATCTCCAAAATGAATCCAAGGGATATTGAACTATAATAACAACTGGAGTGACCTTAAACATGTAGACAAGAGGCAAATGAGCTAAACAAATCTGTTCGTCGTTAGGGGGGGATTGATGAAGAATTATTCCAAGTCATCTAAACAAACTGACTGACCTTCCCCGAGCGAAGCTCAGTACTATCATGTAAAAGCAGTAGTAATCTAAATGTAGTTAAATGGACCATAAAATGATATTACAGTTCTTAGAATTGCTGTTGCTCCAAACAATTTGTTTGATTACTTAACATTTAGCTAACTATAGTTTATTTTTACCAAACGCAATAGGCCTATTTGGTTTCAATATGTTTCAATAACATATGATCTACTTATATTTTCGTAAAGTAGAAGAATATTCTTCATTTTAGCTTTTGTTTTTGTGGTTATGTTAGTTACGTTTTTCTAACTCCTTAAGACCATGAAATCTACTGTTGTATAGATGTTGTGTTTTGCTATACAAATAACGAGCTGCTACTCAGACTTTGTGTTTAAAAGAGTTCGTTACCATATTTAAAGGTGAGGTGATATTTTGGTACTTAGCAGTTTTTCAAATAAAGTTAATTTTTAAGTGGGAACAAGTTGATAGATAACAGAAAGATGCCAGGACGGCTATAATTAGGACATCTGCCCCAGTTGAAATCACTAGAAGTGGTTGCAATAGACGTGGTGGTCGCGGAATGAAGGAGATGCCAAAATGTAATTATAAAAGTCATAACAAAATTAACTTCTGTTGAGTGTTTGTACAGTTATAAAAATCCTACTGGTTTTGATCCATTGAAGACTCGAGTGGTGTTGAAGTCCTCGATGAGCAAGGCAGTTTATACAAAATACCCCCGTCGCAGAAAACCTGCGTACTCAGCGAATTTCCAATGCATAATATTATGTCTTAATACCACATAAGGCAACATACCAAGTTTCATACAAATATATTCAAATATAAGCAATTTTAATTATTCTCTATAAGAATAACACTGGTAATGAGTACGTAGGTTTGCTGAAACATGGAACACAAACGATTGGTTGTCATGCAAATATAAATAGAATTTAACTAGGCGAAGTCACATACCAAGTTTCATCAATATTCAATCATGAATAAGCGCTATATAAAATTTTAGGTATTCTCCATAAGAATATCATGGGGGCTGAAAAGCGGGTTTGCTGCAACAAAGAACCAAAAAAATGGGTTTTTATGCAATTATCAACATACCCCCGTCGCATCAAACCTGCGTACTCAGCGAATTTCCAATGCATATATATGTGACTCACTACTACATAGAGCTACTTACCAAGTTTCACAAAAATACATCCATAAATAATTGATATATAGCATTTTATTTATTCTCCATAAGAATAACATTAGGGTTGAAGACGCAGGTTTGCTGCAACAAGAACGATAAGTAATATTTTTTTGCAATTATCAATATAACTGAACCAGGTAAAGCTATATACCAAGTTTTATTAATTTAGGTTCATAATTAAGGGAGATATACAACTTTACTTATTCTCCATATCAATAACATGGAGGCCGAGTATGCAGGTTTGCTGCTACGGGGACTATCAACAAAAAACTTGTTTTTGTGCTAATATCAATATACCACAACTAGGTGAAGCCACATACCAAGTTTCATCAATATACATTCAAAAATAATCCAGATATAGAATTTTATTTATTCTCCATAAGGATAACATTGGTTAACGTACTGTGTTTAGCACTTTGAATATCTCTGCAACGGTTGGACGTAGAACAACAATTAAAACACCAAAATGTTTGTTTTGTTGAGCTAAACACATTAATAAACAGAAATTTGATGTTTTTAGTAAAACTATCTGAGATAAATCTAAAAACCTTTTTCCCTTAAGATTAACATGGGACAAGTTTTTTTGGATTTTATCCGCAACCACTTAACCTAGGTTAATGATTCAAAATACTAAATTATTTGTTTTTTAAGCTCTATAAAATGGCTATAGCCAGAATTGAGTGTTTTCAACATTTTGGGGTCAAATTTGCAAAAAACCGATTTTTGGAAAACTGTAAACCCCCATAAACCCCCTTCCCATAGTGCGATCGATCTGGTTTTCGAACTTAAAGTCATAAATTCTACTCTCCACATTTGTGCCAAATTTCCTCAAAATCGGGTGTTTCTTTCAAAAGTTATCGCGGTAACGGAGACATATATATATATATATATATATATATATACATATATATATAAATTTGAACGAATAGTGTTTTTGGCATCTGGGGACCTCAAATCAAAAAGTTATCATGGTCTCGGGCTTAAGTCTTACCATGAGACCTACGGTAATAGCTTCTTCCCTATAGGGGAAATTCGCTAAAACAACCGAAATACATTAAAATGAAAAATGTGAAATACGTTCCACATATACGCGCAGAGAATGACACGAAGATATAAAAAAAACATTATTTTATATACCCATTCTTGTCTAGACCATTCTTGTCTTAGAAATATTTTTTTGGTCAAGGTAGATCGTTTTAATTAGTTATAATTGATCAGTGATTTGCAGGATATAAACATAAAGCTATGTAATAAGTCAATTACTGTGTTTAAAGAAGTTACAAAATACACATATCAGCTATGTTTAAGATTAATCTAAGGTAAGATACCACAATTAAGGTACTTATAAACATTACCAATTAGAATACTATTAGTTTTGCGATTTTTCAAAATTAATTCGTTTACTTTCTCACAAAAGATTAGTTAACATATCTGTTCAGGTTAAAGGGAAAGAGCTGTAAACAGTTGCATGCCAAATCATAATTAATAATATTCAAACACGTCATTAAAAATAAACTCATTAAATAAATATATTTCCAACAACATTTGTCTTGGTAAAAGCACTATTTTCTCAAACAAGAGGCCTTTAAAAGATAAGAAGCTGACATGACAAATCGTGCAGAAGACTTACGAGCTGAGTTGTTTGCTGACTTGGAGTTGGTCTTTTCAATTTCCGCATTATAAACAAGAATAGCGAGCTTCATTATCCTTTGTGTTAACTTTCCTCATGTACCATACAAACGTATTGAGTTATTTTGGTGCAGGTATATGTAGAGACCAATCATGATGATAGGAACAGAACTATGTTTCTAAATGTATAGTGGTAATTTGATAGCTTTTACCACTCGTTTAAGGTAATAATGCGTTATTTAGTTTTAAACATTTGTGCAGATAATGCAAAATATATAATATTGTTGATTTATTTATTATCATTATAAAAATGCAATTACGATTGTTTTTGTAAAAATTCTTTTCTTGATTAATGAATAGTAACTAATTATACACGGATCAGTTCCTTTACACCCGTATAAACTGTTAATAAAACGAAAGATTTGCACCTACTACCATAAGACAGTAATTTCATTGAACCCCATGCAACTTTAACCCTATATGTATACTATTTGAGAGTGTACAGTAGACAAAGTTAGGAAATTCAAACATCAAGAGAGTTTTCTTATTGAATATACTAAGGCCAGTTATACATATTCAAGTCATTGTCTGCCTCTTATTACTGATATATCAAGAGTTTTTACAATCTGATAATGAGGTACAAATCTCGAAATAAATTACTCCTTATGCAAATTTGACTAACCGGTTGAAAAAAAAAATTTCATATTCTGAGGTACATTTTCTCTAAATTTCATAATCCAATAAAAAGTTTATAAACGCTTTGTTGTTTTCTTTACATTTTTTATGTTTCGGTTTCTTTACATTGTTTCGTCAAGTATTAATTAATTTATTTTCTTAAATTCTACACATTGAAAGTGTTGAACTACTCTCATTTTGCAAAGAACGTACAAAGTTTATACCAAGTTAGATGGTTTTACCTTCAGTTCCTTCTGAGATAACAAGGTTTGTATCAAGAACACAGCTATAATACTAGGAGTACGCTCTTTTATCACGTAAGAGGTTGAGCTACAGTTACCAATATGAACAAAAATGTCCCAATTCACAATATACCTCCCCCACTGCCTTAGGCCCCCCATTGTAATTCCGACTTGACAATGATCTTTAAATACAGCACATGGAGAACAATGAGGTCTGAAATCAGTCGGTCAGACCAAGAGCATATAAAGAAGTTACTCACCTCTCAGTCTCACTGGGAGGCTGTGTCATCAGCGACCAAAGAATCTTCAAGGGCTGTGTCATCAAGGGCCTCATTATTATATTTGCTGAAGATTGTCCCATTATTATATTAGCTGAATATTGCCCCATAATTATATTAGTTAACTATTTTGCTGAAGTAAGTTTTCAAATGGTTTTCAGGTAATTATTTACACTTTGGTAACACTGGAGGCTCATGCCCTCAGGACCCACATCATTATTATGGTCACTTTATAATGTTGTTAAAATACAAATAAGTACATAGATTGGAGAACAATGAGGTCCATAAACAATCAGATCAGACGGTTTTAAAGTATTTATTTTTTCATTGGTCTCACTAGGGGGCCACACCCCACCATCAGGACATTTTTATTGTATTGTAGCTTGATATTTTTGTTTAAATGCAAAGGGCGGTTATATAAAGTTTTTCCCCCCTAATTTTGTCTACAATTTATAGTTAAATTGTGTTTCAATTATGCCAGTCGTTAGGGCCTAGATAGGTATAAACACTAACTGGCATCTAAAATATTGGGAGTTACATGAGGTCTTTAGGAGTCAACTTCCGAATTCTTCATGAGACATGATAGTCATGCGACATGACATCTAACACTGATCTTTTTGCTAAATATAGCAGTGCAATCAAAATTTAAAATTTGTCCCGTATCCAAAAAATTAGTGGGTTTTAGATGTAGTAGGCAATGTCAACTTTAAAGTAGTAATGAGAAGAAGGCTATTTGCCTTGTCGATTATAAACTCACTGCCTATTTTTGCTGGCACGAAACGGTATTAAGTTTTTATTTCGTATGTTTTTTGTAGATAAGTAGTATTGTATTTTTGAAACTCATAATAGCGATGGATTTAAATTTATTTTTTTATTTATTTGGACTTTACCTATCGCTTCTAGTGTTTAAAACTACACGACGTTTCCGGAGGTAAGGAAACTCCTCCCCTTATCAAGTGAACTACTTTTATCTAAATATCAAGTTCTTACGCCGAACTAACCTACATTTTTTTTGATTTCCTTAATATTTTTCTTTTACATTTTAATTTATAGTAACACAAAGATAACAAATACATATACAAAATATCCCTGTTGCAGCAAACCTGCATACTCAGTGAATTTTCAATGGATATATAAATGTCTTAATACTACATAAAGCCACTTACCAATTTTCATAAAAATATATTCACAAATAAGCGAAATATACAATTAAATTATTCTCCATAAGAATAACATTGGGGCTGAGTACGCAGATTTGCTGCAACAAGGAACACAAAAAATGGGGTTTTCTTCTAATATAACTCAACTAGGTGAAGTCGTATACCAGTTTTTATTAATTAATATTCATCATTAAGGGAGACAGGGCATTTAATTATTCTCCATAAGAATAACATGGGGGCTGAGTACGCAGGTTTGCTGCTACGAGAGCCTTTGGCAAAACTATTTTTTTCGAGCAAATATCAAAATATCACAACGAGATGAAGCTGTATACCAAGTTTCGTCAGTATACGTTCATAAATAAGCGAGATATACAAATTTTCTTTTCCTTCATAAGAATAACATTAGACAACGTACTGTGTTAAGCAATTTCAATATCTCGGCGACCAATTGACATAGAGGAATGATCAAAATACCAAATAGTATGATTTTTAAGCCGAATCCAATAGTAAAAACTAAAATTCGACTATTTCAAAAATTATATGTATAAAATTCAAAAAACCCATTTTTGGGGTACAAAACCCCCAAAATACCCCTTTGGATAGAGCGATGTGGCTGGTTTTCGAACTTAAAGTCATACACGTTGCTTTACACGTTTATACCAAGTTTCATCAAAATCGGATCATTTTTACGAGAGTTATCGTGCTCACGGACACACACATATATATATACATATATATACATATATATATATATATATATATATATATATATATATATACATTTTCGAACGAATGGTGTTTTTGGGGTCTGGGGACCTCAAAACGAAAAGTTATCATGGTCCCGGGCCTAGGTCTTACCTTGCCGACTACGGTAATAGCTTCTTCCCTATAGAGGAAATTCGCTAAAATCAAATACAATACACTAACACAACGTTTATATACACGAACAAATGGAAAACTGACAATATATTACTTGTTCTGCATCATTTCCTCCATGCTGACGGCTAAACAGGAACCTTCACTCTCACGTCAACTTACTACCTACGGGATGTAATAAAAGACGTCTTACAACACTTAAGATATATTTACAATTATACTGATTCACATATAGACGGTAAACATATATAAAAGATGGTACTAGGCTATCAATTTAGACCAGTCACACCAGTCATCATAGGCCAATGAGAGAACTCTCATTCTCATTCATTCAATGAGTTCTCTCATTGGCCTGATGATGACTGGTGTCATCATCAGGCCATCTTGGGAAACCAAAAAAACGTTTCCCGTTCTCTAGGGTCCTTGAGAAAAGTGTTTATTGCGCAACCGAGCCGAGCGCCGGACCACGACTACCTATTTTAAAGAAATAATGTATCTTTTATGTTCGTCCGCATTGGATGGACTCTAGATGCGGGAGCAACTGGAAAACAAGGAACTGGCGTGTGTTTGTGGGGAGATTTTTGACTGAAATGTTTTTTAATTAAGGGAACCCATAGGGGCCTGACATCAATACTACTCTTACTTATCGGATATTCATGTAATTTAATTAATGCCCTTTCAATAAACTTTTTTTATAATAGTGAGACTCATGATATATAATTTTTGTCTCTTCCCAACTAAATTTATGATCAATTTCCTAGGCGTGTTTTGCCCATTTAGATTTTGATGTTTCGCCATTTTTTGTGTTTCATTTATGTTCGTTTATACGAACTTTTAGGGGCCTTTTAGTTTCTCCTATATATTCACCCTCACATTCAAATTTTATGCTGTAGATACAGTTTTTTGAGGCTTGTTCTTCAATTTTCGGTTTTACTTTAGTTAGTTGCTGTCTCAAAGTGTTTGACGATTTAAAAGCTGTTATGATCTTATATTTTCTGGCAACTCGCCTTATTTTTTCTGACAGTTTTGGGACATATGGGATTCTTATGAAAGCTGTTGGTTTATCCACATTTGTAATAGTGTTTGGCTTCGTCCCCCTTTTCTTTTTGCATCTGTTAATTATTTTTGAGGATAACCATTGTTTTGTAACTCTTGTGAAATTTTATTGTGCTACGCGTCTAAAGTTTTCGTTTCACAACAAATTAATTTGGCCCTGTCGAAGAGAGAATAAGCTACTGATTCTTTAACATCGACCTGTGTGTGTTTTCTTTCTAAAATTTTTTGTTTTAAGCGCGTTTCCATACTTAACTACATTTACATCCAAAAATGCTAGTTTTAGCGAATTTCCCCTATAGGGAAGAAGCTATTACCGTAGGTCTCATGGTAAGACTTAAGCCCGAGACCATGACAATTTTTTGTTTTGAGGTCCCCAAATGACAAAAACACTGTTCGTTCAAATTTATATGTATGAATATATATATATATATATATATATATATATATATATATATATATATATATATATATATATATATATATACATGAGTTCTCCTCAATGGTTGATCGTTGTATATACATCAGGATTGTTGATCACTATGAAACATCTATATATTCCTCCTATGTTTAATTAAATGTGGTGATGTTGTTATTAGGTTATGTTTAAGAAGAGTTTTGAACGATATATTCTTATATACATGCACTAAATTCATTAGTAACAATGTTATAACTTTTGTTGATCATGTACATGAATTCGCCTTAATGGTTGATCAATGTTTATACATCAGGATTGTTGATCGGTGTAAAACACCTTACATATACCTCCTATGGTTGAAGAAATGTGATGAAGTAGATATTATGTCATGTTTAAGACAGAAATTGAACGGTATATTCTAATATGCAGACACTAAATTAATTGGTAGCACTGTTTAACTTTTGTTGATCATCTTAAATTGTACACCTCATGTTGATCTCTTCACTAACCTCTTTATATACAAGAATCCCCTTAACAGGGGGCAGGAGTCAGATAGAATTCCGCCTTTTGATTTGGGGTTTGGCCACAAGAGCGCTAGTAGTTTTTCAAATAATTCTTCCTTACCGACCGGCAGCGTGCGTAGGCTCGGTCTTCTGTCAACGGATCGGTATTGTCTAGTGTGATTTACAACACCTAGAATGGCGGGTTCACTGTCACTGGCGTGGCTTCTCGAACGTTCCGTACACACGGGACTAAACCTAAAATTCTTTTCAAGATTGTTTGGTGTAAAGGCTGATCAAATATGTTGCAACTTCGTCTAAATCTTATGTCTGGTAATATTTACTAGCAAAAATATTATGTTATAAGAAATAAATTAGACATTTATTAATTTCTCGGGTCAACATTTATCTTTGCATTATCAGTTTTGTAGCTGCCGCCTTATATCGATTTAATGAAGATTTCATAAGCTTTAAGAATATTACTTTTCACTATTATAGTCGAGTTTAGCCATTAACATAATGTGTGATATATTTTCTAGAGAAAATACGGTTTAGTTCAGTATTTTTACAGTTCAGGTAACAGTGCTTGGCATCTGGTTAGCGAATGCTCTCGAATAAATTTTCGCCTCTATTTGGCTTAGTACGGTTATTAGTGTTTCAGTCTAATTTTGTCAACTGAAAGCAAAAATAACTTGTTTAATTGTAAAACATTTGTTTTGGTTGTTTTTGTTAATATCTACTTTTATTTATGAGGATTTTTAGTAGTTTCTCGCCTTTCCCAAGTGCCAAGCACCGTGAACCGAACTGTTCAATGGACTTTGTTGCTAGTTAGCATATAAAACACTAGTGGCTTGTAGAGGATAACTTCTAACCTTCTGTTTAGCCTGCATTTTATCGACGGTTTACTGGAAAATTAATTAAATAATGACTCCTTTTGCTACAAACCGAGTTAAGTTATTGCTCATAAGCTCTACAATTATCGGAAGAAAGTGACTGGCAGAGCGGCCGCGCGGCAACTGAACATGCTATTTCATAACCTCGTGGAAACATAACATTCCAATAAACGTTATTTAACATGTCAGTTAAATTTTGTCTTTGACTGTTCATTACATCTTTAAAATACTACGCTAAGCCGATTTTAGTTAAGAAAATTCCTCTGTTATTTCTGATCCAATTGTTATGCCTGAGGTATCAAAATATTTATCCTGGTTAGTAGCTGTGCATAAAGGTTTTTTCGACATTTTCATTCAAAAGACATAGGCCACCCTCAAAGTGTTTTGCGTGTATGATTAATTTTTTCGAATAATTTTGTTCCAATTGCAGCTGTTAAACACTATGGACAGGTAATTAGCAATAACATATGTCACAAGCAATTAATTATTTATCAATCTAAATAAATCAGTAATATAAGTTTTGTTTCTACATCGCTTTGAGCGTTGAAATATGTTATGAATCGGATGCAGCGAAGACATTGAAGTTGTTGTTACAATTTGTTAAAAAACTAAAGAAATATTCTTTAATAAGGAGCCTTAATATTTGTTATAAACTAATTTTAAACTAAAACCTTCATTCATATTTTTAAAATTTATAATATTTCATGAGGCCTTTCGCCAGCGACGCTGGCATCGTCAGACGAACTCGCAAACTGAAATAAGATACATTTAGAATAATAATTTAAATATAAACAACATAAACATATGATTTGAAGAACATCAAAGTGTCATCAGTTTTAAGTAGATTTATATAAAAATACTTATGAAATCAAATGTATAATATAGTAAAATTTTAAAATATATTCTACACAAACTTCTTATACTCTTGTATACTCAATTTAATAACGGAGAATTTGGCATTAGTCCATAGTAATTTTTTTACTAAATTACTCATTTTATTTATGTTTAAAGATTCCCGCGGATGTGGTTTAGTTATGAAATAAATTTAGTGGCTTCAAGTTGCTCTTTAAAAGTTTATATTTAAAACGCTAATTTTGAATTACTTGTAATAAAACGGGAATCTGCCGTGAAAAATGTAAAGGTGGTATTATAATAAAGCCCCAACATACTGCATATTCACTAAAACGTGACAAAATTATTCGAGTTATTATGTTGAAGCTCTAGCTATTTTTACTGCCATGACGTACGTAGAAACGCTGCCACCAAGTAAAATAATAATTATACTAATTCCCTAAGGAATTTATTGTGTACAGCAAAACTCTTTTATTTATGAACCGATTTAAATGATTGAGTTGTCAAATTAAAGGGATTTCTCTGTAGAAGTCATGGAATAACTTTTGTCTCCCTCAGTTCAATGTGCTTCGCCCCATTCGACTTTAAAGTTTCCGTGTTATTCGTATGAGCAATATGTTTAATAGATCAGAAACAGATGTAGTTGCAGCAACAATTTTAATCAGCTGTTCATTCCTGAATTCTTTGTGCGAAGCGCGGGTAATCAGCTAGTTCTAAGTATTCTTAATGACAAATCTGCATAAATCGGGTATGAAATCAGAATAAAGTTTATAAAATTATTAAATTTGAGGTACGAAGTAATTTTGTTCAGGATACCTTCCCGGATTGGTATAAAAGGGAACGAGTTACCGGATTCTTTTGATAAGAATGCTTTAAATTTAAACAATATTACAAATTCGTTTCTACCTTGTTTCAATTACACTAATTCGTTCGTCACCAAGAGAGCTAATGTACAATGGCAAGAGGATTGGGAGCCTGCATCAGTTAGGCCTACAGAGGGTAGCAGTTTTTAGACTGAAGCCTCAAATTACGACTTCGACTTGGTTTTCAAAATTCAAGACATCAAGATAAAAAATCCAAATCATTTCACAACTTTGAATCGGTCAATGCATTGTTCTGGAACATCTACACAGACTCAAAATTATAAATTGATTTCGAGCGGTATTTACTACTAGTGATAATGGTTTCAAAAGGAGAATCAAATCTGCCGCGTGAAATCGGTTGCGGAAGCGGGATCTTTGGTCGGTAAGCGACGTTGCTGCCATCGGGGCAACAGCGAACCAGTTGCAGTTTGTGGGCCTACTCGTTTTGTAAGACTTCAAAAAGGCTTATTTTGGAACAGTTTCACATTTTAAAACGAAAAAAAAACACTCAGGCCAAACATTAACAATAACATAACTGTTATTATGACGTTTTCAAATTTAATTTATATAAAACGTATCATTTTATAAATTGTTTCAAAAGTACACAACTTCTTATGGGAAAAAAGGAAGTTGATTTTCATATTTTACGTTTTTTTTTAATACTACATTTTGATTATAAGATCATACGGCCAACAACTATAAGATTGTATGGCCTTCGATCATTTTTGCATTTAAAGGCGGGCAGACAGTAAAATAAAACATTTATAGTAGCGTCCCATGTTATAACACGACCGGAGCTAGGTCTGGCCCCCTCTTAATAGTTGATCTTTGTGTACATTAGGATTGTTGATTGGTTTAAAACACCTATATATTCCTCCTATGTTTAAATAAATGTGATAAAGTTAATATTAAGTTATTTTTAAGAAGAGTTTTGAACGGCATGTTCTAATACGAGTGCAATCAATATATTTGTAACATTTTTTAACCTTTATTGATCATATTATATTGTACACCTCATGTTATTCTCTTCGCTAAACCCTGGCTACCTGGCAATCAAGAAACTAATTACAAGTGATGGCATTGTATATATCACCCTACTAGCTGTTACCCGCGGCTTCGCTTGTGAAAAAAATTACATTAAAAATATTAACCTAACAGCACTATAAAATAACCTGTGTTTGGTTGTACCATCTGACTTTCTTTGGCCTTACTGACAAACAACTACAGCTGGTAATTTTATAAATGATATCCTACCATAAGATTTGCATTGAAAGTTACAGGACCCGCGGGGTTGGGGCCCTAAGCTAGAATGTGGAAATTATCAGGTCTATATTATTGTGATATGTAAGCTATGTTCATGCAACATTTAAGCTGAATCGGTCTCGTAGTTTATGCGTGATGGAACTCCGAATATTCATAAATACATGTTTTGATGTCTCCAAACTTTCACTTTTATAATATTAGTGGGATAAGTAGGCACATACTTATGGAAACACGGTTTTTAGTGAGAAAGCCGGCCCCCAAACACAGGTAGTACCACACTATATTTTTTAGTCCAATAGGTACATTGTTAGCACTGATAAAAAATAATTCCCAGTTCAAAAAGCTGGCTGGAATGATTTCACAGTTACTTATATTTGTTTTGTTTGTTTGAAAATAGTTCTGCTTAAGAATTAAATGTTAACATTGTTAGAAGAAAGTTAGTGTTTTTACGTAAAATAAGATTCTGAAATGATTAGGGTTATGCCTACAGATTGAAGTATTGAAAATAAAATTACAAAAAGAAAAACTGCAAAACAAAATCTTCATTCATTCAGTTTCATTCAAGACAGTAGTTTCTTGTTATATTTTTTTTAACTGCATAAGATGTTATGAATTTGGAATTCTTCGTATTTTCCTATAATTTAAAAAATTTAAAATTCTTTTTATCCATTCTATAAATTTGTTACGGAAAAATTGCAAACGATAATGATACAGGAAGTTTAAATGTTAAGAATCAACCACAATCAGGCTATAACCTTTTTGGGTTATACATTTTTCTTAAAGGCACATAAAAGGTATCCCTATCAAGAGAATCATTTTATAATAGTTACCAAATATGGATACAATATCATAATGTTACTAATGGAAACTAAATTTACAGATCTAGATAGAAAGATAATTATTCCAAATACAACGTAAACTCAGTTAATATTTGTTGTTTACAAAAAAAACTCATTTTGACGTTTGAGTTGGATGCAATAGCGCATACAAGGGGGCTGAGGAGAAGTAAAAGTAACAATCCACGCTAATTCCCGCTCTGATCTTGGGGGATGGAACTAAACAAAATTACATGGGGTAAATCTACTTAATGTGCAGTCATGGGCAGTACGGTCCAATTTTTCTATCACTGTTTTTTGTTTATTACGATTATACAAATCGTAAACACACATAAAAAATGTTCCGTTATATTGGTTATTCCTCCCTTTGAAGTACCGTTTTAGAGGTATTTTGAATTTTACACTAGTTTAAATCGGCCAATCGTAAATGTTCAAAAATTGGTTTACGTCTTTTCAAGAAATATACCCAAGGGTTACATAAATTTATTTTCTTAAAATTGCAATTATTTTAGGATATAATGTTTGTATCTAATATTTTTTATTCAAGGTTTAAAACTAACCAAAACCAAGGGTGTACGAAGCCAGTTTTGCAGATACACATATAATTTGCTAGACAGCTACTAAAATTCAGGCCGAAGAAAGAAGTGGAAACCAGTTGACCTTGCTAATATGTCTCCCTCTCGGGTCTATTTTGTGAGCTTGGGGTTGGTCGCACAGGTGACGCAGTGAGTCACACTCCTGCTCTAGTACCATTATGCAAACTTCTTTCGTAACAAGAAAATATAAAAAATGAAATACGTGTGTTTATTCGATATAGCAGCTGGTCGTTTAGGCCAGAATTCAACAAACTTTCATTAACGCTAGTTCAATTAACGGGGCGATGAAACTGAATTCTGTTTTAGCATCAGTTAAAGAAAATTGCATTTCACCAATGCAAAACTAACGCTAGTTCAACTGGCATCTGTTAATTATTGCATATTTGAATTACTGCAAAACATATGGCATTTCATAACAAATAGTTAATGGTGTGGATTAAGTCGAGTAGTGCCAATATTATTCTTGAGTTTTTAGTTTTTTTTTGCGAGAATTTGCCGCCAGAAATATATTGTTGGTAATTGTAAATAGTGTAATGGGATTTGGATAACATTCCAAATTTGATAGTCCAACCATAGTTTCTAGTATGAGTATCAATGCATATTTTGGGCCAGTAAAATAAATAAGGTTTATTATTGACAAACAAATCATGGTTTGACCGTCATTTTCGGCCGGTAAAACAGTTGCTACTTGCTCAATATAACTTGGTCCGGACATCGGTTATAGTCTGTACGAGTAATTTTTTGCTGATATTATGTTTTCCGTCGTCGTTTACAGCCCAAAGTCCGTGGTAAAGTAATTTTTAATCATGCGGATAATATCATGTGTAGCGTCTTCCGATGAGTTTCGCAATAGTTGATGATGGTACACCGCCAAAACCATGGTCCTATGTCACGACCATACCACGAACAGTGGTGCCGACAACGATTTACATTTAAGCAGGGCCGGATTTAAGAGCTGGGGCCTCTAGGCTCAACCAGTGGTGCGGGCCCTTGTGGCCGTTCAGGTACAAGTTGGTGACCTTTTTGTGTCTTGGATGAGCCTTTGAATGTAGTACTGTGTGGTGCAGGCTCTTAGGCGAGCGCCTATGTTTAAATACGCCCCTGCATTGAGGATTAAGATAATAGCTTCTTCAATTAATTCCGATATTCCGCGGTCCGGTGATCATTTAAACATGTTCGCTAGGTTTTTATGGTCGTTTTACGTGGTGCGATTGTCTTTTGCAGCCGTTACTATGCGATTTGGCAGGTCACAATCGCCCGGTGATCGGAGGGAAATACTCACTCGTACTTTCAAGTAATTTTTAAAATTTCAAGTTGAAGTAATTACATAGTACTCTCCAAAAATACTAGAATTTTTTAGTACTCGCACACAAAACAAATATTACTAGCCTCAAATTGTTACAAAGTTGTTTTGAAACACACTTTTATCAAAAACAAAATCATCTTTATTTTGTCCTTTTGATTTGTTATAATGCTTCAACCACCGGCGACCATGTAAAAATAAGAGGAAAAGTGACCCGGTATCTACCCTTTAAGAAAAACTGCGTATTTAATTAAAATTGATCCATGCATGGATTTCCATTTTCATCGGATTGTATTTAATTTACCTAATTGGAAAACACTTCAATGTAAATGAGTGTAAAAATGGATGCGGTAGGTAATAGAACAAATGCAGACGTTGAATTCAACGTGGTTATATATCTAGAGTTCTCACCTCGTGTAAAAAAGTGAAGCCTACATGGACGACCGCCAATTGCCCCTCTGTCAACTCTGCTCCCAACATGGTATCAAACAAATCCTCTCCTTTACAAGCTATATGACAGACACCTGACGGACATTTAACTTGTGAAGAAAGGATATGATTGGTACCTGTGGAAAATGGCAGTCGACCATGTTGGCTTCACTTTTTATCTCAGACGAGACCTCTAGATATATTAACCCCGTTGGTTGCATTTTGTACAATAGTTTCAAAGTTCGTTTTTGTTTAAAATTTAAGTGAGGTTATGATTCAGGTAAACAGTTATTTCATTCTGAAATAAATAACCAAATAAGAGTTATAATAATGACGCATTCAAACGCCAATTTTAGAGTCAGTTAGTTATTAACGCGGCGTTAGCACTAACCGTGTGTGGTAAAATCCGAAAGAGACAGTTAATACTGAACTAGCATTAAAACTGTTTTAACCGGGCTTTAACGCCGCGTTAAAAGTTTGGTAAAATTCGGCCTTAGTTACTCAACATTTCCCGATTTACTTCAAATTTGGTATCAAAATAAACAGACGATCACGATACACAACTTTATGTGATTTATTTTTATATTTTCTTGTTTCAAA
Organism: Allygus modestus; assembly: GCA_963675035.1. Classification (NCBI taxonomy): domain Eukaryota; kingdom Metazoa; phylum Arthropoda; class Insecta; order Hemiptera; family Cicadellidae; genus Allygus; species Allygus modestus. The sequence continues at coordinate 147,635,660 of OY776112.1, read as the reverse complement.
AGATGTTTGCATTATGGTACTAGAGCAGGAGTGTGACTAACTGACCAGGCCGCCACCTGTGCGACCGACTCCAAGCTCACACAATAGACACGAGGGGGAGACTTATTAGCACGGTCGACTGGTTTCCGCTTCTCTCTGACCTGAATTTTAGTTTTAATACCTGCCCCTGAGCTACCCATAGCGCCCCGACTCACACTAAAGGAATACCGTGGGCACCCGCGCATCATATTTCTCGCTCACACATCTCTCTCTCTTTCTTACTACACCACATCTGTCTGCCGGCCCTGGCCGGCCCCCGTCACTCTGTGATAGACGAGGTATCTTCTTTTTAACCAAGCTAGGTTGTGTAAGTTTTATGCAGGCCCGTAGTCAGAATATTTTAGGCCCACTACAGATTGTTATTTTTGTAATTACCAAGTAGGCCCTAACCATGGATTATAAATAAAATAACGCTCAATTTTAGCCTAAGTGATTAACAAGTTGTTATTAAAAAGGGGTTGCCTTAACTGGTTAAAAAAGTTACTTCAAATATTTTTTTAAATGCAAATAAAACATACTAGAATGTCCTATGTGCAGCATTTAGTGAAGTAAGAATAGTTCAGTAATTAGTTAAATAGTAAACAAAACAATGATGACAGTCTATAGTTAGGTATAATCCTTATAACAGCTGTTTATTTAATTGAACTAAATTAATAATAAGCTCATCCTATCCTATACTCTAACATGAGTAAGGTTTGCTTGCTTGCGCCCGTGCGTAATTCCTTGCTTTCTTGCAACTCCGATTTAAAAAACGGCACCAACGGTATCCTTAAAATGTTGGAAATACCGTAACTAATATCTGGGATAGTATTAAGTCCTAGACAGGTCTTATCCTCAGGAAAAATCAGATAATAATAAAACAATTAAAATGAAAAGATAACAAATTAACATTGGGCTATGGAGTTTAAAATGAAAACAAAACAATTGTATCAGCTGTTCATAATCAACCAGGGAATTGTCAATCTAACACCCCTGTTGTTTATAATTGTTAACATGTATTTTCCTGAGAGCAGTGACTAAAACTGTTGAGTGAAGATTGCGTATATAGAGTGGTCAAATCACAAATAAATCATCTCATTGATATATAAATAACAACTGGAGTGGTCTTAAAATGTAGAAAAGAGGCAAATGTGCTATACAAATCCGATAATCAGTTGGGGGAAGTGGTGAAATACTACTCCAAGTTATCTAAACAAACTGACTAGCCTTTCCCGAGCAAAGCTCGGCCCCACAGGTACTGCGTCATAAACCAAATATAACTCTCCTCAATATGAATAACACGGGGACTTGGAAGTCCCGTAGGGTGGAGCCCTTAGGTATAAATCATAAGTCTAAACCCTGTTTGCACATCTGCACACCTAGACGCGCGTTTTAGTATAAACAGTAGACACTCTTAAACTCGATACAATATGGACTTAAAAGGTTGTCAAGTTTGGAGGTAGTCGAGTTTTAGGGAACTAGAGGAATAATTCGGGTTCAAATTAAAATATTCATATTACTGTGCTTACATTATAAACTTTAATTCCATTGACACTCACACTTCTCATCAAGAGCACGTTGAAATAAAAACTCACAACTCTCTTTGAAACAACAGACCACAACTGTATCTCGAAAATACCTGCTTTGGAAGAGACCTACCTTTGTGTAGATCTCCTGTATTACAATTTTGGAAATAAAAACGTAAATTGCTGTGACCAATGGCAAAAGCTTAGGGCGATGGTAACATCCCCTCTTTTCCTTTATTAGCTAGATGGCCCAGGATCTTTTAATGTTAAATTACAAATATTGAGCCTTATGATGTAATCACTCAGTACTTAAAACAACCTGTACAGCATTTACTGATTTGACTTAAGAAAACACAATCCCACTAATAACCAAAATTGATTATTTGATTTAATAGCCACCACACAATAGTTATTTATGCAACAAGTGCACAAGGTGCCACTTTGCTGCACTCGAGAGAAATGTTTACACACGAGCCGTAGACGAGTGCGGAATAGTTTCTCACGAGTGCAGAAAAGTCACCTTGTGCACGAGTTGCAAATTAAATATTTCCTACGTCTGCCAAATATTTATTATACAGTATGTTATTTATAATATTTATGATGTCTATATTTCCTATAGTTAGAATAAAGCGCTTCAAAATATTTATTCAATTTTTTTAGAAGTAGGCTGCCACTATTAAAAATGATCTTAACGATATACTATACTTGATTGAAGTAATAGTAACATAACTAGGCCAACTCACAATTTATGGACACTTTATTTATGTAAACACACTTTAATTAAACTTGAACAAAATACAGGTTATATTTATGTTTTTCGAGAACAACAACAAGAGGTCAGATGTTTATTATCAAGTGTTGTCAACATAATTCATGCATAAACAACGGTACCTGCATACTGTTTTTGACTACTTTCGTGTTCTTAAGTTGAAACACTAGAGTACGCAAAGTTAATCGAGAGTGCGCAAAGTAAAAATTAGTGCGCAAAGTAAAATGAATAGGCAGAGGCTACGTACACGTCCGACGTGAGATGCTACTGTTCACGTCTGTTCCAAATTATGCACCGTACGTTAATTTTCCTGTGATTTTTCAAACAAATTGAGAGCCAGAAAACCTCCTAACCTAATCTAACGTAACGTAACCTAACCTAACCTAACGTAATGTAACGTAACCTAACCTTACCTAACCTAAGCGGTAGCGAAGTGAATTTGCCCTTACATTGGACGTGTACGTAGTCACTTCGAAATGAATACGGGAATCGCCTGTTTTGCGACTTATATCGAGTGCGAAAACAACCGTTTTCTCTGGCATACGTAGGAAAAATAAATTATTTTACTTTGTCCACGCTGCTATCGACATTACAAGAGGTTTCAAGATTCGTTGTTAGCAATATGATACCCAAATATAGATCAGGAATTGTAGGATTTCTTTGTAAAATGTCGCTGCTGTATATAACAGGGCGATCAACGTTTACTACGAAGAAGAAGATCTGATCAGCGTTTGATTAGTCTTTCTGTTATATCATTTAAACCGATTGTTGATCGCTCGACCACCTTTGTTGCTCGATCAGCAAAGGAACACCGATCAACGATTGGTGACAGACTTTAAGGAAAAGAGCAACATTTGATTTTGTTTTATAAATATATATATATATATATATACAGCCGCATGTGTAACTAGAAATGAAGAACAAGCCTCAAAAAACGGTATCTACAGTATCAAATGTGAATGTGAGGGTGAATATATAGGAGAAACTAAAAGGCCACTAAAAGTTCGTATAAACGAACATAAAAGAAACACAAAAAATGGTGAAACAGTAAAATCTAAGTTGGCGAAACAAGCCTGGGAAATTGATCATAAATTTAGTTGGGAAGAGACAAAATTTATACATCATGAGTCTCACTACTATAAAATGAAGTTTATTGAAGGAGCATTAATTAAATTACATGAAAATCCCCCATGCGTCCGTGATCGCCCTCGGAGGAAACATGGCCACCTGATTGCATGACCAGTTCCCAATGCTCACCTCGGAGGCATGCGGTAATCTCTAAGAGAATATCGTACGGGTGCCCGTGTAGCATTCTAGGAGGAATCGTGCAGTTTTTGGTTTCCGTGTCATGTTCCCGTCGACACAGACGGGTGGGTAGTCACAGCTGTGTCGTCACGTGCCCCTGAAGGTAGGTGGGGGTAATGGCTCTCCCCCTCCACTACCACTAGCCACTAGTCGAGTGCGCGATCTGGTAGTAAGTTGACGTGAGTGTGAGGTTTCCAGTTTTTGCCGTCAGTTCGGAGGCAACGAAGAAGAACAGGTAATGTATTGTCAGTTTTCCATTTGTTCGTGTATATAAATGTTGTGTTAGTGTATCGTATTTGATTTTTTGTACATGTATTTGTTATCTTTGTGTTGGTGTAAATTAAAATGTAAAAGAAAAAGATTAAGAAAATAAAAAAAATGTAGGTTAGTTAGGTGTAAGAACTTGATATTTAGATAAAAGTAGGGTTCACTTGATAACGGGAGGAGTTTCCTTCCCTCCCGAAACGTAGTGTAGTTTTAAACACTAGAAGCGATAGGTAAAGTCTAAATAAATAAAAAAAATAAGCAGTATTATCTACAATTACCTCGTTAGTTAAATTAAATATATCAATATACATTTTAAAAGCAAGAAGCATGTACCATCACCATCAATTTTAAGTCAATTGAAAAATATCTCTGGCCTTTTAATTGCACCACTGTTCCAGTGAAAATAGGCAGTGTTAAACGATTTGCCCCATGGTCAGCTGCTCATTACAACTTTTAAGTAAACTCCTGCATTTGAAACGTACTGATTTCTTGGAAACAGTACAATCCATCTGAATCTCGATTGCAACATTGTTTTTAGCGAAAAACAGCTGTGTTAAACGACATGTCGCATGCCCAGGCTCTCATTAAAAATTTTAAGTCGACTGTTCCATCTTTAAAAATACTGATTTCTTGGAAACGGCACAACTATTTTGAATTTTGAATGCACCAATTTTTTCAGCGAAAAAAGCCAATGATAAACGACAAGTGGCATGAATAACTTCTCATAAAGAATTACACAATTGACTCCTATATCTTAGACCTCAGGTCACTCATAATATTTTTAAATACTGATAACGTTAGTGTTCCTAACTTTATAATGAATGGCATGATTGATAAACACTTTCAATACATTTAAATTCTTAAACTTAAGTAAGCCATTCTTATAATTTGATATATTAATTCACTAAGGAATTTCGTTTTCGAAAGCACTACGTCGTTATTTCACAATCAATTTGGACAGTCGATTTGTCATTTTAAAGTTTTTACACTTCAGATTAACAGAACAATATAAAACTCAAAAATAACGCTTAAGTTTATAAAATATTGACATTTAAAAATGCTCGATGTTATTTAAATGGGAGAATATTTTTTAAGGAACTCGGCCTTAGTTTGAGAATACAGTACTAGGCAACGTGTGGTCATGGAACTTGTACCAATTTGAAGCTTAAACATTCCGATAGTCCCCAAAGTTTTCAGATTTATAATTTTCTCCCTGTATGTTCGTTAAATGATACAAAGTATAAAGTTATAAAATCTCTCCATATTATTCATATGGGAGAATTTTTACCTAAGATTTTGAGGAACCTGGTCTTAGTTTGAGAAACCCAGGCAACGTGTAGTAATGGAATTAGTTCCAATTTGAAGCTTTAACAGTCCAATACTCCCCAAAATTTTCAGATTTATCATTTTCTCCTTTTAAGATTGTTAAATTATGTATATTAGTTAGTCCTAAAATGTGTCCGTCATTCATATGGAGGAATTTTAGACCAGGAACTCGGCCTTTGTTTGAGAAATCCAGGAAACGTGTGGTCATGGAATTTGCACCAATTTGAAGCTTATATTAACGAGCTGTCTCGTTGATATACAAAAACACAAAAGTTGACGGGTTGCTAAGTCTTAAAAATATATGATCTCAAAATGTATTCCAAGTCAAGTATAGTTACATCATTGGTCTGACATTGTTTATCATCACAAATTCCTGAAAGATGTTAAAATAAGAATGCTTGAAAGATTGTCGGTTATTTTTTATCTGTTCTCGGCCAGCAGATTCACTGATGCAAAATGTTTAGTTTGAAATTTATAAATCTAAATAAAGTATAGTTAACAATACTATTATTAAGTATTATAAAAATAAGTTAGCTGCTGGCCAAGAACAGATAAAAATAAACAACAAACTTTGAAGCATTCTTAGTTTAACATATTTAAGGAATTTGTGATGATTAACAATGTCAGGCAAAGGATTCTATACTTGACTTGGAATACATTTTGACATCATATATTTTTAGGACTTGGCAACCCGTCAAAACTTGTGTTTTTGTATAACAACGAGTCTGATATTACCTACAGGAAGAATTAGAAACATGTTGTAACATAGTAAACGTATCACCCACCGTAAAATACAATATATTCGTCGCTCTTGACACAACCAATTTAGCAGATAATACATAACAAAAGCCAGTTGAGACAGAATAGTAACGATGTGAGCTGTCTCGTTGATATACAACATACAAACCGATGAGACAATAGTAGATTGGTCAATCCCCTGTCAATACGTGGGTAAAGGGTTGGGTTTTTAAACACTTACTCTTAAAAGCATGCATCTATATTCAATATTATAAAGTTAATACAAATGTTATCGAATACAAACTTTTTGCTTATTTGGTTTGTTGATGGACTATAATATTTATCCAAATTATTGTAAACTATAAAATAAATACAAGATTGTTCAGTGCTAGCTTTTGTGAACAGGTTAAAAACATTTTTAAATATTTAATTTGATTTTACATAAGGTAATGTTAAAACAATTAGTTTTTTACTAAAAAACAGACTATTTGTTCAACTATTTGGAATTTCAACCAAACTCCTATTAATTTTTTCGGTAGTTTTTGGATTTGGTAAATAAAGTCAATCGTTCAGAACTTTACATCGAAGAAGCTAATATAACTGGCAACTGTAATGTAATAGGCAAATTCGTGTCTTAAAATATCTTGGGTCTAAACCTCACGAGATATAAAAATTTATAAAGCTGTTCGTATGGGTACTACTCGTAATTTGTTTATTGACTGCTATGATTAAAACGAATAGTTTTTGAAGATTTCACAAATCATCAAAGTTTTGTGACGGAAATATACCTGGTTTGGGACATCAGCTAGTATAGTTTAAGTTTGTGTTTACAACAAATACTGTTAAAACCACTGTCCTTAAACTAATCTTAATTTGAAAAAAAAACTAAACACATTGAAAGATAGCTAAGGAATAGCTGTATCCTTACGAATACAGCTGGTTCGCAATTAACTTACAATTTGGTTCAAATATGAATGGGTTTGCCAATTATAAAAAGGACTTGGGGTAGCTGTGGACATGTTTTCTCACATCTTGGCACAAATAAAGGATTTGGTAGAGAAAACAGAAATACAAAAAATAAATAAACGGTATCAGAAAACTGGCACATACTTTCTCCCTTTAAGCCCATTTTAATGTATACATTATTATTTATCCTACTAATATTATAAATGTGAATGTTTGGATGTATGTTTCGATGTATGTATGGATATTTGGAGTTCAATCACGCAAAAACTGCTAGACCTATTAAGGTGGAATTTTGCATGAACAATCACATTAAAATTATATATATATATCACCTGATAATGTATGTATCCAACATTAGGGCTCCACCCCACGGGCCCTGTAAGATCCAATGCAAATATTATGGGAGGATACCATTTATAAAATTACCAGCTGTAGTTAAAATGTTTGTCAGTTACTGCAAAGGAAGTTATATGGGTAAAACATAAACAAAGATGTTATAGTGCTGGTCTTCATATTTCAAATGGGTTTGAATTTTTCGTAAACAAAGCCGCGGGCAACAGCTAGTTTACTAAATATAGAATATAAAGTACAGGAGAATGTACAGAAATTCTTCTAAAAAAATCGTTTTCCGAAATGTCCGCCCAAATCCCATTTTTGGAGGGACTACAGAATCCTCTGATACATACAGAAGTTTTAAGAAAGGAAATGCCCCCTCCTCCCCCCCAGGGTAAAGGGGCAACATATTTCAAATATCCTCTGTTGGTCAATGCTAACTTGACTTGTATCTGTTTTTAACGAAATTGATCAGGAAATAAGAGAGAAATAGTAATTTTTGTGTTCCCCATAAGAATAACATTGGACAACGTACTGCGTTTACCGATAAATGAAAATTTCTATTTTCTCCGCAACCAGTAATCGTGGAATAATAATTCAAAGTACTGAATTATTTAGTTTTCTAAGCTCTTTGTTACGGTGATAAGTAATCTTTTTTAACATTTTTGGTTTGTTATAAAAATAAAAAAATAAAATTTATGTTTTAAGTCTTTTAGTTTATGAACCCGAATTTTTTCAGATATGCGGGTTGTGTCAGTTTGTTGGAAACCTAAAGCTTTACAAACTATTCAAGTTTAATTAAAATCGTTGAGCTGTTTTTGAGAAATGTGGATTTTGCATGTTTTTTAGTGGTTTTGGGAGGATAATTACCCTTAAAAATTAAAAATTCAAATAAATTAAAAATACTCCTAGTGATATCGTGGATTAGTACATAAATACCAAATTTGATAAAAATCGGTCTACTGGTGTCATCTATAGCTCTGTAAGTAGTGTGGGTTTGCGGGTTTTGCGCCGGAAGTGACGTCATCCGGTCACGTGACCGGATGCGCTGAGTCATGAAAGACGTCATCTGGGGCTGAGCCAGTGACGTAGGCGGTTTTGTGACGAAATGAGTTAAAGTTCAAAGTTCAAGGTCACGGGGAGGTAATTTTTAAAAAAGTACTACCTCGCACGCGTAAAATCCGATTGTGATTCGATAGTTTTAATTCGATAAAATATCGAATGAAAATTATCGAATGAAGCAATCGAATGATACGAGTGCGAGGTAGTACTAATACAAATATTACTTTATTTTATTTACAATAATTCATATTACAAATATTACTTTATTTACAATAATTCATGTTTACAATAGTTCCCCGTTGTTGGTTGTCATCGATGTTGTTGATCCGGACGAGTTGCGGCCATCACTTCGCTTTCTGAAGAAAGACGGTATATACTTCGATTCCTGCGCAGAGTCCATGTTGTTTTTTGATGCGTAAAGTTCCAAAGATAAATCGTAACCGGACGCAATGAGAAGTCTTAACTCTTCATTAAAAACCTCGAGGTCTTGGAAAGTCGCCAGATGAATAGAGTCATAATGAATACACCTAATTTTAATGGACATTTTAATACAATGTTTTACGTTTGTGAAGAGCACTCGATGTTCACCAGTCGAGAGCCGGAGGTGTACTGACTATTCGCTAGCTAGCGTTCTGGTATCAAACAAAATGGTGGGGCGGAGAAGATGGCGGACAGCAGATGGCAGGCGGCAGGTGGCAGCTGGTTGCTACTACATTCGCCGCCACAGTAATGCAATCCTTCGGCGTAATTCTTGTAGTTTATCTTGTCGGTTCATTTGATACGTTTTACATCTACATATGCAATAGCTGAAACACTTGCACTTACGACAAGCTTTCCCGTCAACTTGATCGCCTGGTATTTTAAAACATTGTAACTCGCAACAATATGTCTTCAAATTGTTATCGAAAAATAAATTTTTCATAGGTGACACCGACATGTTAGCTGCAGCGTGTGTTAGACAAGACTGAGACTAACTTCACTGCTTCCTCTCTTTTATACCTCTTCATAAGTTAACCCTGAATGAAAGTTCAAGGTCATCCATTTGAATTTTAAAAAAAGCAACACAGCAGTATATAAAATAATATACTGCTGTGTTGCTGTTTTTATTTTTTTTTATTTTTTTTTTATATTTTATTTATTAAACAAACATCTTACAATACAATAAACTTAAGTTTAACATTGATAACTAGAAATACAAACAATAAAATACAAACAGAGACATTATGTACAAGGATGCGTGATGTGCAGAGTGAGTTCCGTCGAGTTGTTGCCGCTTACACCGTGTGATACCAAATACAACGTCCCCGGTTGAATATCTCGCAAATCTTCATTTTGTAGCAGTTGAACAAATCGTTTTGGAAGAAATACTTGAAACTTCGGCTCATCTCCTGGAGTGAAAGGTCCTTCGCTCAATGAAACTAGAATTGCTTCTCCATGTGTGGTTTCCACTTTCTTGATGTTATGAATAATGTAGTGTTTTTGTTCTTTTAGTTCTGAACACTTTTTAGTTAGCAGAAGTTCGGATTTTGAATGAGTGTTGAATTGATCAACCAGTGTTTGTAGAAACTGTTGTGATGCCATCTTCGTCAGTGGTGGTTGTGGTGTCTTCTGTGATGTTGCCTCTTCGGAGTCTCGAATAATACTCGTGCTGGAGCGGTGCTGTCTCCTCGTATTTATAGGCCCCGCTACCCCCACCACATTTCTGTTCTCCGCTACCCCCACCACATTCCTGCGTTTGTTTCAAGTAAGCAGCCAAACGATACGCGTTGTACAATGCACAGTTTGTTTGGCCGTGTTTAAGATCTTTTGCAGCGACACAAATATTACCGAGATTAATGTTAAAGTCCTTACTGATAGTTATATCGAAAACATCACCGTGCGTGTACTTTTGTATCCAGTTTTTTTTTTCTAATCCTCTTGTGTATATATGTGAATATTGTTTGCAAAAGTTAAACATAATACTGTGCAGATTACTGTAGCTTATAAATCCTTCATACCAATGTATGTGATGAAAGTAGTTTGTTATCCATTTGTTTGTACTTTTTGCTTTGGTGTTAAGTTTGTTAAAAGAAAAAGGAGCATCAAACGTGAATGGGTAGGCTACAAATGTATGCAAGTCTAAAATTACTAATTCCTTGATAATAAACCTATCATCATTATTTCGAAATGCTTGAAATTCTATTACACAAGGCTTTACACTCACTTCTTCATCCCCTCCGCTCATCATGGCACCTAGCGATCAACTAAACTGTTTTCCACACCACGGTAGGTTAAATACCAGGCCGTACAGTTGCAGGCGCGTTGGTGTATATTTAACGTGGGCACCGTCCCCAATAGGCCTACCCCACGTGTGTTCTTCTTTACTAAGTCAAACTTTAGTCTTTTTTAACTTATTCTTCTTGTGTTTCGTTTTCTTCTTCTTCTTGTTTCTCCGTTTCTTCTTCCTGTGTTGTTTCTTCTGTAGCTTCTGTAGCGATTTCTACAAGTGGTTCAAAATCCTTTAACTTTCTCCACATGCAAACTTCATGGGGTATTCTATTAAAAATAGATGTATCCACAGGTCCGTACACGATGGTGCTATCAGGTTGTTTTTCCAAAGTATCAACCAAATATTCTTTAATAATAGCGCTTGCAAATACCAACTGTCTCATGTACCTTGTAATAGGTTCTGTTGCGTAGTTTAAAACGTAGAATTCTTCATGTGACAGTAGAATCTTATTTTCATGTTGAGTCAAGTCTCTAATTCGCACTTGTAGTTGTCCACGATGTTTAACAATATCGATTTCATTGTCACAATCCAAAAGTCGAATATGTGTTTTCCTTCCACACAAACTGTTAGTTAAATAACATTCTATTAAATGTACATGTTTCAAAAATGACTCCCAAGCATTTTGCGAAAATAAAACCTTTTTTGTTCCATGGTGTAGTATTACTGTAGGGGAATAATCCAATGACTTCATCAATCCAACTGATACACTTTTACTGATGCATGCTGAGATGGGGTAAAAGATTCGCAAAAAAACTTCAGTTAAAATGTGAGGAGGAATATTTTCTTCAACTTTCTTCTTCCTCTTTGGTACTACCTTTGATGGGTCTGCATTACTTTCCTCCTCTCTATCTCTTTTACCAAACTTTAAAAATGCAGTTATTTCCTTGATGATTTTTTCTTCACTAGTATTATCACGTTCCAATAACGGTGCTACCTCTGCATCACCTTGTACAACAGATGGAGAACTCATTTTGTAGAAGATGTTGCCCATGCGACGATAGACGATCAACTGAAGACCTGCATTGTTGCTCCGCTATTTATAGGTGAGCGACAGTGGCGGTGCCGGTGGTGGTACAACGTTTTACAATACCGTCTTTACGATACCAGTCAACGGTGTGTATGTAACAATTTTATCGTGCAAAATTAAACAATACGCAGATGTATTTGCAGGTACGTTTTCTTGAAATTCCATTTCTATTTTTATATCAACACTAGACGATTTTACAGATTCGTTTTGTTTGGAGCAATCAATTACAACAATCGGAGCTTTCGATTCAAACTGTACGGGAGATAGTAGAGGTGTGTTTGTTTTGCCGTAATATGAATTTTGGAACCTAGCGTACATATCGTATAAAACACTGTACCTTTTTTTATCAAAAGAGATATTAAAGTTGTCGTAGGGAAAGAATTGTGAATTCAGGAACACTTTACAGTTTGTTAATTTACAATGGTCAAATTCACCAGCATTTTCAGTTAATATACTTTTTTTCTTTGTTTGTAATCCAAAGATTACATATCTCGCTTTTTCCAAATGAGTAGAAGTTTTTACAGTCCATGTATGCCGTTGTGTTGAAGGTAAAACGGGGTATTCATGAAACTCCCAGCTTCTGAATGGCATTACAATGTCTCGATCTGATTTTAACTTTCTTAATAATGTAATCCTGTGTTCATCATTTAGTCGCACATGTGGTACTCTCCAAACAATCTTGTCTAATGTTAGTTTCCAGTCTAAATTGGCTTCAGTTGTTCCAGCAGATGCTTTAATAATATCATTATCGTTTGATGACCTTAATAAAACTAGTTCTTGTTTTACATTTATTATTATTCTTCTGTAATCTTCAGCAAATCCTAAAAGTAATCTTAAAGGTACGTAAAAATCAAAGTTTCCCGAAGCGTCAGGAGTAATTATACTTTTGTCTGGTGCAACCCATCCTGCAACAGCTAACAGATTCTTCTCATTTGGTGTTAAAGACGCTAATCCTTTTAATGTACTGGAAATTCCAACCTTTTTTGTTGAATCGACTGTAACTCCTGAAATTTCATATCTAATCTCGTCAAACAAAAATGCCATAGGATTATTTATGAACGGAACAGTGGTTCCAACAGTACCGTCAGCTTTTGTTACTTTTCCTTCAATATATAAATAACTTTCGCATGGAAGAGTATAAATGTCTTGTTGTTGTATAGGAATCCTAATTTCATCGTTATTGTTTAATTTGGACGAAGCGTAAGGGTTGTGCGTGTGATATTCCTTTTCCCATAAGGTCTCGTCGAATGTTGGGCCCTGCGCTATATCCAGTATATCCATTGTTAATGACCTTTAATCCAATTTCTTCTAGAAAACGAATGTTGTCACTTGTTAATCCTTCTACAGCTGATGAGCTACTGACCTCTTTGCTGGTTGGCTCTCTCTTTTTAAATGATAACCCCATTATCTAAGCGGATGATTTTATATGTATTCTTACAGTAATAGCTTCTCCTCGAAAGTCAATAAGGTTTCCGTCTTGATCCACTATGTTCAGCACGATGTCTGAAATGAAACTGGTGTTTAACGGTAGGTACACAAGGTTTTGAGGCTTTTCTACTATCTTGAAACCCGGTGCGACTGATGGGTAGAATGTGTGTAATATATGCCGATTTTCTCCATCTCTGTAGGATCCTTGTATAATGTTACATGTAATGTCTATGCTGTTTACTTTGATGATCGTCACAGTTCTATTCCCAGAATGAGTTGTATTAGGTTCTAATACCTTTGTTTCCTTAGAAAACCCTAATAAACTACCAATTGAACGTTCTTGGCCAAAATCAATATAATACTTAGAAGTAATTTCAGCTTTCATTGTATTGTTATTGCCTTTTATTGTTATATTTTCTTTTCCCATATGTTTTTGTATAACTTCATTTATATTATCAATTTCATAAGCTCCTGTTGGTAAACTGAATTCTTCCAAAGCTGAATATTTTCCTTTATTATCTTTTGTCTTGCAATAATGTATTTTGTTATTAATTCCTTCACTAACGTTTGGAATAGAGTTATATGTTGTTAAATCCAATAATGCGGCTTCCCATAGTCTTCCTTTTTGCAAACGTAGCGCTGGAAACAGAATACTGCGCAAAGTACATGAGTTACCGGTTAATGACACTGTATACGAAGACATCTTAAAGTTGACTAACACTTTTAGCTAAAAAGTCTAAACATAAATGACCGCAAATGGATGTATCATCAGGTTGTTTTCTTGTATAATTGTAAAAAACATTTTCTGCCGCACGAAAGTATTGTTGAAGTTCTTTCGGTGGTGGAAGGTTTCCAAAACTGTCGAAATAATAAATCGTTTCACCAAGTTTCTTGTAACACACCCAATGAGTGCCTAATCCTTCACTATTATCCAAATTTACTATACCAGTCTCATTTTTCCACATTTTAACCGGTAATTCATCTTTCATAAATACTCCTCTAAAAAATGGGATTTTCAAACAAGAAGCATATGTAATCAGTTCTTCATTGGTTAATTCTTTGTTTTTAATTATTAATTGCTCTTTCTTATTTAATACACACGATACGGTCTTAGGTATAGTCCTCCTCCCTTTTTTATCATTGACCATATTGTTGGTTTCTTTTTACCTTTACCACTAGTAGATCGACGTTTTCTTCTGATATTACCTCCTTGTTTCTTAGCGGGTCTTTTCCCACGCCTTCTTCTCTTTCCTCCTCCAAACGTAGTTTTTGCTTTCATTGCTGCTGTTACTGCTAAAGACGCTGCTTTTTCACCAATACTCGCGTCACTAGATTTTACTCTTTGCCAAGCTTTCTCAGAAAGTGCTCTATCTGCTATTGATCTATTTTTTGTATCACCAAATTTGGAATACGCTATATCGTGCTGTTTACAGGCCTGATCAAGCTTATTTATTCCAGGATCTCCTCTAGCAAGCCGTTTCTCTAATTTGGTTCCAGGACCACAATATTGATATCCTCCAGGTAAATGTAATTCCACAGGTAATAAATCAATCGCCTTGTTAACTATAGCTCCAACCGGTTTACTTAATAGAGAAAATGCTGTTGATGCTATTCCCCTTCCTCTCTGTAATCTCTCTCGATTATGACTGATGCGTTTAACCCTCGGCATGACTATTTATAGCCAAACTTACAATCAGTAGGTGCACTCTATAAATGTTTTACAATGAATGTAATATTAGTCTTGGATTCTTGTATTATATATATATACTGTTTAAAATCCATTTATTATATAGAAATGGATTAATTAATTAAATGTAGACATAATAAATAAAAGTAGTAAAAATAGAAATAAGGTGTAATTGAAGATGTTTCAAATGTTTCTCCGCTGGTGATGGTATCGTTGTTTTCGGTAAAATGAATAAAATCTAAATAGTTGTCATGTTCCCTTAGAAACTTGCCACTTAATCGTTGGTAATTAAATAACACATTCCAGTCTAGTTTATCTTTAAAATTGTCAATGTAATTTTCAGAGAGATTTTGATATTTACTTATTACTTCCCAACAGTTATTAAAATTTGATGTCATCTCTACAAGGAAGTCTTCTGAAAACTGTTGTCTTTGTAAAATATGAATCCAGTTAACTCTGTGAAAATAAATTCTTAACATAGTCATTGTGAAGAGGTAGTGTATGGAAAGTTGTTCCCAATCCATATATCTATCAAACCGTTGAACAAAACCATCTGTCAGCACTCCTTGGGGAAATCTCGGCTCTTGAGATATTAAACTCCACGCAGTAATATTGGATTCCATCATCCTCTCTGTATTATCTCTCGAATATGACTGATGCTTTATCCCTTATCATGGGTATTTAAATTCTTTTTTCTCTTATATAATCTTCATCGTTTTCTGTTGGTTCATTAATCACATTCACTTTATCCCCCTTTCCTAATGTCTTGACTTTAGAAGGCTCAGACGGTTTATCTAATTGATTAGGTTTTTCTGGATTGTGTATCTTTTTCCAGTCTAAATAATTGTGGCTGTCAACATCTGAAGCTACAGCTCTTCCTGAAGCCCGATGGATATAATTAAATAAAGCTGCACCAAACCTTTCCATATGTTTTTCATATTCTGTAGTCCATTTCTTGTGTACTATATCAAATATTTTCTTATTTACAGCGTCTCCATCCTGCTCACAATCACCTACATTTGACAATTTTAATTTTTTTACATCATAGCTTGTATCAGTTTCATTCTTTTTGTAAATCGTTAACAATTTTAAAGTCGCTAAATTTACTGCTTCACCATCATAAATGGGATGTTTTATATTGCTTAACCTTTTACCGGAAAATCCCCAATGGTCTTCGTGTACAATCGGGGTTCTTTTATCCATATATTGTACCGTAACCGCATCAGAAGACAAAAGCGGATCACCAACATTTTGAATTACTTTTCCTTCAAAATTATAATTACCATCAGGTGTTAACGGAAACCCAGCTCTTTTTTCACTATATCCAGATTTTACTCCAAACTCGGAATACCGTCCAAACTTGTCCACACTCATGATGTAACTGAATCGCTATCGTTTAGGTTCTTACTATATATATACGTCTACTGAACAATTATTTCTCGTTTTCGCAGTTCATCAACCAAAGCTACCCATTCGTTTTCTAAACCAGTGTGCCCGGCTTCCATAGCTTCATGTAATAACCTCATTCGATCAACTAACTTATTTATATCGTTGTAATATATTATATTGGTTTTATACAAATTTTTTAATAATCCCCTTCCAGATGTAGTAGGATCAGTTGTTTTTCTTTTTTTATGCAAAACATTTAATTCAGCAGAAGATAAAGCTCTTCTTTTAATTGGAGCTTTATTTGATTTCGAGGGGAAAAGACTAGATATAATGTTTGTGTATTTTATTGACCTGTTTCTATGAATAGGTAGTTCTTTGGAATATTTTTTTCTATGTGCATTTGTATATTTTTAAACAATTGTAAATCCTTTTTAGTAAATTTACCAGGATTATTTTTAAAGATGAGTTCAAACAAACCTGTTGTAACTTTATATTTCTTATCACCAATAACTATATCATCATTTTCGTTTATATCTAACTTTCTATCTCCAATCATTAGTCCTTTATCCTCTATTCTAGCTCCATATGTATGATAATTTCGATTAGCATGTGTGCCATGTAACATTTTTAATGTATATTTTCTTCCAAGTGTTCCTTTAAACATAATATCTGTGCCTAATTTGCTTAAGTTGGATGGGTTGATATCCTCTTCTTCTGCTCTTGTATCTTCCGCACTTGTATCTTCTGTACTTGTATCTCCTGCAATGTTCTTTTCCCTTAAATCTCCTATATCTCCGCTTTCTTCATACTCGTCACTTTCTTCAGATGTTTGTAACTGGTCAGAACTTTCATCATTCTGAAATTCTTCTTCATATTTGGAAATTGGTAGCATTTTGTCTCCTTCGAAGCGAAATGAAGGTCTTTCCATATTTTGTGCTAATCGCTTTAAAGGTTCAGTAACAGGTTTGAATGTTGTTTCTAAAAATTGCTCTCTTTCATTTATACCTGATTTTAAAGCTCGGTTTTTTGTCTAATAGAATCACTAAGTGATTTTATTTCCTTTAATAGCTTTTCCTGGTTAACCATCTTCACACCTTGACGACTTGTACAGTAATACCGCTAATCAGGGTATTAAAACGAATTTATCAAAACCTATTCTATAACGACCATCTTTTATAGCTTGATCTTTCATAATAACCAAAAATCCATACTTTTCCGCCCATGCTTTTCCGCAAAGCTCTTTAAACTTTTCAAATGGCATATCCGCATTCACATGATCGTTATATATATGTTTTAGGTTAGTATCATCTTGTTTGAATACAATTAGAATATTTGCATTATCTCTGATAAGTTGTTTTGGGATTTTGCTATAAGTTTGTCCTATATATATGCTGTCGATGTTATTATGTCTTCCCATGGCAAAGTAGTTTCTAATAGTATCCTGATTTTCACAAGATACATCGTCAAATATAAATACAGAATACGGTTTCGCTTCGTTTGGTTGCATAATGCTATCACTAGCGTTAAATTTGTAAAAATTAACATCAGACACATCAGATAGGATTTTATCCAGCAATTGATACTTTGGTTGATGTAGAGACTTTGAAAAAATATATAGGTTACTAAACCTTAATCCCTGCGGATTAGTGATCAAATTAAAGACAACATTGGTCTTTCCACAGTTTGAGGGGCCACTTACTATACATCGAACAGTGTTTGGAAGTAAACTACCGTGTTTACCATTGTTGATTTTAACGTTATCCACAGTTAAATCATCTATGTTATTAATATTGAATCGATCTTTATGGTGAATAATCTCCATCCTGCTCAAAGGTTAACGATGAAATGAGTTGCTTGTATTAAACCAAGTCCTTTATAGGTATCCATGAATCCTCAGTTTTGTTAAACCCTAACCACCGCACTTTAACTGCGTCCTTTTTTCTTTGTAACACTTTTTCAACAAGATATACATCACCTACTGTTGACTTTAACATTTCATGTCCATAAAATGCACCTTGCAACAAATCTCCTTTGTTATCTTTTAGGATATACGTTTCAGGTACAGTCGGTTGCACTTTATACACTGTAAAAACTTCATTCGTCCAATTGGGAAGGTATTTTTTGGTAAACACTCCCTTATATTTACTAATCCGTACTTTATCACTTACATTAAATTTTCTTGGCTGCATTTTTTCTACTTTAGGCTTTGTATTTTTCTTTATGCGTTTTAATACATCTTTTGCATTTCTTCTATTTACTTTGTTAGGTTTCATACCAATAGTTCTATGAAACCTGTTGTTATAATCATTTATTAATTGTGGTAAAACATCATACCATACGTAAGAACCTCTTTTTGAAAATTGTTTATACAGTGCTCCTTTTAAGGTTCTATTAAATCTTTCTACAATAGCAGCTTTTTTCTCTGAATTTGTAGAATAATGATTTATTTTATATTTATTCATTAACTGTGCAAAGTTTGTATTAAAGTATTCTGTTCCATCATCAGTTTGTAAATGTTTAGTTTTGTTTTTATCTCTTTTTATGGCTATTTCCATGGCTTCTGTTACGCTTTTACCAGTCTTGTCCTTTAGAGGCAAAGCGTCTGCAACTTTTGTAAAACAATTAATAATTGTGAGTATATATTTAAATCCTTTGTTTATTCTGCTATGCGGTCGCATTTCAATTAAATCCGCTTGATATAGATCATTTATCCCTTTTATAACAGTATTTCTTCTTGGAAACTTTATTCTTGCAGGTTTGTGTAGTTCATTAATAATCTTCTCCTTCAGGTCTGACATGATGGTTTCACGAAGGCAGCTGATATGGTATTAAATATTCTTTTGTATAAATCTGCTTATATATATACACATATAGTTCAAGGTCATTCAAAACTTGTGTAAAAAAAAGGGAAACACAGCTTAACATTGCTGTGTTTCCCCTTTTTTTACGGAAAGGAAAAGGATAGAGGATCTAGGACGATGAAAGGGTTATTAGTCAATAGGGTTGAGGGAATAGTGACCGAATGGTAAAGTGTGGATGTTGTCTGGAAGGGTTTGTCTTTTGTCGTCATTACAGGATAGCGCCTTTTTAACTTCAGTCACGCTGTACAGCTGATGGTTAAAACTTCTGATGGTGTTGAATTTAGCTGTAATGATGTTATCCTCAAATAAGCATTGCTTGTAGTGTTCAAAATGCACTTTCTTCTTTAAATATAAACTCTTTACACCTTTAGCTTTCTTAATATAGCTATTCTTCTTTTCTTCTTCTTCTTTTTTATTATAGAGTTTCAAAGAATATAGTTTAGACATCAGTGCAACAATCTCTTCAAGCAGAACACCATTAGCCTCATCCTTGAATTTGCCTAGTACTTTTTTGTGTCTGTCATTGTCGTAGTTTGGATGATCTTTTGGATAATCGGAGAAATCAAAGTCGTTCTTGTAAATAAATGTACGTAAATCTTTATACATGTCCAATGTTACTATGCGATATATAAAAGCGTCAGTGTCCATATATGTAATAGATATATTTTCTCTTCCGTAGAACGCCACCATTTTGTTGTAGTGAAAATCGTACATGTGTGTTTTTGAGATGTCCAAGATTGACATGCCTATATACAAAGGACGATCCATCTTCACACTCGTCTTCTTCATAGACACTGCTACAAGTTTTTCATTAATAATTATAGATGTTCCAAAATTTGGCTGCTGTACTAGTTTCTGTAATTTTTTTGCGTCGGTAACAAGTTTAACATTTTTGTGTCTTCTTTTGTTTTCCAATGTTTTTCCAAATATCGCATTATTCATTAATTTAAAGAAATCTTTTTGAAAGTCTGATGTAGCTGCTGCTCTTCTGATGGTATTTGAATCAATGTAGGGTTTCAACCAGCATGATTGAGAAAATTCCAAAACTCTATTAATTTTTGTTAGACGTAGTCCTAATTCGATAGCTTGTTGAACCACCCAAAAGTGAGCCACGTAGCGTTGTTTATTATTTAATGTCATCATTAATTTGGGGTGTTTTCCAATTGGTGAAATTTCTGTTTTAGCAAGAAGTGGAAGGTCATAATGAAGATCATGTAAATTTTCTGGGTATTCAAAATCGCAATCCAAAATATATCCAGTGTCACCATGTTTCGGAATTTGTAAAATATCACCAATAGAGTCGGGATTAATCCATTTAAAGTTATCAAAAGGAAGTGGGTTTGACATTGCCCATCCGTACAGGTTATTTGCATCGAAATATCCTAAATAGGTTGACGGTTTGGTTTCATCGTAATCGGGTAGGTATTTGTTGTTGGCTTTGACATGTCTGGTAACACTTTGGGTCAATCCGCCTCTTACTCCAGCTTCAACCATTAAAACCATGTCAATGTCTGTTAAAAGTTGGAGTTTGCATTTTGTTTCTTTTAACATGGCTTGCCAAGCTAATCCTGGTGAAGTATACGAATGTAGAGGGTCCAAACCGTATGCAGCAAAACAGGTGTTTCGGAATTCTTCCATTACATCACAAAGAAGAGTTACATCTAGTTTGACATAAAAGTCCGAGTAATCTCCTAAGGTCTTCATATCTAACTCGTTCCATACTCGACGTGCGTGTTGATAGTCCTCAAGTGATATTTCCGAATCATTAAGTTTGTTTTTGAAGTGTTCTGGTGAAGGTAGTGATGTTTCATCAAATCTATGCAGTCCATCGATGTAATCATAGGGGAAGACTCCTTTTCGAAGAACCAAATCCATTTTACTATTGGGTACAATTTTGCTTGTTTCTATCAAATCTGTTCTTCTTAGATTTTCAGATAATTTCATGAGGCTTGAAGGCATAAATCTAAATGAATCAACAAACCTTAATTTAATTTTACCCACCTTTTTTGAAAAGCTTATAAATTTTTCCATTGTAGTAGCCAAAACGTCTATTGCTCCATTATCTCTTCCTAGTTCGGGGATTATGAAGTGCGAATCATAACCACTCAGATTGTGCAGAACTACGGGGATAAAATATGGTAGTTTGTAGTTCAAGTTGCAAGCGTTACAGGCTGCACCTCTGTACGCTCCCGTAAGATGATCGTGGTCACGAACTTTAACGTTATCCAGTGTAAAGGTGTTATTACACAAATAACACGTTGTTGTTGAATCATAATGTTGAAGTTCTTCTTCTTCCATAGGTGACATGGGTACCTTTGTTCCATACAGTTCTTCTACCTTTGCAGCTATGTCATACAAATCATCGACAAAGTATTTGGCTGCTTCTTCACCGCGATAAATCTTTGGAGAAGATGATAGTCCATATTTTTGAAGATGGTCTTCAGTCAACGTGGATTTAATTAGTATGCAATAACTGTTTGGTGAATGAAGTTGGTATTTGCTTCTTCTTGTAACGTCCTCTTCTTGTTGTTCAAGCGGATGTAAAGAAGACTCGAAATCAGCGTAAACAACAACAGGTACACGGTATTGTTGTATTACTTTGTCAAATTTTATCTGCGCTCTGCTAGGATGCGGCAATTTAATTCTTACTTCATAGTTTCCATTACATAACCGCTGGTGTTCTACTAACCAATCAGACCCTCCCCTTCTTAGTTCTTTGTTCACGTGACAAAAACATCTTTTGCAAATTGTCATCTTTCTTTTATGCTTAGATAATTGATTAGAAACAAGACTTTCAAATTTTTTGATATACACAAAGTGTGAAATATCACCTTTAGTAATTAATAACAAATCGGTATGATCTCTGCGCTCATTTGGTGTTATACGCAAGGGGTACAAATTGTTTGTCGAATCCAATCCGAAGAGGTTGACAGAAGCTGAAGGATTTTGTTTTTCAAATTTTGAAACGTCTGTTATAGCAACAGGGTAAGTCATCCCTTGGAAATTATATCTATGTTGTACTTCTTCATAATAGTGACTTGGTCTTTCCGGATGAATTGTTACATATTTGGCCAACATAGCATATTTAAAACACTCAGTATCTTGATTTTGTACGTTGACGCAGGATAAGGTATTTCTAATCTTTGTTGGTAGAGGAATGTAGCTACTTCCTCGAATTCCATAGCCGTGTTTGTGTACTCTTAAGTCTAGCCCTGTGATGCTTAACAAATTCCATCCAGAGCCTCTTCCTTCATGTTCTTGTATTTTAGTCATTAGCTCTTCAAAACATTCAGATACGATTGAATCAATATCTGACGAAAACATAATAGTTCGGTTTTTTGTTAAAAACCCTCTCGGTGAAGTTTCATTTTGAATGTTTGTAAATAAAGCATCCATTAATAGTCCAAATTTAATAAAATTTAATCTTTTTAATTCATTTTGCAAAGTGTTGCTTACCAATCCTTTTGCGTTATTTAAAAACTCTTCGAGTTGTAATTTTGCATTGTCAATTTTGAAGTGGGTTACTACATTACCCGGAAGTGCTCGGGCATGTAGTTCTACATTTACTGCTGTTGATGCTGAAGGACGGTGAAGTGTAGACAGAGCATGCGTAGAAGTCGATGCAGCTGATGATGTTGAAGGATGATGAAGTGTAGACAGAACAGGCGTAGAAGTCGATGCAGATGATGATGATGATGTTGAAGGACGGTGAAGTGTAGACATAGCAGAGGTAGAAGTCGATGTTGATGGTGCATATTGAATAACACTAGGTCTGGAATTTTGGTGTTGAGCTAACATTTGATCTATTTCTTTCAATTCTTCTTCTTCATATTCTTCATTTTGGTTTTTGTTATGTTTCAGTTCTTTATGTATCATTAAAATAAATTCATCCTTAAATGAAGACTTGCAAATATCGCAGCGATGCATAATGTAGGTGCGATCTCCACAAGGGTGAAGGCAATAATGAACAACACTGCAAATACCCCTCTATTTATACCCTAGCAAAAGTAATGGGGGTACGTATTACGTTAAGTTTACTATTTTTTTTTTTTTTTTTTTTTTGCATTTTATATTTACTATTGTAGCTGGAGGCTACAAATTTCTGTATTTAGGTCAAGGTCATTGAACAAATTTACCAAAACGGGGAATAGAGCAGTAAATGATTTTATATTAAACCATAAACTGATCTATTCCCCGCTCTGTATTTAACTAAGACAATTTTCTCCAACAGAAACATTTGATAAATTTTAAACTCGGATGTGAAGTTGGATTGTACACATTGCATCTTGATCAACTAAAAATTTCATAAAACAATAGGGATCTTCAGTTGTAGATTCATCTTTAACATATTCAATAGTCAACATTGCCGAACGAAGATCTTGTGGAATTACGTCGACTTTTATGAGTCGCCTTTCGAGTTCGAACCGTTTTGTTATTGATGTAAGTTTTATCACATCATCGATATCGATGAGGGGAAAGCTGTAGCAAACGGAGTTTACTGGTGGGTTCATCATGTCTATATGATAAATATACACTGTTGCATCGTCTT
Organism: Allygus modestus; assembly: GCA_963675035.1. Taxonomy (NCBI): domain Eukaryota; kingdom Metazoa; phylum Arthropoda; class Insecta; order Hemiptera; family Cicadellidae; genus Allygus; species Allygus modestus. Next base: position 147,612,140 of record OY776112.1, on the reverse strand, counting down.
TAAATAGACGTTCCCCCACCATTAAATGTATAAGTTACCCCACTTTTTTAATCATGTAAATGGGTCAAGGTCATACAACGATATTACCAAAACGGGGAATAGAGCAGTAAGTGATTCTCACTATAACCACAAACTGATCTATTCCCCGCTTTGTATTTAAAGTAAACTATTTGAAGACAACAAAAACTTATTCAGATTCTTCCGATGATAATGATGATGATGAGCTCATATCACTAAATAAGCGACGACGAACACAAAAGTTCCCTGTGACTGGATATAGAACTACATCATCGATATTAATACTGCTTGGAGGGGTTTCACTATCAACAAGGTCCATTTCCTCCAAGCAAAGCAACTGATGATGAAATTCCGGTTCATTATTATCGACATCGTCGTCGTCAGTCAACAGCTCCAACAGCTCCATCTCTCCAAGATATGGTTCACTGCTAGCAAACTCACTCAGTAGTTCAAGATCACTAAATAGTTCACCTTCCATCTCTGAATCATCTTCGTCTTCATCTTCGTTTAAATTTAATGGAATATTTTTAATCAATTCTAGTATAGTCTTCTTAGAAGGGAAAATGTTATCTCTGGGCGACATGATTCCAAGTAGCAGACTGATTTACCACTAATACGAAACCACCTTTTATACATGATTTCGGTGGTGGTGGGGGTAAGTGTTGAAAGTGCAAGTGGTAGGGAAAAGTGATAGGGAAGAGGTATTATTGTAACACAAATGATTAAGTCCTGTAAGTGGGTCAAGGTCACCTTATCCTATTACCAGAACGGGGAATAGAGCAGTAAGAGATTCTTATTCAAACCTCAAACTGATCTATTCCCCGTTCTGTATTCCCCCCCCCCTTTGGCGTTTTATTTAGTTTATGAGGTTGTGTAATAAAGGCACAGTGTGTAGCCTTCTTGTAATAATTGGACAATTTTTTTCTTCAAAGGGATTGGTTTTACATCTATTTTTACTTCTTCTGTTCCACGAATACCCAATCCTTTGACCTGAACATGTTGGTACTCCGTTAACAGTTGGTAAACACGCTGGATAAAAGTATCCGCTTTAGCAGTAGAGTCAATATAGTGGAGGTATACCATGGTAGGTGCTCTCTTGACGCAATTCAGAACCAAAGTGATAATTGTCTCTGTAACATCGGGCTTATATACCCATCGTTTTTTTTTTTTTTTTTTTTTTTTTTTGCTTTAATTACAGGTTTGGAACAATATAAAATGTTATATTAATGTTCCATCCTTTATCGACTAACCTTACCATATTACCAAAGATTTTATATAACTTTCTACTGTAGTTTGTTTCAAATGCTTCATTTTCACTACTATAAACTTCACCTGTTGGTCTCCACATGTACAATTGACAACTAACCTCTATATCAAGATACCGTAGCAGTAATCTCCTTACAGCAAGCACCTGATCAATGTTTTCGACCCGTCTGCTAACTATTATAGTTGCTGCAGAGATAGAAGTAGTGGATGCATTCATTTTCAGCAGAGTACTAATTTTTACCAGCGATGGAGAACCTCCTTTATACTTAGTTTAGGTAGTGGTGGGGGTTAGGAAAAGATATTGTTGTGAGAAATAAGAAGATCTTTCATTATTTTTTTATCAAACGAATATTTTCTAAGTCCCAAGGTCATTTACACCAGTTGCCAGAACGGGGAATAGAGCAGTAAGTGGTTCTCACTTGGACCGCAAACTGATCTATTCCCCGCTCTGTATTTTAAAGTAAACAATAACTCTTCTCACTATTGAGCAGCCTTTGTTCTTTGAAGCTCAAGTTCTAAGTCTGCAACCAGGCGAAAGTCTGCATCATGCTCCTCCCATTGTTCAGGAGAACGCGGTTGACCACACCACTTAGTAAAGGCGTACCTCATCGCCTCATTGTACTCCTCCAGGATAACATGATAGGGTCTTGGTTGTTGCGTTGTAGACTGCATCGGTGATGTAGTTTGTTGCGGTTGAGACTGAGCACCATTTTCTGCAACCTTATTAATTTTATAAACCTCAGTCATTTCAGCAGCCTCAACAATCGCGTACAACTCCTCTTCGCTAATTTCCTTTCCCCATGTGTTGCTGTTGACGCTCATGACGATACAACTAATAATTATATTCCGAATCTCTCGCTTAAATACCCGCTTACCCCCTCCCCTCTTTACTGTTGAATAATGTCTTTAATATAATATTTCTCCTTTTTCCATTTAAGTTTTATCTTTGACTTAGTGCAATATATCTAAGTCCGTTATTTAGGTCAAGGTCGTTGTAGCATTGTAAAAAAAAGGTGTGGACAACCTATTTACACTCTGCAGCATATGCTACAAATTGTAAATAGGTTGTCCACACTTTTTTTTAATTTGGAAAAGACTATTTTTAATTTGGAATACACTTTTTAATCTTTTTTTATTTTAAATGTTTTCCACACACTGAAACCTGTATCATTTCGAATTAAATAGTTCTGTTTGGTAAGTTCTTTGACGTGGAGGTCCATGCCTCTAGGCAACTCTACATAGTACAATTTACCTTCACATTGAACCACCACCTTTGCAAAGCCCTTTGATTTAACAAAAAAGTATCGTTTATTTCTACAAAGCCTATTAATTCGAATTTTGGTTGGTCTCACTGTTGGATGGGGTGTAGAAAGAGAAACGGTGCCCTTGTGATTTTGTTTTAAATGTGATCTGCATACTTCTTCATTTAAAACACAAGACTTAGCACAACGTTCCCCTTTCCTTGCACCTTTTTTAAAACTGTAGCTGCATCTTGGTGCAGGAAGTATAGACTGCCTTCTCAAGGTTTTTAATTGTTGAAATTTCTCTGAAGGAGATTCTTTGTTAATACAGATCACTGAAGGACGGGAAAGGACACTTACAGAAGGTGTAGAAGGTTTGGTAGGAGAAGAAGAATGTAGACTTGCAGATGGTGTTGAAGAGCCTGGTGTAGAAGGTGGAAGAATGCTTGCCAGCGCCTGCTGAAGAAGCGAAGGAGCTGGTGAAGCCAAAGATGATGCAGTTGTTTGCTCATCCTTCCTCGGTGATGGAGAAGGTGAGCGAGAAGTAGCCGAAGAAGATGAAGACGACGAAGACGATGAAGAAGATGAAGAAGCGGACGGGGGAGCAACGAGGTTTTCTTGAAGTGGTTGCGGTCGTGGTGCAGGCTCCTCAGGAACAATGCATGATAATATTAACGCCTGCCGAAGGATGGAAGGAGCTGGCAGAGCAGATGACGGAGCAGGTGAAGAGTGCTCAACCTTCCTCGGCAAAAGTTGCTTCCTACGGTCAGACATCTCGGGAACTGAACTGCACTCGTGATGTGTAAGCAGCAGAATGATTTTACCACTGGTGAAAACCCTCCTTTTATACCCAGTTGTAGAGGGGGGGGGGCTTTAGAGGTTAGGGAAGGAATATTGTTGTAATGTTTTACTAAACGAAAATTTTCTAAGTCCCGAAGTGGGTCAAGGTCATCTGAACATGTTGCCAAAACGGGGAATAGAGCAGTAAGTGATTCTCACTTGGACCACAAACTGCTCTATTCCCCGCTCTGTATTAGGAGAAGAGGACTAGCTTAAAGCTCGCAATTATAGGCAAATAAACCTGATAACGGAACACTAACCTCTCCCCCGAAAAATTATTCACCCAACACACAAACGATATAGTCAGTTAACAACAGTCGCGCACTCTGAAACCGCAAGGACGTTCATCACTGTGTAGGCGTCAGAGTACTACGAACCGAAGTACAATAATACCTGACCAAGGTCCCCTTAAGTTTATTTCCCTGATGATGTATCCTCCAAGATAAGCAAAATGGTCAGTTAACAACAGTCGCGCACTCTGAAACCGCAAGGACGTTCATCACTGTGTAGGCGTCAGAGTTTTACGAACCGAAGTACAATAATTACCTGACCAAGGTCCCCTTAAATTTAACCAAAAATAAGCAAACTGACTGAATCTGTTTCTCGTGAGTAAGGGTTAAGATAGGTAAAGTCATCCGGTTTGCGCGCCGTAATGACTTAAGGTCGGTTTTCGTGCCATACCTTTTTGTAAGGGGTTAGGAAAGGTGTTTATTTGAGAAACATAATCCCCCCTGAGATATTTAAAGACATAAGGTCGGTTTTCGTGCCATACCTTTTTGAATGGGAGCGTGAAAGAAAAGTACATATTTCATTAGTAAATAAAAAACACTTCAAAAACACTTTAAAACCAACACCAAACCAACTACAGTTAAACTAACTACATTTACTAGCAGCAAACTACAAGCGTTATTCTAACATGCTTAATAATACACAGACATGCCTTAAGCTAAGGTAGCATCTCTAATATATAGTGGTACCAACTCTATACTAGAGATACTATTGCGGACAGCGCGGGCAAACAGCTAGCTAGGCTGTCGGCCTGCGACTGCGAACCCTCTGCGGGCTGCTCCCGCTTTTATAGGAATATATCGGGGGGGGGGGGGCTTCGACAGTAGTTTGTTCTAACGCTGTATAGCACACTTTGAATTGCTCCAAGTCCGGTAACTGGGTCAAGGACACGTTAAAATATTTTGTAAAATAGCAAAGGTGTTATCTTTGCTATTTTACTTTGGAAGAAATCTGTACTACGTTTAAACAAGGGAGACTGTTATCCGTTTTACGCAAAACTCCTTGCACGATCTTTTGATAAAATGGAAAAGATTAATGCCGGAGGGCGATTCCCATTCCACCAAAATACAATGCATATCATTTCTATGCAACGGTCTCAGCTCTATTTTTACTTTTAATTTAATGCCTCGAAACTCATAAGTAAGGATGGACAGAAAGGCTTCTGAAATAGCAAGCTCGGAAGGAACAAGCCAAGTGTTTACACCTACAGCTTCCATAGCGATATGATGATTTTTACCACGCTGTTGCAGTATATATTAAATTTCCCCTTCCATAAATTTTGTGCTAAAACGTGGTTGTGTACATTGAATGTTTCTTGAATATTTTCTAAGTCCTAATCTAGGTCAAGGACACGTTGAAGATAAAAGCATTAAGTGTTAAGCAAACTACAAAACATTAAATGTTAAGGAAACACATTCCATCTACAATGTTATTATAAAGCATCAAAATATGGTCAGTTTACAACAGTCGTGCACTCTGAAACCGCAAGGACGTTCATCACTGTGTAGGCTTCAGAATACTACGAACCGAAGTACAATAATCCCCTGACCAAGATCCCCTTAAATATATTTAACTACACATGCAAATGCGCATGGTCTCTCAATTGCGCGTTGGGCCCACACACACTCAAGAGACCTACGCTGCAGCAGGCACTGCAACCCAGTGGGACGTTCATCCTAAAGGGCGGCAGGCTACTGCGCGGAGACGCTCGAAATCTCGGCTTATATAGGCGAAAAATGGGAAATAGGGATATTTAGGGGAAAACGGGATAAGGGATAACCCTACTTCGTTGCGGGATTTTGTCGGGAATTTGTCCCTTTCTGCTAAAAAGTTTATCCCTCGACCTTGACCTTGAACTTGACCCAAAGGGGGGGGGGCTTGAACTTGGCCGGGGGGGGGGCTTGAACTTGGGGGGGGGGCTTGAACTTGGCCGGGGGGGGGGCTTGAACTTGGCGGGGGGGGGCTTGAACTTGGCCGGGGGGGGGCTTGAACTTGGCCGGGGGGGGGCGGATGTAAACCGGTTCTAATTAGTACCCAGCTTTGCTATCTATATATTGATAGGGCAAGGTTATCCTTTGCGACCTGCTTTACTTTGTCTGGCACCTCATTCCAGCTTTGGTTCTCAACCAGTATACACTTGCTCTATTCATTTTCCCTTCCATCCAACAACACCATGTCTTCTCCTCTGACTCCCGAAAAACTTCAACGTTTGAAGGAGTCCTTGAAGAAGTCGACGGAAAGAAGAAGCGGATTTAAGAAACCTTCAGCTTTTAAGTCTGCTCTTAGACGTGATTTTCGGTGTCACCCATTATATTTTCACCAGCGACCCTCAACTCAGCCTCAGCCTTCTACGTCCACAGCTCGACCTTCACCTCCACCACTAACTGTAGATGAGGTGATGGAGCGGACAAGAGTGATGGGGATCAATGATTTGGTGACGCCGATCGACACCTCCAAGGCCGAGTTCCGGAATCTGAAGCGGATGACGGAGTACAAGTTTGTGGCTAGGAACGGGGACCACGTGTTCCTCTTCCAACACACCGACCACTACGTCGAGGTGCGTCTGCCGCAGACTTGTCCACCACCACCCCCTCTGATAAACGACACCCAGGAGTTGTACTTCATGAGACAAGATGGGAGGGTAAAGTGGGTTTTAAAAAATAAAGTTTAAATCAAGCAGCGATCCCTAGACCAACCATTCCTAACCAAACCATCCCTCAGCACGCAAACGGTCCTTTTTAGGACCACCCTAAGCATTTCAAGTTAGGGACTTGGCCTGTACATAGGCAGGAGACTGTTAGTCTTATGTTTGTGTGCAGCCCACTTTGTGAAAATTTCTAAGTCCCAAGGTCCTTGAACATGACCCAAAAAAGGGGGGGGGTACAAAGTTTGTGCAAAGTATGTCATGTGGGTACTCAAATTAAACGGATTGATCAGACGAACAAGTTGGTGCAAACAGAATTCAGATCCGACCAAGGGTATAGCAGCAACAGCGAAAAAACAACTATTTTCAAGGACAAACCTAAATAACTTCTTTATTTACGGTTTAAAGTATATTAAGTGGGTACTCAAATTACGCGGATTGATCAGACGAACAAGTTAGTGCAAACAGAATTCAGATCTGACAACGGGTATAGCAGCAACAGCGAAAAAACACCTATTTTCAAGGACAAACCTAAATAACTTCTTTGTTTTTAGTTCAAAGTATAACATGTGGGTACTTCAATTACGCGGCTTGCCAAGACAAACAAGAAGGTGCAATCTAAATTTAAATCTAACCAACAGTATAGCATCTGTAGCGTAAAACGATGGTTTGAAGGACAAGGTAACGTTGTGGTGAGGGTTAGGTGCCTATCATACACGATAACGCTCCATCATTATTCTTCCAGCTCTTGACGGATAAACATCTACCTAGAGGATCTGAAAAATGTCGCAGTTTTACAGGAACATGAGGAAGGTGACCTTCAGTAGTCCCCTTGACACTACTTTCTACTTCCCTGACAATGAAGACAGAAGGTCTACACTTTTAGTGGACAATGAGCGGTTTCGTCGAAGAATAATCGAGATTGAAACACTTTTAGCTAGTTGTTTGCTTCGCAAAAAGAACCATATGAATACATGCACCGGTTTAGATCATAGTAGCTGTTATACTTATACAGCGTTGAAGCGCAAACATTATTGAAGTTTTTAGTTACGGAGCTAAGGTCTTGACAGTCTAAGAGCTAAACCCTAACTAACACATGTAAACTAGTTATTGTGCGATGTAAAACTTGGTGGGGAGACTGGTGTAGTGGGGGGACTGGTGTAGTGGGGGGGACTACCATATGCCGCACACTTGCCACCTGCCGCCTCCCACCAACCATCTGCTTCGTTCTACTACACTTTTACCCCCACCATTTTGTTTGATACCAGAACGCTAGCTAGCGAATAGTCAGTACACCTCCGGCTCTCGACCGGTGAACATCGAGCTCTCCGAGACGCTCTTCACAAAATAACAATATCATTTCACTCAAGGTCTGATAGATGTTTCTATTTCATTGCCGTCACGTATTATTTCCTCCTGACAGCAATGAAATGCAAACACCTAACAGAACAGATAGGTGTCAAAAACACAACATGGACTCTGCGCAGGGATCGAAGTATCTACCGTCTTTCTTCAGAAAGCGAAGTGATGGTCGCAACTCGTCCGGATCAACAACATCGATGACAACCAACAACGGGGAACTATTGTAAACATGAATTATTGTAAATAAAGTAATATTTGTAATATGAATTATTGTAAATAAAATAAAGTAATATTTGTATTAGTACTACCTCGCACTCGTATCATTCGATTGCTTCATTCGATAATTTTCATTCGATATTTTATCGAATTAAAACTATCGAATCACAATCGGATTTTACGCGTGCGAGGTAGTACTTTTTTAAAAATTACCTCCCCGTGACCTTGAACTTTGAACTTTAACTCATTTCGTCACAAAACCGCCTACGTCACTGGCTCAGCCCCAGATGACGTCTTTCATGACTCAGCGCATCCGGTCACGTGACCGGATGACGTCACTTCCGGTGCAAAACCCGCAAACCCACACTACTTCTGTAAACATCCAACCAGACATACAGACAGATAGGCAGACTGACAGACACTCAGACATCACGTAAAAATCACTTTTTTGGATTCAGGGAGCACCAAAACGAATATTTCCACTAACAACTAAAATTCGAAAATTTGGACGAAAACAATACTTTCTCCATATACAGTACTATGTATCCGGGGAGAAAGAAAAAAGGAGAACAACTTCGTATAAACATGTTTCTAAATCACTTAGTTTTCCGTCTGTCTGCCTGTATGTGCTTTCCAATACAGCATATCTTGGGAACCACTTGGAGGTACCGTCTCGAAACTAAGCATGCGTGTTGGTTTAACGCTGATTTGGTAATAAATGGTCAAAATGTAACCGTTTCAAAGTGGAGGCCATTTAAAATATTTAAATTTTAACTAGTAGCCCGTCGTGGCTTCGCTCGCGATCACAGTAAAATGTTATATTTGAGAAGTTAGTTTCATTTGTTAAAGCACCTGGGGGACTGAGGTTTGCTCAAAAAGTCAGTCAGTTTGTTAAAAATGCCTAGTGTAGGCTTACTTATATTCACGATTTCTCTCCAAGGCGAGCGTGTTTGCTTTGCTTATTGCGTATTGCTCGTTTCTTTTCATTTTGGGTATGACCGTTTTATATTAAATCTTCAGTTTGAATAGTTCTCACAATTAATACATGACCTAATCATGTGGATTTAAAGTTATGTACACATTGGTTCTAATCACTATTCTCACAAAAATCACATGATACTTTTCGAAGTGAGTGTTATTTCTACAATTGAATGGTTGATTTTGAACAGCTGTAATGATTTTTTTGTTTTTAGCGAATTTCTCCTATAGGGAAGAAGCTATAACCCTAGGTCTCATGGTAAGCCCGAGACGATGATAACATTTTGTTTTGAGGTCCCCAGATGCCAAAAACACTATTCGTTCAAATATATATGTATATATATATATATATATATATATATATATATATATATATATATATATATATATATCTAATATATATACAGCCGCATGTGTAACTGACTCACTGAGGTATACGAATTCTAGACAACTTCTAGACGAGCTAGAAATCTGAAATTTAGCATGCAGGTAGCTTTTACCTTGCAACCCCCAGGAAAATTGCCAAATTTGAAAATTTTTCATTTTAACCCCCCAAAAAAATATTTTAATTCCCCCAAAAAAGGCTTATTTTAAAATTCTAGTTTTTGAGCTCTAGCGGTTAAACGGATTGTCCTATCAAAAAACAGACACCACCACGTGCAACGGATTTTTCAAGATCTACAACTTTATTCCTATGACTTTTTGTCGTATCTCGTCTCCTTCACCCTTAGATAGCTCTAGATTTTTTCAAATTTTGAGATTTTGTGGCGGTTTTTTATTTCCTATCACGTTAATATACTTGATGGAGGCCTAATATTGGGCACGCAGTATGTCTACATCACACTTAGTAAATAGCAGCAGAAATATGACCAGTTTTTATTAATTAAACCTGTCGAAAAATGAAAAACTCTAAATATCTTTAGATATGACCGTTTTCTTAGTGTAAGTAGTGGTGTATTGGGGGTTCTGTGCCAATTTATATTATTGAACATACACGTGACACCTATAATACTTGAGATAGAGACGTGAGATTTGGCACCTTTTCTTCCCAAATCCTACTATTTTTAGTTTGAACTATCTCAACAAAATAAATAATTGTGAATACAAAAATCAAAATGTAGTATTTTTATTTGAGCTCTAGCGGCCAAACGGGTTGACCTATCGAAAAACGAAGTGCACCACGTGCCACGGATTTTAGACGAACTACAACTTTAGTCTCGTGACATTTTGCCGTATCTTGCCCCCTTCACCCTTAGATAGCGCTAGATTTTTTAAATTTAAACTTTTTTCATAGAAATAATACATGGAGGCTTAAAATTGAACATACTACGTCTCCATACCAAGTAGTATTCATCAACAGGTATATGGCTAGATTTTATAGGTTAAACCCTTAAAAATAATCAAAGCCTTGAAATAGTTGTAGAATTTAGGTCTTAAATAGAATTTGGGCCAATTTACATTAAACTGTGGCCAAACAGCGACCTGGGGGCGAAGCCCCCACAGGAGCCTGGGGGCGGAGGCGGAGCGATTTTTAAATTGTTATATACTCTAATATTGTACTGCTAGGCCTAAATTTGTTCATAAATAAGTCTACTTTATATTTTGAGTATACATAGGACCTCGGATTATTAGCGTAATTAAACCATACCTTCCCCACCCCCCCTTGGGGGTTTGGATGCCTTGGTACCACGACAGGGACCTGGGGGTGAAGCCCCCCACAGGGGTCTGGGGGCGGAGCCCCCAGCGAGCGAAGCGAGTATATATATATACGTAATAGCTTCTTTCCTATAGGGGAAATTCGCTAAAAACAAAAAAATCATTACAGCTGTTCAAAATCAACCATTCAATTGTAGAAATAACACTCACTTCGAAAAGTATCATGTGATTTTTGTGAGAATAGTTATTAGAACCAATGTGTACATAACTTTAAATCACTAAAACACTATTCGTTCAAATATATATATATATATATATAGTCACACACACACACACACACACGCATATATATTTATATATAGTTATATATAAATATTATATATATATGTGTATGTGTGTGTGTGTATGTGTATGTGTGTGTGTCCGTGAAGGCAATAACTTGAGTAAAAAACGTCCGATTTCGATGAAATTTGGCTCAAATGTGTAAAGTGACCTTCGTGACTTTAAGTTCGAAAATCAAAAAAATCGGATCATGGGTAAGGGGGTTTATGGGGTTTCAAAACTTTCCAAAAATCAGTTTTTGCACTTTTCACCCTGAAATTTTTAAAACACACAATTTTTCTTTTAACCTATTTATAGAGCTTAAAAAACAAATAATATAGTATTTTGAATCATTAACCTAGGTTAAGTGGTTGCGGAGAAAATCCGAAGCTTAGGCAAAGGTTGTAGAGCAAATCCAAAGTTTAGCTCTACAAAAAAATGTTTAAATTGTGATTCTACGTCCAACCGTTGCCGAGATATTCAAAGTGCTAAACACAGTACGTTGTCCAATGTTATCCATAAGGAGAATATTTAAAATTTGATATCTCGATTATTTATGAACGTATATTGATGAAACTTGGAATGTGGCTTCACCTAGTACTGGTATATTGATATAAAAAAAGATTTTTTGTTGATTTTCCTCTTTTCAGCAAACCTGCATACTCATCTCTAATGTTATTCTTATGGAGAATACGTAAAGCTTTATATCTCCCTTAATTATGAACATGAATTATTAAAACTTGGTATGTAGCTTCACCTGGTTGAGTTGTATTGATAATTGCAAAAGAAACACATTTTTATCTTTCTCGTTGCAGCAAACCTTTGTTCTCAGCCCTAATTTTATTCTTATGGAGAATAAATAAATGCTATGTATCACTTATTTATTTGTGTATTCTTATGAAACTTGGTAAGTGGCTTTATGTGGTAGTAAAAATATATTCACGCATAGGAAATTCGCTGCGTATGCAGGTTTGCTGCGACGGGGGTATTATTTATAAATCTTAACCATAACCCCAATTCTTAGTATTTCGAATAATTGTCCACACAAAACTATATTTTTCCAGGGGTGAAGTCTGATTATAACACATTTATTAACCCATAAATTCGATGGTTCCAACATTTGGAGAGCCCTACAGTAAACCATTTTTGGAGCAGGAGTAGGCAAAGGTGTCATTCTGATGTATTAAATATCCTCCTAAAAAATGTATGCGCAATCGGTTGAGTTAACTACTAACATCAGTGATGAATAAATTAAAATTGTAAAGGCCGACGGAGCAGATAAGTCCCAAAAGGCATACAGGATGGAAAGTATTGACCAGTTTCTGACTATAGTGCATTTCCTGCTGCCTTTCTACCAAATATATGCTCAATCTGTCTAAAGTAATAGTAATAAAGTAATAATAATATTTATTCCGTGACAATATTTAACAATGTATTGGAATTTACAAAAAAATATTAAATTAATTGGGAAATCTTCAAGCCAGGTAAGGTAGGCGTGAGTCCTTATCTTTCCCTTCCTGGCGGGGTTCGGCCCTTTTTTGGGAACCATTCCGGCATTTGCCTAAATGAGACCGTACAAACTAGTTTTAGAATTGTCTAGTGAGTATATAACTGACATGGAAATGTTGAAGGGCATTTGGGCCTAGCCTCATGGGAATGGGAATGGGAATAAGCCCATAACTGTTTTTTTTTTCGGGATGGACCCATCTTATTCCAAATATCTGCTCAATAACTCCTGTAGTTTGTTTATGACTTATTGAACGTGGACTTAAAACATATAAACTATTCGGTATTATAAGCTTTAAACATCATGTTGCAAGGGCTTACGTGTTCTGTATAGCCAATGATTTATTACTGTGCCGTTATTTTAAATGGTTTATTATACCTTTGTAGAGTAGTGTAGCAGTACGTGTTTTCTCAGTTCTGTAATAAAATATAACTAGCTCACTAAATGCTCATTAGAACAAATATGGTGCATGCTGTAGTGAAATATTAAGTAACCTGTACCCTTATGATCGACTTTGTAGCAGTTCCGGACAAAGGGGCATAGCTCTAATGACGTACTGTGATTAAAACAGCCAAAAAGATTCCTCCTCCACACAAAAATAGGAAAAATATTTCATTTAAGTCAGGACATTTTTTTTGTGAAGTGCAGAAAAAATCAGGCTTATAAACAGACAGACTCATAAAAAATGTTTACAAAAATGAAAATATCTCCGTTGCATACACCATTTCACTGCTCAAAGCGAAATAGAAAAATAACAGAAAAAGGATTATAGAACTTTTTTTCTCATTTTGATAAGTTCTACCAAATCCTTCATTTGTGATATAATCTCACGGGATACTCTGTATATTATTTTTATCTTTAAAGAAGTAATTGTTTGGACACGAGGTGATATTCTGACTTAATTATAGGTATTAATGTATATTACCGTTATAACTGTTAATGTAATGAGATATTATTTTACGTATGACATTTATTTATTTGATTTAAATTTGTGCATAACAGTAGAAGCTCAATTGCAATGTTGTATTAATATAATCATAATTTTACTCACAATTTAACATGAAGAACACCTTCCATTTTAAAATGGAAAAACACCATTTGGTGTTTTCTCAAATACACACAAATTATACAAAATGTTAATTTACAACGTACGTAACGATACGGAAGTTCCATTTATTACTAAATGTAACCCCAATCTAAACATATTTTATAGTTGCTGATACGTCACTTACATTTCAACAAATAAAATAAAGTGGTGATTTTAAGGTAAAACATGTAACATAAACAACATAAGAAAATAAATAACATTTGTAAAGTGCTTATATAAACAATATTGTTTTGAAATTAATTTACATTTAAGATTATATATTTATAATTACAACAATCGCTAAATCCTTCACGGCCATTTATCACTTCATGTTGTCTTAAGCTACAAGAACAAAAATTGTCTCTACATTGAACATTGTTATTGCTATACGACATTTCCCATATGATAACAGGAAGACTATAAACATTTCTGTAATGACGAAACTTGGGCAATAATCATGAGAAATGACAATCCGCCAATATTTGTGTTTTACGAGTTTCAAAATAGTCATTTAACATTAAGTCAACAACGTATGGAACATAATAACACCGGTACAGTTTAGTTTTGAGAAAAGACACATTGGAAAATAAACTGTTAATATATGTGTTAGGTGGCGTCTGCAAGTCGGGCGATTCCATTATTATAAATTCCGGGAACTGCGTAATGGCAATGAACACGTTTGTTTTCATTGGTAATGCTATAGTAAATGCATTCATTACTGTGCGGACTTTATCGAATGATCAAACGGCTGGGAACAGAGCCAAATTTAGGTCTACCCTGAGGTAATGTTACATGCACTCCCAGGTTGGAGTCCTAAAGAGTAGAGGGGGTTATAGTGGGTAGTCTATTTTTTAATAGGAGTCCCACACTTTAGGTTGACCACCTGTGTACGTAAATGCATTTGTCCGTCCTCTCCCACAAAAAAAGATTGTGTTTGGCACACTTAAGAATAATAATAAGAATACTCCACATAATACGACTTAACTCCACTTAATGTAACTTTCGCACCAGGCAAAACATAAACGGGTTTTCTATAGCTAAATTATTTCTGCATGAAAGCTGGTTGCACGCCAAAGCAGAATTCACGCCGAAATACAAACTATAGAGGATAAAGCGGAAAATCACGTAAATTCCCACCTAATACACTGTCAATACGAAATTATTCGGGTCCAATGTTGCCGTTCAGCCTTTCCCTGCAGTTGCTTCCGCCAATATCTTCAGTACTTTGGAAACTCTGCATTCAAATTAGTAGCATACCGATTAAACTAGCACAGGATTGATCCATCATAATAGGGTAAATTAGTTTAGTCCTTAAAAATCGTGGAAGGTAAATTATATCAACATATTTTTATGTTCGATCCGAGAAAATTCTTTGGAATACATCGATTCAGTTAAACTTAACGGATTGGTGTCGATAAAACAGTTTTGTCTTACGTTTAAATAATACAAGTTTAAAACATAATTTATAACTATTATTAAATAAATGTATTTGAAAAATATTGTTTATTAAAGTACATATTTTAATTTATCTACAGATGTAAAAAAGTGAAATCCCTATACATCTTAAATATTTATTCGGTGGACGAGTTTTTGTTATATTGGTGGTCTCATTGTTTGAGGTTTTCAGTATTTTTGTGAGGAGAGGAATTGTATAAATATTTCATAGACTTTGTTTTCTGTTAGTCTAGGAATTGCAATCGCTTTAACAATCGTATAATTTTCTCTGTGAAAAAATTTATATTATTACATTCAACTGGAAATTTTCTCTCACTAAGGCTGTGAATCATAATATAGTAGACTTTCCTTTGAGAAAAATATAGAATTCTTGAGTGAGAGAGAAGTGATGGTTCTGACTCCCTCTGTTTTCTCAATCTTACGCAACTCACCAGTTTATATTATATGTTTTACATTCTTGCAGAGTAAAAACTATAAAAAATCGATCCTGGGTGAGGATGGTGTTGAAAATGTATAACATAAATGTAACGCACGTGGTGGGATGGCGGCATTAATGTAATACACGTGGTGGGATGGCGGCATTAATGTAACGCACATGGTGGGATGTCGGCATTAATGCAATGCACGGAGTGAGATGGCGGCATTAATGTAATGCACGGAGTGATATGGCGGCATTAATGAAATGCACGTATTGGTATGGCGGCATTAATGTAATACACGTGGTGGGGATGGCGGCATTAATGTAATACACGTGGTGGGATGGCGGCATTAATGTAACTCACGTGGTGGGATGGCGACATTATTGTAATGCACGTGGTGGGATGGCGACATTATTGTAATGCACGTGATGGGATGGCGGCATTAATGTAATGCACGTGGTGGGGATGGTGGCATTAATGTAATGCACGTGGTGAGGATGGCGGCATTAAAGTAATGCACGTGGTGGGGATGGTGGCATTAATGTAATGCACGTGGCGAGGATGGCGGAATTAATGTAATGCACGTGGCGAGGATGGCGGAATTAATGTAATGCACGTGGTGGGGATGGTGGCATTAATGTAATGCACGTGGTGGGGATGGCGGCATTAATGTAATCCACGTGGTGGGATGGCGACATTATTGTAATGCACGTGGTGGGATGGCGACATTATTGTAATGCACGTGGTGGGATGGCGGTATTAATGTAATGTACGTGGTGGGATGGCGGCATTAATGTTATCCACTTGGTGGGATGGCGACATTATTGTAATGCACCTGGTGGGATGACGCCATTAATGTAATGCACGTGGTGGAGATGGTAACATTAATGTAATGCATGTGGTGAGGATGGCGGCATTAATGTAATCCACGTGTTGGGATGGCGGCATTAATGTAACGCACGTGGTGGGATGGCGACATTATTGTAATGCATGTGGTGGGATGGCGGCATTAATGTAACGCACGTGGTGGGATGGCGACATTATTGTAATGCACGTGGTGGGATGGCGACATTATTGTAAAGCACGTGGTGTGATGGCGGCATTAATTTAACGCACGTGGTGGGATGGCAGCATTAATGTAATCCACGAGGTGGGATGGCGGCATTAATGTAACGCACGTGGTGGGATGACGACATTTTTGTAATTGACGTGGTGGGATGGCGACACATTATTGTAATGCACGTGGTGGGATGGCGGCATTAATTTTACGCACGTGGTGGGATAGCGACATTAATGTAACGCACGTGGTGGGATAGCGACATTAATGTAACGCACGTGGTGGGATGGCGACATTATTGTAATGCACATGGTGGGATGGCGACATTATTGTAATGCATGTGGTGGGATGGCGGCATTAATGTAATGCACGTGGTGGGGATGGCGGCATTAATGTAATCCACGTGGTGGGATGGCGACATTATTGTAATGCACGTGGTGGGATGGTGGCATTAATTTAACGCACGTGGTGGGATGGCGGAATTAATCTTGAGGGAAACTGGGAGTGAGTCAGTGTATGCTCATGACCTATAAGATATGAAAGTTGATTTAAAATTGCAAACTATTTTAAATTTGAATTCATTTGTTAATGAGTTTTGTTTAATTTTTTTACTTTAGTTATTCTGTTAAACTCTGTTAGTGATGTTTTGTTACTCTGTTTAATTTTGTAAGGGCAATGTGGTCCTAATGTTAGCCATTTGGTTATTATAAATGGAAAATGGTTTCATTCATGCTACGCATCTCCAATCTATCAGATTAACAAAGAGGCTGTTACATAAAATTATTATATATATAATAAATCTACAAAATATTATTGTATACAGTTACATATTCATATACAGATTCAACCTGGAAAATCATATTGTGTGAAAGCTTTAGGTAACATTGATGTAATACAAAACAACTTGTCTCTCACCGCAGGCGATAACGGTGTTTGTAGCCCGTTCACCCCAGTAGACAGGAAATCTATAGATACTCGAATGATTTTGGCTGGCCGATCAGGTTATGGTTCAGTGGAAATGTTGGTGAAATATCAGTTTCGAAAATGCGTCCATACCTTGTAAAGGTACCAGTCAATTTACTCACCCAAAACCATAGCAATTATAAACTAAAATATTCTCTATTCTCGTAACTGTATACATTTAGGATAGATTATGTCATTTAAAATTATATATAATCTATGATAGAATAACATAACATAATTATTTTCTGAAATAGAACTAAAATACTAACCTAACGGTATGATTTCCGGCTAAATAATGGTGTATTTAAAGTGTAATTATATATTCAATTTATAATTCTCACAGAGGGAATACATTAATTTTTGCCTCAGCAGCACATTGAAAAATACGAAAAACGGCTCTTCAGGATCTCTGGATCTCTAATCTATTTTGGTGTCTTAATCCCAGGTGACAAGGCGTAATACAGATGCATCCCCACGTTGTACAACCTTCTCGCCGGCCCTGGGCTAAATTAATGCATGGGCTCGGTCTATAAGGAAGCTGCATTCCCCTGGGTTTTAGCTAGGCAGAACTAGCTATTAAGAGCTTAAAATAGGTGTATATCGCTTGAGAGACAACTACGACGCGTAGCCGAGCGCAGTAGTTTTGTGGAATTGATAATACATTTGACACAATTAAATATACAATTTGTCCTTAAACTGAAATTTTGGAGAAACTAAACAACATTCAAATAGTTTTTTGTGTATTAAGGGAATAAAGTGCAACTTTGTGTCCCTAAAGGAAATTGTTGGCGCCCAACGCCGTAGGCGAGGGCGACAATTTTCCCGAGGGAGACAATGTATTTTACTCCCGTAATACACGCAACAGTTTCCCCACACCCAAAATCCACTATTATTGACCTTGGAACTCGGACCATTAATAATTTGCATCTGGAGCGAAATATCAATCAGATGATCCGATTCAATTATAGCTGCAGCAACGAGGTATATATCTATAGAGGTCTCGACTCGGGTAAAATATGTGCCAACATGCTCTCCGCCATTTTGACCCTCTATGTCCTCCGGCCTCCATGGAAACAAATATGCTAACCAATCAAATGCTCCCTTCACACGTTATGTTAGTCTTTCTTTCTATTTGACCAGAGGTTTTGTTTACAAAAATGTCCTCCAGTGAGGCTTAGTTTTTTAACACGTGACGAGAGCTCTATATTTATTCTACCTTGTTGAGCTGCAGCATTAATTATTGCATCGAAAAGTCATCTGATCCTGTTCCGCGGGAGACAAGGAGTAAAATTTGACTTTACACAGTAGTTGGGGGAAAAAAATTGTCATCTACTTTGGCTGAATACACGATATAGAGGTTGTAAACACTGAGTCAGTTAGCTTGGCCCAAGGCAACAATAAATCAGCTGTTGATTATATATGCGCGCGATGAAGTAAGATGCAAGTGAGGGACAAAAACTCGTTCAATCGTTAAACAGAAAACATCTGTTTTAATTAGTGTTTTAGATTGTTACAACATTTTATGCACGGTAGAAGGAAATAGGTTGTTTCTTGGAAATAAACCCCAATCTGACCTAACGAATTTTAAAACTCCAAAGTAAATAATATAAACAATAAATTATATTTTTAAATTACAAAAAATAAACGCAATAATTATCAGGTAGGGTAATGGAATATGTTTTAATTTTGTTTAGCATGACTTGCAAAGCGTCCTTTTGAATTCTAAATGTTTCGAGCAGTTTACAAGTCATTCCCCTTATTATGTTGTTGTAGCTCAGTTGCAAAGAAAAAATTCAAAATGCCCAATTTTAAGTAATTTGATATTAAAAGTATATTCAATACCCATAAGATTAAAATGAAAGAGTATCATTTTAATTTCACTCTTGCCAAATGACTAGTCCAATTAAAATTAGTTTATGAACTTATTCATAAAAATGGCGGACTATTAACTCTTACAATTTTGGACCAATTTTCTTGAATCGATTGTAGGGATTGTAATTTAATTTGCAATTGCCGAGGATACAACAAAATTAGTTTTTATAAGTTTAATTTTTGATTGTTTTTCAAGCCCTTCCAAAAGGATCCAGTGTGTTGTTGCATTTTACCTACAGATTTGGTTTATATGCTGCGTGTATAATCAGGTCTGTATCAGTATATTGTACCAAGCCAATGTACCTGAAATATCTTTGGCGTATAAAAAATGTTCTACCCAGAACAAACGTGCGGGGCTCGAACCACTAAACCACATACTTTTGTAGAATAAAAACAGATGTCCAACTTTTGGCCCATATCTTCGAAATAGCTGACAAGACAGATACACGTGGTTCCTCCTAATATATTTTGCCTTTACTTTACCTTCTTTACTCCTAAAACAACCACTCGGATATAATACTCTTTCTCATCTGAAGAGTTTTTGTGCTCACAAAGTATTTGTGTCTCTCTCTCCAAGTGCATGTACGACAATCATTGCTTGTATGACTCATGGGTGCATGTATGACACTTGAGTTCATGTATAACACATAGTTCAAGTTGAAGTAAAACAAGGATTCACCACTGTTTTATTTTTTTTGGGACTTTGTTAAAATAGACATTTATTGAGACAAAGTATTATAAACAAGCTTAAAATTAAATAAAAGAACTCTAGGACCTTAAGTGTAACCCAAGAAATATGAGATATATTTTCTTTAATACCAAAACAATACCTATAAGATAAATTAATGCAAAGATAACTTGTATCTATAAAACAATTCTAATCTCTTTTGAAAAAGGTTTAAAATAATATGATCAATTACAAATCCCTAATATATTGAACCTATTTTACAACTCAAATCCAAAGACAACCACTTCCAAAATAAACAAACCGAGAGATGAAAATTAATTCGGTCTTTTGTTTCAAAATCGAAAGTCGTTGTGTATTGTGTGTTTAAATGGTGTCGAGTACATTAGAAACTTGAGAACACTGTCGAAGGATATCAGTCTCGCTTGGCTGGGCCGTGCCTTTATTGCATTGACAGCTATTATTGGGTAGCAATTTCGTGGTTTGATTTTATTTTTCATCTCTACCTAGACTTTCTCCTTAAAGGATTCCTTCTCTAAATCTTCAATTTAGACAGGCTGGAATATTTGGCTCCATTATATAAATAGTTGAAAGGCGTGTCTTAAAAATTAAACTCAAATAGCAATTTTCTTCATTAGTGCAACATATCCGTTGTTCATTTGATGTTTGAGACAAGTATTTAATGAATTAGTATTTTAAATCCTCGTTATTAGTTATAGAACGAGGTTATTGGATTTAAAAGTGGTTTCTTTTTAGCGAATCCCCTATAAGGAAGAAGCTGGTAGAAGCTATTACTCATGGTAACACTTAACCCTGAGGCCATGATAACTTTTCATATTGAGGTCCCCAGATATCTAAAACACCATTCGTTCAGATTTTGTATACATATATATATATATATATATATATATATTTATTAATTTATATGACCGTAAGCACAATTAATCTTGTAAAAAATATCCGATCTTGATGAAATTTGGTATAGACTTGTAAAGTAGCATTTATTTGAACGAGTTCGAAAACCAGACGAATCGCACAATCCGAAGGGGTGTTTTTGGGGGGTTTTGTACCCCAAAAGTGTTTTTTTATTATCACATGTAATTTTTATTTAAATAAAATATTTAGTTATACCACTGAATTCAGCTTAAAAACAACAATTTGGTATTTTGATCACTGCTCTACGTCAATTAATTACAGAGATAATGAAAGTGCTAAACGCAGTACGTTGTCTAATGCCATTCTTATGGAGGATAAGAATAATTTTATATCTTGCCTGTTTATGAACGTTTACCGACCAAACTTGGTATACTACTTCATCTGATTGTTGTCTATTGATATTTGCTCGAAAAACAAAATGTTTTGCCAAAAGTTCCCGTAGCAACAAACCTGTGTACTCATCCCCCAAGTTATTCTTATGGGAAATAATTAAAATTCTAAGTCTCCCTTGATTATGAACATAAATTAATTTAGCTTGGTATATTGAATCACTTAGTTGAGTTATATTGATATTAGCATAAAAACCCATTTTTTGTGTTCCTTGTTGCAGCAAACCTGCGTACTCAGCCCCAATGTTATTCTTATGGAGAATAATTGAAACTGTATGTTTTGCTTATTTGTAAATATATTTCATGAAACTTGGTAAGTGGCTTTATGTAGTATTGAGACATTTATATATGCATTTTAAATTCGCTGAGTACGCAGGTTTGTTGCGACGGGGGTGTTTATCTGTTATTGAAGGCACTCAAGAAAATTCATATTTCGTGAAAAAATCCATTCTTGGTAAAATGACTATTTATCATAAGCCATGTGGATATCAATGTTCGTGAAACAGTGGTGTTAAAACGTGTTTAGACCATTAACTCATGGTAACGTATTTAACACGCGATCTAACTTATTGGAACATGTGAAATTTAGATTCAAATGCCCTTCAGGCTAATATTGCTGTTGACTGACTAATGAGTCAAATACGTGATCTCAGCATGCATATGCACCACCTGTTCAATAAGCACTTGTCTAGCAACCCCTTATATTATATAGGGGTTGTTAGACAAGCGCTTATTGAACAGGTGGTGCATATGCATGCTGAGATCACGGATTTGACTCATAGTCTGTCAACAGCAATATTAGCCTGAAGGGCATTTTAATCTAAATTTCACATGTTCCAATAAGTTAGATCGCGTGTTAAATACGTTACCATGAGTTAATGGTCTAAACACGTTTTAACACCACTGTTTCACGAACATTGATATCCATATGTAACCCCGTGGTTACAATAATATTTTGGTTGTTTGGTTGTATAGATTAGTTTGTCTTCAAAGTTCACATAGATTTATGTATAATAATAATATTAAATTTTATTGTTTTGATAACATTTTGCATCAGCATTACAACTTATTACTTAAAACTAGATTTATTTTTAATATTTTATTCATGCTCTTCATTGGTTATTCTGATCTTCAAAAAATTCATCCACAGTATAATAATTTTTCATGAAGATAAGACTTAAATTTTGATTTGAACTCTCCAGAAGGTAAATTTTTAAACTCGTCTGGCATTTTATTAATTAGTTTTATTCCATTATATATTAATTTTCGTTCGAAAAATGTTGTTCTATGATAATTTATGGGTATAATATTCTTTTTGCGAGGATTTAAATTGCAAGTGTGCAATTGCAAATTGAAGTTTTGAAAAAGAGATTGTTTCTGACAAAATTTAATTTTTCAAATATATAAATTTACCAAAATGTTAATAATTTAAAAATGTTTCTACATGAATCTCTTGGTTTCATAATAAATATAAGCGTAGAGCAGCTTTTTGCAGTAATACCTCGGTATGTTTATTTTATATTTAAATAATCTAGTATTGATAGTAGCTAACTTAGAGACTCCACCACAGACTGAAATGTTTGCAAATGTGCTGTATGAATCACCACCTTATACCGTTTCATTGTTTTTTTATGTAGAAACCTTATTGCAGCAGTTATGGCAATAAACTTCCATTTTTAAATACGAAACAATCTTCTCAGATAGATAATACCTAATATAACACGTGCCACATGCTTTAATATACATGCCAAACGCCAAATACATGATGCTAAACCTAAACCTATAACGTATACTTATACACTATTTTTAACTTTTAAAGGATATCTTATAGTGGAAATAAAAAAACTAGCAAGGAATAAAATTGTCTACAATGAGTATATCAAGGTTTAATTTTAATATGAAATTCTACCATAGAGCTTCAAACAGTCGAAGCACGTTATAAATTACAAGATAGTATACTATTTGTTATGAAGATTTCCTCGAATCCAGAATTCCGCGATATCCAGTTAAGGACTCTCCAAGGATCAGAAGCCGGACTTACAGGTACTTTCATTTCTTCAGGTACTTTTTTCTCATTATGGTAATGCTTGAGTCAGCAAAAGAAAATTATGTGACGCAAATAATATGCATAGTACATTTTATTACCATAAAAACAATTATTATTAGCAATGTTAAAATATAAACTACAATTTTGGATTTAACAATATAAATAATAAGTATATAATACATATACTAGTATTAATATAAATAAAACACTTGGAGCGCAATAAAATGATTTAATGGAGCTTTTATAATTGGGAACTCTAGTTGAATTATTTTCATACAAAATCAGTTAATAAAACTCCTTTTAATTAAAATTTAGTTTTCAATATTAAAGGGATTGAATTATAAGTTATTAACATTTTGGTAATAAGCTATTAGTATTACCATTTAAAACACATTTATTAAACGTGAAATATGAATTCATCAACAGTATGCGATTAATTTAAAGTTAAATTACTTCCCTTGGCAAGTTATTAATAAGTCCTAATCCTGCTTGGAATGGAGCATACTTCTTTATGTTAAGTTTATGTTAATGAATGTAGAATTTACTACTTGATTTTGAATTATATGTATGCCAAATAAATTACCAATTAACTGTCCATAAACAAAAATAATTAATTAAGACATTAATAAAGTAAAATAAATAAAATGTTATTTTTTTATCTGTCCAACAAATTAATTTAGTTTAGAAAAACAATGTACTATCATTTCTAACATGTAAATAAATGGAAGAGCGAGTAACACCAGGAAATCTATTTATAACCCCCTCTTACACTTTATTTACAAAATAATTTTACAGCCTTTTCCTTTCCTGTAAAATGAATAATATATTGAACCAATAATATATTCCTTTTGATAAGTTAGCCTGTATTAATCCTCAGAAGAATGTTTATAGGTTAGTATTTCCTCAAATGTCTTAACGCACCTTTATTTTTACGATATTTTTCAACTAGTATAATCAACTATTTCCTTGTAGGTGATATAGTTTCACCTTATATATATTATTTATCTGATGTTCTATTGATTATATTATCTTATATTATTCTATTATGTTATATGATATCTGATTTATCTGATTCCTAAAAAAACAAATCTAAACACTGAACAACTGATTACAACAATAGTCTAAATTAGTTACTGCATTTTTTATTTTAATATTTTGACATTGTTGTTTGGTTGTTCTTTAATGATATTTTTAAGATAAAGTAAGGGCAAAAACAATAAATTGGGCCTCTCCAGGCTCTTTCTTGTTTAATATTCCATGAATATTCTAAGTGCTATGTCAAACTTCTAGGTCTTAGAGTAGATTTGGTTTGCTACTTTTTCTTTGCTCGATTTAAAATTATGATATGAGAACTCCACGTCAGTTCTGTATCCACAATATTTCCAGGAATTTCATATTGTGAACTTCTTCAATTGCAAAATTGTCAGTGAAAACAATTAGAATTAAAATTGATTAAATACATAAATAGCCTTGACACCTGAGATAATCTGATATTTTTCCAAAATATTTTCTTACGAAAACAGCCTTTAGATGTAAACTGTAGGTTGTCTTCATGCTGAACATGTTTCGGACGAATTACCTTCCATATTCAGTACACCGGTCGAAGAACTTAAGATTTTGATAAATTGACTTCTAAATTATTATTTTAAAGGAATCGTACTCTAGTGCTTCCAAACATGTATTTTTCATTCTATTTAGTTTAATTATACTAAAACAATGAAAGTACATTATACATAGTTACAGTTCAAGTTCAACTTTAGTTTATTTTAAGTCTTGAAATGTTTTGCGCATGAAGGATCTTTTTAAGGGAAAATAAGGGGGAAATTTGGACTGCATTAGGTTTTCCTATACAAGTATCTATGAATGTTTAAAGTTTCAGCCGTCTAGGTCGTATGCTAGTCTCAGAAACCTGTGAAAGGTGACAGATTTGCAATATGTTCTTTTTTACTATATTTTACCACTGAAATGATATATTACGCTTACTTTTACTCAATACTCCAATATAGAATTGAGTTCTGATGGTTTACATCAAAGGTTGAAACAATTTTCAAAGTTCAAAATAGTTATTAAGAATTATCTCATTTTCACCTTGGAAGGCTTCATGCAAACTAACGTATAGGGAAATAATGACCGTTCCAAGTTTAAACATTTAAAAAAATTATTAATGGTACAGTAAAATTTTAATAAATTGTTTAATGAAAATTTTGAGCACATTTTTGACGCAGGATTCAAAACGATTTTCAATATCCTACACTCCGACTGAAATTGGTAGGAAAACAACCAAAATATATGGGAAAAACATTTTAACAAATTTTCTCAAAAGTTTATCAGTACCATGCAACGCCTACATTTAAATAGTGTGGCAATTCGCAGCGTAGTAGGGGACAGTGGTCACGTGGTCGGGTCACATAAGTACCCCACCCCGGAGAAGAGGCAGTGGCAGGGGCATGAACCCGCCGGCCCTCCAGGACCAGGACCCTCGTCGCCCGGCCGGCAGTCGTCGTCCTGCTCCTCGGATGAAATATAAATGGATCATGCCTTGCAATGCTAAGGAGAGCTGAAAACCGTGCCGTCATAAAGCCCGCTTGTTCAGGACTTATATATGTTCTGGATTTATATAATGTGGTTTTAAAAATAATTAATTCCCAACTACTCAACAAGAGCCTGGTTCATCATATTTTTACCCAACCAATTAAAATCATATGTTTTTATTTTAATTTGATTTTAAATACTTCTCTTTTCCTATACTTTTATTCTCACCTGATATCTTTTGTTTACATTTTCATTGTTACCTATTTTATAATAACAAACCCTCTTCTCACTTCAGACCAGCAAATAACCACTCCCAGTTTAGTTTTTGTTAACATTTCATCCTCTTCTCATTTTATTTCCCCTTTTTGTCAATTATCAACATGATAATTTATGTATTTCTATATCTCACTTCATGTTAATTGTTTTTTTCCACGACACGCTGGTTAAAACCCCAAACTATGTATATGTACCTGTAATAAAGTGAGTGATATCATCTATAACCCTCGACCCTTCAGATCTTCTAGACCTTCTAGATCCTCTAGAACTTCTGGAACGTCTAGAACGTCTAGATCTTCAAGACCTTCTCATTCCATCTCCTGACTCATTTGATCTCCACATGCCTCATCCAAAGTAGTGACTTAAAGGTCAGAACTTTCACCTAATTTGGTGAGTGGATAATTAATTAATATAAACTTCTTTTGAACATTTTATTTTCATTTTGTTTAATTATAAATACCCTAATATTGGTGATCAGTGCCTTAAAACAATTAGTACAAATTATGAACTACAATATATAACATGTTTCCCTTTTCTATGTCAATAACCAGCCTGTCAGTCCTTACTTATTTATTACTTTATGTAAAATAAATGTTTGTTATATGTTATAATTTGTCCATTACTATCATTCATTTTTTGCTCTTCACATTGGTCCTTCGCCTATCTTTCTTATCTTTCCCAAAAACATCCAGCTCCAAACATTGGTCCATTAACGAACCGGATTCTGTTCATAGCGATTTGGACATATCGTTCTCTATTCGAAGTTAAATCACTATCCTAATACTAATTTTCTACCTTCTAATAATAGGCTATGTGTCTTAACCAGCTCTTGTAATACAACCCAAATATAGCAAGAGAATTTGTAACACAACTTTTTTGCAACCACTAACCATTTGCTACTTTGTGTTTACCTAACTGATTTCTAGAAATGGCACCCCCAAAGAACACTGACTTTAAAATCGAAACTTATGAGCGGTTAACTGCAGTAACCAAAACACGACTTAACTTCATTAAAGGTTCAGTAGACGGTATCATCTCTCAAGAAGATCCTCTAACAAATGTTCAGACAAAAATGTTAAATGCTTACTTGTCCGAAACCAAGCGGAAAACTGAAGATTTTGAAACAAACTTTCAGCGTATTCTTGCAATAGGTGGTAACACGTTGGACATTGACAAACTAATGACAGATCAAAATGACATAAATGAATTATTTATTTATATTTCTTGTAATATTGAATCATTATGTCCGGTATCAGAACAGTCTGTTAATCCAAATAACAGTGTCGATGAAGCGTCAAGTGCTTCTGCGCACTCACAAGTACGTTTGCCAAAAATTGATCTCCCTAAGTTCTCAGGTGATCTAAGTACATGGACGTCATTTATCAATCTTTTCGACACCACTATTCATAACAATAGCTCTTTATCTGATGTTATGCGCTTTCAGTACCTCCTCAGTGCTCTGGACAAGGAACCATTATCTTTGATTCGCAGTCTCAGTATCACTCCACAAAATTATGCGATAGCTTACAACTTGTTACGAGACAGGTATCATAACAACCGTAGGCTTCAAATACTACATTTTAACAATTTGCTTGACTTAGCTCAACTAACATCTTCACACATTCAGGGTGTTCGCAAGTTTGTAAATATATTCAATGAAAATGTTCAAGCACTAAATGGTCTTGACTGTGAAATTCAAGATTCAAATGCCTTTCTTGTTGCAGTATTATTGCGTAAAATGGACGTAGACCTCAGAAGAAAACTAGAAGCATTTCGCGCATCTTCCTCGTCTCCTAAGCATTCTCTACCCTCAGTAAAAGAAATACTGGATTTCCTTAATACCGAATGTACGCAACTCGAGGACGCGAATTTGTCACAAAATATGCAATCCCTGGAAATTAACGTTTCTAACTCTCGTCCAAGACCCACAGTTAACAACAAAACTCGTAACCATGTCAGCATGATAGCTACTCAAGTAACACCTCAATCAAATGTTCATACAAACATTCCTCTAATGTGTTTTGCATGCAATCAGTCATCTCATAAAATATACTCGTGTTCTGTTTTCAAAGCTATGCCTCCTCATGAAAGATATCAGCTTGTTAAGAAATGTCATCAATGTGTATCATGCTTAGGTACACATGACACCAAATCATGTAAATCACAATTTAGTTACAAATCCTGTAACAGTAGACGTCATCATTCGTTGCTACACTTTAACAGTGATACTAACAATGTGACTAGTTCCATAACTGTAACAAACTCTAATGCTAAACCATTAAACAAACAAATAAAATCTGACTCTATGGTTAAACCTGAAACATCTGTAACACTCACATCTCAGAACAGCTAAGAAGGTTCATCCAGTAACACCACCGTAGTATTAGGCACTTTATTGGTACAAATTAGTGCACCAGGTGGAAACTCGCATGTATTTCGTGCTCTCCTGGATTCTGGGAGTATGTGTAACTTAATGACCGAACATGCAGCTAATCTTTTACACATTCCACGACATAAATCTAGTATCCAACTTTCTGGAATTGATCACCACATGACAGACAATAAAGGACAGATTTTTGTTAACATTAAAACTCTGAATGGTCGAACAATAGCCGCTGATTAAACCTACTTTAATCCTCGATAGATTAACTGTTGATCTTCCTCGCATGCCTCTTTTTCCAGAAGTACTGAAAAGAACTCACTCTTTTATCCTAGCTGATCCCACTTTCCATGTTCCTAATCGCATCGATGTCATACTCGGAGGTGCACTCTTCCCCCAATTGTTTACAACATAACAATTTTCACTTGGCCATAATATGCCATATGCTGTAGGAACACACTTTGGTTATGTAATAATGGGTACCGCTCCTTGTCTGCCTTCTAATCCTTCTATATCCAATGTCATACCAAGTTCAACTCTCAATATTTGTTTACACTCCATTAGTAATTCTGATTTGCATTCATCAATTCAACGTTTTTGGTCCCAAGAAGAACCTCCTGTTTCTTCCATTAAAACTCAAGAAGAAATCCAGTGTGACAAACACTTTATGGAAAATCACACTCGTGATGCAAACGGACGATATGTAGTTCGTCTACCCTTCAAAGATTCAAACTCTGTCTTAGGTGAATCAAAAAACCCCGCCGAATTGCGTCTCTTTGCCATGGAACGCAAGTTCTCTTCTAATCCTCACTTTTCAGAACTTTATCATGATTTCATGGATGAGTATTTATCATTAGGCCACATGTCCAAATGTAATGACATTGACCTATCTCAACCACACTTCTTTCTTCCACATCATGGAGTACTTAAAGAGAGTAGTAGTACGACTAAACTTCGCACTGTCTTTGATGCAAGTTGTAAAACCAGTTCTGGACTCTCGCTTAATGAAATCCTTTTAATGGGACCCAAACTGCAAAACAATATATGTGATCTACTTTTACAATTTCGTCGACACAATGTTGTATTCTGCTGTGATATTAAGCAAATGTACCGTCAAATTTCGGTTCATCCCGATGATAGAACTTTTCAATTGATTTTGTGGCGATCACATCCAAACCAATCCCCATCTATTTTCCAACTCAATACTGTAACATATGGAATTAACAGCTCTCCATATTTAGCTATCAGAACGTTGCACCAACTAGCTGATGACCATGGCGATGAATTTCCACATGCAGCTCATCTCTTGCGTAATCACACTTATGTGGATGATATTATCTCTGGAGCGGACACTGAAAACGAAGCTCTGACCCTTCAGTCCCAACTTATTTCTTTGTTAAATCAAGGTTGTTTTGAGCTTAGAAAATGGGTTTCAAACTCACCTAAACGTTTAAGTAACTTACCCGATTCACATCTTGAACCACCAAAGTTCTTGCAAAACTCAGAAACGCCACAATTTTCAGTATTAGGGCTTAAGTGGTCTCCAGTCACCGACGCCTTCTCATATGATTTCCAAACACTTACTTCACACAAAACTCCTACCAAGCGCTCTGTACTCAGTACTATAGCACAGATTTATGATCCCTGTGGATTTCTTGTCCCTTTTATAATGCTGGCCAAATGCTTTATGCAACTGATCTGGACAAAAGGACTGTCATGGGATTCACCACTTCCATCAGATCTTCAGATGCAATGGTGCTCATTCACTGATAATATTAAGTTGTTATCTAATATTACAATACCTCGATCATTAAACTTATGTTCAACATGTAAAATTGAACTACATGGGTTCTGTGATGCATCCGAAGTCGGATATGCTGCTGTTACTTATCTAAGATGTGAACTAAACTAATCCTTATCGATAAAACTACTAATGGCAAAGAGTCGTGTCAGACCTTTGAAACGAGTCACGATACCTCGCCTTGAATTATGCGCTGCACATTTATTGGCTCAATTAGTGTCTCATATCAAATCCTTATTTCCTGATAAAATGACATCTAATAATATACATTTATGGTCTGACTCAACTGTAGCTCTCACATGGTTGCAAACCCCTCCATACAGGTTGAAAACCTATGTAGCTAACCGTGTTTCACAAACCCAAGAATTGGTACCTACTGAGTCATGGAGACATATCTCTTCCGGAAATAATCCTGCAGAATGTGCCTCCAGAGGCCTACTCATGTCTCATTTGATTGATCA
The DNA here is from genome assembly GCA_963675035.1 of Allygus modestus. Taxonomy (NCBI): domain Eukaryota; kingdom Metazoa; phylum Arthropoda; class Insecta; order Hemiptera; family Cicadellidae; genus Allygus; species Allygus modestus. Next base: position 147,581,443 of record OY776112.1, on the reverse strand, counting down.
CAAACTTTGTTGGAATGACCCATCCTGGCTATCGCTCCCATCAAATGATTGGCCAACATCTAAGTTTACATCTGTGACATTAGATTCGACCCACGAACTTAAACCAAACTCATTAACCATACTAACAACTACTTCACAAGAAGAATGGTCATTTCTATCCAAGTTTTCATCCTGGATAACATTGACTCAAATTATGGCTTATATATTGCGCTTCATTCGCAATTGCTGTAGTTCACAACATCAAAATGGATATCTCAAAACTGAAGAACTAAATGAAGCTCAAGTCAAAATATTTGCCCTTGTGCAACAGACGTCATTCTCCAAGGAACTCAATTCAAGACTTCCACAAATACATTTGTGCATCCAGTCATCAAACTTTGTCCACTACCCAATACTTAATGTTGTTGAAGTGTGGACACTTCAAGGTCGGCGGTATGTTCAGGACTTATATATGTTCTGGATTTATATAATGTGGTTTTAAAAATAATTAATTCCCAACTACTCAACAAGAGCCTGGTTCATCATATTTTTACCCAACCAATTAAAATCATATGTTTTTATTTTAATTTGATTTTAAATACTTCTCTTTTCCTATACTTTTATTCTCACCTGATATCTTTTGTTTACATTTTCATTGTTACCTATTTTATAATAACAAACCCTCTTCTCACTTCAGACCAGCAAATAACCACTCCCAGTTTAGTTTTTGTTAACATTTCATCCTCTTCTCATTTTATTTCCCCTTTTTGTCAATTATCAACATGATAATTTATGTATTTCTATATCTCACTTCATGTTAATTGTTTTTTCCACGACACGCTGGTTAAAACCCCAAACTATGTATATGTACCTGTAATAAAGTGAGTGATATCATCTATAACCCTGGACCCTTCAGATCTTCTAGACCTTCTAGATCCTCTAGAACTTCTGGAACGTCTAGAACGTCTAGATCTTCAAGACCTTCTCATCCCATCTCCTGACTCATTTGATCTCCACATGCCTCATCCAAAGTAGTGACTTAAAGGTCAGAACTTTCACCTAATTTGGTGAGTGGATAATTAATTAATATAAACTTCTTTTGAACATTTTATTTTCATTTTGTTTAATTATAAATACCCTAATATTGGTGATCAGTGTCTTAAAACAATTAGTACAAATTATGAACTACAATATATAACATGTTTCCCTTTTCTATGTCAATAACCAGCCTGTCAGTCCTTACTTATTTATTACTTTATGTAAAATAAATGTTTGTTATATGTTATAATTTGTCCATTACTATCATTCATTTTTTGCTCTTCACATTGGTCCTTCGCCTATCTTTCTTATCTTTCCCAAAAACATCCAGCTCCAAACACCGCTGGGTGGCAAAAGAGTCTATATCCGCGAGACCCCGACGTCAGACGACCGAACAGCGCTTCGCTCAAACTGACATCTAACCCACAAAAAGCTGAATTAATAATTTTAACTATACATATAATTTTACAACTTGAAACGGTGAATCAAACTGCATGCATTACAATTTTTAAGAAGTAATATAAAATATTTGTAATAATTAGTTAAACACGGAATATGTTTAGTACGGATCGAGAGTGAGATAAAAAAGTTGTAATCGAGGAATTATTTTATTTTTTGGTCAGGTAAAAACTGTCAGCGGGAAAGTTGTAGATAACATTCCGAAGATTAATTAGTATTCAAAAAATTGTTTGTAGGGCAAACCGTTATCAGTACAACTTGTGTTAAAGAGCGGATTACGTGGAACTACGCGCGCCTCCACGAAATCCGCTCTAGGAAGTGCCAGGGAAGTGTAAACTGAATTCGAGGAGCAGAAGTACTTAGAAAGAATGAACGATCTAGACTGTGATATTCAATTAATATAGTGCTATTTATTTATATTTTCTATTGTTTCCCTTTATTAATAATACTACCTAATTTGCAATCAAACATATAAGGTTTTATTAATTACATTAATTAATTTACAAGAACAGCAATTGTCAATTGCAGCCACAAGGTTTAATAATAGATGTTTCGCTCATTCAATTATTTCGGTTTTACTAAATTGTTTTATCAGTTTACAGGTGAACAAGTCGTTATACATGATGTAAAAAGCCATTATGTGTGTAAAAACATCAATACCTCATCAATACTAATATAATTGTTTTAAACCTACAATTGTTTATGCAGCAAAACTATGTTAATTTTGTTATATTAAAAACATAAGACCGATACAAATGTTGGAATTTTTACCGTCCATTTAAAACAAGTTTTAGTCGCCCATAGTGTTAGCAGCTGGCCTCACCTAGTCTCAATAGATGTAACGTTGCGGCAATGGTTGCGGCGCACAAATTCTAACATTTTAAAGATAAAAAAGATTTTTATTTTATTTCATAGAGCAAAATTACAATATTTGATTTTTAAGAGCTTTGTCTTTCCGTTAGAGTAAGAGTAAGTTTAAACCGATTTAAATTTTAACAGTCACTCACTTCGAGTCATAATTAAAGTAATGTCACGCCGTGTGAATTATAATTTAATTTAAAAAAATAATGTTCTCATTGAATTTCAGAAATAATATTTATACCATTAGATTCTGTAGAAGGTAATATTTCCTTTTATATAACTTTTAATTGATTAGAGAGATAGTAGACGGTCACAGCAAGTCATAAGTGAAGTTAATGTAACACGGTGAGGCGGCCAACTCGGGTCTTTTTGCCACCCAGAGGCCTCGGGGACCGGCACGGTTTTCGTCCACTGAGAGCGCTATCCATGTATACTGCGTCCGAGTCCTTCTCTGGTTGTGGAAACAACCTTCTCTCCCAAGGCAGTAGCGAGCAAAGCCGCCTGTCTAATTACGAATATAATACTAACTTTACTGTGGGTTTATACAAACCACACCACAGTATTCGATATTGAAACAGGTAAGGAAGTGTTACGTATATTGAAGGTTTTATTTAGAAATGGAGTAATATTGTATTTTTTTAACGAATGAATTAGGATGATAGTAAATAACTTTATTTTTCTTCATCTTGGAAACATTTATTTTCAAGTCCAACGAACCCCAAATCATAATCACCCACCTCGAGTTTTGTTTAACACTTGCTTAGCTAGAGCAATATTTTGGTTTTAGTTTAATTTACATTTATGATTATTGTGTTTAATTTTGGTGCGTTTGGGGTCAACTACCAGTCGCGACAAGCCGGGTGAGTGAGTCGCATATTTCGAAGAACCAGTTCTTAGTGAAACGTTTTGTTTATTGCAGGGGAAAAACAGTTATTTTGAGAAAATAAATCATTCGTGACTGGTTAATATTATTTACTTACTTAACATTTTATTCGTACATCAAAGGGCGTATCGTTAAGATAAAAATATAGTAGAATCAGAACCTACGTAAGAGATTGAAAAGCTGTATTTTTACCACTCCGGCAATAAATTCTCGTCTTGTATTATATTAATTGTATAAACTAATCACCTCTAAATTAATGTTGGTCAGATACATCCCGGAATAAAATTTAACTTTGTGTATTCGACCCTTTAAAAAAATTAACTTAACATTTCTTGCTCAGTGAAAACCATTAGTTTATTTTTAAACTCCGCGATAATTGGTATCCGATTAGTTGGCAATGATTATGACATTTACTGAGCTTATTAACTGTTGAATTAAAAACTGTATTAGTCAACGACAAAATTAACCCGAACATTTTCGAACCCTGGAATTATCCCTGCTCTTGTACTGAGTAAATCCTGGCAACCAAACTAATTATTTTGTTGTGACGTACTAAAACGGGTTTTTACATCGCAAATTAAGATTTTGTTTACAATCACGACAGAGTACGTCACAACCAGTTCTTTCAAAAGAAGCATTGCTGATTTTCTGCTGAGCAAGACATACGGTAGTGTTACTGAATGTTTTAACTGACAATTAAGTTGCAAAATAAAATGAATGTCTTATTTGGATGTAATACCATTTTATTTGGTTTTATTTTGTTTTAAGAACTTGTAATCTCTATTTAGGGCATTTTAATAAGTTTAAATTAGAAAAGTATTTAGAAAATGTCACCTTTTTTGTAACCTTGTTTTAAACCTACAATTGTCACAATTATTGTCTACAATTGTCTTTCTGTTGGTATTGTAACCTTGATATGACAATAAATATGTATTGTAACATCATCTAAACAGTATCGAGCTATTTTGTTATACTATTTCTTGAAGAATATAATTGGTCCTCAAAAAATTAAAACTCATTCAAAATCAAACTTCTTCTTTGTTTTACATTAAAATTTGCCATCGTAATAATTATAATGAAAATCTCTTGGAACAAATCAGGTCTATAAAAATTACTACTTACTCTTTGGTAAGTTATATTTATGCCTGGATGACAACCATGATCTGATGAATTGTAGTACTTATAAACCATATCCAATAAAGTATCAGGTAAATAAAATTTTCCCTTTATCGCTGTTTGTTTTTTTGTAAATTACTACTGTTTTGCACAGTGAACACTTTTCTGAGTTTGTTTTATTCGTAATACTGTTATAAATTTTTACTATATTTTGATCGTGTGACGTTCTTTAATACTTTTAAAAGCTAAAGGGAAATATGTTATTGCATTCATAACTTTCGTTTGATACTCTTTTAACAAGTGTCAATTTAGAGTTAACTGTTCCAAGCTTCTTAGGCATTTTCCTTGGATCCAAAATTTTATTTTGCTCGTAAACAATTTCCACACTATGTTTATCACTGAGCTCGCCAAAAACTCTTGACAGGGCGTCTGCTACAGGATTACCTTTGGATTTTACGTGCTCAACCGTAAATGGTAAACTTAATACTTTCTCACTCCATCTTGCTAGTTTGCTGCCTAGTTTGTGACTAATAGATAAAACAAAATTAAGTTATCAGTTATAAGGTGAAAAGGTGAACTTCCAAATAGTTATAAAACTTTCGTATACTCAAAACAACTGAATATGCTTCCTTTTCATAAGTTGACCATGCCAATTCCGCATTCGACAGCTACTTATAAAAATACGCTATAGGGCCTAAGTCCCCAGTTTCATTTTTTTGCAGGATAGTCGATCCGACTGCGACTGAGCTCACGTCTGTCATTAAATAAAACTTGTTACTAAAGTCAGCTATCCGTAAGACTGGAGGATTAGTAAATGCACTTATAAGAGCTTGGTAACTTTTTTCCCACATTTCTGTTCAGATAAATTTGTCTTCCTTGATTCGTAAAATGGACTAGCAATATCCGCGCAATCCATAGTATATTTTAAAAAAATGTTGTCATTCCAATAAAAATATGCACTTCCTTCACATTGCTGGGCCTAGGATAGTTCCTAATTGTTGTAGTCCTGTCTGGGTCAATTTTAACGTTGTTTTTGCTTATGAGGTTACCCAAAAAACTAATCTCTTTATAAAATAACTTTACCTTTGAAGGATTTACAGTTAGATTGTTTAATAAGAGGCGCTTTATTAGTTCTTCAAGATTAGCTTTATGTTGTTCCTTTGTTTTTGAAAAAATAATAATATCATCTACAAAATTAAGCATATAGTCATATTTTATGTCATCGAATATCTTATTGAAATATTCACTTAAAACTCCAGAACCGAGGTGAAGACCATGCGAGACTCTCTTCAAACAAAATTGGCTGCTGTAAGATATAGTAACACCCCCGTCGCAGCGAACCTGCATAGTCAGCGAATTTCCAATGGAGATATAAATGTCTTATTACTACATAAAGCCACTTACCAAGTTTCATAAAAATATATTCACAAATAAGCGATATATATACAATTTTAATTATTCTCCATAAGAATAACATTGGGGCTGAGTACGCAGGTTTGCTGCAACAAGGAACACAAAAAATTGGTTTTTATGCTAATATCAATATAACTCAACTAGGTGAAGTCGTATACCAGTTTTTATTAATTTATGGTCATAATTAGAAGGAGACAGAGCATTTAATTACTATCCATAAGAATAACATGGGGCCTGAGTACGCAGGTTTGCTGCTACGGCAGAATTATGCAATAACAATTGTTTGGAGCAAATATCAATAGACCTCAACGAGATGAAGCTGTATACCAAGTTTCCTCAGTATAAGTTCATAAATAAGCGAGATAAAAAAATTTTCTTTTCCTCCATAACAATAACATTAGACAACGTACTGTGTTTAGCACTTTCAATATCTCGGTAACCAATTGACGTAGAGGAATGATCGAAATACCAAATTGTGTGTTTTTTAAGCTGAATCGAATGGTCAAAACTAAAATTTGACTTTTTCAAAAATTGTGTGTAAATAATTCAAAAAACCCATTTTTGGGGTACAAAATACCCCTTCGGATAGGTCGATCTGTCTGGTTTTCGAACTTAAAGTCATAAATGCTACTTTACATTTTTATACCAAATTTCGTCAAAATCGGATAATTTTTACGAGATTTATCGTGCTCACACACACACACACACACACACACACACACACACACACACACACACACACACACACACACACATATATATATAGATAGATATATAAATATATATATACAGTATCGAACGAATGGTGTTTTTGGGGTCTGGGGACCTCAAAACGAAAAGTTATCATGGTCCCGGGCCTAGGTATTACCATGCCGACTACGGTAATAGCTTCTTCCCTATAGGGGAAATTCGCTAAAACCTGTTATGTGTTTGCATTCTTCTGAAATTGGTAGCTGATAAAAACTGTTACATAAATGCAAAACTGTAAAGTCTTCACAAACTTGCATATAATGCACACTATCATGTAACTCTCCTATTGGATGATTGTTTCTGATTATCTTTTGATTTAGTTTGGCATAATTTACTACCAATATATACTTATCAGTTCCAGGTGTACTTACTAAATACCCCCGTCGCAGCAAACTTGCATACTCAGCGAATTTCCAATGAATATATAACATAACACATTATAACACTTAACAGGATTCATAAGAAATGTATTCACAAACAAGCGATATTTAAAATATTAATTATCCTCCATAAGAATAACATTGGGGATGAGTACGAAGGTTTGCTGTAACAAGGCACACAAAATAATGGGTTTTTATGCAAATACCAATAGAACTCATCTTAGTGAAGTCACATACCAAGTTTCATCCATATACATTCATAAATAAGCGATATATAACATTTTAAGTATTTTCCATTAGAATAACATGGGGACCAAGTACCTAGGTTTGCTGCTACAGGAGCCATAGGCGAAAAATTGTTTTTTTGTGCAAACAACAATAAACCACAACCAGATCAAGCAATATACCAAATTTCGCCAGTTTATGTTCATAAATAAGCGAGATATACAATTTTTCTTTTTCTCCATAAGAATAACATTAGACAACGTACTGTGTTTAGCACTTTCAATATCTTGGTAACCAATTGACGTAGAGCAATGATCAAAATACCAAATTGTTTGTTTTTTAAGCTGAATTCAATGGTATAAATTAAAATTAGATTTAAATTAAAATTACATGTGAAAACCCCAAAAAACACATTTTTGGGGTACAAAATCCCCCAAAAACCCCCCTTTGGATGGTGCAATTCATCTGGTTTTCGAACTCGTTCAAATAAATGGTACTTTACACATTTGTACCAAATTTCATTAAGATCGGACCTTTTTTACGAGAGTTATCGTGCTTACGGACACACACACACACATACATATATAAAAATTTGAACGAATGGTGTTTTTGGCATCTGGGGACCTCAAAATGAAAAGTTATCATGGTCTCGCGCTTAAGTCTTACCATGAGACCTACGGTAATAGCTTCTTCCCTATAGGGGAAATTCGCTAAAAGCTTGAACCACTGTATTGACTCATACATTCCTCAATCACACCTTGTTTTAGTAGATCGTCAGTAATCTCTTCCAGTATATTAAGCTTGGGAGGGGAAACGGGGTGAACCTTTGGTTAACCGGCTCATTATCAGTTAACTGAATTTTTATTTTATGGTTTAACGGTTTGCCTTTCTTTTTTGTAAAAACATTTGAATATCACTTACATAACAGCTCTACATAGCTTGGCATATCCGGGCAACCAACTTTAAGTTCATTTTCTTGTACATTTTTTATAGAACTGCTTACCCTCTCCGCAGACCAAAAATAACTTTAACATTTTTCTTGAATGGAAAATAGCAAGTATTATTCGCTAAGTCCAAACTCATCCTTGTTTCTTTAAAAAAGCTACTTCCAAGAATAACATTATAAGCCAGGTTGTCAACAACAGCAAACTTTACATACCAAGAAAGATTTGAAATGTTAATCTTTACAACACATTCTCCACATGACTCATTAAATTTTGATTTGCTGAGTAACATTTTGTCTTCAGAGCATTTTCAGTCTTTACAAGTTTGCACTCTTTTAATATATTGTACATTTTTAACGATAATGCGTTTATAGAACTCCCAGAATCAAGAAAAGCATTATAATTCAGATGTGAAAATTGTATATTAATTCTGGGTAAATTATAAATAATTGAGTCACCTTTATGCCACTTATTTGTCTTAATTTGGTATATCTTTCTTTTAAACTTACACATTTCCTTTTTAAACTGCTGCTTTTCTTTTTTACTATTTTTAACACTGCTCTTATTGTTGGATTTTATCAAGTATGGGGACCGTTATTTAAAAATCTGTGTACATTGTGTGGGGAGACAAGCCCGACCCTTTTGGCTTCTCCCCCAATTAGTTAAAATTTCTGGGGGGTTTTAATGAATTTTTGGAAATGCTACACTTATACTGTTAGGGTTAGCAGTTTTTTGCGATTTGTCCCATTTTGTTACAATTATTGCACTTAACTGGGGTGTCATGTTTTACTACACTTTGTTTACAAACTTATTCACTCTTTTATTTTGGATGGGCCTAATCACTTGATTAGATGTTTTGCCCCTAGCACACATGTTACTTCTTTCACAATTAGCATAACCCACATTTTGACTATGAATAAATAATTGGTTGGATTCAGCAAATATTTTAGGGACTTGCATGAATACTAATCTACTTTTTTCCTCTTGGTTCATGTTCATACATATTAACTGAACTAATTCCACTACAGAATAGTTACATCATAAAAGTTTAGAGTTTTTCTTTGACCATACAAACACAAGCATGTAAAGGTTTGGTTGTTGCGGCCTTGTTACCAGTCCCTTTTTAATGCTTCCCTGAGGCCTAATGGTACAAAGCAGTTTAGTACTTCTTTATGAAAAACTCTAAATTTTGGTGAGTAGATTTGCATTCCAGTAGTTTATTCTGTAAAGGTCCATTACAATATTGTTGACAGATTTCTAAGATATGAATATTAGTCAAAATTGTCTCTGACTTTAATCATAAAGCCACACTTGACAATTTTAATGATTCATCAATGTTAAGGCCATCACATACTTGCAAGTTTTCAAAATATTTCATAATTGGGTTTGGTAATTTAGAGAAAAGGTTACTCTCAGACGACTCTAAAGTGCAAGTTGTTCCAGGCACAACATTAACATTTGGAAGCATACTATTTGCATTATCAAGGTTGGGTTTCCTAACATTTGTTCCCCCCGTACTCTTATCTAGATTAACTTCCTCTTGTTTACCTTCTTGGGTCAACTCACTTTTATCTCTTGTGTCACTTATATTTACATTTTAAAAAACATCGTATAAATTATCTTCCTTTGTATTAGTTTCGCTCAACTTGTGTAATACTACCGCTTTAACATCAGTGTCAATAGATATTTTGATCTCTTCAAACTTTAAATCTATAGTTTTAAGTTCATTTGTATACTTCTCTATAGTTTTATTTGCCTTTTCTGATACTTTAAATCTACTAAAATTTGAGATTCTTAGGTTCAAATGCTCGCTTTTAGCTTCATACCTTAAAATATCTATTGGTCTACTACTTGTATTAAGATCTTCAAGTTTACTTGCTAAAACTTTCAAACTTATGTCTATATAATCCAATTCATGTTGCAATACTAATTTATTACTTAAATGTTTTGCATCTCTTTCCACCTGATTTCGAACTAATAGTCTTAACTTTTTTCTTAAAACTGAACAAGTGCTTTTACCATCTGGCTCAAAGCTATTTAACTTTAATTTATATTATAATTCGCTTTTAGACAACAGATCTATTTTGGTTCCCTTGAGGCCTGTTGAATTTACTTTTCCTTTATCAGCAATATTGGATAATTACGTATTATTGATAAACAATTTATTTACAGAATAACATCTAGAATAATTCAACTAAGCATAAGCTGAGTCCAGCAGAGTGGCGCGTTTTGTCATGTATCATCATCTAGATATTATAAAGCTATTTTTTAATATTATTTCTTGAAGAATATAATTGGTCCTCACAAATTTAAAACTCATTCAAAATAAAACTTTTTCTTTATTTTACATAACAATTTGCCACCATAGTAAATAAAATGAAAATCTCTTAATTATATCTAAGGTAGGTTATTTAACAGTTCCTTACTATATTTTTAACTGCGCCCAATATAGTTCGGTTCACTTTAAATTTATGAAACAAAAATTGTCTCGCTACGCACAATCTACACTTGTTAATTACGCACAAATTACGCACAATCTACACTCGCTACACTTAATTAATACCATTTTGAAATCGACTAAACATTCAAGGGGTTTTAAATGGGGCCATACTTGAGCCCTGAAACAAAAAAATATTTCCCTTTTCTTGCTTAAAAGTAACAACGAAAAATAGAACGATATACAAATAATAAAAATTAAAATATTCCCTTTTTACAATAAACTTGTTTTACATTATTTGGAAATTATGACATTTAAACTTTGACTTTAAATTTAAATCTTAAAAATGCATCTTAAAACGCTCCCCTTATTTTTTACATTTAAATGTATTTACTGATTGTTTAAATAAAGTTTCATACTTGATTTTGTGTTTTATATTTAATAACAGAAAGATACAACAGTTTTAGATCAATTACAACAGGAATGATATTGGACAAAAGAAGACCTCTTTGTAAGAGGCAGGAAATTAAAAATAATTAAATAAATGTAACTTACTACTTTAACAGTAGGCTGCTGCATCCCCAGTTCCACTCTTAAGCACTTTATACTAACAACTAACAAAGGGTACAAGCAGTGACCACCTTATAATAAACTGGAGACAGAGTCTAGAATCTTCTACCCCTGCCCCAGCATTCTGATGGAATCTTTCCAATATAAAACTTTCTGGATCAATCTGGTTTAACTCCTAGTTGCTTCCCTTTGTTTTTCTATTACTTTAATACAAATTTGTATTCTCTTAAATTAAAAGTAAAGATATTTTTAACAAAATTATTTAAAACTCAAATTTGTATTTTGTATAATTAGTAAACATGTTAGAGTATTTATTTATTTTAAGATCAGTGTGAACGTTCACTAGCGTTTGGTTAGTATACAAAATAGGCATTTAAAATGTCCAGATTTAAACTGTGTCTATGGGTTGACAAATTTTAAAATGAACGTACGAAGCAAGATCATGATGTATCAAAATCTCCAGTTTTAAGATCCAAAATATTCAGTATAGTGCATTGAAATCTGAAGTCATTAATATTAATCGAACGAAATAAATTACATGAAATTGAGTACATAAATATTACCATCGCTATTTGCCAGATGGTGGTAATAATCACAATTCCACAGCATAATCTATATATTTTCCTTGATATACCTGAACCTCTGTCGGTGATATTAAGGCAAGCTACAAAATTGAAATTGCCACTCAAGTTTAATTTTCCCAGAATAATATTTCTCCATAGCTTAGAACAAAATATAAAACTATATTGTTAGTAACAACACGTTTCAACTAACCAGGGTTCACTGTTTATTGTCAAGCTTTACTGACTGATCTGTTGTGGGCTGAGGATTTATCTCCAATGCTTTACTTTCTGACAGCTCCAGTTCCTCTAGATTTCCTGCCTATTTATTATATAAATCGTTTCACTTGTTAGAATGAGGAAGATGAGGGTGAATTTTTTTTCAAATTACATATGTTTACAAGTATATATTTTCCCGTACAGTTTATAAGTTTTTCTTATTCTCATTTTGAGAATAATATTTACCTATTTTCCTTTGGAATTTTTGTATCTAGACAAATAGTTCATACCAATTCTCTGATTTATCGTGAAAGAGCACTGTCATGCGTAGAGCACCAACACACATACAACAAGACAAAACTTGGTTACTCGGCTTACACAACTGCCATGACTAGAATACCCGTCCAGGAAATGGCACTTATTTTCTTTTGTATGTACCGGTATGCAGCTGATATCCACTGTATTAATTATGTGAACCTGTATATCAGTTAATATATTTTTTTATGAATCCTGGTAATTAACTTAATGAGCAATTAAGACATATATATTCACTGGAAATTCGCTGAGTACGCAGGTTTGATGTGATGGGGGAATTTTTCTCTCTACATGCTGAGGAAAATTTAACCATATAATTAGGAATACATGTCAGTTCGTAAACAAAGTAGGCACTTAATTACATGTTTAATGTAAACAAATTAGACGTTTTTAAATCCCCATGATTTTCTTATAGGGGATATTTTACGTTATTGCTCGTTTGCTGGTAACTTTTAGAAATACTGCAATTTTTCCCGAGTCCCTGGAGTCAAGATCTTTAATTTGAGCAGTTTTCCATTATCCTGTAATTTTCCAAACTCCCACAATTTTGAATTTACAATTTCGCTTACAAAATTATATATAAAGATTATTAGTTCGTAATTACTAGTCCTAGATTGAACAATCAATTACAATAAAACCTAGCGCAATCAAACTATCGTTATAAGAACATATGTTGAAATTTGTTTGAATTAGGTTGTTTGTTGAACTGGAATCTTGATGACTATAAATTAAGGTAAGATATACATGTTTTGTGTTATATTTTTATTATGTCGCTTGCCTATATAATACGCCTTTAGCGTAAATTTCTACATAATATGTGTAATCAGCTGATTGAACGATAAAAACGTAATTTTTATTTAAATGTCAAATCAATGTTATGTAAAAGTATTACATCTTACAGAAAATGTATATAATTTTTTACTCAATAGTGATTACAAGAGGTTTTAATGAAAACCAAGTGACGGTGGTGCTTAATTCATTATAACTCTTTTTAGTAATGTCTTAATTTTCACAACATTCTTCAGTGTATTACGGATGACATTTTTCAAAAAGTAAACTGTTATTTACTTATTGCTAGAAATTGCAAGTACTTTTTGTATTCTTTCTTCGATTGGAATTTTATGCTATAATTTCCATAAAGTGCTTAAAGAATGAGTATGGAGGTCAAAAGTGGGTTCAAATAGAAATGGTACTTTAACCGTTAAAAGTCATTGTAAGACCATTCTAAAACTAAAGTTAATGCACGTCCTATTCGGAATGAATGGATGAAGACACCGATTTCTACACGTATATTTATAAAACTACAGTTCATAATCGGGGATGCATCTGAGGTGAAAGGTATTTCCATACGCTGCGATTTCAAGCTCTATCAACATAAATAATTCTGAAAAATCGAGGGTTCTTTTGGTTATATTAACTCATTTTAAAATCATTTATAATGATCTTAAATGTTAGAATGGTCAGGATTATAGTTACAATATGTTGTACACTTACCGTTAATTATTCACCGTTGCGAACTCAGCGAATTTCCAATGAATTAATATGTTATTTGTTACTTATGGTTTATTGTATTCTAATTAAAAATATCCTCGCTTCCAAACTCAATTGTATGATTCTTAAATAAGGCAGTATTAATTCTCCTTAAGGTCTTACTTGAGATTATTGAGAAAATGGTGATTATTTGTCCAGAACTAAATGATTTAATCGTTGTTTATTTGTTGCTAATGTTAGACAATGATAACGATCTCCGTTGATTTTTCAACGGATGGGCTAGTTAAGTTAATATAAAACAAATCTAACATTAAAACTGTATTAATAATTATTCTATAATAATGTACATGTTTAACGTCATGCAGCACTACATTAAATGAAGTTATAACAAATATATGGAGTGGTAGGCGCTACGGCTTGGCCGAATATTTACACACGTGTGTGAGCGAGTGTTGTTTTATTGTAACCCGGTACCAAGAATTATTGCGACAGGATTTTGTTACTGTATCACGATTTTTACCCTTTTATCGTTTTCAAAATATATTAAAGTACAATGGAACATATTTGTGTTAAAGGAATTTCAAGGTGGAAATTTATGAAAGTTATGAATTTTGTTTAAAGTATATTCAATAAGTTATTATTCTAAACTAGTAAACTTCAAGAAGCAAATCTTCATTGGATATTAATACGATTTTTTACTGAAGAGAAATTGGTGAATCGAATTCACCAAATGTAACCATGTATTATTGAACAACAAAATATACAGGAAACAGCCCCGAAGCCTCAATTTATGATACTGGATTAGGGAACTAAGAAAAATAAATCTGTCACCCTAGAAAGTGACAATTAAATCGTAGAAATATAATGAAATTATACAATCTAACCAGAGACTAACCCCCAGGCCTGCATTACAGCGTGACTCTGGTCCTAGCTGTAATATATAACTAATCTGGAAGAACAAATAAAAGGGTGTTATAAAAAAACCAAGTCAGATATTTTAACGTACCGAATACTGTTGTAAAGTAATTAATTACTATTCCAGTTACACAATTTCTCTCTTTTGTGTCAGCCCTAACAGTCTTCGCACCATTAAATAAAAACGATATTTATCTGCTCTGCTTTCAGATTTGCAGTTATTTTAAACGTAAAATAATCTACTATTTGCCATCTGTATTTCCAGCCAAAATGTTATTTAAGTTTTATTTAATTTTGTTTTACCCTATCGTTACTGGAAAATTATAACCTCCTTTTTAAATTACAGGAAAGAAATGGTAATAAAAATACCCCCATCAAAGCAAACCTGCATACTCAGTGAATTTCTAATTAATGTATATGTTTCTCACTACCGCATAAAGCTGCTTACCAATTTTCATAAAAATACATTAAAAAGTATTTTATTGCATTTTATGTATTTTCCTTAAGACTAACATCGCTGGGTACGCTGGTTTGCTGCAGGAAAGAGAAGAAATTTATTATTGTACAATTATCAATGTAACTTAACCAGGTGAAGCTACATACCAAGTTTTATTAATTGATGTTCATAATTAAGGGAGATAAAAACTTTACTTATTCTCCATAAGAATAACATTAGGGCTGAGTGTGCAGGTTTGCTGCTACGGGGAAAATAAAAAAATTGTTGTGCAAATATCAATATACCAGTAGTAGGTGAAGCCACAAGCCCAGTTGCATCAATATAAATTCAATTTTTATTTATTCTTTATAAGTTACTGTGTTTAGCACTTTGAATATCTCTGCAACGGTTGGACGTGGATTTAGAATTTAAACACCAAATTGATTGTTTTGTAGATCTGAACTGATTTGTAAAAACAAAAATGAAGTTTTCAGTAAAATAAACTGAGGAAAAGCTAAATACCCCCGTGGCAGCAAACCTGCATACTCAGCGAATTTCCAATGCATATTAATTTATCTTTACCACATAAAGCCACATACCAAGTTTCATCAATATACATTCATAAATAAACGATTTATGAATCCATAAGAATATATGGAGAATTTATTATTCTCCATAAGAATAACATGGCGGCTGAGTATGCAGGTTTGCTGAAATAAGGAACACTAAAAATGGGTTTTTATACAAATATCAATATAACTCAACTAGGTAAAGCCACATACCAAGTTCTATTAATTTATGTTCATAATTAAAGAAGATAACACGTTAATTATTCTCCATAAAGAATAACATGGGGCTGAGTATGCAGGTTTGCTGCTACGGGAACTATCGGGGGAAAAATGGGTTTTTGTGCAAATATCAATAGACCACAATGAAATGAAGCAATGTACCAAGTTTCGTCAGGATAAGTTGATAAATAAGCGAGATATACATTTTTTCTTATCCTCCATAAGAATAACATTGGACAACGTACTGTGTTTAGCACTTTCAATATCTCAGTAACAAATTGACGTAGAGCAATGATTAAAACATCAAATTGTGCGTCTTTTTAAACCGATTCCAATGGTAAAAATAAAATTTTACTTTTTCAAAAATTGTATGTAAAAAACTCAAAAAACCCATTTTTGTGGTACAAAACCCCCCCAAAATACCCCTTCGGATAGAGCGATCTGGCTGGTTTTGGAACTTAAAGTCATAAATGCTGCTTTACACGTTTGTACCAAATTTCATCAAAATCGGACCTTTTTACGAGAGTTATCGCACCCACGGACATATATATATATATACAGTTTTGAACGAATGGTGTTTTTGGGGTCTGGGGACCTCAAAACGAAAAGTTATCATGGTCCCGGGCCTAGGTCTTACCATGCCGACTACGGTAATAGCTTCTTCCCTATAGGGGAAATTCGCTAAAACCTATATCCCATACGATTAACATGTGGCATTTTATGAACACGTTTGTTGGATTTTCTCCGCAACCAATAAACCTAGGTTAATGATTCAAACCCCTAAATTAGTTGTTTTTATATAAATTTGAACGAATAGTGTTTTTGAAATCTGGGGACCTCAAAACATAAAGTTGACATAGTCTTGTGCTTAAGTCTTACGATGGCACCTAGGTACGGTAATAGCTTCTTCCTTAGAGGGTAAATTCGCTAAAAGGACGACATTATTATTGTATTATTTCCCTTATACGTATCTATCTCCCGATTATCAAAATTTAATTCAGCCAGTTAAAAAAAACATGAAACGTAGAAGCATCTAAAAGTTTTAAAACTATAGTAAATTATATTTTCATTCCTTTATATGTAACCGACCTGAAAAGTTTACTTGTAATAGAACTAATATTTTCAAAGAAATCTGCTAAGAAAAGAACATTCATATATTCCCTCAAATACTGCAAGTGACAGCACCATATCATATATTGTGAACGAAATCACCAAATGGATATAAAATTCGAGTTTAACCTAGATCTGTACGTGTTTGGAGTAGGTTATGTCAAGTGGATATTAACAATCTAAACATTTACGTAGTCTAGTTATCGGCAATTTGTGAAATTCGTAGTTCCAAATAACCTCACATTGTTAAGAGATTATGTAATGAAATTTACTATAAAGTATTATAACCCTTTTTGTCTCCTTGATCATGGAATATGTTAATTGGTTAAATATTACAGTTTTTTATCAGCAATATATAAGTAAGCCTAGAATCTAAATCTAGCAAACCATGGTAATTTTCTCCTTTCTTAGCGTCCATGTTTTTTTAATAAATGCGTATTTGTTAACTAATTTTGTTTTCCATTAAATGGAATAGTAAGACAACTACACATACATACATTGTGTATTTCCATATTTCAATATTTCCATCACCTACATGGAATTCGATCTCATGTACCAACACAAAAGTATATTCCTTGAGGTTGTATTCAATCTAAGATAACTTATTTATTAGCAAGATACGTTGTGATATAATTACGAGATATAAATCAAATCATTCTCTCATTAGGCCTGATGATCAACTGGACAAAATCGATAATTTGTTATCTCCTTTAATTATATTTACCGTATAAGTATATTTATTATAAGTTTAAGTATATTTACCGTATTGTTTATGAATAGGTTTAACAGTAAATATGTTTTGAAGTGTTGCAAGACGTTTTTTTATTTGCATACTGTCAATAGAAGACTACAACAAACTATTAAAGAACAAATTGAAAAAATAACATGAGCAATTCTAACTCACAATTTTTAACTATTTTACATGTACGACTTCTTGGCTGCATTATTTATATTATCAATAGTTAAATAGATATTAATATAACCCTACAACCCATATTTGACACTAAGCAATTTTTTATTTCTCCAAATCAAATCATAATATACTTTAGTTGCCAATATGCAAAACATGCATAAATAGCAAACGTATGCTTTGCGATGAAAGTAAATTTCCTGCACAAAATGAGAAATTGATTTTTGCACAACAGAGAGGAAAGGGAAATCTAAAAAGAAAGTAAAAATATCAAAGCACAGATCGTGAATCCGAAAACGGAACGACAAATGGTTGCTGAATCTTACAACACTTTACTTATTGGAACTTAAATCACGTAATTATCAATAATGATATATTCATTATGTATTATAACATTATAATATTTTCAATTATTTCAGTTATTTTCAATATCCAAGCCAAATTTTTAAGAATATTAATGTTCTTTCTGATATTAATACTTATAGTAGCTAAACGAAAGACCGAATCGGCTTTACTATTGGTTTGATGTTAACCGGAGAAAATGTTGTAGCTTTAAAATAAAAAGTTATAGTTATCTGACATATTGGTAATGAAACCTTTATCACCGATGGGGGAGAAAATTCTACTAGTTTATACAAATTAAAATATACTAGCCGTATAAAATACAACTTTAAAATAATCCTTTTCAATATATTTTATTCAAGAACAATATTAAATGTTAAAATAAAAGTACTGAGGATGGATGTCAAGTGATTTGTAATTTGACAATTCACAGAGTGGAAGTGTATTAAATATTGTAAGAAAATAAGTTCATATTTAATTTTTACATATCCAAACATTTATTAATTTGATATCATTATTAGGTTTTCTATAGGAACACTATAAACTATTACTATTTGTTGATTTACCAAAATAATATTTGAAAATAAATCAGTGACCACAATAACACGAAGGATAGTTATATTTGGATAAAAAACATGTTGTCGTTCTTCAAGCCATAAAAATGTGGTTACTTGAGCACTTTTCTCTTGAGTGAAATGCATTTTTAAGTGTATTTGCATCAAAAATGTTGTAATACTATTTCACTATTCTACATTTTCCTTTCCAAAACTGACCAAACCTCAATTATACCACGTCATTTTTTTTACATGACAACATTTATTTGAATTATCTTTGAACAAATTATTAAAACATAGATGTCTGATGACTGCTTCTGAAAAAAAAGATAACTAATGTCCTGTGATTACAGTAAATAGTTATTAGTACTTCGTAATTTGTTAGTATCATACAATATTAAATTATTTTTGTAATTAGAATATCTAAGTAGTTACTTTTAAAATTCAACTCTAACCTTTATTCTTATTAATAAAGGTAATTACTTGAAAATTATTATTGCAGTTGTACTTTATAATTTACACCCAAAGTCACCCAACTTAATCATTATAATCCGACAAATGCAGTGATACAAATAAAAAAATTCCTTTCAAATATTGGAATGATATGTTATTTAGTTTTAGTATACTTGTTAAACAATAATACGTTGTTCCAATTTATTAAAAGCTGTATCTCTTGACTGAACACTGTTTTACCATCTAATCAGAATCTATGAGGTCCAGTTAGGCGGTGCAATAGAAAAACCTAAGGCGGGTTTGTAATATTATTAAAAAAAGTTTTTGAATTATTTTACAAAATAACAAGAAGAACTCATTTTAAATTTAACTCAACTAAACAAACAGTTTAAACGGTATATAATAACAGAATAAAATACGGAATAAACGGTATAATTTATCCCTACATAAAGACAAATTTTACATTCAGCCGCGAAAATACTACTATAGTTATCATGTTACATGAATGTTAGCTTAATATAATAACATTAATATATTTTAACACAAGTCTTAAATTTTCATAAATTGCCTTTGTGCAATACAAACAATGAATAGTCTAATTTGTTTTGTATTAACCTACTTTGTTTTTCTTTGATCAAATCACCACTGTATAGAACAAATAGGAATATTAATTTTAAAATTAAATCCAAGCTTATTTACTGTTTCTAGTAACTTAAATGTAAAAGTATTAAAATAATTAATGATTGTTTTTATAAAAACGAGTTCGTGTTTTTTTAAGTTCAATATTTTTTTTTAAATTTGTTATTACAATACTTAGAGTCAGGTACCCCAAATTGTATTTAGTAAGCATTGCATGTCTTAAAAAAGAAACCAATTTTAAATCCATTAATCTCGTTGTATAACTAGTAACGAGGATTTAAAATACTAATTCATTAAATAGTTGTCTCAAACATCAAATGAACAATAGACTTGTTGCACTAATGACGAAAATCGCTATTTGAGTTTAATTTTTAAGACACGCCTTTCAACTATTTATATAATGGAGCCGAATATTCCTGTCTGTCTAAAATGAAGATGTAGAGGTAGAATCCTTTAAGGAGAAAGTCTAGGTAGAGATGAAAAATAAAAATAAACTACGAAATTGCTACCCAATAATAGCTGTCAATGCAATAAAGGCACGGCCCAGCCAAGTGAGACTGATATCCTTCGACAGTGTTCTCCAGTTTCTAATGTACTCGACACTATTTAAACACACAATACACAACTACTTTCGATTTTGAAAAAAAAGACCGAAATAATTTTCACCTCTCGGTTTGTTTATCACGGAAGTGGTTGTCTTTGAATTTGAGTCGTAAAATAGGTTCAATATATTAGGGATTTCCAATTGATCATATTATTTTAAACCTTTTTCAAGAGAGATTAGAATTGTTTTATAGATAAAAGTTATCTTTGCATTATTTTTTCTTATAGGTTTTGTTTTGGTATTAAAGAAAATATATCTTATATTTCTTGGGTTACACTTAAGGTCCTAGGGTTCCTCTATTTAACTTTAAACTTGTTTTAAATACTTTGTCTCAATAAATATTTATTTTAACAAAATCTAAAAAAAATAATAAAACAGCGGTGAATCCTTGTTTTACTTCAACTTGCACTAATGTGTCATACATGAACTCATGTGTCATACAAGCACTGATGTGTCGTACATGCACTTGGAGAGAGAGACACAAATACTTTGTGAGCACAAAAACTCTTCAGATAAGAAAGAGTATTATATCCGAGTGTTTTTTTAGGAGGTAATGAAAATAGTGGTGATGGTCATAAAATTCAACATTTTTGTAACAACTAGCTGCAGTAATATCCGGTGTACAGGAGGCACACACAGATCAAACTAGTAACGAAGCGAAAGGATCCAAAATGATTGGCAAAGTCACTCAAAATGTACGACAATCGCGAGCGTCTTTACCACTTGCGGAAACCATGAGCGTCTTGACTTGTGGCAACCACGATCGTCTTTACTACTTGCGATAACTATTAGTGTGGCCCCTTTTACTTCTAAATATCCTATTTATAAATTTATTTATTTATAAGATGTTATGGGGAATTTCAATGAATAAATATATTTTAATAAAGCTCTAAAAAATCAAACCTATTACCTAAAGATATGAAATACTTTATTAAGCCCGATAACTTAGCGAAAAAATCATTTGGAATCAGCCTGAATTAACACTTTCTTTTTTTCTTTCTATTTTGAAAGCGTATTAAAAAAATGTCACCTTTTTAAATAAAGTAGTTGTAAGATCATTAATAACATAGGTCACCTCAAACGTTAATGTTTTATACCACACTGAATTTCCACTACACGAGTTTCACTAACTATAAACCGATGTACTCATACAAAATGTCCGAATAGATTTTCATAATATCTATCTCCTGAGTCACAAGCCTCACTGTAATTTTATAATAAGAATATTATACGTAATAATAATAATAATATAATAATATTAATGATATTATTAAATTTAATATCCGTTGATACTTAAATTTAAATGTTAGCAGTTACATAACATTTGAATTAAACGACACATTTTGTAAGACAAACTCCTACCAAAGTACTTAATGGTAAAGATCATACCATTTTCTGAGACAGTGGTTACAGTTAATTTTGTTTCGAGAGACAAATGCTCTGCACAACAATTATAATTATTTACTAAAAAATGAATTTAATCATCCTTTATTCTGAACCAGCAGTAAAATAACAAAATATGCCTTTGATTTTGTGAGATAAACACTCCTAAAATTAACTAATGAAAAATTTGATGAAATAACCAGTATCAGATTATTTCATGGACTTGTGGGGAAACATTTAAGATAACTTTGATTTTGTGAGACAAACTAATTGATAAAAATGAGAGAAATAAACAGACATTACAAAACAATTATGACATATTCAAAACG
The DNA here is from genome assembly GCA_963675035.1 of Allygus modestus. Classification (NCBI taxonomy): domain Eukaryota; kingdom Metazoa; phylum Arthropoda; class Insecta; order Hemiptera; family Cicadellidae; genus Allygus; species Allygus modestus. Next base: position 147,559,340 of record OY776112.1, on the reverse strand, counting down.
GTTTTCATTTGTGAGAAAAACGTCCCAAAAATAATTAAATTAAAAACATGTTATATAATTCTTACTGTGTTGCCACTGAATGTAGCCCATCAAGGTATTACATGGGTTTTCTGCCCATCTATTTCGAGAATATCTTATCTGCACCTGAGGCTTATAAGATGATGTATAGCCTGTCGGGGGGCTTACCTTTTGAATATAATATAATACAGGAAACGTATTATTTGCACATTATAATAACATAAGGGCTTTACTAACACGTATGAAATATAAATACTAATAGTTGATTTACAATAAATAACATTAAATATACCATAATTAACAACAATGATTTTTCGGTATAAGTGATACAAGCATATATTTAAAAGTAAATTGTATGCACTAGATACTACATCTACACGTCTGTTTCCCCCATGCAATATCTTGCCATATGATTTCCTAATTGATTAATTTAATCAAGTATTTTGTTTTCCAAACGTAGACCTAGCTATATCTTTATTGCGACTTTTTATTTGAATGTATTATGTGACATCGTTATAAAATCACTCATATATACGAAATTTGTTTGATTGTTGCAGATGCAAAACTTTCTCCTAAGTAACTCTGTACCAAACAATGAAAGAATGTGTATGTTTAAAAACTAAACTTAAGCTTGCCAGAGTTATGTTGCAAGGAAACCATAAAACAACAAAAGAAGGTTTAGGCCTATACTTAATTAACTAATGATAGAATAAGTATTTAGAAGATCTTAAAATATATTTTCGTATTTCATTCTAAAACTAAGTAACTTGTAGTTAACGAGAGTAACAACATTCAAGTTTGTGTTTAAACATCAATGACCAGTTATAATGGCAATTGCATTTGCTCCCCTTAACGTTGTTAGTTTCTGTATAGAAAATCTTACCACTGAACACACTATCTGCGATCTGCGTCTGTGTTACACATATATATGCTAGATACATATGACCTGAAAGACAAAACTGTCCAGCACGTAGGCTTCAATACCAACTGGTACAACAAAGCATTTACTAGACTTAAGCTCACTTTTGCACTTTATGCACTGTTTTCCATATCATATTTTATGTATATATCGTTGGTTAGTACAAAGTGTCAGGTTTATAAATACAGGTTTGAATTGAAATCATGTGATTACAATTTAAACAAAAGCAGTAGAGGACTTCCAAAACAAGAATAATGATTGAAAACGAACAGTACAGTGTTTTAAACAATACAGTACAGTACAGTACAGTACAGTACAGTACAGTACAGTGTTTTAAACAATACAGTACAGTACAGTACAGTACAGTACAGTACAGTACAGTGTTTTAAACAATACAGTACAGTACAGTACAGTACAGTACAGTGTTTTAAACAATACAGGACAGTACAGTACAGTACAGTACAGTGTTTTAAACAATACAGTACAGTACAGTGTTTTAAAATAACTCGCAGTATTCACTAATGTTTAAGTGTTGTTGTAACTCCTTAAAAGATTAATTGAGGATTGAAAACTGTATTGACACTAACAGTAATCAGTTTTCATTTGATAGTTTAGCTGACTGTTGAAACATATCGGAGACCGAAATAATGCTTGTGAGTACCACATGTAAGTGTTAAGGTTTGCTATATTTTATTTTATTATTACAGTTAGATCGTTTAGGTTAAAATAAAAGTGTTATTCAAGTGAAAAATATAACCTGATATTAATAGCCATTTTTATTATACTGATGAATACGGAATAGCACACTCAAAAAACGCAGTATCACACACATGAACACAAACCCTCATAGCGTAGACAGCATGTAGTACTATTGAATAAACTAAATATGTAATGAAATCCTAGTACCCCCAAGGAAAAACGATATCAATATAACATCCTACCTACCCTTCGGGGGCTTCATACTTATGCATATGTGTTCAATATTGAAGAACCATCGCACAAGAATCTCTGTTCTAGTTTTAATTTTGAGCGCACCCATTATCCTGCCACTGCGAGCCTATTAGCTAGCTACGCTTGGTGTTAATGGGGTACACTTTCATAAGCGGAACGATATAAAGAAACTAATTGAATTGTACGATTTGGTATATCGATCAGGCCGATAGTTTTATCGATTGCAAAATATTTATAGCCCGCATGTTGGTCATTGCATTATGTTTGTATTATTAGTTTGTTTTTAAAATAAACCTGAAATAAACAAACATGACAATGACATGAAATGATAATGTTGTTACTGGCAATATTTGTATAACTAATTAGTGGAATCAACGTTTGTTATCAGGAAAAATTTTAAGACAATATCTTCCTCCTCTTTCAGACCGAACATAACCCAAACCTAAATAACTGAAACAATAACCGAACAGTAACCCAAATAATCGTTATACCGTGTCGAACAATTTAATTCGGGGTGTCTTATCGTTCCACTTATGAAAGTGTGCCCATTGTATGCAGACGCTTACTAGACATTATTGTTATTCAAGCGATCCGTCTTTCCTCATAACGTTACATTTTACTCCTCGTAAAATGGAAATATTGAGCTTAAAACACGTTCTACTAAGTAATTAATCTTGGAATAGAACTTATATATTTTGAAAATTGGATCAAACAAATGATGCTACAGTAAAGGTTAGACCCAAAATTAATTAAGGAAAACTAAAGGAAGGTTAATTACTATTAAGGAAGGTTAATTGTAAGGAAAAATAAATAAAGTGTGATATCTTATTATTCTGACTTAAGGGTACCCTCTATTGGGCAATTAAAGTCATAGCAATGAAAAGTAATTTTATTATTTTGTATAAATGTAAATTGTGAAAAAGTTTAAGTTTATTAGGTTTATAAATTAGCTCGTCTGAGTTGCAATAATTAAGTGTAATCAGTTTGTAAAATAATTTCCTAAGTATGAGTGGTAAATAATATTTGACCTAAGCACAAATTTAAAATCTAAATGCAATATGGGTTTACGTTCTTTGGTGTAGCCTTTTTTTATGGTTTCCATGGTGTTAACAAAATGCGTACTCCACCTCTACCAAAATTTACTGTCGTCAGGCAGAGCATATTAAACTTAAACTTGCAATCTGACTTTTGGTATACATTTTTTGGTTATTTCGGTTTAAAAAGCTATTAAAAAACACTTTCAAACACTCCCTTACTACAGACGTGATGGATAACAAAACCGAAATTTAAAGTAAACTAGCTGTAGGTTTTGGCCAAATTTTTAATATGCCAAATGTCGTATGGAAGTTACTGTATAAGCATAACAAACTAATATGAAATCTTAATAGGGATTTTTAAGAACGAGAGCTAAAGAATTACCAGATTATTTTATGTGATAAATAAAAGAAATTGAGGATCAGATTGCTGAAATACCTTATAATTAACGTTCTTCTTCAAGGCTCCACCCCACAGACCTTTGAAGTTTCAATGAAAATCATATGGAGGAATAAAGGTCAATTGACCTACATATTTAACAGCTGTTGAATACTGAAGAAAATGTAGTAGTAAATAATATACTACTAGAAAGACAATACAGCATGTATAATAGTTTATGAGGGCGTTATAAATCCAGATGTTAAGAAGGACATATTTTGCCAACCTCGAGCAACCACATGGATTACTTTAGATAAAAAAGAGAAATTAATGGTTCGTGCAAACATGTCGTTGAACCCAAAAAACCAGAGTGAATTATCTAGCACCATATTTCTTTAAATATGTTGGAGCTCACTGTATAAATGGGCTAATTCCTACTAATTTGAAGCAGATTCATAAATCAATTTTTCAAACTCTAATTTATCTGAGTATTTTTATACAGTATTTATAAAACCAATACATCACAGTTGTGTATAAATGAATACTGTCGTATGTTTTATTCTGTAGATATAAAACAAAATTTGAAACAACAAAGTTTAGTGTATTTAATACACTAAACTTTGATAACTAGGTAGTTAATTTAACACAGAGTCATAAGTAGCCTTTACAAAGCCTCGGATAGGATATGTACATCTGTAGAATTTCACGCTTCACAGTAAATCTGACTATTCTATATTCCCAATGAGAATTAGAAACAATTCATAATCAGGGCCATACTTTCTTCATTTCAATGACTAGGATTTGTGTAACAAACAAACTTGAATGATAGTGATTAAGTAGAAGTAATATAACGGTGACATTTGAATTGGCGGGAATGAAAACTTGAGATATTGCAACAAAAGCTGATAGTCATTTGGTAAACTTTCAAATTATAAGAAACATGCGGCATGGACGAGACGTAACGGTTGGCGTGAGTCACATCCATGGAGTGTAATTAAAGTGCCCGGGTCAAAACTGGAATAGACCTGTCGTAAATCTGAAACTTTTTTACATATAAACTTATGTTGTTTACCTCTTTAAATAGCATAAAATTATGCACGCTTAAATTTCGAATAAAAATATGCCTACACGAAAACAATCGGAAAAACGTGCCAAAAATTACATGTCTTAGACATAATATTTTATTTTTGCGAAAAAGTCGTCAGTTGTAAACGATTAGAGCATGCCTCGTTTAGAGCATGTTCTGTCCTAAACAAATGTAGACCTATAACGAACGTCTGCTCAACTTTTCAGGTTAGTTTAGAAATGTTTATATTTAAAAATATGTACGTCTCCGGGACAAGACTCCCTGTCCGGGTCTAGCAGGTTTTACGGTATGTTATGTTTCAGTTTAGGTATCTTGAAATTTGTCCAGATAACAAACGTTGGTTCCACTATTACTTTAAACATGCATCGTCAAGAACAACATTATCATGTCATGTTGGTTTATTTCATTGGTATTGTATAACAAAATAAACTAAACAAACATGACGTAGGTACGGTAATTCCAAACATACAAACTATACAATTTCATAAGTGTTAAAAATATCAACCTAATTAATTACCGTATTGAACAATTTTATTTGGTTCTTTATTTTGTTCCACTTATGAAAGTATACCCGAGCCGAGTAAGATCAAAACCATATTGGATTCACCTGGGTAAATTAAATGTAAGTTAAAAAAAGTCACAGCCTATTTTGGATTCAAAATTTGTATCACTTTACCCTTGTTTCTGGCACAAATAAATGTGATTTCCAAACTCTAGAGGTATATTTATATGTGATTAGTTCAATGAAATTGATAATTTCTAACCGAAAAGTATGCCTAGGATGAACTTGTGCCAACAGGCACAATAATCCAGAGACGAAGTTTTACCATACGGAACAATTTTGGAAAATGCTTATTTTAGATCAATTTGAAGTAAATTTAGACCAACATTTTATTAAAACAGTGGTGTCTGTACATCATAAATTATGCCTCAAAAATTAAAGACAATAGGCGCTTTATTGAGTTAGAATAATAAAAGTTTATGTTGGGTAATGCATTTTCACTTTTGTAGGAAAACAAATTTATATTAAATTGTTAGCAAACTGACAAAAAGGTAAGGCTAGGGATAAAGGTATGTGGTGTAAACAAACGGGGTAAAACATCTAGACCTAATTTTATTTGACAGGATAAATCAAATACGTCTTACAACACTATAAGTATACTTACACTTATACTATAGTTACATACAAGACGGTAAATATACACAAAAGTTGGTACAAGTCATTTTGTCGTCTGTCTCGTAGTTCAGCGAGTCCACCGTCCATCTGGCAAGCATTTCTTTAGTTTTGACACAGAGTAGGCCTAACAATAAAGTTAACTATAATTAATTGTATGTAAATATGTTTGTAATACATATTTTAATTAGCATAAATTAAAATATACATACTGTACAGCTTTTAAAAACTAATAATATTTAAAAATTACTTTTTGTGTTTCAAGTTACGGAAACGACGAAAACGAGTTTGTTTTACCCAGTCAACTCGAATAAATGACTAACTATATAGTTCTTTAGTGAATCTATGACAACACTTACGTTACTCTATAGTTGAAACATAGACGTTGGCTACATATCAACAATTCAAGTACCACTAAAATGGCTCCCAATGTTAATCTTATGGGATAAAATAATGTATTTGTTTTGAAGATAATTTTATTATTACTCAACAAAATATTCCCAATAACGAACTCGACCGAGATTTCGAACTCTAAAATCTATCTCTAAAGTTTGAAGTGGATCTGTAGAGGCGCTTTTGAGTTTTTTTTGTCACAGACACGCCAGTTCGAGTTGATTCTCTTACCAGTCCAAGCAGTAAAGTTATGTAAAGTATTTTTCTCACTCCGTTCGCTCATTCCAATTATTTTAACTGGATTCACTTATTGCCTTTCCACCGTTAAAAATTCAATAATCAGATATAAGAAAGAGTACAAATTTGGCTAGTTTTGATGAATTTACTTGGAAATCGAAGTTAAATAATTCGGGAGTTTTATTTATTTATTTAAATTTACTAAATTATATTTATTTAATTATTTTTGAGCTTTTCTAACAACATTAAAAATGTGTTCATAATGATAAGAATATGACTGACAATAATATTTGTGATTAGAAACAGTTCTTAATCTAAGAAGTCTCTTTAGTTTTCTAGACAAAATTATTATTACTTGTATTTAAAACACTTACTTCCAAATTTTAATATTTTGTTCCTTTTTAAGGAAATTTCCCCTGTAGGGAAAAAACTATTACCGTAGGTCTCATGGTAAGACTTAAGCCCGAGACCATGATAACTTTTCATTTTGAGGTCCCCAGATATCAAAAACACAATTCGTTCAAATGTTTATATATGTATATATATATATGTGTGTCCGTAAGCACGATAACTCTCGTAAAAAAGGTCCAATCTTAATGAAATTTGGTACAAATGTGTAAAGCACCATTTATTTGTTCGAGTTCGAAAACCAGACGAATCGCACCATCCAAAGGTTTTTTTTGGTGGTTTTGAAATTCAAATCAAATTTTAATTTTTACTACTGAATTCAGCATACAAAAAAACAATTTGGTATTTTGATCATTGCTCTACGTCAATTGGTTACTGAGATATTGAAAGTGCTAAACACAGTACTTTGTCCAATGTTATTCTTATGGAGAAAAAGGAAAATTGTATATCCCGCTTATTTATGAACATAAACTGACGAAATTTGGTATATGGCTTCATATGGTTGTGGTTCATTGTTGTTTGCACAAAAAAAAATTTTTTGCATATGGTTCCCGTAGCAGCAAACCTAGGTACTTGGTCCTATGTTATTCTTATGGGAAATAATTAAAATGTTATATAGCGCTTATTTATGAATGGTTATGGATGAAACTTGGTATGTGACTTCACTAAGATAAGTTATATTGATATTTGCATGAAAACCCATTATTTAGTGTTCCTTGTTGCAGAAAACCTGCGTACTCACCCCCAATGTTATTCTTATGGAGAATAATTAATATTTTAAATATCGCTTGTTTGTGAATCTATTTCTTATGAAACCTGTTAAGTGTTTTAATGTGTTATATTATATATTCATAGGAATTTCACTGAGTATGCAGGTTTGCTGCGACGGGGTATTTATGTTTTTGTCCATTGGTTTGAAATATATTGTAGATGAAATTTGTTATCTAAAAGAGATAATTGTTTAATAAATCATAGTTATTTTTAAGTAATTGGATGTCTCAGAAAAGTAGCAACAAGGTCCTAACTGCCTTAAGCTGAAACGTTATAACTTTGTAACACAATGTCACTTTTGTGTTACCTGTAATGAGGCAAAGCCTGCCCTACAATCATCAGCCGTACGTGTTCGCTGTCTTTGTTCGTTACGCGTTGGTCTTCACTGAACGTGTATTTTATCCATCCAAGCCATTGCACATAACATTAATAAAACATATCTCATTGTTTAACGTTAGTTCGCTATTCCAGTTAAGTAGATTACCAAATTGAATAGCAATATTTACGTTTGGCCCATCGAGTGTATGAAGTAATTAGTTTTGTGATTATTACCGGGAAATTTGGAATGTGAGTTTTTAATTCTCAAAATGAATCTATATTTTACCATTATGCGCTTGAAAAAACCAACGAGTGTTTAATACTGTTAATCTTTTGTCTTTCAATAATAAAAATAAAATTAAAAATTATAATTCTAAAGAAAACATATTACATTTAAATATACAAACCTGAAAATACATTTGTACTTCTCTCATTTCTAATAAATATGGTAAAATTGTGGTGAAAGTTTTGCTTTTGTCAACATTTTATATCTTGAGTTTTCGTCGGAATAAATATTTCTTGATGGTCAGATGTAGCTCGTAGTTCTTATGAATAATAACGTCACAGTTGTTCTAAAGAAATACATCATACATTTTTATTTTATCATTCACTCATCGTTCATGCAAATTATAGTTTTTACTGATGGATGTTGATTACCTTGTACCATATTAAATGCATGGTGACCATTTTAAATCGTAAGTAGGTTTAAAGTCTAGATTTAACGCTTTAGGAATTACAGTGCTGTAGATAATTTTCTAATAACATGCTATAAAACTCAAACATATAATTTACTACATATAAGTTACTTTTGAAATGCATGTATTCGAAGAAATCTACAATACAAAACTTGAAGGTTATGCATTCATTGTTCTTAGTATCTGAAAAAAATAATATGAAACTATTTTATAGCTCTGTAAACATTTGTTAATATATTTTTAAGTCACATCCCCATTGGAGGTAGCAGCTCTGATGTTTACCCAACCGATGTATGGATTTCACTGATCAGATTATTACTCAAACATATGTTTATCAGCCGTATACTTTCACTAATTTCACCACAGAATGCCGAACAAACAATATTTTCGATATGTGCATTGGTTTAATGAAAGCAATTTTTTTAGGTCTAGATTAGTTGAAACTATGACCTCTATTATACATTTTACGTATAGTTCTGTTTACCTTTCAAAGTTCAGTTGTTTTGGTGTTTTATAATTATTTTTTTTGCGGGTAAAATATAACCTCGTTTGATATTCATCCTTAGAATTTATTTATTACTTTATCACCACAGAAGAGAACTTAATGATTTACATATTACATTTTATACGTTTAAAATTAAAGTAGATGTAACATTGTAGATCTAAAAATTATTAGTGATTCTTAGTTATTTCGAACATTTGTTTTCCGGAAATAGAATGCATTCCCTTTTTGCATCGATAATTTCCGAGCATAAACCAGTACATGCGTGCTACCTTAGTTTGTTTACCATAATTTCTAAGACTACACTACAGTTATAATTTAGGGCTCTAGATACAAGTAAAGTGCTTAGAATAGTAAAAAGTAACCGGGTCCTAACAATTTTGTTTTTAAACTCTTCAGTTTACAGCAATAAAGTTGAAAGATTCCCCAAGCTAATGGAATGGGGACAAGTTGTTTGTCAGGGCAAGTAGCTAGTAATTGTTTTGGAGAGCTAAGTATCAATTGATTTTATTCCAAGCTTTGTTGTGCCCCAGTGCTCCAGTTGAGTATCCTGGTTAAATGAGGTCATTGGTGGACTCTACGCGTATCGGATTGACTGAAAACTACTTTTAAAAACCAAGGATTTATTTATTAGAATGTAATTTACAACTCAAGTTAGCTAATTATAACGTTGCTTAAATTACATGTCATACAATTAACGCAAAAAACTCTGCTTAACAAGTTCCAGATTTCAAGCATCGCTAGTAAGTATCCGGAGCAGGTAACGGTTTTGGGAATACAATAAAGGGAAGAGAACTGCAATTGATTGAAGCCATCGGTGTCGGTCAAGTTGGACTGTTATTGGCAGGAGAAAGTGAAGTGAGAAAGCCTTCACTGTAATCCATCAAGCGAACAATACAGTTTAAGCGTAATACAGCTCTGAAATAAACGGTGTCATAGGAAACTAGCTCATATTTTTTCCCTTATAGCCGAATTTAATTAATATTTTAATTGAATTATTTATTAATCAATAGTATTATCCATCTAAAGTACGATAGCAAGTGAATAACATTCCCTAATGAGCTTTTTTCAGAAATATCCGTCCGGATGCTTTTTTGGGGTTACTACAGAATTATTTGATACACACAGTGGTTGTAAGAAGGGAAATTCCCTCTCCTCCCACCCAGGGTTGGATGGCAAGAAATTTCGAATATCCTCTACTAGTCAATGCTAACTTCACCCTCATACCAAGTTTCAATAAAATTGGTCAGTAAATAAGGAAGATATGGTAACTTTTGTATTCCCTATAAGAATAGCTTTAGAAAACGTACTGCATTTACCGCTAAATCAAAATTTCAATTTTCTCCGAAATCATTAGTTGCAGAGTAATAACCCAAATTACAAATTTAACTTTTTGAGATTTCTTTAATGGTAATAAGTAAATTTTTTGCAAAGTTTTTGCTTTTATGAAAAATGGAATTTTTAGACATTCTAAGCCCGATAACTTCTGAACACCATTTTTTCAGAAATGAAGGATTTGTCATTTTGTTTTGTACCTAAAGCACTCTAGTAGTGGTGAACTGAGAAAGAGGGGCCGTAATCGGCGCTTTTTCCCCATGTTATTCTTATGGGGATCAGTTTTTGGACCGACACCCGATCCCGCCTATACTAATAAGCCACAAGTTTCCTTGTTGGCCTATATTAATACCCAACCCTCGCCTATATTAAATATATTGTCCCCATCCCCCCTCTATATTTTTTAAAATTAATTTTCAAATTCAAGCTAAAAAACTATCTTTAGTGTTTATGGTCCGATTTGTTTAAAACTTGGATATGTTATTGTCGTAGGCAAGTGTTTTAATAAATTACACTTACATTTCCCAAATTCACTATTACGGTCAAATTAAAAATTATTTTTGAAAAATACTGCCAATTGCCAACTTCTTTATTTACTGTCCGATTTGTCTGCAATTTGGATATGATATTGTCCTAGTGTTTTAATAAATTTCACTTACATATCCCAACTACGGTCAAACTGCCAATTTTGACCCTATTTTAAAATTCATTTTAATACATCCTTTGCAGAAATCCACGAGTTCTGGCTACTTGGGAACCCGAGCCATTTGACATATAATAAATCACCTTTCCTCCTAATTACCTTCTCTACCAAATACATGTCTTTATATTTAGTCTTTAACAATTCTTCTGTATAAAATCCTCCTTTGATTATATTGCCATTTTCATCTTTCAAAATATAAGTCACAGGCTTTGTTTTCTTAACTTCTGCTATTGTAAAAAGCTCTCCCGTCCAGTTAGGGGTATATCCTTTACTAAATACATGTTTATATTTAGATATCCTTACACTATCCCCCACCTTATATCTTGGCTTTTTAACTTGTACTTTAGATGCTAACCTTTCATGTACATCTTTAGAGTTCTTAGCACTTACTTGGTTAGGCTTCATCCCTATGGATCTATGTACTTTATTATTATATATCCTTATTAACTTTGGAAGTAAATCCAACCACTTGTAACTCCCTTGTGCACTAAACTCTCTATACAACCAATTCTTTAAAGTTCTCTGGAACCTTTCCACAATAGCCGCCTTAGTTGTAGAGTAAGTGTGGTAGTGATTAATATTTAGAATTTTCATTAGTTTGGTAAAATGTTCATTAAAAAATTCTTTTCCGTTATCAGATTGAATATTTTTAACTCCCTTTGGGAGAATAGTTTTTATAGCTTCTGTGACTACTAATCCAGTTTTATTCTTTAGTGGAGCAGCATAAGCTTTTTTAGAAAATGTGTCTATTAAAGTTAAAATATATTTATTCCCAGAATTCTCTCTAGCATAATTCCGCATATCTATTAAATCTATTTGAACAGTTTCGTTTATACCCAACACCTTAAAAGACCTTCTAAAAAAGTTCTTTCTCGCGGGCTTATGCAATTCGTAAGCAATTTTTTCCATTTTTTATTCTTTATTTTTAATGTTAACGTATCTGCCAGTCTCTGTCGTTTCAAAAACACCTCCATTGCTACCAATTAACATACCATCACTCATTCTTTGATATACATAGTTTTTTGGCAAATATGCCCCTCCATCTAAAGTTTTAAATCCGCTTAAAGATGTAGGGTCTGCAACCAACAATTTAGGATTGTACATCATCAAATCGATTTCATTATTGTCTTGCATAAATTTATTAGTTTTATTGTTAAACCTTAATGCATGTGATTTTAAACAAATATCAAATTTAATATTGTCTTGTCTAAAAGTTTTAATATTATCGTCATACCTCAAAACCTGCGACATTAAACAAATATCACTCCTATCTTTGCCTTCAGGTACATTCTTTATTAATTTGTCCTCTGCATCCCACATATCGCTATCTAATGTTAATACATTATAATATTTATCCCCCTGTTTTATTATGCTTTTCTCACCCTTTGTTAATATTTGCTTAACAACAGCCACATCTTTTGGCAATGTTCCAGGTAAAATGTTTGTTAATTGCTTATTTTTACCATCAAATTTAAGACCATCTAAAGTCACAGTCTGATGTTTTGTAACACAATCGTTCTCATCAACAGCGGGTTTAACACGAACTAGCCTTTTATTATTAAAATCCCAAAAGTTTAGATCCATTTTTGGTACTTGAGAGACGTTTACAACATCATCGCTTTCTTTACCAGCCAACAAATTACTTATTTTTCGCTTTTTGGCATTCCAAACACCATTCTCCGATTCCAAAAATTCATAATTATTTTTGTCTTGTACAAAGACACCATCTTTTCTTATTAAAGTTTGCTCTAATGTGGGTACATCGGTTGAGCTTTCACCTCGTTTAACATTAGTAATTTTGCGTTTATTAGCGTTCCAATTATTATTCTTGGATTCTAAAAACTTATATTTAGTATTACCTTGTACAAAAGCATCACCTTTTCTGGTTAACGTCTGCCCCAAAGTCGATACATCATCAGTAAACTCCCCACCTTTAACATTACTAATTTTATAATTTAAAGCATTCCAACCATCATCTTTTAGATTTAAAGTAGTTTCTTTAAAACTTCTAGCTTCCGGTTTACTATACGGGTTATATACGCGATAAAATTTATCTATCATCTTTTTATTTAATAAACAATTCCACTTTCCCTCAATTCTTCTATGATAGAATCTATCTCATTATCCACTCCAGAATTTCCCGCCAATCGGCTTAACCAAAGCAGTCTTAACCTATCTACAAGCTCATTAGGATCATCCCAATAAACATAGTCTATTTTATTACCAGTTACCTGCCTTAAACCTTCACCAACAGTCTTAAACAGGGGTTTAATTATATTAAGATATTTAGTGTGTTTATTACTTGACATCGCCGCACCTGGTTTATAACCCTTTAAATGTGCATTTGTAGCTTCCAAAATCTCTTTATAATTTTGCAAATCAGCCTGACTATAGTTTACGGGTTCTTTTAAAGTTAACAAGTCCCACAATCCCTTTGTCCCTTTATAAATTTTTTCTCCAACTGTAACATCATCATTGGCAATTTGAACTTCCTGATTCCCAACAAAAAATTTATTTCCTTCTCGCCTAATACCATATGTGGTGTCTGTCATACTACTTCTACTAAGGTAATTTCCTAAATAGTCTGATGCTAAAAGACCAAAATCTAATTTGTGTGGTGTTATTTGTGTTATTCTTGGTATTCTAGACGGGGTCTTTTCTAAAATCATTGGGAGAACTGGCCTCTCTGTTTTTGTGGCTAAATTTTTTAATTCTTGCAAAGGCTCTATTAACGGTTGGAATGTTTGGAACCTCTCTTCAGCCTCTAGAAATTTACCACGTTTTAACGCCCTATATTTTTCTCTTATTTGTTTTGCAGACTCTACCAATTCTTGTTGAATATTTGTTTTCATTTTATTTACATTTTATTTATCTCATTTGTCAAAGGATTATACTCAAACACCTTATCGTGTATTATTAGGCAATATGCAGATGTGTTTGAAGGGACATTTTCTGCAGTTTCAATTTCTAATTTAATATCTACAACCCCCTCTTTGACCGATTCATTCTGCCTAGAACAATCTATTACAATTAGAGGATATTTCTTTATAAAGTCAGCTCTGTTAAACATAGGATCGGGGACGGTGTTGTAGTAACTCTCCCTAAACCTCACAAACATCTCATAAGCTTTAGAGGCATCTCCATTTTCAAAGTCGAGATTTAAATCACTATAAGGATAATATTCAGAGTTTAAAAACACTTTGATATTTTTCAATTTACAGTGATCAAATTCATCAGTTCTTTTTCGTGCACTGTTGTCCCTACCTGTTTGGAAACCAAATATAATATACCTGGGCTTCTCCAAACTCGAAGACGTCTTAACTGACCATGTATGTCTCTTGGTTTCGGGGTATGATGGGAGTTCGTGTAGCTCCAAACTTCTAAATGCAATTTGCAAATTTTTATTTTGCAATAACATCTTTTGTAATTGAAGCTTCTCCCCATCAGATGGTACCACATGCGGCATCACCCACTGAATCGATTTAAGTGTAATTTTAGGAATAGGATCGACCCCAGTTGGAGCATTAGATGTTGTTAATATACAATTTAAGTCGTTTTTGGATCTTTTCAACACCAATTCTTGTTTAACATTTACTAAAACCTTATTAAAATCCTCAAACACACCCATTAACAGCTCTAACGGGACACAAGTACTAAACTTGCCGCTTTTATGGAACTCCTTTAAATTTTCATCAGAATCAAATGCTACATTTGACAATTTAGTTGTTTTATTGTAAGAGCACAATATTTTCATAAGACTGGAAATTCCCGGATTTCTTACAATATCTATTTCTTTACCAGCAACTTCGTATCTAATTTCGTCAAATAAGAATGCAAATGCATTATTTATAAAATGTCCTTTATCATGATTCTCTATTTCTCCTTTAATATACAGATAACTCCTACATGGGAGTGTTAGTAAATCTTGATTATTTATGCATATTCGAATTTCATCGGAATTATTTATTGCTAAAGTGTTGTGTGGAACATAGGAGTGATTTGTAATTTTAACCACGCTATCGTCGTATTGGAATTTTCCTGTAACGTCTAGAAAATCTTCCATTTTTATTAATAGAAAATTTTAACTTCAACCCAACTGATCGCAGAAACCTGGCATTTTGTACACTCAGCCCGTTCTTGTAAATTCTCATATCTTTTTTATATGACAAGTAATTGTAGTTTCTTCTTTATTAAAGTCAATTGGCTTGTCGTGTTGATCTGCAAATGTAATGCTAACAACATCTAAACTTCTCTTATTTACAGGGAAGTATATAATATTTCTGGGAACCTCAATAATTTTGTAGCCGGGAGGAGCTTCTGGGTAAAAACTGTGTATGGTGTGTGATTTGTCACCATTCAAATAAGACCCATTCGCAATATTACATTTTACTCTAATCACATTTACATTATTTATGTTGATTTTATTTACGGATTTAAACGCAATATCTGGAGTAGAAAATCCTTTAAATCCCAATAATTCAGACCCTAAACACGGTTTTGTAAAATCAAACACATGGCCAGAATGTAATGTGGCTTTCATAGTTTTATTATCGGCTATAAGTACAAAATCTGGGAGTTGCTTTTGAATTTCCTTCGCAAGCTCAAACACTTCGTATGCACCTTCAGCAATTTCAATTACATTTGCGGCTTTGTGATCGTAATAATACACATCCTCACCCTCGTCTATAGTTAATTTTGTGTCTTTAAGTTTATTTAATTTTGGAACTAGCCCTTTGTAAAATATAAGTTTGACTTTTGTATTAATTAATGCTACTTTATTTTGTATAATAACTTCAACTTTACCATCTAATGCCCGGTTTAATTCGTCAATTGTGACCTCCCCTTTTGGGGTTGTAATTTTGTGCATTTTGTAATATGTCAAAGTACTTAGAGGTTTTTTAACATTAAATATAGAATTATAACTTTGAAAATCTACCAGCCCAATTACATAATCACCATTTAATTCTATAGGAGGAAAGAACACCGACTTTAACTCTGGCTCTGTGCCCGTAAATGTTATAGTAAATGAATCCATTTTTATAAACTAAAATTTTTCAGAAATGATAAACATAAAATTCCACAAATGGAACTGTTTAAATCTTGTATTTGATCAGTTGTATAGTAAATTTTAGATGGTACAAAATATTCAATTACCTCTTTTGGAGGCTGTATTCCGAAGGGGTCAAAATATATTACAACATCTTTATTTTTACGATATGCTGTCCAATGTGTGCCCCTGTCACTGTCTAAATTAATAATTCCACATTCTCTTACTTTTGGTCTCAGTTTTCTTAGCTCGTTTTTTAGGTACACTCCTCGAAAGTGAGGCACGTCTCTTGCTGCCTCTAACAGCTGAAAGTTGTCCATCTTTTTTATTAAATTTTAATCTCATTCCCATTTTTGCCTTGGCCTTCATCAAATTTGTCACTGCATAAGCTGCTGCTTTTTCGGCCAGACTGGCGTCCTTTGCCGAAACCCTAGTCCAAGCCTGGTCCGCTAATCTCATATCTGCCTTGTTCCGGGCGGCTGTATCAGGATTATTCATGTAGAATATGTCGTGCTCTTTACAATAAGAGTCTAGCTTATTTTTTGGAGGTACATTTCTGGCTAAATTTTCACGCACGTTAGTTCCGGGTCCGCACCACATATACGACGGCAGGTGGAGAGGGAAAGGAAGGTTGTTTATAAGGGTATTTAACAAGCCACGGCCTCTATATGGCTTTAAGAATAATCCCTTACCCTTCTTACACTTTCTCTTTGCCATTTTTATTATATAAAAAATTATTAAACAAAAGAACAAATTTAACACATAAAGAAAATACACCATTTTTATTATATAAAAAATGTCATTTATTCAACAAAAGAACAAATTTAAAATAGCACATAAAGAAAATACACCAAAGAAGTTGGGTCTATTTCCTAATAATATTCGCTGTCTTATAATAGGGCCCAGTGGTTCGGGGAAGACTGTTGTAATTTATAACTTAATTGTAAATAAACAAGGATTAAAGTTTACAAATTTATATATAATATCCAAATCTTTAGAACAAGAAAAATATAAAAAAATAATTGAAATATTCCGTCTGTGTGATGAAGTTAAATTACACACATATTCAAACTGTGAAATCACACCAAATGATGTAGAATCACACTCAATAGTTGTATTTGACGACATAAATAGTCCAAATATCACACAATTTTTCTCAATGGGCAGACACAAAAATATTAACAGTTTTTACTTGTGTCAATCTTACAGTAAAGTACACAAACATTTACGTGACAATGTTAATTTTCTAATATTATTTAAACAAGACGATTTAAATTTAAAACATGTGTATAACAATCATGTGGGAAATGATTTTTCATTTAACCAATTTAGAAATCTCTGCCATCAATGCTGGGATAGGTCTTAATATGGCTTTTTTGTAATAGACAAGGAAAGGCCAAAGAATAATGGCAAATAAAGATTTATGTTTGACCAATTTTATAGTGACCAAGGGCAAGGGTGTTGATGCCATCCACAATAAACCTCTTGTCGTCATCAAAAGAGAGTACCTTTTTGTTCATCGTTAATGTTTGCAGATGGTGGTTTGTGGATTTAATTCTTGTAACATTCTCATAGTAATCTTCCCCGGTTGCAAGACAGTGTAAGTAATGTTGGTGTCTTAAGAGATGTTTAACTGTGGCGTTGTCAGCTCCCTTTGCCTTTTTAACCTCTAGCTCATTTTGCTTTTCTTTTTCGTATAACCATTGTAAAGGAATGAAAGAGTATAATTTTGGCCTTAAACCACAATATTCATACATAATTTGACCATTTAATTCGTCTTTAAACTTGCCCGTAACTTTTTTGTTTTTATCAGAGTATAAGAAATGATCTTTACTATATGCAGAGGTGTCGAAACGGTCCAAGTCACATTGTATTTCCTTGTAAAAGTCCTCTGTTACTATAGAATAAAGAAGGCTGTCTGTGTCTGTCATTAAGAACCTTTTATTCTTAAATTTTGACATATAATTATAGTGGAAATCATACATTATTACTTTGCTGATATCCAAAATGGTCATTCCTAAATATATTGGTTTATCAAACTTTACAATTAATTTATTTAAATGCACAGCATGCAAGTTGTTATCGAACTTTTTGCTGCAGTCAAATCTTGGCTTTGTAACATACTTTGTTAACTTAGACTCGTCTACAAGATGTATATCACGAAACTTGCGTTGGTTCATAATTGTTCGACCAAAGAGACTGTTATTTAACAGTTTGTAAAAGTCTTTTTCAAAATCATGTTCAGCTTTTTGTCGCTTTTCAATATTAAAATTAATATAGGGGGCGAGCCATTTTGATTGTCTGAATTTTAAGATTCTGTGGTATTTTGTAACTACCAAACCCAGTTCTTCGTATTTTTTTAGTGCTTTATAATGTAAAATATATTTAGTTTTGTCATTTAAATTTGGTATTAATTTTCCATTCATTTTTTCTGGTGCGAGCGGGTAGTCATAATGCAAATCGTGTAAACTTTTATCGTATTTTAAATCAACTTCCAAAATAAATCCAAAGTTTTCATTTTGATTGTATTTATAATCTTTCTCATTTGTCCATCTAAAGCCATCAACGGGCAACGACTCGCACATTGCTGTAGAGTATAGCGAGTTGCAGTCTAAGTATACAAGATAGGTGCTTTCTTGATTTGGGTCATAATGTTCGCCCATGTACTTATTGTTGGCTTTAGCGTGGCGCGTGGAAATCATAATTACACCGCCTCTAATGGCGTGTTCTATAAACAAATGCATGTCAACGTCTTGAAATAATTCTAATTTTATGCCGGTCATTCTAAGACACGCCTCCCATGTTAGTCCAGGCGGTGAGTACATGTGGACAGGGTCGAGTTTATAATCCTTTAAACACAAGTCCCTAAATGTCTCAAACACATCAGCCAATAACAACACATCTGTTTTAAGGTATAAATCGTGATATTCTTTTAAATTCTTTATATTAAAATGATTCCATACGTTTTTAGCATGTTCATGTTGTGCAGGAGATATACATTCTTTAGTTAGACTGCTGTAAAATGCCTCTATGGGTGGGAGGGGCTCTAAAAACTTTTCTGGTCCTGTCATGTATTCGTACGGAAATTCGCCCTTACATTGTAGTAGTGGATTGTCTATAAATCTAAACGTATTTAAATTGGAAGCTAATTTGCTTAAGGGAAGAGACAGAAAGTTGTAGGAATCCAAAAATACCAAATCATCAACAGAGAACGAAATATACTTTTCCATGTCTTTTGCTATGCAATTCAATTTGCGATTGAATTTTCCCAAGTGTTGCATTATTAAATGACCGTCATAGTTTTTAAGATTGTGGAAGAATACTGGAATTTTCTTGGTTACTTTATAGTTTAAATTGCAAGAGTTGTGGGAGGGTCCTCGGAACTCGCCTGTTAGGTGGCAGTGGTCGCGCACTTTATCACACAGTAACGGTTGTTGGCATATGTGGCAGTGTGTAGAGTTTTGGAATAACATCTCTTGCTCTGCAGTCATTACAAGGGGAACATATACTCCCATCTGACTTTTAATAAAGTCATAAGTTTTAAATAACTTTTCGAAAAACACATCCATCACATTTTCACCGCTGTACAACTCTTCGTAAATAATATTAGAATCTCTCACCACAACATAAGCAAATCCAGAAGGCGTGTGTTTGCCACAGTTTATAAAACATTCGAAATCTGCATAAATCACAAAGGGAGCTTTAAGTTGATATTTGTAATTCGTAAATTGTAGTGTATCTTTTTTAGACATTTGTACTCTTTGGGCATCAAAGGTTTTACAATATGTTGTGTGACGTTCCAATATATCTTTGGTGCAAAAATGTTGCAAACAGAACTTGCAAAAATATTTCTTATTGTTGTGTTTTGTAGACCGTAGCATTAACTTATCAAAATCACGAATTAAACAGTAATGTGATTTCCGACCTTGTTGTAGAAGCAGCAGGTTGACGTGCGTGTTACTATTTAGTTTAGTTATTCTCAGTGGATATATTAATTGTCCTTCAATTCCATATACATTAACACTTATGTTATTTTGTTTTTCAAATTTATCAATGTCGGATATTTTTACGGGATATTTTATATTTGACATATTCAACTGACCTATGTGGGGTTCGTAGTAAAATACTTGATTTGCATGTTCTCCATGATTCCTTGGATTCAGGCTTGCTAAAACACTCCACACGAAACATTTATTATCACTGTTTTTAATATTTAAAACAGCGTGTTTTGATTTTATATTTTTTGGTGTAGGAATGTATGATTTGGGAGTTAGGGGCTTATATTTGTAAACATGTAGCTGCCAGTATTTAGTGTGGTCATATATCCATCCGCTGCCTTGGGCTTGATACTTGTGCATGGAGGTATCAATTTTAAAAAGTGCTTCTTTAATTTGAGTCTTTAATTGTGCTTTCTCAATTGATAAATTAGTTAAACTTCGAAAATCAGCAATACATTCTTTGTCAGTGATTAAATCACCATTATTGTCCACCGAGTGTTTGATGAACTTTACCCTCCTAATAAGAATCCATTTGATAGGTAGGGGACAAGATTGAAGGGTGTCTAATACTTCCACAGATTCACCGTTAAAAATATACAACTTGTAAGGTCGTTTGTCACATCGTAGGTGGTGGCGTTTCTTTTGACAGTTAATAGCCTTCTTACACACATTACAAGTATTGTGGTTCTCTAGCATATGCATTTTAAAATGATTGTTATTATCAAATATTTGATGGCATTTTTTACAAATTTTAGGAATAACTTTGTGAATGTTACGATAGTGTCTGATTAAATTGCTTCTGTTGGAGCAGGGCACGGAGCATATTGCACAGGACAACATGTTGGATGTAAATAAATTTTGAGATGACATTACTCTGCTTTTTATAAACAAGAAATTACCATTTGTTAAATTTTTTAAATTTTTAAATTTTTTTAAATTATTTAACAGCGGTTTTTAAATTATATTTTACAAGTTTACGAGAGTTCAAAAATTGCCATAGTGATGGATTAACTATTGTCCCTCCGTTGAAGACAGATTACAACTACCGTCGCAAACACTCACAGCTAACATAGAGTCCTAGGTGGAGAGGTGGGCCGAGAGACGTGGAGAGGTGAGAGCCAGAGTGCGGCGTGGTGACGTCATCTGGTGCCGGTGGTCGCCTCAATGTCGCTGGTGGCGTGTGTGGTGGCGTCATCTAGTGCTGGTGCCTTGTGTCGCTGGTGGCGCGTCCGGTGTCTTCATTCGGTGCTGGTGGTGGAAGTCACTGTTGTTGTGTGTTGTTGGTGGCACCTTATATACACATCAGATTTTCAATTTAACCAGGAAATTACCTCACATTGGCTGGACTTTCAACGAGGAAATTGCCTCTATGGTAAGTGGAAATTCTGGTCAATGTGACGCGTGCTTGCACATGACCGACTTAGTGTGTTAGTATGTCAGCGTGTCGGCGAGCGGTGGATTGTTGCGTGTGCAGGCAGCGGATCGTTGCGCATGCAAGCGGTGGATGTTTTAATCAGTTGGCAGTTCGACCGTAATAGTTGGGATTAAAACACCAATAACATATCCAAGTTTTAAATCAGTTGGCGGCAGTATTTTTGGGTAGAATTTATTAAAACACTCACAAATTTTAAATCAGTTGGCGGCGGTATTGGGAGAATTTATTAAAACACCCACACCAAAGATGGTTTAATTTTAAAAAATATAGAGGAGGGATGGGGACAATATATTTAATATAGGCGAGGGTTGGGTATTAATATAGGCCAACAAGGAAACTTGTGTAGGGCGGGATCGGGTGTCGGTGCAAAAACTGATCCCCATAAGAATAACATGGGAAAAAAGCGCCGAATAGTATGCCTCCCCGCTAGTTCACCACTACTCACTCTTAATATACAATCATTTGATCCGTTTCTGAGAAATTCGAATTTGTCATGTTTTTATGGTTTTTGAGGGGTATTACAGGGCATAAAAATAAATAAATAAAAAATGCCTGAGAATACCCTGGATTAGTACCTACATACTAAACTTTACAAAAAATGATTCATTGGTGTGACCACTAGGTATGTAATCATCCATAAGACGGATAGACAGACAGATATCACCTCAAAAACCAGGGAATACCAAAAAAGATACTTCTACCGGTAACTCAAATTACATCTTGACGAAAACTATACTTCCTCCATAGAGTCTCCTATATACAAGAGGAGAAAGTAAAAACTTACGTAGGAAATATAGTTATAGTGTACGTAGCACTAATTTGTTTTATTTATTAATTTTTGAGTAAAAGGAGCTTTCTTACAGAGAGCTAATGTGTACTTCTGCTTTTCAGTTAAACGATTAACATGCTATTTTGTAAAGTGTTCGTAACTTACGGTTTTAAGAAAATATATTTTAATTAATTCAAAAACAGATCGTTGGTAATGAATTGATTTGTACCATAAAATATAATTAGTTGAAGATTTAAAAGCTTCACTATTTTTATACATAAATATTTTATCTATATATTGAAAAAATTCCTGCTTTTTATTCACTCACTTCCTAAAGTAATTTATTTTGATGATTCTTTTAGCGAATTTCCCCTATAGGGAAGAAGCTATTACCGTAGGCCTCATGGAAAGATTTAAGCCCGAGACCATGACACATTTTTTTTAGGTCCCCAGATGACTAAAACACTATTCGTTCAAATTTATATATGTATATATATATAAATATATATATATATATTTATATATATATATATATATGTGTGTGTGTGTGTGTGTGTGTGTGTGTGTCCGTGAATGCGATAACTTGAGTAAAGAACGTCCGATTTCGATGAAATTTGGCTCAAATGTATAAAGTGACATTTACGACTTTAAGTTCGAAAACCAGAAAAATCGGGTCATGGGAGGGGGGGGGGTTTATGGGGGTTTCAAATTTTCCAAAAATCAGTTTTTTGCATTTTTGACTCTACAATGTTTAAAACACTTAGTTTTGGTTTAGACCATGTTATAGAGCTTAAAAAAAAACAAATAATATGGTATTTTGAATTATTAAGCTAGGTTAAGTGGTTGCGGAGAAAATCCAAAAAAACCTGCTCATAAAATCTCCTATGTTAATCTTATGGGAAAAAGGTTTTTGGCTTTTCCTAAGTTAATTTTAATGTAAACTTCACATTTGCTTTTACCAATCAACTCAGCTCCACAAAACAATCATTTTGGTGTTTAAATTGTGATTCTACGTCCAGCCGTTGCAGAGATATTCAAAGTGCTAAACACAGTACGTTGTCCAATGTTATCCTTATGGAGAATAAATAAAATTTGATATCTCCATTATTAATAAATGTATATTGATGAAACTTGGCACGTGGGGTCACGTACTACTGGTATATTGATATTTGCACAAAAAATTGATTTTTTGTTGATTATCCCCGTAGCAGCGAACCTGCGTACTCAGCCCCATGTTATTCTTATGGAGAATAAGTAAAATGTAATGACTCCCTTAATTATGAACATAAATTAATAAAACTTGGTATATGGCTTCACCTTGTTGAGTTATATTGATATTTGCATAAAAACCCCTTTTTTTAGTTTATTGTTGCAGCAAATCTGCTTACTCATCTCCCATGTTATTCTTATGGAGAAAATTAAAATGTTATGTAGTGCTTACTTATGATTTAATATTGATTAAACTTGGTATGTGGCTTCACCTAGTTAAATTATATTTATATTTGCATAAAAACCAATTGTTTGTGTTCCTTGTTTCAGCAAACCTATGTACTCATCACCAATGCTATTCTTATGGAGAATAATTAAAATTGTATATATCGCTTATATATGAATATATTTTTATGAAACTTGGTATGCGGCTTTATATGGTATAAGACATATATTATGAATTGGAAATTCGATGAGTACGCAGGTTTGCTGCGACGGGGGTATTTTATTTAAAAGGTAATTTCAAGTTCCAAGTCACTGTGAAGCTAAATATTTGATTTAAACTTTTATTTTGATTACATTCCGAGTTTTAAAATCGTATCAGCATAATTTTTCTTATAACAAAAACAGCTGTTATAAAGATTATATTCGCAAAATATTGTGGGGGCAGCTCGTTGATATTAAAGAAGATTTTAAAAACAATTCTTTAAAATATTTTATAAACATTCATCAGAACTAATGATAGTTAAAACCCTATTTAAATGGTAAAATTATAAATTAGATGACGATATTTGAAAGGTTTGCGTATTTACTTGAAAATAATATTTTAAAAGGGAAACACTTTTTGATTTAGTAGTAGGCCCTTAATATGTACCTATTGGGAGGTAGGTACCCAATACCTAAATGCCCAGGATTACAAAAATAACATTAAACATGACATAAAATAAAATTTTCCACTTTTGAAAATTATTTTTTGTGGTTCCAGGTAGGAATTCTGGTATAAATTAAGGTGGTTGTCAGTACAAATTCATTTCGTTATAAAATCGCTGACTCTAACGAAGCGTAACGGACATCAGTAAATGCAATCCAAGCCCGGAAATTATCCATGAAACAACCAACGTATCCTAATGGAATGTTGTGGCTGCAGACAACTCAAGAGCATTGTACAAGGGTTCTCCATGAGTCATATTGAGATATGATGTAGAGAGTTTTCCTAAATTTTTCAAACATTTTTAGAAAAGAGAGTGTATTGGTCCTTAAATCAAACTTTTTATTTCTAAAATGAAAATGTGTTATAGCTTTGGTGTTACTTTAATCATACTTATACAATTTACCTTTAAAGAACCTTGGTTGCTTTCTTTATATGTCCAATGTAAAACATAACTTATTTAAAAACACTCCTAAAGTACTAACAGTTCTTGTTTGTAGCTATTAGCTTACTTATTAAACAGATATATTCCAGTACCAAATGGGGTCATTCCACGATGTCGTCCCCAGTTGAACGTGGGTAGTTCGTCTGCATTGCCGTTTTTATGAGTTTGGGATAGTCTTGGGTCTCTCAATTCTTGTTTATGATATGAGTCTTTTTAAAGGTTTTCTGAGTTTATAACTCAGTAAAAACAACGTAGACTAAATTAAGTACGATAAAATAATATTAAATAAGTTTGTACTATCATCATACATAATATACTACGTAAGTAAAATAAATGATTTGGTCAAACACCAATTTACTCAACCATGTAGAAAGCTATATTTACGATCTTCTAATTTAAAGTAAAAACTAATATTATTTTATTCCTTTCTATCATTTACATTTTCTTTAATTATTCGGTAAATATAATTATGCGGAAGGCTAAACATTTTTGCCTTTTTACGTCCTATAATTCAATAAGCATTAGTTTTACATTCGGGGATTTTCTGACTCTTTTTGGCTTAAAAACTCAACATTGAAAAAATTAAAATCCCAAAAAGGGGGTTAAAGTTTTTAGATTGTTTCGCCTATCGATATTGTCCAACTGATTATAGAAAGGAATATCCCTACCAAATATCAAATAAATCGGACAAAAATTGCGACCACTAGAGTGCGAACACACTTAAAACGTGTTTAGAGGGTTATGTTGTGAACTTCTATAGTGGTCTCGGGCTTAGGTTTCACAGTGCGGGTCATGCTAATATTTCACTTTCCATAGAAAATTCACTAAGAAAACTACAACTGTAGTTAGATATAATCCGCATATCAGCTGTCTATTTACATGAATTTAATTACTAGAAAAGCACATGTGGCATAAACCAAATAAAACTCTCCTCCAAGTAAATAACATGGAGACTTGGAAGTCCCGTGGAGCAGAACCCTGAGGAATTTTTTAACGGCTATATGCCTATACTCCTGGGTTAAACATATCCTATATTTGTGCAGCAGAATTGGTTCAGTAGTTTTAGCATAATGGAACAATAGCCAGACAGTCAGATACTACCTCATTTTAGCGAATTCCCCCTGTAGGGAAGAAGCTATTACCGTAGGTCTCATGGTAAGACTTAAGCCCAAGACCATGATACATTTTTGTTTTGAGGTCTCCAGATGCCAAAAACACTATTCGTTCAAATTTATATATATATATATATCTATATACGTGTCCGTGAATGCGATAACTTGAGGAAAAACGTCCGATTTAGATTAAATTTGGCTCAAATGTGTAAAGTGACATTCATGACTTTAAGTTCGAAAACCAGAAAAATCAGACCATGGAAAGGGGGGTTTATGGGGGTTTAAAATATTCCAAATCAGTTTTTGCATCAGTTTTTTGCATTTTTCACCCTACAATTAAAAAAAAACTTAATTTTGGTTTTGACCATGTTATAGAGTTAAAAAAAAATAGTATTTTGAATTATTAACCTAGGTTAGGTGGTTGCGGAGAAAATCCAAAAAAATCTACTCATAAAATCTCTCATGTTAATCTTATGGGAAAAAGGTTTTTGGCTTTTCCTAAGTTAATTTTATTGTAAACTTCACTTTTGCTTTTACGAATCAGTTCGGCTCCTCAAAAAAACATAATTTGGTGTTTAAATTATGATTCTACGCCCAACCGTTGCAGAGATATTCAAAGCGCTAAACACAGTACGTTGTCCAATTTTATCCTTATGGAGAATAAATAAAATTTGATTTCTCGATTATTTATGAATGTATATTGATGAAACTTGGTATGCTTCACGGTGGCTTCACGTAGTACTGTTATAATGATATTTTCACAACAAATTGATTTTTGTTGATTATCCCCGTAGAAGCAAACCTGCGTACTCAGCCCCATGTTATTCTTACGGAGAATAATTAAAAGTGTATATATCGCTTATATTTGAATATATTTTTATGAAATTGGTATGCTGCTTTATATGGTATTAAGACATACATTATGCATTGATAATTCGCTGAGTACGCAGGTTTGCTGCGACGGGGGTATTTTTAATAGTAGTGATATTCTTCAAATAAATAGCGTATCGAAATGAAACATTCTAGAAAGGAAAGTTTTAGTTTTAAAACGTATGTCATAATTACATATTTATTACAATGTTTACTCAATATTTCCTGACATTAGATTTTTTTATCATCATCCGTCAAAACATAAATAAATTATAAGTTTAAATTATTATTGAACTCTGTATTCAACTCAATGACATTAATTTATAGTAATGGTAAAGTAGCTAATCATTGATGATAATAAATTGTTCTTACTATTTATATAGGGTAATCACTTACAAGGAAAAATGTACTTAGTACAATTTAGGTATAGAACCATTACAGCCCTAAATGTTGATTTTAAGGCTTACCTCTAAAGTTAAAATATTTATTTTTTTAATTTGTATCTTTATGTCTAATTCTGTAAGCCCAAATTTGACAATGAAATTGTGAGCGAACGTCGTAGAAAGCAGGGAGAAGTTTCATTATAAAGGTCTGGGCATGTCATTTTGGGAGAAATTATTCATTTTTATTATGTTCCGAACATTTGTTACGGAATTAAATAACAACTATTTAAATAGCATTGATAATTTAGACTCGTCTGCTTTGTTGGCATTAAAACATGATTAAGTGGCTACGTTGTTTGTGAACTGCCATGTGTTCCTACTTCTAATATTTTTATTTCATCAGCATGTAAAGAGTAAAATAAATCAGATGAGGCTGAGTATTGGAGCAAGGTTAGGCCCCTTCAAGCCACCAGTATGATCTAGACCTAAAATTGTCGATGGTTGATATAGTAAATACTATTTTGTTCCCTCTCCTTTGGCCTTTTCTGGATTAGAAGTAGTAATTATTAAACATCAAAGTGCTCATTTTTTCGTTTTGCTCATTTATTTTACAGTCCATTTTATATTTTAATTTTATGATATAAGCAACTATTATACACAACATTCGGATGATGGGGGAGGTAGACGTCTACTTAGCTAATTTGTTTTCGAGGCAACAAACAAGAAACAGCTGCTGATTTTGTTGTCTGGCTTAGTTAATTAAGAATCTCTCTGACTTAGTTTACTCCATTTATTAAAAGTAGTATCTTTATTATCGTTTTTATTATTTTCACTTTTACGTTTCAGTAATAACGTTAGTAAAAAACAGAAAAATAATAACTTTTCAACACTATTCTCTTGACAATCACAGATGGTTTTGGGCTTAGTCCAAACAGTCCTTGCAAAACCAATGATTGCAGAACTGTCTTCTTTGATGAAATTTATGTGTCTTTAAGTCTATGGACAGAGATGAATAAATAATTTGTTAAGTAAAATAAACTCTTCATAGTAAATATTTTCATCATGATGTTTTTACATAAAGCAATATCAAAGACTTGGCTGTTAATTTTAAATATATGTTTAGAAAATGTTAAACACTTTTAAGTGTTGTAAATATATTTGTGTAACTAATATAGTTTATTATTATTTCACACTTATTTTGTCGAGACTTTTCAAAACCGGATTAAGTTGACTGACCTTAACAAGCAATAAAAGCCAGTTTTTTTAGAGGTCGCTGGAGTGTTTGAGACATTAACGGTAATTAGAGAGATGGAACTTGTTTACAACTTTTGATGCAGAGCATTCGCAACACCACTTAATGTAAAGCTTTCAGGTTGTAGGTTAATGCAATAAATATACCTAAAGTCTGTCAATCCGTCTGAACGCCGCTTATAGTGCCTTGAAATTTGGAGTTTTTTTTGTGTTTTTCATGTGAAAACTGAAAATGGTTAGCCTGTATTACTTTTACTTTGATGTGCCAGCTTTTGTCTGCACGTAAGAATAAACAAAAACCGGCTGTACCGGAATTAGAAAATACTTTTTCCCTTTGCCATGTGGAGGTACGGAAATCCTCTGGCTGATTCCATTTCATCGTGAGGGCTTCCACAAGACAATTAGGGGACTGGGTAATAAATTCTGTTAGAGTCCCAGAGACTCCTATTTTAATCGGCCTATATTAGTAAATTTTTTGAATTTACTGAAAATTGGGGGCCCCCGTTGTCCTTCCTCGAGGTGACTGTGTTCAACGCTTGACTGATTGCGCTGAAATTCTGGAGGATGTTTGGTAATGTACCACTTACAAATATGGCCTACTGCTTTTTGAAAATCCTCTTAGATTGCACCCCACTAGTCATCAAAACTATTATGTTTATCATTACGTAGAGAAAAAGACGAACATGTTAGGGAACTGACTCAATTGCCTTAAAATTATTAAGTAATTCTCGAATAAACCTGAAATATCTTAGAAACTGAAACACTATAATCTACATCTATGAATACGGAAAACCGATCATCCCCCAGGCCAAACCTCTACACATAAGACCACAAAATTTGGCATGTATACACTTTCCATAACGTAGGTAACTACTAAGAAAGGATTTTAAGAAATTCCCATAGGGCTTCGCCCCACGGTGAATCAAAGTTCCGATCCTGTGTTATTCCTATGGACATTCACTTTAGTTTGAGCTTATGAAAATTTAAACAGCTGAACATATTTCGTAGTAGTTCCACGGGCTACATACAGAATGCAGCACACACAACTGTTGTATTCATGGGTGAAACCGGGTATGAAAACAGCTAGTTTAACATATGCCTTCTCCTATTTCGAGAATATTTTTAGACTCTAACCGTATTGGGCATAATAATTCCAAAGCCAAAATCTTCTTATTGATAGACTATGTCTGGTTTTCGAACTTTAAGTCATAAATGTTCCTTTACACATTTGTACTATATTTCATCAAAATTGGACCTTTTGTACGAGAGTTATCGCAACTCACGGACAGACACACCCACATATAAATACATATATATCTACATATATATCTATATATATGTATATACAAAGTTATCCTATATGGTGTTGTACTGCGTAGCAGGTTAGTTGGACTAGTTCTCCAAAGCGCCAAAAAGTAGGAGCACAATTCAGAGAGTGAGTTTATCTAGCCCCCTTTAATATATACTACCAAAATGTCAATGGTTTGCGTAGTAAGCTTCCCGATCTTCAGCAAACTCTCCCAACCATGCCATTTGATACCTAAATTCTCTGTGAGACTAATTTAAATGCTGATATAACCGATGCTGAATTAGCTATGACAAGTTTTCAGATTTACAGGAAGGATAGATCGTCCCTGACAAGCCAAAAAACTAGTGGTGGTTGCGTCCTCATAGCTGTCAGTAATAGATTCTCCTCCTGGCATACAAATGTGTCTCTTCAAACAATGGAATGCGTCCTGTTCCTCGCATTTAGAACTGGACGTCTGACTGTGCTTCTCTGTGGTGTCTACATTCTTCCCAATCAATCTCCCAGTGTCTATTCCGTGTTCGCTGATGCTGTTGAGGAGGTCCTCACTCGACATACAAATTTTTATCTAATTTCCATCATGGGTGATTTCCACCTTCCCAATATCGCTGATTGGAACAATACCTGTGGGCATATCATAGATTCCTCATCGCAGATTGTTGCTGATCTTGCTGCAATATTTGACCTGCACCAAATAAATAATGTCCAAAATGTGCGTGGTGTCATTCTTCATCTGTTTTTTTCTTCTCTGCCCGCTTACCAAGGTGAACGTTGCACAGGATTGTCTGTTGCAGGCGGACCCCCATCACCCTCCTTTTGAAATTGAAACTGATATCACTTTCACCCGTAACAGCAGGCGAACTACAAAAGAGTTCAACTATAGGAAATGTAACCTAAATGAGGTAGAAAGATGGATCCATAGCGTTCCTTATCCAGTAGACTCTGTAAATGTTGAAGAGGATTTCAACTTGTTCTACTCCTCCCTCAGTGAGACAATTAAAATAAATAGCCTGGTCAACATGATAGGGATACGTCCTTTTCCCAAATAGTTTACTGGTGAACTGAAAAATCTTGTACGTTGCAAGAAGTCAGTTCATAAGAAATACAAAGCAACACTCGATGAGAGTTTTCTTGTTGAGTTCCAATCATTCCGTCGTCAATGTAAGATCTTATCAAGGCAATGATACAAGAGATAAATGTATTTCATAAACGATTCTATACCGAAGAATACCAAAGTCTTTTGGAGCCATGTCAACAGCCGGAGAAGCCGTCCTATACTGCCTGATACTCTTATTTTGGATGGACCTGTTGCCAAGTCTCCTTCCCATATATGTGAACTCTTCGCTCGGTACTTTATTACTATCTTCAAACCCCTTCAGAGTCTGACTACTCAGAGCCCTAGTGAAATTAAGTTGGCTTTAAGTACCTGCTATGTGAACTGTGAGGAGGTGAGGAAAGTTTATCTCGTCTTGATGCACAAAAGGGACCTGGTCCAGATCTCATCCCACCACTGGTTCTTTGATACTGAAGCTCCATTATTGCGCCTTTCATCACAACATTTTTCAACTTGCTAATGAAATGTGGAATCTTTCCTGCAGCCCTAAAAAAAAGATAACTCCAATCTTTAAGTCTGGTGACATATCTGATGTTCGCAACTATCGGCCTTTTGTGATCCAGTCCTGCTTGGCCAAGGTATTTGAAAGAATTATGCTGAGTAGGTTTTCCCATGCCTGCAAGAATTTCATAATCCCTGAGCAGCACGGTTTCTTATCTGGCCGCTCTACGTCAACCAATATCGGAGTACACTAACACTACATCATATCTGCTTTTCAGAATTGTCGTCAGTTTGATAGTGTGTATCTAGATTTCGCAAAGGCATTTGACCGAGTGAATCACATCCATCTTCTACAAAAGTTAGAGGACTTCGGTATTGGTGGTCAGTTGCTGAACTGGTTTGAGAGTTACCTCTTCTGCCGTTTGCTTGCTGTTGGGTTTGGAGGAGCACTTTCATCTTCTATTCCTGCCCAATGTGGCGTTCCCAGGGTTCTCTTTTGGGACCAACCCTTTTTTCATTTTTCATCAACGACATCTCAAAAAAGTATCCAAGCAAAGCTTCTTCTTTTTGCTGATGATGTCAAAGTTTTCTGTCAGGTGACCTCATCAGAGTTGCTCAACTGTTACAAGCCAGTCTGGACGGAGTTGTGACCTGGTGCGTAAACAATTGAATGGAATTTAATATTACCTAGTGTGCCATCATGACTTTAAAAAGAATATTATCTCCCTTGGTCTTTGATTATTTCATTGGTGGTTTGCCTCTACGAAGAACTCAATCAGTTAAAGATCTTGGTATTGTCTTCACTCCAAATCTAAGTGCTGACGATCATCTGAAGCATATCTGCAAGAAGGCCAACAATGCTCTTGGTTTCATCTTCCGTATTTCAAGGGATGGCCTCTCCACACAAACTATTCAGACGATCTACATTACTATTGTCAGACCACGTCTTGAGTATGCCAGCATAGTTTGGACTCCGTATCAACTGGGGTACAGATGCATGCTTGAAAAGATACAAAATCGTTTCATCAGGTTGATTGGAGTCAGACTTGGTTACCGGTTCTACGATGTTCCTCTCCTCCAGATGATGTCAGTCTTTAACGTCCCTAATCTGGAACCTAGAAGAGAACTCCTGGACATGGTCTTCCTCTACCAGCTAATCAGTGGTGCGGATGAATACCCTGAGCTTCTTGAGCTTGTCAGCTTTAGACCGCCTGAACGGAAAAGATCCCTGACAACTTCCTCCAATTTGCTTTATAGCAGCAACTACAGCCACTACAGCCTAATGTGTCGCCTGCTGAGAACGGGAAACAGCCTGTCCTTGAGTGTTGACTTCTTTGGACTGTCCACAGCCGTATTGAGGCGTCAACTCGTAATGATCCTTATGTGTGACATCTTGTTTACTTGTATTATGTGGGGTTTTCACTCATGTTGCTAGTATAGTAATCTAAAATAGTATAGTTACCATTTTTGTTTCTTGTGTACTTTTGATATGCTATTACTATTGTTGTTTGCCACTGGAAAACACTATTACTGTTTTTGTTGTCTGGGTTCATTATAATTGTTTGTTTGTTGTAGGGTAATCATTGAATGTATTAGGGTGTCCTAATTTTAGCTAACATATGCATCATTGTTGTATTGAAAAACAATTTTTATTACAGTTATCTTATATATTCTTGTATCATTGCTATTATGTTTATCACTGTTGCTGTTTGTTGTAAGTATCATTGTTGCATTAATGTCTAAGAAACTGTCATTGTTGTTGCATGGATCATTACATTAAGGCTAAATTGGCATGTATCCACCATACACTGTCAACTTAGATTAGTCAGAACAATTGTATACAGTGTTTCAGAATTCGTGTCGGATACTTTAGGGTATTGTTCCTGGATGCTTAGTAAGCTCATAAATAATAAGCATTTTTTTTATATGCGTAAGTGGCTGTCTGTCTGTCTGTATGTGTTTTAAAGAAAATCATTTTTTAATTTCAAGTATGTTTAAGATAAAGCTTTGAAACTCTGTATATGGGTTTTAATTATCAATGTACATAAGTGGAATTTTTTCAAAATTTGAACTTTTCAAAATTCAAATTTACTACTATTAGAGCAATTGTTCTAATAGTAGTTGTAACTAATCACACAAGTGGGAATAACTTTGGTATTTATCAACCGATTGAGATGCAAGTTATCTGTAATTATGTAGAATAAAATAAAAAAAAATAAAGTTGTTCTTGTTAATTTTTTGTAAAATAAAGTATTTTTAAGATATTTGAATTTGAAAATTTAAAGTTGCCGCCATTTTGTATTTTGAAAATTTAAAATTTTGAAAAATTCCAGTTATGTACATTGATAATTAAAACCCATATACAGAGTTTCAAAGCTTTATCTTAAACATACTTAAAATTAAAAATTATTTTTTAAAAACAGATACAGACAGACCGACAGCCACTTACGCATATTAAAAAAATGCTTATTATTTATGAGCTTACTAAGCATCCAGGAACAATACCCTAAAGTATCCGACACGAATTCTGAAACATCCTGTATACTTGTTTTGTCAAACATTGTAAATATTGGCATTTGCCATTGAAATAAAAAAAATTAAAAATTAAAAAATTAACTTCAGACGTGATGTAAATTTCGTAGCGTCTTAGTGCTAGAGTTGTAATCGAAATAAAATTTTCGTTTTTACTTTGTTCAATACATCTCGATGAACTAAACTTGATTTTGGCCATTGGTTGTCCTTAAATATTGGTTTGAATCTCTCAATAAAACACGAGATAA
This sequence comes from Allygus modestus, assembly GCA_963675035.1. Lineage (NCBI taxonomy): Eukaryota > Metazoa > Arthropoda > Insecta > Hemiptera > Cicadellidae > Allygus > Allygus modestus. Next base: position 147,525,328 of record OY776112.1, on the reverse strand, counting down.
TAATTTAACATTCATTTAGGAAATCACCTAACTTTTTAGGAATATTTGTAAAGTAAAACTGATTATTATGTTATGCGTTAATGCTATAAATTATTGTAGTATACATATCTGTCAACCTGGTATTCATGTACTACAGTATTTTTGTCTATATTTGTCAAGAAAATATTCATGTTTCAAACAAGAACTTTCAAAACGAATAACGTAAATCTTTACTATTTGTCAATTACTGTTTACAATTATTTTTACTTCTTCGAGTGCTTTATTATGGAAATATGATTGGTAAACCCATAAGTTAAAATAAATAATGTTCTCGATAAGAATATATTTTTGGTTATAAGAATTCAAATAGTACGATGTCCAATACAAGCAATAAGGTCAAACAATAGATCGAAACAGTTCTCTTGGGTCCAATATTTTAGAAGATGGCCAGCTCCTAAGCATTATGAAAGTCGTTGACTATCCTGTACCCTAATATGAGTAAGGGTTGCTTGCCTGCAACTCTGACCTAAAAAATGGCTCCAAACGATTACCTTTAAAAGTTGTAATTAGCTAATTTATGGGTTAAACATATGTTCGAGACAGGTCTCGTCCTTAGGAAAAAGTCTAATTTTGTAAAAAACTAATTTGAAAGTAAAAAATAATATTGGGGTTATGGAGTTTCAAATCATAAAAAAATAATCATAAAAGCTGATTATAATTATTCAGTGAACTGACAACGTAATATTAACGTAATAACATATTTCCTGAGAGCAGTAACTAAATCCATTGAATACAGATTACATACAGTGTGGTCATGTCACATCCAAAATAAAACAAAGACATATTGAGCTATTATAATAACTGCAGTGACCTTAAACAAGCACAAAAAGAGGCAAATGAGCTAAGTAAATCTGCTCGTTAGTAGGGGAACTCAACATTTACTCAACAAAAAGTAGCTTCTTGTCAAATATGGCTAGATAGCTTTACCTACTGGAATCGAGACAGTCCATGCTTCATGTTACTGAATAATTGAGTCTACTTTAGTCTAATAAGGTCTGGTCTTATAAAGAGAAGGAGTTGAAAGCTGCAGCATCGCAGTCCCGTCACGTGCAGTATTGGATGCAGTACACAACACCTTGGTGGCTTACCTCTACCGTTCTAAGCAGTAACTCTTCCCAAGGGATACTATAAACACTATACGAGTATTCTCCTTCCAGTGCTGACTGGATAATTTATGTTGCTAAGGATTGCACTGAATTGACTATTTATAGAGGGTACAACTTTAAATAGATAGAAAGTTTTGGTATGACCTACGTAGTCAGTAGTCAGTAAAAAAAAAAAAAAAAATAATTGTTAGTGAAGATATATTTTACTTTAAGTCATGATATTGTTACTAATCCTTATACATTTTACGTAAACTTACTGTTTTGGAAAACTTGCAAAGAATTGGAATTGTTGAAATTATGCTAGGTAGGCTAATTATTAAATATTCCTAGGTAAATGTTGAAATTATACACATATTTGTACTAAAATTAGTTTTGTTTAAAAAACATAATTTATTCCCATACTATGTTTGGAGGTCAAAATTCATGAATTATAATTAACTTTCTTCATTGGTAGGGGAATGTGCAATCTAAATTGAGTTCTAAACCACCGAACGATAGCTTAACCAAGCTTAAAGCTTTTGAAGTGAAATGTATAAATTTGAACTAAATTTCTAAAGAGGTTTCTTAAATATTAAAAATTTAGTTAAAACAAAAACAAAAACAAGGTGTCAACCTTACATTGCATTTTTAGTTCATTTATAACCAGGAAAAACTAGCTATGCTTGTTTCTGTATTTGAACCACATATTGAGTATTCATTCAATTTTGATAATTTTTAATTATAGGAAATAACTTGAAGAATTTATATATCAATTTGTATAATATAAAAATAGCTTCAGTCAAATTAATATTTAACTTCTAATTTAATTAGTATTTTAGTATATGGAAGTATTTTTTCAATATAACAATGATGTGTACAGTGTTATAATGTTAAAGAAGTACGATACTCGATCTTATTTTTGCAGTTTTAGCCAACAAATTTAGATATCAGAAACTCAGCATTACTTGGGCGTTTGTCTTTGTTCTTCCTTTAGACTGTAAAAATATGACATGATATACTGTGCACATTGCCGTATTTAACATGAAAACAATTCATTTTAAAAATGTTGAAACTTCCAGAAACATTATTTTTAAATGTATATATTTATAGAGAGAGAGAGAACGAGAGAGAGAGAGAGAGAGAGAGAGAGAGGGGGGCGAAAGATTAACTCATGCACTGTGTTCCGAGTTTGAACAATAACAAACTCAATCTATAAAGAAAAAAATCATTCAGATTTATAGCTTAACCTTTAGCATAAAAAAATTTATTAACTAAGAAAATCATCTATTTACATGTACTTCCCCAAAAACTTGTATAGCAGTTTAACGCGCAACGCAGAACAGATCCTGGCAAACAGTGACAAACAAAAAGTTGTAATCAACCCAACTGTCACCACAGTTCTAGGAGGCTAATTTATTGTCCTAATCCGGTGAGGGAGACACAATGATAAACGGACGGCGGTACACAGGAGAGCTGAGATTTCACTTTTGGCAATGCAATTTGGAGATTGGTGTTTTTACCATTGATAATTCCTCTTAAAGAGTTTAATCCGTCGGATGTATATTTCCCTTCATCGTAAGGTACATTTTCATAGTGTTCAATCAATGTTAATAAAACACATAACAAACTACTGTGCGTTGTGGGTGTTATTACTAAACAATTTATAAACATTAAATTTTTACGGGATTTAATAAAAGATGTCTTGCAACACTAAACAATAGATTTATACTTATACTGAATTCTTAAATTTTCATTCTGCAGTTTCACTGAGAATATTTACAGATGGAATTTCTTCAACGGAGTAAATTTGAAATTAAATGATAACAATAATATCATGGAATGTTAATTTTCTAACTTACACAAACAAAGGAACAGTCTATTATTGATCTATTAAAAGCATTAAGTAACTGTATTGTGTCAAAAACAATATTATGGAGTTTTTGACTTTTCGTTTAATTTTTTTACTGCGAGAATCTTACTCATAATAATATGTGATAATATACAACAAGAGTGTTTGCAAAGTTTGTGCGTAAAAAACCTTTATTTAAAAAATTTATTTATTTGATTGAGAGATTTAAAAATTAACAAAACATTCCTTATAAAAAAACATGTCACTAATTCGTTCACGTAATTCGTCTTAAAGTAATGAAAATATGGTAAAAAAGAAACAAAAATATGTTTTTTTCTAGTAATGTCTAGCGAAAATCTACAGTAAAATAATCACTGGTTAGACTGCGCTTAGCTGGCCTGTTACAGAAATTCACCTATTCCGAGAAGGAATACACACTTCGTGGAGGGAGTTTAAAAGAAATACAAACTGTACTTTTCACATACATTATTCTTGTCACCACCCTGCTATAATTTATGGATGTAGCCCCGGGATGAATGTTAGGATGAAAATCCAAGGCCCGCCCTGGCTAGAGTTGTTTAATCAGAACTATTTTAGTTGTACAATAGTGTGCCATGGGCGGTACGACATTAGTTAGTTCTGAGTTTCTCCTCAACCCACGTCTGACTAGCAAGCAGCACCTATGACTCCAACGTTCTCATCATTCCTTTCAGGCATACAATAATGACTAATATAATTATGTTTTATTACTAGGAGTACTTTCTTATATCGCGTACGAGGATTGAGCTCACAGTTAACAATACAAACAAAAATGTTTCAATTGACAATATACCTTATGGGCCCCCCATTATAACTGCAGATTGACAATGATATACAAATCCAGAACATGACAAACAATGAGGCCTGAAATCTATCAATCAGTCAGTCAGAAAAAGTGCATATGAAGTAGTTATACTCACCCCTCAGTCTCACTGAGGGCTGTATCATCTAGGCCCTCATAATAATGAAGATGAAGATTTTGATAAAATATAATATGTTGGCGACAATAAAGGCCCCCAATCAGTGAGAGCACGTGGTTTAAAAGTAGTTATTTACACTTTTGTCCCACTAAAGGACCCATCAGAATTGTTATTTTATTGTAGCTTAATATTGCTGTAAAAATATATAGTATAAATGCAGGACTTGATGAACAATACGTTTTAAAATCAATCAATTGGTTTTGAATGTCTAAATATTTTAAACTCTAATCCAAAGGTTTTAATGTAACACATTAGCCTTACTGGGGGGAGCATGCCCCCAGGCCTCCGATTATTATTGTAGCTTGATACTGTTGTTCAAATACATAGCCTATAAATATAGAACTTAAAAAAACAATGAGGCTTAAATCAGTCAATCTTAGTTTAAGAAGAATGAATTGCCTTATTTTAAAAAGAAAGTAAAAGTAGAGTCTAATGTTAAATATAATCTAATAATTAAAACTCTTTGACCCACTTCTTAGAACCCACCAGTCATTGTTTCAAGGTCAACCATTTTGTATATATCTTAATATATACAAATGGATCCCTATTTCCCTTGGTCACGCCATCACTTGAGAATTAGTGGACCAAATTGAATAAATATTTTTTGTTGTGTTCGTTTATGTCAGTATAATGTTCTTATGAATGACAATTTGTAATCCGACCTAAGGGCTCTGCTCCACAGGCCTTAAAATTTCCCATTGATTTGATATAAGTTCAGTTAGTTACACCAAGCAGCTGTAAACATACTTGAAAGGCATAAACATATGTTGATTATGGAATTAAAAACTACTTGAATGGAAACTCTCATTATGGAAATAAAAAAAGTACTTGAATGACAACTCAAACTCTTTTTTGATATTCAAGTGAGCATAGCGAACCAGATAATCCGGGAAGCGAGTGAGCGAAGCGAACAAGCTCATCTTGAAAATGAACGAGTATTTGAAATAAAACAAATTCAATGAAATTAGGACAGGACAACGTCTGTTGGGCCAGCTAGTTATATATATTTATGATTACGTGCATGGTTCAGTTTTAACAGACGCTGTATAGCATTTAAATTTCCAAAACATTATGATCACATTCTTTTTAAGTAACGGTGTATTATGATCCCACTTATATTTTATATTATTGACTATCTTTGAGAGCTAAAAATAAAAATAAATTTCTCATTAGAAACAACACATCTAAACTAAACAAAGATATTGATGACATTAGTGTATGTCAAAACCTTCAATTTAATACAAGAACTATTCAATAGTTTTTGCTAGTAATGTAAGTCATTTATTGAAAGCTGAACAATATTTGTTATGGCTGTAATAAACGCAAACATTGTGCGTTAAAAACACATAAAAAAGAAAATAAATGTAATTATGACATAACCAAACCCTTTAATTTAATACTAAAACAGTTACAACTGGAACATTAGTTTTTGCTATTAGATTTACATAAAGAATTTCTTTTTTAAATGTTGATCGGGCTGTTTTGGGAGCTTAAAGTATTTTGTATTGAGAAAAATCTATACTTATAATGGTTGTGCATGTGCGTGTGTGTCCCATATGATTTCGAAAACCCCTACTCAAAACTGCTCCGGACCATAATGTTGTAGAGGACCAACAAATTGTAGGTAGGTACTTTTTGCTTTTTCTCCAGACCTCAGGACTCTGCCCCAATGGCATCAAAAGCCGCCATGTTATTCTTATTGAGAAAATATTTTGGTCTAACGGCTCCTCAAAACTTGCTTCCGGACCTTAACACATTGTTGGGGGACTAAAAGACTGAATATTTTTCATTGCTTAGTAGGATTTCCATAAATCCCTTACAATGGTTGTTCCCGGCAATACAGGTTTAAATATTAGTGGAATCAACATTTGTTATCTGGACAAATTATAAGACAATATCTTTTGAGACCGAATATAACTAAAATCTAAATAACCGAAACCAGGTTAGACTTTCATAAGTGGAACGATATAAAAAATAGAATTAAATTGTTCGATAGGGTATTACGATTAATTAGATTTATATATACATTTACATAGTGGTTATGGTTTCGGTTAGGCCTATTAAGGTTTCGGTTATTTAGGTTTCAGTTAGGCGTAAAACAGGCGTGACCCGGACACTTTTTTACTATTTTTAGGTTATAGTGCCTTCCCATTAACGATGTCACCAATAAAAACCAGACTATTGTAAAGTGTGTTTACTATTCACTATATCCATTTATCTTTAGCCTAACTTATATATTATAATGTTGGATGTTATTATAAAAACAATAAATAAAAGTGTCCGGGTTAACCTCCACAAACGGTCTTGAACTGGACACCCACCTAACTAACGTTATAACGTATAAACTAACCTCCCCTGTCCGTAGTTGGACGGTGTTTTAAGGTCTGCAAATGCCTTTGAACCGATCGAAGGCTTAAAAGTAAAATAAAAAAAAAATTGTTATGGGTTGGGGATTTTATTCTTTGAAACTAAAATTTAACCAAGCAAAGAACCGTAAGGGGAAAAGACGTTTAAAATAGAGATTGAAACATGGGGCCCATTATTATTTTCCACAGACATGATCACGTATGGTCGATTTAGGCAAAGAATACTTTTTCGCCGCTGTTCTTATAAACAATACCGTATCAAAGCTAAAAACCCCAATGTTGTTATTACTTATGGCGGGAATACTGTGTTTACGGTAGGGAAGAGTCGTAACGGTTGACAAGAGTCACATCCACGGAGTATAATTAAAGTGTCCGGGACAAAACTGGAATAGGCCTGTCGTAAATGTGAATTTTTTTAAATATAAGTTTTTTATTTCTTTAAATAGCATAGCATTATGCGCGCTTAAGTTTTGAATAAAAATATGCCTTATTCACGAAAACAATCGGACAAACATGAAAAAAATTACATGTGTTAGTTAGAAATAATATTTTATTTTTGCGAAAAGTCGTCAGTTATAAACGATTAGAGCATGCCTCGTTTAAAACAAATGTAGGCTAACTATAACGAACGACTGCTCAAGTTTGCAGGTTAGCTTAGGAATATTTAAGTTTGCAAATATGTACGTGTGTGGGTCAAGACCCCCTGTCCAGTTCTAGCCGGTTTTATGATACGGTATGTTATGTTTCAGTTTAGGTGCCTTGAAATTTGTCCAGATAACAAACGTTGGTTCCAATATTACTTTTAAACATACATTATCAGGAACAACATTATCATGCTATGTTTGTTTATTTCATTTTTATTTTAAGTTTAATTGAATAACAAACTAAACTAAACAAACATGACGTAAGTACGGTACTTAAAACATTAAAGCTATTAAATATTAATAAAAATATGTTAAAAATATGTTAAAAATATCAACCTAATTAATATACCATAGCCTATCGAACAATTTCATTTGGTTCTTTATTTTATTCCACTTATGAACGTATACCCGAGCCGAGTAAGATCGAAACCATATTGGATTCACCTGGGTAAATTAAATGCAAGTTAAACAGAAGTCATATCCTACTTTAACATTGTTATCACTTTACCATTGTTTCTGGCAAAAACAAATGTGATTTCCAAATTCTCGATGTAAATGTATATGAGGTTAGTTCAATGAAATTGATCATTTTCAATCGAAAAGTAGGCCTAGGATTAACTTGAGCCAAAAGGCACAATTATCCAGAGACTTAAGTTTTACCTTACGGAACAATTTTGGAAAATGTTTATTTTAGATAAAAATGAAGAAATTTAGACAAAAATTTGATTAAAACAGTGGTGTATAGACATAATAAATTATGCCTAGAAAATTAAATTCGATAGGCACACCTTACAAATATTAACCTCCAAAAAGGACTTAACTTATTGAGTTTGCCTTATTGCCTTATTGAGTTTGAATAAACACTTATGTAGGGCAGTTCTGGTAATGCAATTTTCATTTTTGTAGGAAAATAAATTTATATTAACTTAAGTTTTCAATCTGACAAAAAGGAAATAGGCTAGACTCAGAATATGGTGAAAACCAATGTGCCATGTTAACTTTTAATAACATAACATCATAGTTAAAGCTCGATGTATAGGTAGCTATAGTTTGTTATTTTTTCTGTTCTTGCAAATGTTCATTATTGTCATATTGTAAAGTTGCATTTGTGAAAGCCGTCAGAAATAAAAAAGCTAAATAAATAAATAACCAAAACATTAATTATATTTGATAACTTACCTTTTATTAAAGAGGTAATAATTTGTTGAACAAACTAAGACTTTCTACTGTTAATGAGTGGAAATTATAATGTAAATAATTACATATATCAGCGTTTAATCATTTTAATCACGTAAGAAAGAGGTTTATCACTTTAATACTTTTCTTGTTGACATACTTCCTTTCAGTTTTTTTGTCGTCTGGAGTCTGGAGTGGGCAAAGTCCCATAGGCCAGCGCTCGGCCTGCATTTGTTTACATAGAGTACGGTACTAATCAAGTTATTAATTATAATAGTATATAAAAATAGGAATGCATCTTTTAATTAGTAGAAAATAAAATATACATTCAACTTTTAAAAGCTAATAATATTTAAACCTTAGTTTTGTGTTTCAAGTTACGAAAAGAAGTTTTTTTCCTAGTCAACATGAACATAAATAACCACTGTTCTGTAGTGAATCTATGGCACTGTGTCTTACGTTACTCTTTAGTTGAAACATAGACGTTGGCTAAATATCAACGATTCATGAACCACTAAAATGGCTCCCAATGTTAATCTTATTGGATAAAAAAATAGATTTGTTTTAAAGATAATTTTATTATTACTTAACCAAATATTCCCAATAACGAACTCAACCGAGATTTCGTACTATAAAATCTATCTCTAAAGTTTGAGGAGGATCTGTAGAGGCATTTTTGAGTTATTTTGGTCACAGACACGCCAGTTCGAGTTGATTCTGTTACCAGTCTATCAGTTAAGTTATGTATAAGGATTTTCCCTCACTTCGTTCACTCAATCCAATTATTTGATTATATTTGTAGTTTTTATTATTTATTAATTTTGTTATAATTTTAATGTTTTTGAACAAAAATAAAAAAACCGAGTTTTTATTGAATCAGTAAAATTTAAATATAAAAGGGATGTTTATGTATAGAGATTTATTTTATGGAAAAATATTATGAATACATCTTTGATTGTACTGTACATAAATCTGTTTTAAATACAAGTAATTTCTGTGAAAACTTTAATAGTTTAAAAAAAATTAAACCCAAATCTTGAACTAGATTATTTGAATTATATTATGTTTATAAAAAACAAGTACATTTTGTTAAATATGACATATTGTATATATTTTTCACTAAAGGAAATATGAAATGTAGTCATTATCTTAAAATTGTTAGAAATATCTAAATAAAACAGTATTACCAATAACAAATAACATTTAATATTCCATTAAAATGTTAGAGCTTCCAACCATGTCGTTTGTATTATTTTAATTATAATCTAGTTTCATAAAAATATTTTAGGCTTAGTTGAGTTTGAATATGAAACATCGTGTCGTTACATTATAGAATGTAATTCAGAGGTAACCGTAACACATATTTAGTTTAGCTTATAATATTTAAGACAAATTCAAAAGCATGTTTAAATGTAATCCTGTTTTGTGTATTGAAACATTCTTGAAAAGTGTTTAGAGTAATGTAAAACCCCTTTGCTGGATCCGTTTTATAAAACTCAACAAGCAATATGTTCATCTAACGTTTTTTAGTGTATTTAGCTTTGAATCCTTAATTAAAATCCTGTTCATTTATCGCAACTTACAAACCATATCTAAGCTAATTTGTTTATTGAAGTAAAATTAATAAAATGAGAGGATGACATATTTTTATTGGCTTTGCATAAGCACCAGTCCATAGTAACCGTTTTTTCTAAATCGTAAAACTTTTATTGATTTTGAACCGAACTGAGTTCCAGCCCCATGTATTGCTGGCCCATAAATCATTCTTGGCCAAGTAATTATAGTCACTCATAATTGGAGGGAGAAAAGCAAGACACAAAAGTAACAGAACCATGATTTTATTACCAAACAGCTTCAATTCATAAATATCACATACATCTTGCACATACAAATAAATCTATACTCCAGAGACCCTTTTACATGAATATGATATTGGATTTCAGTAAATGACACTTAACACCAACACAAGTTCCTTACATAATCTTTTACCATAAATTAGGCCTGTGTATATGACTCGGCTCCACACATTTGTTTTCACACTCCCCTTACATAACCCGGGAATGTCCCACCAGGAGATACGCCACTCAGAGACCATGGTCAAGGCAGAGAATTCCGCCAGCAGATAATTTGAGCTAAAGTAAATCAGTGAAAGGTCCAGTCCAACAGTAAATTCAGTTCTGAGTGTGTATTAGAGGAAATTGTTTATTCAAGCTACTTACCTCCTAGATTGATTGTATGACTTAAAATACCCCCGTCACAGCAAACCTGCGTACTCAGCAAATTTCCAATGCATAAGATATGTCTTAATACCACACTGAGCCGCATACTAAGTTTCATAAAAATAAATTCACAAAAAACTATATATACAATTTTAATTATTCTCTACAAAAACAACATTGGGAATGAGTACGAGAAACACAAAAAGATGGTGTTTATTCAAATATAAATAGAATTCCACTAGATGAAGCCACATACCAAGTTTCATCAATCTTCATTAATAAATAAGCAACATATAATGTTTTATTTTCCATAACAATTACATGGGGGCTGAGTAAGCAGGTTTGCTGCAATAAGGAACACAAAATATGGGTTTTCATACAAATATCAATATAACTCAACTAGGTGAAGCCATTTACCAAGTTTCATCGATATAAATTCATAAATAAAGCGATATATACCCTTTTGATTATTCCCCATAAGAATAACATGGGGGATGGGTATGCAGGTTTGCTGCAACAAGGAATAGAAACAATGAGTTTTTTGCAAATATAAATATATAACTCAACGAGGTAAAGCCACATAACAAGTTTTATTAATTTATGTTCATAATTAAGGGATACATTACATCTTACTTATTCTCCATAAGAATAACATGGGGGCTAACTACGCAGGTTTGCTGGGAAATATTGGTAACATTTTTTGTGTGCAAATAACAATAGACCACAACCAGATGAAGCCGTATACTAAGTTTCGTTAGTATACGTTAATAAATAAGCAATATATAATTTTTGTTCTTATTCTCCATAAGAATAATATTGGACAACGTACTGTGTTTAGCACTTTCAGTATCTCTGTAACCAATTGACGTAGAGAAATTATCAAAACACCAAATTGTGTGTTAAGCTGAATCCAATGGTGAGAACTAAAATTTGAATTTTTAAAATATCATGTAAAAACATAAAAAAAATTTTTGGGGTACAAAACCCCACCAAAATACCCCTTTGAATGGAGCGACCTGGCTGGTTTTCGAACTTAAGTCAAAAATGGTGCTTTACAAGTTTGTAACAAATTTCTTTAAAATCGGATCTTTTTACGAGAGTGATCGCACTCACGGACACACAAACACACACACACACACACATGTATATATATATATATATATATATATATATATATACAGTTTCGAACGAATGCTGGTTGTGGGGTCTGGGGACCTCAAAACAAAAATTTATCATGGTCCCGGGCCAAGGTCTTACCATGCCGACTACGGTATTAGCTTCTTCCCTATAGGGGGAATTCCCTTAAATAAGTGTGATAATGTAATTTCTTCTGTGATACACAAAGATTTGATAATGGAATAAAACTATTCCCGAAACTAGTGGATTGATGACGTCAAGGTATGTAACCTTATTAGTAAATTTCCTATGGAAAGTGAACTATTAGCATGACCCGCACGGTGAAACTTAAGCCCGGGACCACCATAGAAGTTCCTAACGTGACCCCCTGAACACGTTTTGGTGAGTCGTTCAAAATGTTATATATATATATATATATATATGTAATGTATTGTAATGATATATATATATATATATATATATATATATATATATATAAATGTGTGTTTGCACTCTAGCGGTCGCATTTTTTGTCCGATTAACTTCAAATTTAGTAGGGACGTTACTTTCTGTAATCAGTTGGACAAGTTCGTTGGGAAAATAAATTGGAAAACTCGAAACCCCTTTTTTGGGGATTAATTTTTCTAATTTCGGGTTTTTGAGCCCAAAAAGGGTCAAAAAGCCCCGGGTATAAAATTAATGCATGTAAAAAGATGGGAATTAGTAACGCGAAAGTTTTAAGTCCTCTATCGTCATTCTAGCATAAATATTTACCGTGTTATTGAATAAAATGTGTTTCGACTAAACACAGTACGTTGTCTTATGGGCGTTTTACACTAGAAAGCCTGTTATTCCTTTGTTAGAGTACTATTATCATCCCCAGAAACTCACGCCTACTTTCAAGCATGCCTGGACCTTCTCCTAACAATTATAATGCGCAATATTGTATTCCCAGCTTTGCAGGTAAATGAAACCAGGAACATCAGAACAGCCAAAAAATCAATGTTATCAGATTTCAGTAAAAATTGAAATACATGTAGGTTTTTTCCACAGATTTTGAGTTTTAAAATTTGGTATGTGTTAATTTACTTCCCTCACGTCAGCGTGCTGCGTGCGAACTCGTTTTTTAAGAAGTTGTTTATTCATATAGACTTTGTAGGTTGGGCTAGCCAATTCTGGTAAACAAATAAAAACTGCAGTTAGAGGTTTTGAGTTATAACTTTTCTTTAAAGTGCACTTTATGTTTAAGTCTAGACGTGGGACGGAGACGGATTGAAGAGAATTCCTAGGCTAGGCCTATATAATAAAGAAGGTTGAATATTGGCCGAGGAGTTACTCCAGAGTGCAGAGAGCATGGACCGGCTATGATGATGGTGTAGGCTAGTTAGGTAGTGGTGAGTTGCTCATCTGCGCCCGTGGTTGGTGGTCATCTAGGGCGGGTGTCCATGGTCCTCGCCTAAGTTGAGTGCCATCGCAGATCACGTTTGGCCGAGAGGTTTGAAGTACTGCCAGAAGGTGAAACAGGAGGCCCGGCACTAGCCGCCCTCACTCTAGCCCTGCACCAAGAATGAAGAACATTAAAAATCGAAAAGTGGCAATGATGAATCCATAGATGCAGTAAACGGGATGTCGGTGACCAGTTGACGGATTACGTTCGACTGACGCAGAGACGCGAGGGGAGCGGAAGCGGGAGGCTAGAACTGGCCGGAAGAAGTAGAAAAAAGGGGGCCTAGATCGAGATCGTTCTGGGACTTTCTAGAAGATCACATCCACCGAATGAAAGAACAGTTTAATTCATACCCGACTGAGCCGTTCACTCACACGGCTCAGTTTTTTCGCTGACTTTATAATACGCTATCCTAAATGAACGAAATGTAAACATTTATGTAGATGATTGTAATATTTTTTCAAAATTACTTTATGTTTGGTGGTTTATAGGACATTAATTCGTTAAAGTCTTCACCTTATTTAAGGTTGATTTTGTAGCCGTAAAAATTCCAAGATTAATATTCAGTTTGTTCAGAGTTAAAAGACAATGACATGCATATCTAAATTTTTGATGGGTGGTACGAATGACTTAAATTGAACACTCTGTGCTGTGTTCTATTATTATTTACGGACTTATTGGGAAATATGTACCATTAATTAAATACATTTTGACCAGTTAAGGACTACTTTATTTAATCCTTTAAAACAAGTGATGATATTGACTTAATTAGGGGTTTAGGGTCTGTCGATTATACTTGAAGTGTCTCTGTTTAACAAGAGTGTAATCTTTTAAATTTTAAATCTACTTTATTTTGTCTTTGTTGAAAATATATAAATACATAACGCAAAAGAAATATACTGTTCAATATTAAGGCGAATAGCCCACATCGGATCTCTCTTTTATTGCTCATAAAACATGAGAAATTGGGCCTCTCAAGAATATCTAACAAAATTTATGATCCATTCATATAAAAAGTAAGCATAATATGAATAACCATTTATAGTGATATTTTATTTACTACTGTGAATACAATGCACTTTTATCTGTTCACAACTTCATTGTATAGTTAAAATATATCTTTTGTATTAATCAGTTCATTGGTTTTATTCACAGATTATATAACATCAAACTTACTTTACCGACTGATACTCATACAAGTTATAATTTCTATTAATTTATTTGTAGTCGTCTTTTAATAAAGGGAAAATTAAGCTATCCTCAGTACTATTTAAAGGATTTTCCAGAAATGTTTCTCTTTTTAGCGAATTTCCCCTATAGGGAAGAAGCTATTACCGTAGGTGGCATGGTAAGACTTAAGCCCGAGACCATGATAACTTTTTGTTTTGAAGTCCCCAGATGCCAAAAACACTATTCGTTCAAATTTATATATATATTAATGCTAATATATGCTATTTAATATATGCTAATATCAATATAACTGAACTAAGTGAGGTAATGTAATAGTTTTTATTAATTTATGTTCATAATTAAGGGAGACATGGCATTTAATTATTATCCATTAGAATAACATAGGGCTGAGTACGCAGGTTTGCTGCTACGGGAGCCCTTGGCAAAAAATTATTTTGTTGAGCAAATATCAATAGACTACAACCAGATGAAGCCACGTATCAAGTTTCATCGGTATACGTTCATAAATAAGCGAGAAATAAAATTTTTCTTTTCCTCCATAAGAATAACATTAGACAACGTACTGTGTTTAGCACTTTCAATATCTCGGTAACCAATTGACGTAGAGTAATGATCAAAATACCAAATTTTGTGTTTTTTAAGCTAAATCCAATGGTGAAAAATAAAAATTGACAATTTAAAAAATTATACGTAAAAATGTCAAAAAACCCATTTTTGGGGTACAAAACCCCCCCAAAATACCCCTTCGGATGAAGCAATCTGGCTGGTTTTTGAGCTTAAAGTCATAAATATTGCAATACACGTTTATACTAAATTTCATCAAAATCGGATCTTTTTTACGAGAGTTATCGTGCTCACTGGTACATATATATATATATATATATATATATATATATGTGTATATATATATATGTGTGTGTGTGTGTGTGTGTGTGTGTGTGTGTGTGTGTATATATATATATATATACAGTTTCGAACGAATGGTGTTTTTGGGGTCTGGGGACCTCAAAACGAAAAGTTATCATGGTCCCGGGCCTAGGTCTTACCGTGCCGACTACGGAGCTTTTTCCCTATAGGGGAAATTCGCTAAAGAGAATTTACTGATTATAAGGATATGTCACCACTGTAAATTCAAACTACTAATATTTTAACCTGAAATTCGTAATAACAAATATTTGAATTGTTAAATTCATTAGATTATTGTCCTACACAGTGATATAGGCCTAACTGATACAAATAGTTTAACTGTTACATGTGATGCAAATAATAAAAATGAACGATCTTTACGTACATACTATGTGCCAAATATACGCTATAAATACTTCGAAAAACAACTTCAATAATATACTATAATACAAGCGATGTTTGTTTGTTTTTTAGCAGATTTTATCTTGGAGTCTAGCGGAACGATTTTGATAAAAATTCTGAATTAGAAGCTTTTGTACCTAAAAATACGATTGCTAAAACCCTCAACCCCAGGAAAATTCAAATTTTGCTAAAAATCTATTTTGGCAGTTGGAAATTTTAACATTGGGCTTATGGAGTTTCAAATTAGAACAATAGAATCGTAACAGCTGTGAATAAATTAACCAGTGACCTGTCAAAGTAACACTTACACAAGGGGAAATCAAAAATAAAATAAATACTTTCTTGAAAACAGTGACTAGAACCATTGAATTAAGATTGCATTTAGAATGGACATATTTTTCACCCACGAAATTAATCAAATATCACCGCGTATGACTCAGTCTCCCCGGTACTTAGTAACATTTCGTAGACAATATATATTACCCAACCACATTAGATTCGAATATTTTCGCAAATTGAATGGGCTTTTGTTAGGTGTAAGATCTTTTTAGCACCAATTATTCCAAGATTGCGTACGTTCACAGTTTTCTGATTGTTAACAAGGAAGATATCGTGTCATTCGTTTAAGAACAGTTCATAATCTAACACGTAGTCTCCGACATACTCTTAGTGAAAATCAGTTACTCTTTTCACAAAGAATTTGAAATCCAAACCACAAATAATAATTTTAAGTATTTACCATTGGTATTTTATGAACAACTTTCCAGAGGAATGGAAAATTGTTTATCCAAAAGATAATGTTGATGGGTTGTGCAAACCGTCAGTTAAACAAATGAATATGTTAAAATAATTTATAAATTAGTTTCTCAACGCTGATTTCTCGTATAAAAATCAATAAATCCGACTATTAACTACTATAAACCTAAGTTTTAATTTAGGCTAACTCGTAAAGACTTAAAGAAAAACCAAAAATTAAATATGGTTACTTTACAGATGTTTTTATAGCCAGGAATAATTGATTGCTATTGTCAAAGTTTAATTTATGGAAAGTATTGGGATGAATCGGACTTAGAATAGGACAGACGATCAGACGTACAGTAAGGTGTAATATGTAGTAATAAGTATCCGTTTGACTATCTACCAAAATGGTCAATGTGATCTTTTAACTTTCGTGTGGACTCCCAACGTATGTGTTGCAATCCCTACGTAAACTAATAATAACGTTTTTCATTAACAATATAACCAATAAAACCAATACAATATAATATAAACCAATTTTGTGGTCCATTAACTAATGGTTCTAATAACATTTTAAATTAAAATTGATCGTGTGTAATATCATTAAAAAATATTCTTGTAATTTGTATGTGTTAATATGAATCAATCACAGAAACCCTTATATATGTTGATACTATTTGTTTCTACATCGCACAAACTTTTATAATCTTTAAATCGCACAAAAAATATAAAACCTGTTAAAAGTTATAGTGTTAAATTCAACTATAAAAACAACAGATAATAACATATAATAAATAATTTAATAAAATAAAACGATTAATATATAAATATATATTTAATCCATTAAAAAAGAGCTACATAATTAATCATATTTACTGAAACTTGAACTAATTGAAACAAATCCTCTTGGCATTATTTAAATCAGCGGTCAGTATAAAACACTTGGACAAAAACAACCATCACAGATGGACTTGACAAACTGTATAAAATATTGGTCGGGTAAGTTTTGTTACGTTAATGATATCTGAATAATGCTAATGTGCAACTGGTGTCACTGAAACTGCATCATAAGTCAACCAAGAGCTGCAAGATAGCTTCAGATTAAGCTAATTGCACTTGGTCAACAACGACACATTACTTGAACAGTATTAAAACTGGACGACCATTAACATAACTTTGATGACTTATTTTGTTTACCCAAACTATAAATTATTGAACCTATTGTTATTAAAATGAAAAATATTACTAGATCAATTGAAAACATTGTGTTAACTTTTCTTAACGATTTTAATACAAATTAAATAGCCTAAAAATATAGTCTGTCAAGTGTTACTATAACCCGTTAGGTATAAAGTTCTCGCTGCGTGGAGCTACTGCAAACGGATTTCTCTTGGCAGTTTTCTCCGGTAAGATTATATATCGTGCTAGTAAAAATGTAGAATGCTTTCATGCATCATGTTTGAGAATCTGTACGTCGTACCTGTGGTTACAGCATGCTCAAGCTTACCAACAGGTTACCGTGGTTTTCTACAGGAGTGTTCCTCCCTGGTTCCTCCTAGGGTACCTTACAAGTAAGGAACTATCGATCTTCCTTCCGCTTTATTATAGTAATATGGGATATTCTCTCCCAGTATATAACGAATAATCTTCCACAAAGAGTCACTATTTGGCAATAATATTTTATTTTTACTTATAAATTTTCAAGTTAAATCAGGTGTTCCTTCAGTAAAGTGTTATTTTTTTTTAAAAAAGGATGTGATGCCGATAAAGATTTTTGGAGTTGAGATCTTGACTTCACCTTGAACACAATAAATCACTATACTCTATATTGTGTTTGAAACATTGCATACAAGCTACCCTTATAAATTTAGGTCTTTGTGTTTATTTGGAATTGTTCTCAAACCTAAGAGCGGAAATCACAAGTACCAGAATTTTCTTGAAAATCAACAAGTAGAACTATAAACCTTATTGGTCCCTTATTGGTCCTTATTTTTCCTAACCATCAAATAAATCTGACCCCTTGAAGTACCAGAATTAAATAGCCCTGCCCCTAATGTCTGCATTTCAGACAAACGGTTTTATAATTTTATAATTGGTTATACTGCATACTATGATAGACAGACAAAAACTATTTATAAAATGTATAAATACGTTCAGGAAACTGACACACACTTTCTCCCTTTTAGTCCAACTTTAATGAATAAATTACTATTTATTTACTAAATGTAGAATACAAAGCACGGTCGTGTGTACAGAAAATCTTGTAAACAAGTTGTTTTCAAAAGTATCCGCCCAAATCCCTGTTTAGGAGGCTCTACGGAATCCATCGCTACATACCTGGTTTTAAGAGGGGAAATTCCCCCTAATCCCCCCTCAGGGTTATTAAATAAGGGGCAACATATTTCGAATTTCCTCTGTTGGTCAATGCTAACCTGACAAGCATATCAAGTTTGAACGAAATTGATTAATAAATAAGAGAGAAATAGTAATCTTTGTATTCCCCGTAAGAATAACATTGGACAACGTACTGCATTTAGCGCAAAATGAAAATTTAAATTTTCTCTGCAACCAGTAATAGTAGAATAGTAATTAAAAGTAAAAATTATTTCGGGTTTTGAGCTCTTTTTAATGGTGAATAGTAATATTTTTAACATTTAAGTTTTTTTTTTTAAATAAAAAAAATAATTTTGGATATTTTAAGTCCTGTAATTTCTGAACCCGAATTTTTACAGAAATGCGGGTAGTGCCATTTTATTTGAAATCTTATGTTCTACAAACCAATAAAGGTTAATGAAAATCGTTGAGCCGTTTTTAAGAAATTCGGATTCTTCATGTTTGTTGGCTATTTTTGGGGGATAATTACCCTAAAAATAAAAAATTCAAAAAACTGAAAAAACGCCTGGAGATATCGTGGATTACCTACATACCAAATTTCATAAAATTCGGCCCATTGGTTAGGGCTCTAGCTCTGTACACATCCACACAGACACACACACACACACACACACACACACACACACACACACACACACACACACACACACACACACACACACACACACACACACACACACACACAGACAGACATCACGTAAAAACCACTTTTTTGGGTTCAGGGAGCACCAAAACGAATATTTCCACTAACAACTCAAATTCGAAAATTTTGACGAAAACCATACTTTCTCCATATGCTGTACTATATATAGAGGGAGAAAGTAAAAACAAGGTCCCAGTGGTAAACATGGTGGTTGCACAGATCGAGGATGTGATTATGTGGACTACTCATCTCTTGTTCCATACGTAGAAATGCTGTGTTTATTGACCAATGTGAACACTCCTTTAGAAATGATTTCCTCAAAAATAACATTGGTTTATAAAATGGAAAGCATAGCCTTGAATAAAATTTATACATATATTAAAATTCATTTATGCACAATGATGCACATAAATTGTACATTTTGTAAATAAATACATTATTAGGTTATGTATTAATTGCGAAAACCATTCATACTGAAGACTAATATAAAATAGACATGCCCAAAATGAAAAGAAACGACGAAATAAGCAAAGGAAATTCGCTTGCCTTGGAGAGATACAGTAAATATAAGTACTTGAAACATTTTTAACAAACTGATTTGCTTTTCGAGCAAAGCTAGATCTCCAAGGTACCTTAACAAAATGTAACTGACTTCTCAAATTAACATTTTACTGTGATCGCGAGTGAAGCCGCAACGGGTTACTAGTACTTATTATTGAAAACCCGAACTGTATTTAGGATATCGGTAATATTCTGCGCACAGTTTAACTTGATTTACATATTACATTTTAGTTCAGAGAAAACCCCGTTCTGCAACTACTCTATATAGGTTCATTAAAGTGAAATGATATTTTACAATAGTGTTGGTTACACTATCTAGTTAATAAATTGTAGCCATATAAATTCATATAAAAATAACTCAAATAAAAACCAAAATTATTTGAAAAAACTATGAAATAGTGGTTTTAGTTCTTTTCGAAATATATAGCTCCTAAAATAATTGGATAGCGAGTAATGGATCGTTTATTATTATGAAAGTGTGTATTAAACATTACTGGCACGTAGAAAATTATTTGCATTACAGCGCAATAACTGACGCTGATTTAATTTTCCTACTTGTCCGATGTTTATACATTATACCATACAAGGGGAAATTAAATGGACTACGAAAACACCTCTCTGTTTTTCCTAAAGATTTAAATTTGTTAATGTATTTTGTTTAAACATTTTAAAGGTCGCTATTTCAAAACAGCTTATTCTAACCAGTTCACTATATTACGGTAATTGGGTTTTAATCAGTTAATGAGCCACAATAAATTTGATATCAAGCAATCAAACCGTTCGGAAGGAATATATTATTTAATCAAATCAAAATAAAATTGATTCTTCATGTTAAATAACTTCAGTACCTACAATTGCACAATCCTTTCGTCTTTAAATGGTGTAACTAACACGCTGATAATGTGGACACGAGTTATATTTTTCAGAATAATATTGTATTCATAGCAACTATCCTTGGCCGTTTTTATTTTAACTTCACTTTGTGGATTCGTTCGGAGATACGATCGTGTGTTTAGTAATATTCACCCCAAACATAATTTATTCATTTTATACACTTTTTCACAACAAGAAAATTATATAGTTTAACTATTTTTGGATAAATATTGAAAAGCTGTATGGTAACCGTATTTTATCTACAAGTTCAAAACGATAAGTGTAGCAGCGTAAACGAGATACAAACATCGGAAAAGAGCTTTGCAAAACTACCCTTGTGGCCTGTCCGATAACAAGAGCTATGCAATCGTCCAAGTATTGTTATTGTTATATTCACTATTGGACGGAGAGATAACTGACCTTTTTCACCAACGGTTCTACGAGCTTGGACTCAGGTTCAAGCAACCAGCCACAGTATGTGAAGTGGAGTGTTTTGACCAACTTACATCAAGGAGTGTAAGTTATAATCTAATATTTAATAACACAAACACATGACTCAACATTAAAGGTACTAGCCTCACCGTTGAAGATAAAGTAATGTGTCCTCGGTGTTATGCTGACCCCGACATTAGTCCTTACGAGCACCTGGTTCACATTAAAGCCAAGGTATCTTCTATGCTTTGTTTTATTCATCGCATTACCACAGAACTTCAGGCCTCTGTCACTTTAGTTAACCTCTATAAAACACTGGTAAATGATATAATGGAATATTGTTCAGTTGTCAGGTCTTCACACCGTCTTGGTCACAAGGACCAATTTTGGATAACCAATTCTATAAACGTTTTGTCAGGATAAAGTGGCTCAGATTGAGTTATGGTTATATGAATACTCTGGACTCTTTAAGAATAGTTTGTCCTATCTGATGATGTGAAACTCTAATACCGTGATCTGCAATTAATAACTGAACAGATTGGTCAATGGATCCCTAGTCTGCGCGGACATTTCGGGTGATAAAGACATAACAGTGTTTAGAGGATCACGGTACACATAAATATTCTTCAGGAAATATTCATACAATCTGTTATAAATACTATCACCAAATTAAAGGCAACTAGAGACTGGCGACTAGCTGTTAAAATTGTTTAAGACTGTTACTGATACCATCTCTAGCCAAATCGTATATTTTAAAAACCCGTAAGTCTGACACTAGTGAACTATGCACATAAATGAAGTTATGTATATAGTTCAAGTATTTAATTCTATATAGTTTACATAGTATTTATAGCCTTATAGTCTATATAGGTCATGTATATACTTTATGTATAGTCTTGATAAGTAAATTTGAGGAACAACATTTGTTTTACTATACAACATATATATATATATATATATATATATATATATATATATATATCCAAGCCCATCAATTAAATATATGTGTCAAGTTAAAAAATATGTTCAAATATTGAAACTTCACCAGCTATATGTTTTGATTTGTTTATAAAACTGAATATAGGTAAACAAGTGGAGCTGTTGGGAAATGCTAGATTTAATTAACATAAATGTATTATTGTAAACAATGGGTACCGTTCGTAAATAAATAAATATTTAATTTCAAAACAACAACTCTCTCTTTAAGCTAGTCTTTATTAATTAGATATTATTTTCTTAAATATAAAAATAATAAATTAAGTCACTATTGCTATCACTGTAAACTACGTACAATTGTTTTTATTTTTTTCTAATTCTGTATTGCAAAAATAATACGACAAATATTTAACATATATATTATTTAACGATACGTGTTTAGGTTACAATTTCATTTTACAACGTACTTGAAATACGTTGTAAAGATAATTTACAATTTAAAATACCTTTCTATCTTAAAGCTACATTTAATGGAATTTAATTCGTTACTCTAAGATAGAGCCGTTAGTTTTGAATTTGATATTTTAACTTTAATATTTAAATTTTCGTATATCTCGTAGAAAAACAACAAATGATTATTTGAAATAATCACACATAAAGGCCAAGTCAGCTCCGAAACTTTATATTCCTTTTTTAGTCTAATAACTATTTTTCAGGTTCGAGGTCAAAGGGTAAATGTCTAAAATTGTAAATGTCCTTGCTCAAAGTCACAGTTTGATAGTTGCATTACAGAGAGTAGTATTCATCGGTTTGGACCTAAGATCACAATCCCCAGCTCAACTTGTACACAGATCGTTTTGATCGTCTATAGCGTCTGGGTCTAAATACATTTGTGGAAGCCATCGTACCGTATTTTTCCTAAATTTATATTAAATTTTATGTACCCAGTACTTTATAAAATACTTAAAGTCGGATAAATATAAGAAGTCTCTAGTAACTTATCATATAAAAGACTATGGTAATACAGTTTAAGATATCTTGTAATTGTTGGCATTCGTGAGAGATTTGTTCTAATAAAACTTTCGGAAATAATTTTATTGTTTTGTATAGTTTAACATATCGCCTGGATAGTCATTAACTTTATGCTTGCTCTATGTACTAATCAAATTAATGTAATTTAGGTTTTAAATAATTTAATACATTTTAACGGTTTAAAATCAGAGTTTCCAACTAACTACAAACGTGATTATCAGTTTATTAAAATACCCTATGTATAAAAATATGATTTATATTACTAGAAACACTAAATCAAAGTTGGATGTAGGCCTACGACTTTGGATGGAAGAAATTAAAATGTATTTCAAGTCCTGTAATTCACTGTAGGAAAAAGCAAATACTTAAAATAGGTTTAACGAATCATAACACATTTTTAAAAGGATAAATATTACGTAAGACATAAAATATACATAATATACATAAATACTTAATACATAAAAGGATTTTTACTACGATGTATAAGTCATAAAAAGACCAAAAAGTTTCTAGATATTATAAAGGTTTACGGCTTATGAAAACAACTCTTTCAACAAAATAACTTTATCTGTTTACTTGTTGCTATTTTATGAAATTATTCTTGATACAGTTAATGTATAGCGAATTTAATACAACAAGAATGTCGTTTTGTATTCAAGAGAGTATAATGTAGTTGTATCATGGTTAAAATATACATTAAAGTTCACGTTTTTTGCCCCGAAACTGAAGTTGAACGAGTGGTATACAGGGTGATTGGTACTTGGTGTGACAAAATTTTTTGGGTGATAATATGGACTAAATAGAGTCTAAATATCCAATTAGTTTTGTTTAACTTAAAGTGGTATCTTATCTATGAATTTTATAATTATTTTAACAATAAACTGGTCTTTCCATGAAAAAGCTTAACTTTTTCAATTTTCCTTTCATCTGATGACGGTTTTGACAGCATTTTCTGAAAGCTGGTAAAATTTAGATTCAGTTAAGATGGTTTTGTACTTGTCAGTCATTATTTTATGACAATTGTGGCGTTTAAGACTAAAAACATTGGTTTGTGTAAAAAACTTACGATATTTTCAAAAAATAATGATAGTGTTATTTTATAATTTTATAAAATGTCAAATACCACAAAAAACTTCTCCATATTCTAAGCTGTAATTTAATACCAATAATTTTTATATTTTCTACGGAATTATGTTGGTACAAAACAAACTACACGTTAGAAAAACACGGGAAACAGAAAGGATAGTTATAAAAAAAACCTCTCACCTTAAAAAAATACTTTATAAATCACTCATCAAAACAGCACTCTAAAAAAACAACACCAAAAAAAACTATTTAATTTCATTTACAACTGCCTGTCTACTTTTCTAATGCAGGCCCTTGCACGTTTCCTCATTCCTCTCACTGTGACGTTAAATGACAGTTTGTCTCGAACATTTTGTGCAGCTTCAATGATTCTGTTCGTCAACTCCTCCACAGAGTCTACGGGCAATGAATAAACAATGTCTTTCATTGTTCCCCAAACGAAAAAGTCCAAGGGGGAGAGGTTAGGAGACCGGGCTGGCCAAGCTACAGGCCCTCCGCCCCCTACCCACGTTGGATAGTTTAGTGATAACCAGTCGCGCACGTCGTTAGTGAAGTGTGGAGGCGCTCCATCCTGCTGAAAGATGATACTATCTCTTTGACGACGGTCGAGATTGAGTCCATCTAGAAGGCTGGGCAGGTCATGTTGGAGGAAATTCAAATAATCAACGCCATTTAGGTTTTCTGGAAAAAAGTGTGGCCCTACAAGTTGGTTTCCAATGATTCCGCTCCAAACATTGACATGAAATCTTCTCTGGTGTGAACTTTCACGAATCACTCTGGGATTTTCTTGCTCCCAGTGATGCATATTGTGAATGTTAAAAACGCCATCCCTAGTAAATTTGGATTCATCGGTGTACAGAATATTTTTCAAGAACTGGTCCTGTTCAATGTCAGCATTTAAAAGCCAACGACAAAATTGTATTCACGGTGCATAGTCTTGAGGCTCCAAAGCATGAACCTGAGTGAAGTGGTAAGGATGGAACTGATTTTCATGTAAAATGCTCAATACTTTCCACTGGGAAACTCCGACCTCACTGGCGAGCTGTCGGGAACTGATTTGAGGATTGTCCTCAACCATATTTAAAACTAGTTCATCCACATTTACATTTTGACGGGCAGGACCTACCTCGCTTGGGTGTTTATAAACAGTTCCTCTTTCCAATAAACGTTGATGTATTCTGGAAAACAAAGCGGGACTAGGAACTCGTCGCTCGGGGTACCGGACATGGTATTCTCTTTGAGCAGCTCGAGCATTTCCGTCGCAGAAACCGTAAACATAATGCATTTCTGCATACTCACGCACTGTGTACTCCATGATAGTTTTCACCAAACTGGATCAATAAATTGCTTAAACTGTGTTTTTGCAAGGTAGAAGGTAAATTATCTCCTAGATAAGGTTCACTTCATGTCCTTTGTGTATGATAATGTGATAACTGTTGAGGAATTGGTTCTGATAACAATCCTTAAGAATTTCTTATCTTTAAAGATTGAAAACAGAACGTGGACAGTTCAGAAAGTAAAATACAATTTTTGTTTTATTTGTTTTTGCTTTTAGCGAATTTCCCCTATAGGGAAGAAGCTATTACCGTAGGTCTCATGGTAAGACTTAAAGCCCGAGACCATGATAACTTTTCATTTTGAGGTCCCCAGATGCCAAAAACACCATTCAATCAAATTTGTATATATGTATATATATGTATATATATGTATATATATGTATATATATATATATATATATATATATATATATATATATGTGTGTGTGTGTGTCCGTAAGCACGATAACTCTCGTAAAAAAGTCCGATTTTAATGAAATTTGGTAAAAATGTGTAAAGTACCATTTATTTGAACGAGTTCGAAAACCAGATGAATCGCACCATCCGAAGGGGGGTTATGGGGGGTTTTGTACCCCAAAAATGTGTTTTTTGGGTTTTTCACATGTAACTTTTATTTAAATCAAATTTTAATTTATACCATTGAATTCAGATTAAAAAAACAAACAATTTGGTATTTTGATCATTGCTCGACGTCAATTGGTTACCGAGATATTGAAAGTGATAAACACAGTACGTTGTCTAATGGAGAAAAAGAAAAATTGTATATCTCGCTTATTTATGAACATAAACAGGCAAAATTTGGTATATGGCTTGATCTGGTTGGGGTTTATTGTTGTTTGCAAAAAAAATGTTCGCCTATGGTTCCTTTAGCAGCAAACCTAGGTACTTGGTCCCCATGTTACTCTTATGGAAAATACTTAAAATGTTATATATCGCTTATTTATGAATGTATATGGATGAAACTTGGTATGTGACTTCATTAAGATGAGTTCTATTGATAATTGCATAACAACCCATTATTTTGTCTTCCTTGTTGCAGAAAACCTGCGTACTCATCCCCAATGTTATTCTTATGGAGAATAATTAATATTTTAAGTGTCGCTTGTTTGTGTCAGTTCATGAATAGTTCTTATGAATCATGTTAAGTGTTTTAATGTGTTATGTTATATATTGGTTGGAAATTCGCTGAGTATGCAGGTTTGCTGCGACGGGGGTATTATTAATAGTGTTTATTCCACTAAACAGCAATAATAACTTGGACACGATCACTAGAAGCAAATAGGTTATTTACATTTTATTACTGGTTTCCCGTGTTTTTTTACGTCAAAATTTGTTTTCTTCCGACATACTCCAAATAAATAAAAGAATTATTGGTATTAAATTAAAGCTAATAAGGTTGGGAAGTTTTTTAGGCTATTTAACATTTTATAAATTATTTAAATAACCAAATTATTATTAGTTAACAATAGTGTTAGTTTTTTACAAACAAATTTTTGAAGTTTAAGACGTCACTACTTTTATAAAATAATGACTATCAAGAACAAAACCATTTTAAATAAGTCAAAATTTTACCAGCTTTCAGGAAATAATATTCATGTCGTCATCAGATAAAAATGAAATTGAAAATTTTAAGCTTTTTCATGGCAAAATCAGTTTTTTCTAAAACAAATTTATAACACTTACAGCTAAGAGACCACTTTGAGATAAACAAAAAGAATTGTGTATTTAGACTCCATCTACTCCATATTATCACCCAAAAAATTGTGTCAAACCAAGTACCAATCACCCTGTATACAAATATCTGCGTCAGCAGTTCCAATATGAATATAAAGTGTGTTATATATGTTTAGGATTTACGTCCTATTCAAACACAAATAGTGTTTACCAAAATCTATTTGTATTAAATCGTTAATATTGTTTTCCAAATTATTGTGACTGTGAGGTTTTTGTAGATTTTATAAAACAATAATGTCTGTATTTTTATATTCTATTATTTATACAGAAAGGTTTGATGGAGTGTAGTGTAAAGTTTTGATGGATTAAATTATAGTTTTTATTGTTTTAGTTCTGAGTGCGGCTTACTGCCAGACAAATAGCTTTCTCAGCCAAGAAGTCAGTTTTGTTTTCTCCGTTACCAAGGCAAGTGCCAAGATTTTGTTTTATTATAACATGTGGCCGAGTGAGGCCACATTCATTAAACATTTTTTTTCAAAATTTACGATGTGTGTAATAACTTTCTTAGTATTATTAATTAAATTTATAATAAGTCAAAATGTTAGAGGTAACAATCATGTTAGTAAAAACTATTGAAATTATAATCTTGACATACTCATTTAAAAAAGTTCAAAATACCTGGTTTTCGAGTGATTCTATGTAATCCAATTTATTAGATTACGATCAGGCAGTCCAGACATGTCAATCGAGCAGTGGCCACACATGTCACATATGTCTAAATTAAATGTTCATTTGATTCAATGTGTGTTTTTCAGTGTTTTTTACCGTTTTGACGACTTCGATATGAGTGAAGATTGATGTTCTGAAAATCTAAAGAAAGCGACATTCTCCCGAAATTATCGTAATCTAATCAATTCGATTACATAGAATCACTCGACAACCAGGTATTTTAACCTTTTTAATAGATAGAAAAGTGATTCAAAAACTAATAAAAAAAATTAAATACTAATTTTTTGATTATAAAATAAACCCCAAAATAGTCAAAGTTTTATTCCCCTTTTTTTGTTGTAAGAAAGCTTTATCCTTTTCGTTCCTTAAATTATTAGAGCCAAAATATTCCATGAATGATGTAGCTATGTGAGTAAGACTATTCATATAAAACAAACTTCAACAATCGTAATGGATCCGTCCTAATGGAGTTCAAGGTTCCCTAATGACATATGTTCATTTTACTTTCTTAACGTATGCATAAACACTTAAGAACTCAATAATTCTTTTCATACAAATTTGTTAACTTGAGTTAACCATATAAATATTCATTTTGGTGAATCCTGAACCAAAAAAAATCGTTTTTGATGTGATAACTATCTGAAAGTCTGTATGGATTAGAAACTTTACCAATGGCTCAATTTTGATATTTTATTTTTAGAGAAAATAATCCCAAAAAAATCCTAACAAACAAGCAACACATACTTATGAAAAATGGTGCCATGGCGCATAATTCTCGGTGTAATAACGGCTCAATTTATACTGTTTCAGGTATCTCACAAAATTATACCAACCAAAGGTCAGGAATTATGAATTCGGGTTTAAAGATTACAGGGCTTATTTCAATTTTCTAAAATTAAGTTAGTCATATGTCTCTTAAAAAAATAAGCTTTAAGACAAATTTACCTTTAACCATTAAAAATGGAAAAAATAATAAATTATTACTTTTATATTACTTATGCTCTATAAATATTGCATTCGAACAAATATTTTTATTTTTATTTAGCGGTAATCACAGTTTGCTGTCCAATTTTATTTTTATTGGAATCACAAAATATATTGTTATTTTAGCGAATTTACCCTATAGGGAAGAAGCTATTACCGTAGGTCTCATGGTAAGACTTAAGCCCGAGACCATGATAACTTTTCATTTTGAGGTCCCCAGATGGCAAAAACACCATTCGTTCAAATTTTTGTATATGTATATATATATATATATATATATATATATATATATATATATGTGTGTGTGTGTGTGTGTGTGTCCGTAAGCACGATAACTCTCGTAAAAAAGGTCCAATCTTAATGAAATTTGGTACAAATGTGTAAAGTACCATTTACTTGAACGAGTTCGAAAACCAGATGAATCGCACCATCCGAAGGGGGTTTTTGGGGGGTTATGTACCCCAAAAATGTGTTTTTTGGGGTTTTCACATGTAATTTTAATTTAAATCAATTTTTAATTTATACCATTGAATTCAACTTAAAAAAACAAAAAACTTGGTATTTTGATCATTGCTCTACGTCAATTGGTTAACGAGATATTGAAAGTGCTAAACACAGTACGTTGTCTAATGTTATTCTTATGGAGAAAAAGAAAAATTGTATATCTCGCTTATTTATGAACATAAACTGACAAAATTTGGTGTATGGCTTGATCTGGTTGTGGTTTATTGTTGTTTGCACAAAAAAACAATTTTTCGCCTATGGTTCCTGTAGCAGCAAACCTAGGTACTTGGTCTCCATGTTATTCTTATAGAAAATACTTAAAATGTTATATATCACTTATTAATGAATGTATATGGATGAAACTTGGTATGTGACTTCACTAAGATTAGTTCTATTGATATTTGCATAAAAACCCATTATTTTCTGTGCCTTGTTGCAGCAAACCTGCGTACTCATCCCCAATGTTATTCTTATGGAGAATAATTAATATTTTAAATATCGCTTGTTTGTGAATACCTTATGAATCCTGTTAAGTGTTTTAATGTGTTATGTTATATATTTATTGGAAATTCGCTGAGTATGCAGGTTTGCTGCGACGGGGGTATTTTATTTACTGATACATTTTATTAAAACTTGGTACATAGGTTAGGTTATCAATAGACAATAGAGTATTAGGAACATTTTTCCACCTAATCCTGAGGGGAGAGAGGATTTTCCCCCTTGAAACCATTGTGAGAAGTACAGTAACTGACTCCAATGAAGAGATTTAGGTTGACAATTCTAAACGAATATTTTACTATAACATTTACTATTCACGCTACCATATTCTATACTTAGTAAATATTTATTTATTTATTAAAATGGGACTAGAATGGAGAAAGGATGTGTCAGTTTTCTGATGCCACTTATTTAAATACAGATTAGGTACAACTTCGTAAAAATTCAGAAATCAAAATCGGAACAATTGCATAAGTAGATTATTTCTGAATAATCACCTCCTCTTGTGAAAAGAAAGCTGTGCAGTAATCTCCTGAAAGGTGAGGTGGGTAATAATCCTGGAAGGTAAGTAAAGAACATTTGTTCGAAATCCTATGCATATATAGTTTTGGATATATTAAAAACTAGTAGTGTAACAATCAGGGGTATCTCTCATAGTTTAGATCGTTAAATTCCCTCGTCCTTAAAGCATATGCAAACGCGAACAAAATAAAAGGTATCAGGAGACTGACACATACTTTCTCCCTTTAAGCCCAACTTTAATGAGTAAACTACTTTTTATTTACGAAATATATAGTATGAAGAACAGTCGAATGTACAAGAAATCTTCTAAAATAGTGGTTTTATGAAATATTTACCCAAATCCAATTTTTGGTGTAAGTACATAATCCTTTGCTGCAAGCAGTGGTTTTAAGAGGGGAAACGCTCCCTCATCCCCCCACCAGGGTTAAGTGGCAACATATTTCAAATATCCTCTGTTGGCCAAGGCTAACTTGACCTGGATAACAGTTTTGAACTAAATTGATGAGTAAATAAGAGAGAAATGGTCATTTGTGTGTACCCCGTAATGATTAGACAACGCACTGCGTTTACCGCAAAATGAAAATTTCAATTTTCTCCTTATAAGAATGATAATTTAGA
Source organism: Allygus modestus (assembly GCA_963675035.1). Lineage (NCBI taxonomy): Eukaryota > Metazoa > Arthropoda > Insecta > Hemiptera > Cicadellidae > Allygus > Allygus modestus. The sequence continues at coordinate 147,494,308 of OY776112.1, read as the reverse complement.
ATACTAAATTATTTACTTTTTGATGGTTATAAACAATATTTTTTAACATTTATGTTTTTTCATGAAAACTAAAAAATAATATTTTTGGATGTTTTAAGTGCTATTTATTACTTTTAAACTCCAATATTCTTAGAAATGCGGGTAATGTCATTTTGTTAGAAATTGTAAGCCCAACAAACCAATAAATCTGAATCAAAATCGTTTGAGCTGCTTTTGAAAAATTTGGATGTTTCATATATTTTAACGGTTTTTGGGGAGTAAACACTAAAAACTAAAAAAATACCTGGAAATATCGTGAATTAGAACCTACATACAAAATTTTATCAAAATCGGACAACTGGTGTCGTCTCTAGCTTGGTACACATCCATACAGTCACTTAAACTCGCGGGCGCGCGCACACCCCCCCCACACATACACACACACACACACACACACACACACACACACACACACACACACACACACACACACACACACACACACACACACACACACACACACACGCACACACACACGCACACACACACACGCACACACACACACACGCACACACACACACACACACGCACACACACGCACGCACACACACACACACACACACGCACACACACACACACACACACACACACACACACACACACACACACACACACACACGCACACACACACACACACACACACACACACACACACACACACACACACACACACGCACACACACGCACGCACGCACGCAATCAAAAATCACTTTTTTGGGTTCAGGGAGCACCAAAACGAAGATTTCCACTAACATTTCAAATTCAAATTTTGACTAAAACAATACTTTCTTCATATACTATGTATAGAGGGTGGGAAATTAAAAGTTTATCATAATAATGGTTTTTAGTTGGTAAATATGTTTTGATATAAACCAATGCAATTTTATATTTATAAATTTTAGTGGCAAGTAATTTCTTAGTAAAAAACCCTGCGAAAGCAACATTTATAAACTTTAAGAATATTTATAAAGTTCTTAGTTAGAATTAGAATTAGGTACCTATCAGGTAATGTGAATTATAAATGCTAATATTATGTAAAGTGATTACCAACCACCCCTCTAAACACGTGTTTAGGTTCCAACATAAACAATTGAAATGATAGTTTGAGAAAACTATTACAGTATGAGGTGTAACACAGTTATATCTTTCAAAGGTAGTTGGCAATAAGGTAAATAAATTACCAGAAAAAATACATACTTAGTTAAAAACACCCCCGTCGAACCAAACCTGTGCACTCGGCGAATTTCCAATGCATATTTTTGTCTTAATACCACATAAAGCCGCTTACCAAATTTCAAAAAATTATATTCATACATAAGCGATATGTACAACTTTAATTATTATATGTAAGAATAACCATGAGGATATGAGTACGTAGGTTTGCTGAAACAAGGAACACAAACAATTGGTTTTGATACAAACATCGGTGGAATTCATCTAGGTGAAGACATATACCAAGTTTCATCAATATTAATTCATAAATAAGCGATATATAACATTTTAATTATTCTCCATAAGAATAACTTGGGGGCTGAGTAAGCAGGTTTGCTGCAACAAGGAACGCAAAGTATGGGTTTTTTTGGAAATATAAATCAACAAGTTGAAGCCACATACCATGTTTTATTTATTTATGTACATAATTAGAGGAGACATAAGATTTTACTTATTCTAAATAAGAATAGCATGGGGGCTGAGTACGCAGGTTTGCTGCTACGGGAATCATAGGTAAAAAATGTTTTATTTTTTGAAAATAAAAACAGACCACAACCAGATGAAGCCGTATACCAAGTTTCGTTAGTGATAAGTGTTCATAAATAAGCAAGATATACAAGTTGTCTTATTCTTCATAAGAATAACGTTGGACAACGTACTGTGTTTATCACTTGCAATATCTCTGCAACCAGTTTACGTAGAGAAATTATAAAACACTGAATTGTGTGTTTTTTAAAGCTGAATCCAATGGTGAAAACCAAAAATAATGACTTTTTAAAATATTGCATATCAAGACTTAATAAAAACATGTTTGCGGGACAAAACCCCCACAAAATACCCCGTAGGATGGATCGATCTGTCTGGTTTTCGAACTAAAAGTCATAAATGTTGCTTTACACGTTTGTAACTAATATAATTAAAATCGGGCTACAGTTTTGAACGAATGGTTTTTTTTTTGGAAATTTATCACGGTCCCGGGCCTGGGTCTTACCATGCCGACTACGGTAATAGCTTCTTCCCTATAGAGGAAATTCGCTAAAATGATATTTTATTAAATAAATATACAAGGGGTTGTATTAAAATCGTTTTGTGAAATCAAGGTTCTAGTGTTTCTAGTTTTAGAATTCAGGATGCACTAAGGGTTAACTTGGTTATAAATTACAGACCGGTAAAGTTGGTTAAAGTCGTTTTAAAAAGGAATGAATTCAACTGTAAAAAACAAAGATGAGTATGATTATGTTAAACATTTGTTGAAGGACAACTATACTATTTACTCAAACACCCTAAGTGAGTTTGTAAATTTGGACTATGCAGTAACGTCGGTGTACTCAAATTCCAGTCTGGTATTAATTCGAATGAAATGTTAGATATTAGTGTAACACTTTTTAACTATAAACTATACTAAAAAGGTAATAATGAAAACAATCACAAATTAACGTCAAACCAACGTTAATCTAAGTTTTAACTAGAAAATTATAACTCAGAAATAAAGTTTTAAACCGTTATAAATCAAAGTTTAGTCGTTTCATGGTTTTAGTCAAGTAGGTTTAACGATGTGTAAAGTTATTGCAAAGCAGATGCTCTAGACAGCAATTAACTATTTGGGTTTTTGCATTCCCAACTTGCTATACAACACTCGGTGTGGTTTGATAGAGTAGAATTTAAATCTACCATCATAAAAATTATGCTATGTTTTTAAACACAGTGTTTATTTTTTATTTATTTGGCTGCAAAACATAATTTTTTACAGTAAGTACTACATAAAGTTGGTTTTATCATAAAAAAAAACATACAAAATAACAATTCAAACTAACAATAGGAAATGTCAAGTAAAAAACATCCCCGTTGTAACAGCCAAGTGACCGATTGTTAAATATTCTCTGCGACCAATTAATGTAAAAAATAAGTTTTCGCAAAATGTACAAAAATAAAAATATAGTTAATATTGAGTTATCTGTGAAAAAGCTAAATGTTTACTCTTCATAATATTTACATTTCACTTATTTTGAACCACACATTTTTGCCACATTAATCTGAGCGGTTCTTAATATAAACATTTTGAGCTCTATAAAAATGCCATAACCAAAAATTGAGCGTCTGAAAATTTAAATTTGCACGTAGTAATATCATTACACTACATAATGAGATTTAAAAACTATATTGATTATTCAGTTCACTGGATTCACCACGCATCTCTTGTATACTTAATCTCTTATCTCGAAACATCTCTTGATATGAAACTTTATTCAACGATTTCGAATTATCAGACAAAGGTAAACGGGGATTTAACTATTATCATTACGGGAAAATCAGATGGTAACCCGGAATGTTTCCTTGCTGAATTGGTTGTACATCTTAGAGCCTATGATAAAACGGCATGGTCTCGTTCCAAATTTAAAAAAAACAGCACCCTCGTACAAAAGCACCCTCTTTACGAGGTCAATAATCCTATAACAAACCATTTTGTAGCAAACGCTGACACAATAGGTTTTGCGAATTTTCCTGATAAAAATTACAGACTAGGATTTGGGAAATCTTCGTATTAATTTTGGTGATAATATAATCAATAATGGTTGTAACTGCGAACAAATATAACAGGTTTCTAGTTATAAATACTTAGAAATTTAATTTGATTGCTGAATAAAATGGGTAGAGCATATTGCCTTTCCCCTTTCATGCACGCAAATTAAGAAAACTTAGAATATGCTGCCAAACTTACAAATTTGTATTTGTATTTGTTTCTATACATATCAGGAAAAATATAATAACAATCGATGTACGTTTATTAGAGTTTTATTGATAAAAACAACATGGTACTACTAAAATACCACTATGAGAGTGAGCTCACCGCTGACTACATTACATATTGTCAAATAACTTGTATACTATAAGAAGTATAAAATCCTTACGAAAGAAATAAAGTTTTAAATTATGGTAAAAATAACGTGCCTAGTATAAATCATAAAATGTAATACATCTGAACTTGGAAATTAACTGGTTCAAAAATATATTCCTCTAAACAAGTAATAGTTCACATTTTTCACACTAGATCTTCACACTCTTGTTACTCTTCACTCTCCTTCTTGGTTGTATACTTCCCAGAATGGAAATCAAAGAAAAATTGTCTTATCATTCAAACACAGTGAAACTTTGCATTCTGAACAAGACCTGCTAATTCTAATAAGATCTGCTCTGTCTTTCGAGCGAGCTGCAGTGGTTGCACCTCTTCCACGTGCTTCAGACTGGCAGGTGAAGGTTCCCAGACTGCCTTACTTCCACAGAAATGAAAGTTTTGTACTTGTTCTTATTTACTTTTGTCTTCGCTTTTTCCTTCTTTGATTTACTGATCAATCCATGTGCAACTGCAAGTCTGAATTACTCCAGTTTAATTTTGCTGCCTTCTGTTTTCAATGAAAACACGACATAGGCTTTGACTACTGTAACATCCACCAAATGCCAAAAGATTATCATGTACCATCTGAAGCTTTTGCGATTTATGGCGTAGCACGCTTTCAGGTGATCAGCTTTGTCAACAAATCCCATGTTAGAATTGTAATCCTTCACGTTTCTAGGACAAGTAATGGTGATGCGAGTCCCGTCTTTCAGTTTCTTTTTTGTAGTCTCAACATCATAAGGATCATGATGATCGATTTGGAGTTTCTGGATTGGAAGTCCCCCCTTTTAATTTTGTCGTCTGGCTTGAGTTTCTTGGATAAAAACCTTCTGTTTTGAACGATTGTTCCACAAGCATTCACACCCTTTCTGTTAATGGTCTAAAAGTTCTACAGAACTGAAGTAATTGTCGTAGTACATATCATATCCCTTCCCATGTATTTGTTTACAGAGGCAAATCCTTTTCTACCTCCCCATGAACTTTACCAGAGTATAATCAAGCTTCAATTATATAGCCATTTAAATCGGCACGAACCCACACCTTTTATCCTTACTTTATTGGCTTGAGAGGCATATACTGCTTCAAAAAACCTACCTACCTACCTTTAAATTTTATCATTGATTCATCCACGGACTGATTTCTTGTGGGATAATAACTAGTTTGGAACGTTTCATAGAGTTTGTCCATTGACACAAGCTTTTCAAAATACGTCCCATCATTATGGGACGTATTTTGAAAAGCTTGTCATAGTTTGGGTCATCTCTAGGTAGGATTGTATCATTGTCTACAAAATGTAAATGACCCAATAGCCTGCTGAATCGGTTGACTGGCATAATACTAGAAATGAAGTCATCCCTAAGTGTGGGATCAGAGGACCAATAATCTCTGTACCTGAGAAGATTTTTTTATCCCCATGGTAATATGTATAGCAAGAAAGTTTTTGATTTCTTTGTCATTAGTTGAATTTCTATTTACAGCACTATTCTTAGCCGTAGCATATAGATTTATCTGGTATGCTATTTCACTGATCAGTTCGTCAGGAAATAGTAAAGTGACCGAGTCAGAGAGGGTTTAAAATTTTCTCAAAAATCGTTACTTGTTTCCCCGGAAAAAGGTATCTTTTCTACTTTGTTATGATTTGATTTCCAAGGAAAAGTAGACTTTTAACCCTGAAAATCAGAGGACATTCGTCGAGATCATCATCAATGCTTTTTTTTATTTACCTGATTAATTTCCAAGTGAGGAGTAGCTTTGTCTGTTGCATTACATAATACAGTGGGTATTAGGCTTTGTTCTACATTTCCATTTGGAGTTGATGAAGCCGACTGTACTTCATAAAAAAGTGTTGTTAGTGATAACGACAAAGGCGAGCCTTGCAAGCTTCGACTATGAGTTGAGAGAAGCTCCGATAAACGCGATGATGGACCAGGTAATACTGGTGTTTCCCAGTTTCCTATTACCGGTAAACAAATTGGAGACTGATTGGCTCTAACAAGTGCTAGGCTGTTTAATGTGGTGATGAAAATACTGCTGATGATAGTACTGGGTCATTGTCCAAGATAACTTCTGTATTATCATCTATAATTATAGGATGTTTTTCAGAACATACCGTTTCATTGAATTATTCACTATCTGAGAACCCCATCTCATCACATGATCCTTCGCTTGGTATGTCAGCCAAAACGACATCTTCTGTCAGTTCACTTAGTAGCCACCGTGACTTGTTAGACATCTGTAAAAATTATTGTGGTACAAATTACAATAATATATACAACAAACTTAATTTAATATATAGCACACAATTACCAAGTTATATTTGCCTACCTTATTTGTAGTATAATGAAAATACCTTTAGTTTTACTTCCTACCATGCCGTATCTGCGTAGTGGTATAGTTATCGTAGTGGATAATACCACACGTTTTTTTTCAGTTTTATGATAAAAAGGTGATTGAATCAGACATATTTATGTTTAAAATGGATATATAAACACTAATGAACTATAAAAATAAAGTCTCTTATCAATGAAATTAATGCAGACGTAAGTAAAACAGCATTTGTCAAGCATCAAAACGAGTTCCTTCATAGGCCATACCACCTGTTGATAAAATGTGACAATGTGCTGTACTAAAGACCTAGCCATTGTAGTTCTACTTTTATCAACAAGGTTACACTAGCAATCGATCATCCATTGTGGTATTCATGGAATACCAACGTGAAAGAAGTTAAACTAATAAATTAAGAGGTATTCTCAAGATATCACTAAGGGGGTGGGTTTTAAATAAAACATACGAAAATAGAATCGCTAACTGCAGAAAAGAAACTAGTCCACAAAATTTACAAATTCACTTTTCAATACAAATCTGTTTTAAATGGGTAGACACATAGTTTACTGCTAAAATGAAGCATGTCCCAATCATTTGTATTGCTATGGCAACAGTTTGAATTTTTCTTTTACTGCAGACAGGTAACACATCCAGTACTTGTTCCCCTTTTGCTGTCAACATTAGTTCTAAACATCAGTGGTGCGCTAGTGGTGGCTATGTTCTGAACTACTACTCTCAGCTGATAATTGATTCCGTTTTCTCTCAATTTGTTTCTGCTAAGTTTAACCTAAAATAATAACACTGTGGTTGTGATTAACAAATTTATTCATATTTTATAATTATTACTCTTGAAAATGAGTTGTTCTGATGAAGATGTTATCCCTTTAAAGAGAAGAAAGAAAGTGATGATTAATGAAAAGAAAACTAAGAAAAGTAGAGAGATACTATGGTATTGATGAAGTAATAGATCTGATAAATATTTCTCCAAAAATTCCTGGAAAGTTTACAGTGAAGAAAATTGTATTTGATGATTTCATTGACTACGGAACTTGGTGACCCAAGTTTAACAAAAAAGAAAAGAAAATCCCGTCGCAGCAAACCTGTATACTCAGCGAATTTCCAATGGAGATATAAATGTCCTAATACTACATATAGCCACTTACCAAGTTTCATAAAAATATATTCACAAATAAGCGATATTAGTTATTATTCATTTATGTTCATAATTAAGGGAGACAGAGCATTAAATTATTCTCCATAAGAATAACATGGGGGCTGAGTACGCAGGTTTGCTGCTATGGGAATATTTCGCAAAAAAATTGTTTTTGAGCAAATATCAATAGACCACAACGAGATGAACTTACCAAGTTGATGATATAACAAGTTTCGTCAGTAAACGTTCATAAATAAGCGAGATATACAATTTTTTTTTCCTCCATAAGAATAACATTACACAACGTACTGTGTTTAGCACTTTCAATATCTAGGTAACCAGTTGTAGAGGAATGATCAAAATACCAAATTGTGTGTGTTTTTTAAGCTAAATCCAATTGTGAAAACTAAAAAAACTCGTTTTTGGGGTACGAAACCCCCTTAAAATATCCCTTCGGGTAGAGCGATCTGGCTGGTTTTCAAACTTAAAGTCATAAATGTTGCTTTACACGTTTATACCAAGTTTCATCAAAATCGGATCATTTTTACGCGAGTTATTGTGCTCACGGACACACATATATATACAGTTTTGAACGAATGGTGTTTTTGGGATCTGGGGACCTCAAAACGAAAAGTTATCATGGTCCCGGGCCTAGGTCTTACCATGCCAACTACGGCAATAGCTTCTTCCCTATAGGGGAAATGTTCTAACAAAAAAAATGCCCAAGTAAAGACTCTTATGGTAAAGATGTAGCAAAAGCTGACAAAATAACGTTTTTAATTTCAAAATACCATGAACTTTCAATTTATTTTAAAGAACCAGGGGATATTGAATGCAGTATGAATATTTCTAGATTGAAAATTGACACTTTTCCCTTACGAAACACTATGGGCGACTTTGAACTACCGACTAATAATGCTTATTCAGCTGTATTACCCATCAACCACTTAAAAGTTGTGGATTTAAAGAAAACTTTGGTTTATATTCCGGATGAAAAAGTCCTGTTCTGGAATGGGATTACGTCTTAGACTGTGACTACTGTGCCCATTCAACGAGATCAACAAACTGAGTAAATGATATAACAAGGTTGCATACCAGTTTTCCGTCTCAGTTCTTTCTTGTCCTATATGACGATGACCCGGGTTTCGGCTTCGGAAACCCGGGTTATCCAAATATAGGACAAGAAAGAACTGAGACGGAAAACTGCTATGTAACCTTGTTGTATTACTACAAAGTTCTGGTGGCTATTCACAATGAATGAATAAATGAATCTAAAAAGTAATACTGTGCATAAAATATTATTATACAACTAGATATCATTCTGACAATTGAGTTGCATATATAAAGCTTTTTCAAGATTTTAACAAGTCTTTTTCATTTAAAAAGACTTGTTTAGTGAAACAAGTCTTCATTTAATCCTAGTCTTGTTAAATAACCCCTCAATTTATTCTAGTCGGAGTCGGAACAGTTATGTTCACACGTCCGGATTATGTTCAAACTCTAGTCAGAATAGTACGTTCAACACGTCACTGAGATCGATGATGATGGGGGAGCGGGGGGCAGTGTCATCATAGTGGCCAAAACAAGTAACAAACCTATAAATGTCAATTTTAAGATATAGTAACACTTTTATTTTGAAAATAATTCAACAGTTAAGGAAAATTGTATTTTATTACTGGGGCAAACGGCCTGATCAACCTGTATCTTATCAGCTGGATAAGGAAACAAAGCTGCAGCTCCAGCCGGCCCAACAAAGAATTCAGCTCTACATTCCTGTTGAACTACGACAATTGCCTGACAGGCTGTACCTTGCTGCACCCTCCCCCCTCAGTTTCTGAAGTTTAATACTGTGAGTGCAAGTTTGCCATCTACCAAGACCACATGATCTCTAGTTCCTGCTCGACATAGCTCCTTGCTCATTTATGGATTTTAGCTGAGTTGAGGTATTTAATTTTCTTTAGGAATAAATGTTTAATGTTTTTAATTGAATTTAATGAACATTTAAATACAGTTTTAATAATGAATTTTGATATATTAGTTTTGCCAGAGATTAAATAAAGTAATTTTGACCAACCAGAATTAACCTTCTAAAATTTGAAATGCAAATGTGTACTGTAAAATAATGTTAACTTTAATATATTTATCCATATCATTTGTAAATACAAATTTGGTATTTGTGATTTGTTAAACCTTTTATTTAAATAATTTTTATAATTTTGAAGCCAAGCATACTTGTGATGAAATTCTGTGTTAAATAATTTAACTTGTTACTTTCATGTTCGCGCAAAGCTAAAACATGAATCAGCTTCCTGAATGTTAATTCTGGTAACGTTTTTCATTTTAGTTTATTTCAGGTTATTGTTTTAATGGATAGGATGTAATCAAATAATAGAATATATAATTTCTCAAAATATTTTCATCAAATAAATATGAACCTATAGAAATGATTAGTAGATATTTGTATGTAAATTAATATCAGGTGTTAAATATTAAAAAATTTGTTGAACCAGACTAAATGTGTAACGGTAAATAATTATGATGTTAGTATTGAATGTTTTCAGTCAATCTATTTTCATTAAGCACACGTGTAAAATATGTTACTGGAAGTATTCAAAATAGCATTCTTTATGAACTAAGCAGTTGAATTTACCAGTAAATATACTTAATATGAGGCTTGAGCTGTACATAATTATTGTTTAGTACTGTTATTTTGTAATATTTCTTGTATGTTTTAAATTTGAATGATGAGCTTATTATAGTTATCAGAATAGCTCGTGGTAAAAATTAATAAATGAATTATGTGATTATAAAATTGATTATTTTCTTTTGTTAAAAAGTAATAGTTAATCTGATGAGAATATTTTTTTTTATTTACTAGTTAGTTTAATTATGATTTTATTGCCAGAATGCGCTCAGGGATTCCTGCGGGAGCTGTCTGTGCCTACCTGTACCTGTCTGTACGTGTCTGCTGTACTGTCTGTACTTTCTGGCTGTGCCGTGTACATAGTATGCGCCTTCCTGAGTGGACCTGCGTCTCCCTACCTGGACACATACTTGTCACCGCACCTAGAGTTGTCGGGAGGCTGCCGCCTTACTGCGCCTGGTGTCAACCGGAAGCAGCTACCTAGCCTTCTCAGGTGTCGACTGTCATTGGATGTGGTCCTACGTACCGATAGGTGGCAATTTAATTATTATTTGAATTTTAGAGGTAATTGCACATACCTCTAAATGGTGAATTTTAACTGGTACCAGTAATATTATAAATTCAAATTGGACCAAACTTGATTTTGTAAGTTTTCTTGGACTCAGTCAGCCACCATCGGAGTGCCAGATTTATTCGCTTTCGATGAAAATCTTAAGCGCGAATCCTACCTCCGACTCCATCAGGAATCAACAAGCGCATTGCGACTCTTGTGAAATATTTATTGGGTCAAACTAATTTAAATATGTGTAATATATTCAGGAATCTATTTATTTATTTGTAGATTCATGTATGTTTAGTGTATATTATATGTGTATGTGTAATCATTTCAGGGACTTAGTGGCCGGCCAAGGTATTTGAATTTGGTCCATTGATAAAATCCATGAACATTTGAGAAGGCCTTATTATGGAATAGTGTTTTATTGTAATTTAAAATCGGCTGATATATTGTTGGAGTTATTGATTTTGTCGTATTATAATAAATCAGGGTATAATTCAGTTGTTTTCATTTATCAGCCAGTGTAATCTTGAGAAACTTAGAATAAAACTTACAGTTATAAAAAGACATACCAATTGAAATATTTTGAGTTTTCAAAATAAACTATAGGCTCAATTCCTTTTTGTAAATGTATTGTTTTATAGAACCAAGTTATCTTTGAAAGTCAATGGTTTTAATCTGAGTTTATTGAAGGTGTAATACTTTTCAGGTTATAGTTTATATCATTATTTTTTTGTGATTGTAGATGCTTTTCATATTGGTTGGTATTGAGAATCTTACCTCAGCTAATTCAGAAATGGGTCTTTTCCTTGTTCTGACCCAGTGAACACAACTATTTCTGGAAACAAATTGGCGCCCTCTTTAAATATTTAAGTATAAGAAAATACCTCAGTGATTTGGGCTATTTTTCAAGAACCATCCGTCCCCACCCCTAAGCTGAGCAAACCGGGACCGCTATAATATACGTTTGTTAAATGTTATACTAAGGGGTTAAAGCGAGTCGACGTAAAAACAAATACACATTTTATATGTTTTTGTGTGTTGACTTTTAACGGGTTTGATACTATTAAGATATATCATGTCTGTAGCGTATAAAATATTTAAATTGGTAATAGAAAAAAATGTTACTTCTCTCATAATGATGTATTTTCATATGATTTTGTGTTAAGTAAATAATAATAACTAACGATAAAGTATTGTTCAAATGTGGCAGTTCTTGTATGGTTTACGATGTTAAAGATTTTAAAGTGAAATAAAAATCAACCGGTACTACCTATAAAAGGACGGCATTTCTATGATTAATTACTTAAAATGCAGAAAAATATTTCACAAATGTGGAATTCTCCATGTGTACACATGATTGTTTAAAACACTAATTTAGGATTGCACGTAATCAAATGGGGAGTCCGCCGTATAAAATTCGAATTTGTTATAATGACAGAAACCTTTTCGATGGCATATAAAAATGTACACTATGATTTCTAGATGTGTAAAATTCTTAAAATTTTCAAACATTCTTTAGAGCTATTCCCCTTTTCCCTTAAAAGGTGTGATGTTTATTTGTTTCAAACAATGATTATATTTGGTTATATGATTTTTAAACTTATGTTTATATTTAAATCTTCTATGGATAACTGAGGGTATTAGACCTTTAAATATAATGTTATGATACGAAGTATTGTATAGTTTAACTTGACAGAATTAAAATTGTATATGGTAAAATCATGATTAAATTAAGATTTATACAAATATGTAAATATTTGTTATACAGCAATGTTCAAATCTGTTTTATTTTGTATTTTTTAAATGAGTTGTAAATTACCTTAGGCTTACTTAGGTTGTACGCTCAACAGAATTATACTGTAGTAAATAAATAGGGTCATTATTGACAAGGAAAAACAAAACATCTAGAGGCGTAATCATTTTAGAATAGTGCCTCTGCACATAAACTCAGTCGACAAAACTACTTTCACTTTAATTTAGCACGGAGGCCCATTTAGGTAATCACACCGTTTTACATCTATTTTGTTTTATTTCTAGTCTAGGATAGTATTTCTTTGTTTTATGATAGTGCACAGTGGTATTGTCTCTTGATCGTTAAATGGTTGGGGGGGGGGAGAAAGTTCGTAAATACCTTTCTTTGGATGGTTGTATTTCACATTATAGTAGATTAATAAACATTAAACCGGTAGTTTTAACCCAGCTGTCTTGAAGTTTTAATATATCTTTTTTTCATTTTTTAATCCGACAATGTTATAAACAACAGATACAATGAGTTGAAAGGTGCAAATAATAATACCGGACAGTTGTAAAACTAATCTATCCAAATATACAAAAATTATGTTCGTATATTTTTGTTTATGTGTTTAAACCGGTTGCGATAAAACTTTGCATAGTCTTTCAGGTAGTCCCTAGTATTGTTTGCAGCCACTAATCAAAGTCTTAAGACCTTAGGGCTGAGCCCCACTGGACTTTAAAGTTACCATACTCTTCTTTTTGAGAAAATATTTTTTACGATTTTCACAGATGAATAATTAAAAATATTGATAACAACTTGATATTTATCTAGGTAGTGAGATATAATGTGAAGATTTGTCAACACAACTCTTGGGCTTAGTAATGTGCACCGGGAACCGATACTCTTATAATAATCAAGCGTTCAAACTAATTCAGTGCCTTTAACAACTTAAGTATCCTCCAAACAAAATTTTTGAAAGAATAAAAATTCATTACAAAACATATGAATAATTTAACATTTTTAGATATAATACCTCTGGAGAAGAGATTATTCATTTATACAGCTTAACATTATTCATTCATACCTTGTATATTTCTAGTGTTTCAACATTTCTACATTTCTAGTGTGGTTAAATATTTTAAGGTATTAACGTACGTATGTTAATAAAATAACAAAAAAACAATCAAAACAATGATATATATATATAAATAACATACATATTACAAATTTTTATTTTATGTTTTAGATTAATTGTCTAAAACTATTCTTACAGAATATAAACAACGAGGAATATTACAAAATAATGCAAAATGTTGATAAGATATTATAAAAGTGTTATTAAAAGGTGTTGAAATTCGTACTTAAAAGCATGGAAATCTGATTTCCTTGTTAAAAAGTTACATATACTATGTACCATTTTTGATATTTTCAATGTTATATGACACATCTTAGGCCGGAATATAAAATTTGGCCTTTTATCTTTAACACTATTTCCGTTATTATTAGACTTATTAACCTAATTTATCATATAAAGGTACGTGTTGACATATAGTAACATATAGATTGGTAAAAATTAATATCAGATTAGGGAAATATTAATTATATACCTAAAAAATATAATTAAAACTTCTAAGGTTACCTCCCTTACGCTTGATAGTGCGTTTCAGTGTACGCGGTTGTTTATATTTAGACCAACATTTTTAGAAGGTTTATGTTTGTGGATGGGTATTGAATAGTTGTACGTTGTATTTAATCATCCATCATGATTTTGCAATATTTTCCAAACACAAGTCAAAAACAATGATAAAATATTATAAGTAGATAAAACAAAATATTGAAACTAGACCAAAACAGAAACGAAAAGAAGATGTCTTACATTAACAATAAGTTGTTTTAAAAAGTATTTACAATCAAAATATATAAACTGGCTAGATAAATTATTAAAAAAACTATTTCCGATTTCATTTATAGATGTCGATTTGATTGACACTTAAAGCTATTTCAGTACATTTATCATCATCTATGGAAGCGTTGAGTATTTGTGGTTTATAAAATCGGTATACTTTTCAAATTTTGACATTTGCAACAATCTCTCTGTTTTAAAATTTTACTTTGTAAAATAGAGTAAATTTATTCGAGGGTTGTTATTATAAAAAAACGGGATCTAAAGTCTACATTTATTAAGATTAGTTTTACTGAACAAGCTGTATAAACTGGCATCAGAGATAAAGAACTGAGAAAACCTGACCATTTATGGGCAATTAGATGAGTGCGACATTTACGATCGTTGGAGGGTTACAGTAAAAATAAAATCCCCTCTGATATTGATGTTACTGACCATGACTGTTCCGATCAGCAATAAGTGTTAGTTGTGTTACTAGTAGAAAACTAATGTGAACTAACATTTCAGACTTTTTTTAAATATTCAGATAAAAATGTACACTATGATTTCTAGATGTGTAAAAACCCTAATTAACCCTATTTCTTAAGTTGTGTTTTTTGCTGTTATGGTTTTCCATCTAGGAGCTTATACATACCAAATCTATGTTACACGGTTTATACATTTAATGGTTTTAAATTATTATTTTACATATTGGCCATTATTATGTTACAATTGAATACTGTACGCTTCTAGAACCCTTGAAAATATTGTGCATTAATGTTAAATTAATTTAAAAAAAATCAGTTGCAATATTTAATTTATTATATTTTAAGTAGAGAAGAACATGAATTTTTTTAATAAAGGGTTGATTGCTGATATAAAATGTTATTACTTTTAAAGACTTATTAATACAATTAATTTTAATCAAAGCACAAAACATACACCCTCTGAATGTTTGCCTTAAAAATAAGTCGAATTAAGTAGTTTTTGCTTATAATGGAACATACCACATCATATCTTAAAACTTCTTGCATCTTGATAGCCCAAGGCTTGGCGTCTTAGACTTCGATTTAAGGGGTCTTGGGAGTAGGGGGCATTGCCCCCTACTCTTGGGTTCAAATATCGGGATTTTCACAAAAATTTGAGTAGCTTGGGCAACTTTCTTTAAAAGCGTTTGCAGTGCACTCTTAACGAAAATGGTGCTGGCTTTGAAATAAAAAATCAAGGGACAGCTTTACCTCGATATCAAAGTTATTTAATATTAAAAAAGATAATAAAGAAAACTTGAAAGTAAAGTGTGAAAATATTAATATTTATATATTTTTCATAAATATCTTTATCCAATTGGCAATTTCATGGTAATTAAAATGCATTCTGTATAAATATTTGCCAAACCATGAAACCCTTGTTAAAGACTTGATGGCAAAATACTTAAAATTATGAGTGAATTACTCATGTAAATATTATAATTGAACGTTTTAATACAGGCTTCAGTGTGTTAGTTAGATAAAATATTAAATTTTAAAATAATACTCATAACTAAAACTATTACAGATCATATAATTGTCCATGGACACGCAATAAGTAAGAGCTTTGCCAGTATATTAGCTAACAATTTAGTACAGAAGGTTATTGGTGGAAACTAGAAACTATGAGAAAGAAAATCGTAAGATGATTGGTATTGAAAAAAAATCTAATTTATGATAATTTAACTCTTTCCCGTTGCGGCTTCGCATCCAATCATAGAACTACGTGCCATTTTGATTTATTTCGCATTGAATTATTTTTATTCTCGTAACTTTTCCCAATGATATACATTTACTTATCTATTCCCGTTCAGTATAATATCGTTACAGTGGAAATATAATAAAACCAATTCTCCATGAGATTATCACTCATAATTGCAAATATAGAAACATTGAACACCAGTAGGGCGGAGCCCCACAAGACATTTAGTACTCTATTACTAAATCTGTTGTCTGTTGTCTGTTTCTGATTACGCAGGATTAAACAAAAAGGGTTAAAAGACTGGATTATTCAAGAAATTATTTCTCTTTGATTTAATTAGCACATATTCCTACCGAAATTATGCTGTTTCAGTCCAGTAATGGGTGCGAGATGGTATATATAATTTGGTAGGTCATTGGGGTGGAGTCTCTAAGGATGTTTGTAACTTGAATAGCACTATATTTAATTCTGGAGTATTACATATCTGCCTACTCACCAAGTTTAGAAAGAATCCATCAACGGTTCAGTTCGTTTATGTGATGATTAAAGTGGGATTATTAAGGAACAGTGGGGTATATTTGTGCATAAGGTTTGTATTTTTAACCGTTATCTGTTTTTCTTTATATTAAGGCTGAACCCAATACTTCGAATACGGGTTTTCACCTTTTGCGATTGATGGCATGTATAAAACTAAGTAACTAAGTATTAACTAAGTAGAAAATATTAGTTAATTGTATTATTTCGGAAGTTCTGCGTACGTTGTATACCTGTGTTAGTTATCTATACTTCTTATAGCACAATTTATGAAAATCCATAAAACACTTATAGTTCAAAATAAAACTAGCATGTGAATACAAGAGTTAGAAAATGTTAAAACAATATAATCAAGTACATTATAATACTTGTGAAATGCTTATACGAATAATTTTTAAGTGTAACTATCAAGAAACAAGAATCTTAGGAGTCAGTCCTGTTATATGCGTACTACAATAATGTGTTCTTACTGATGAATATATGGAGAAAAGAATCGCACATATTTTTCCAGGAGAACGAATGAACGTCCGGTTGAGAGGTTCTTTTACATATTGTTCAACAAAAGGCCACTTTAGGTAATATTTGCATCCACCTACCTTCCTTGTGAACGATGTTACCTCAAAAGCTTTGGTGTGGTCCTGTTCATATAATGATTAATTCAAGATAAAATATTTCTTTTTACTTAAATGCAACTAATAAAAAAAATACAGTCTGCAATATGTAAGCTTCTTAATACAATGCCTAAAACAATAATCAGGAAAAAAGTAACCCTTTTATTTGTCATAGAGTTTGGAAAATCACTGGATGACGGGAGACGTCTAAAAATAAAAGGTCTTGACTCAGGAAAATAGCAGTATTTTCAAAAAAATACCACCATAACGAGAAACGAGTTCGCACGCAGCATGCTGACGTGAGGGAAGTGAATTTCCACATAAAAACTTGTAAAACTTAAAATCAGTTTAAAAACATACATTTATTCAAATTTTTATTGAAATCTGAAAACATATATTTTTTGGCTGTTCTGATACTCCTGGTTTGATTTACTTGCAAAGCTGAGAACACAATGTTGCGCATTATAAAGTTAGGAGAAGGTCCAGACCGGCTTGAAAGTAGGCGTGAGGTTGCTGGAGATGATAAAAGTACTCTAACAAATGAATAACAGGCTTTTCTAGTGTAAAACCCCCATAAGACAACGTACTGTGTTTAGTCGATAAACATTTTCTTTAATAACTCGGTAAATATTTATGCTAGAATAACGAGAGAGGTCTTAAAACTTTCGCCTCTCTAATTAACATCTTTTTACATTCATTAATTTTAAGAGGGGTTTAGAGTTTTCCGATTGTTTTGCCCAACGATTTTGTCCAACTGATTACAGAAAGGAACGTCAGTACCAAATTTTAAGTAAATCGGACAAAAAACGCGACCACTAGAGTGCAAACACACACACACACACACACACACACACACACACACACACACACACACACACACACACACACACACACACACACATACAATTTTGAACGACCCCCCAAAACGTGTTCAGGGGGTCACGTTAGGAACTTCTATGGTGGTCCCGGGCTTAAGTTTCACCTTGCGGGTCATGCTAATAGTTCACTTTCCAAAGGAAATTCACTAATAACGTAAAACATCCCCCATAAGAAAAGCATGGGAATTAAAAAACATGTGCTTTGTTTACATTATAACGTGTGATTAAGTAACTACGGTACTTTGTTTGCGAACTGACATGGCAGTGCATTGGAACAAAGATAGGGGCAATTGCCCCTTCAAGCCACTAGTCTTAATATATCATTTTTAAGTAAAAATTGTGAGGATTTGGCAAATAGCACGATGTGTGAGACGGCTCAAATTTAAAGTCTTGATTCCAGGGACTCGGGGAAAATAGCAGTATTTATAAAAAGCTACCAGCAAACGAGAATTAACGAAAAATATCCTCCATAAGGAAAGCATGGGAATCGAAAACTTATGCTTTTTCTACATTAAAACATGTGATTAACTGCCTATTGTCTACTTTGTTTATGAACTATATAGTTTTATTTTTAAAAAATCAGATAAAGCAGAATAATGGAGAATGCTTAGGGGCTATGGAATTCTTTTAATAGTTCATATAGAATTCTATTAATGTGTATTCGAATATTTGTTGTTTATGTTGTTATAATACAATTTCAATTCTAACTAAAAGTTCAAAGCTGCTGCTACCGGTTTATTTATTAATAGGCCGTTGCAGTAAACAGTTGCTATGTTCAAGCTGTTACTTTTAGCGAATTCCCCCTTTAGGGAAGAAGCTATTACCGTAGGTCTCATGGTAAGACTTAAGCCCGAGACCATGATAACTTTTCATTTTGAGGTCCCCAGATGCCAAAAACACCATTCGTTCAAATTTTTATATATGTATATATATAAATATATATATACACATATATATTTATATATATATATATATATGTGTCCGTAAGCACGATAACTCTCGTAAAAAAGCTCCGATCTTAATGAAATTTGGTACAAATGTGTAAAGTACCATTTATTTGAATGAGCTCGAAAACCAGATGAATCGCACCATCCTAAGGGGGGGGGTTGGGGGTTTTGTTCCCCAAAAATGTGTTTTTTGGGGTTTTCACATGCAATTTTAATTTAAATCAAATTTTAATTTATACCATTAAATTTAGCTTAAAAAACAAACAATTTGGTATTTTGATCATTGCCCTGCGTCAATTTGTTACCGAGATATTGAAAGTGCTAAACACAGTACGTTGTCTAATGTTATTCTTACGGAGAAAAAGAAAAATTGCATATCTCGCTTATTTATGAACATAAACTGGTGAAATTTGGTATATGTCTTGATCTGGTTCTGGTTTATTGTTGTTTGCACAAAAACAAATTTTCGCCTATGGTTCCTGTAACAGCAAACCTAGGTACTTGGTCCCCATGTTATTCTTATGGAAAATACTTAAAATGTTATATATCACTTATTTATGAACCTATATGGGTGAAACTTGGTATGTGACTTCACTAAGATGAGTTATATTGATATTTGCATAAAAACCCATTATTTTGTGTGCCTTGTTGCAGCAAACCTGCGTACTCATCCCCAATGTCATTCTTATAGAGAATAATTAATATTTTAAATATCGCTTGTTTGTGAATACATTTCTTAAGAATCCTGTTAAGTGTTTTAATGTGTTATGTTATATATTCATTGGAAATTCGCTGAGTGTGCAGGTTTGCTGTGACGGGGGTATTTAATTCTTCCATATTGCTTGCCCCACCTTTGTTACGTCCCTACTTAAAAAACCCAATTTATGGTTTTAGTATTGGTCACTTAATAACTATGACATCATCACTGTACAAGACCCCGACACAACTAGGGTGTATCTTAAGGCGAATATGAATGAATAACGAGTGAGATGCCTTGAGTAACCTTGTTACTGACTAGGACAAAATGATTCTTTAATCAGGATCATTAATTAAAAGCCCAGTGATCAATGGTAGCTGGATCCATTATCGAACCATCTTAAAGATTTCTCAGGATTTTGATCAGGATCGATTTAGCAAACTTCAGACAATGAAGTGAGCACACTAAACACTGTGCTACCCAGCGAGTATTTGAAAGATCGAAATAGTCCTGTTAAGCATAGATAATCATTTCAGTAGTTAACTACCGCCCAAGTCAACTGTGCCTGTGTCCCAATGCCTGTTAAGGCTTCATTAATAAATTTGTTCGAGGGTTAGGGTTGGTGATCTCCACAGGGTGTTAGCTAACAACAGTTGTACGATATGTCGATCTGTTGGGGGTGGGGGTCAGGCAAGAGTATTAACATTGACAAGGGGTTGCTTAAAAATTCAGTATTATTTCATCATGTATAGATTCGGTTTTGTGAAAAGTAAACTTAAATATAACAAAATTTGCTCATTGAGAGGATTGTTTATTTTTTTAATAAGTATGTAATTAACTAAAACATTTCGCAACAAACTTTTGATATTGAACTAGACAGAAGACGAATTCTCTTTATTCCCCTTTAAATTATTTTAGAAGATATACAACAGAGACAGCGAGGATCTTATATCATTGCTTCTACATTGACCTGGATAGAAATCCTTGACTAAACGGCTTGTTTACGTATTCACCTTTAATTGTGTTTTCATGTTAAAGAATAATACAATCCTACATTATTTTTCCACTTCACTAATGTCGATTAAACTCACACAATGGCAATTCTATTAGTTTTTAGAATATATATGTTTATTGCCATTTTAAATTCGTATCGATTTCATATTAAGGCCACTTATCCCGAAACACTAGTAATAATATATAAATAACGTTTTATTATAATGGGCGTGTTGTAATAATTACGGGATGCAAATAAAAACCGACTTACAACGCTTTAATCTATATTCACTCTTAGATGGTAAACATAATTTTGGAAGTCTTTGGGGTGGAGTTTCTAATGATTTTTGTAACTGGAAAAGCACTATATTTAATTCTGGAGTATTATATATCTGTCTACTCACCACGTTTATAAAGAATCCATCGTCGGTTCAGTTCATTGATGTTATCGTTAAAGTAGTTATAATAAGGACTTGGAATGGAGTTCTAAATTGTATTTTATAGCATAAGGATATTTATAACATTTATAACATTTATTTATAACAATACAGTATTAAGGCTGAACACAATACTTCAAATACGGTATTACACCTTTTCCAATAGTTAACACGTATAGATAACTAAATATAAAATATTAGCCAATCATATTATTTGAGAAGTTCTGTGTACGTTGTACACCTTTGATAGTTATTTGTTCTCCGTATTTCTTACAGCACAATTCATACAAATCCATAACAACCCTTAATGTTCCAGATAAATTTCATATATTCGATAACAATAATTATAAAATTCTAACACAATATAATCAAGTACATTTTAATACTCGTGAATATGAATACTTTTCGGTGTATAATTGTACATAATAAAGAAACAAGAATCTTAGGAGTCCTGCTATATGTATACTACAATAATGTGTTCTTACTGAATATGTGGAGAAAAGAATTCCATATCTTTTTCCAGGAGAATGAATGAACGTCCTGTTGAGCGTTTCTTCTACATATTGTTCAGCAAAAGGCCACTTTAGTTAAGGTATGTGCATCCACCTACCTTTTCTTGTGAAATATGTTGGCTTAACTGCGTTGGTGAGGTCCTGTTCATATAATGATTACTTCAAGATAAAATATTTCTACAACTTAAATGTAACTTATAAAAAAAAAAAAAACAGTCTGCAATATGTAAGTTCCCCTTTTAATACAATGCCTAAAACAATACTCAGGAAAAGAGTAACCCTTTTATTGAGTGAACAAATAAAGTGTGATATTCATTGGAAATTATATTGTGAATGATTAGTATCCGAAAGTAGTAAGTATACTACATTTTATAGAAAATAACCTATAAAACAAAGTGTTACTTTCACTGAATTGCTAAAGGTTTATTATTAAACTTGGGTTGTTTGATTTACATTAATGACCTGAGCATTATAAGTGACAATTCAACAGTTATAATTATAATTAATATAAAACGTTAATTAGTACGACACAGAAAATAAAGGTCGTCTTATATCATGACACCAATAAGACCTGCTCCACCGGGTGGGTCGTAACCCGTTCATTACTACATGTTCAACACCCTGGTAATGACATCTATCAAACATTTACTGACAAACACGTCACAAACTTGTACCTATGTCTTGCTGATTTCTCTCGCACAACATACAAGGTCTCTTAAAGTTGGGAGTTCCTGTCCTCAAAAAGTTCCGATTTATCCTTGACTTAAAGGGTTGTTCCCCTTATAATAAACAGGTATCTGATATTTTAGCATACAACTATTTAGTGTTATACGATTTTCTAGATTTAAAATAATGGGAAACTGTGTCTGCCAGCACGGAGTTCATGTTTACTCTTACATAGAATTTTTAAATTTATACATATTTTTATTCATATAGAATTCTATTAATGTGTATTCAAATATTGTTGTTAATGCTGATATACTCAAATTGTTAATTCTAATCGAAAGTTCAAAGCTGTTATTACCGGTTTATTTATTAATAGGCCGTTGCAGTAAACAGTTGTTATGTTCTAGCTCTTACATCTAATTCTTCCATATTACCTGCCCCACCCGTTTTACCCGTCTTTAAAAAAACCTAATCTATAGTTTTAGTATTGGTCACTTAATAACAATTACTTAATTACTGTATAAGACGCCTTCACATCTAGGAGGTGTATTTTAAGGCAAATATAAATTAAAAACGAGTGTAAAACGTGTGAGATGCCTTGTGTAGCCTTGTTACTGACTAGGACAGAATGATATTTAATCAGGATCATTAATTAAAAGCCCAGTGACCAATGGCAGCTGGATCCATTATCGAACCATCTTAGAGATTTCTCAGGATTTTGATCAGGATCGATTTAGCAAACTTCAGACAATGAAGTGAGCACACTAAACACAGTGCTACCCAGCCAGTATTTGAATGGTCGAAATAGTCCTGGTAAGCATAGATAACCATTTCAGCAGTTAACTTCTGCCCAAGTCAACTGCGCCTTCGACCCAATCCCAATGTCCCACATTAACAAATTTGAGAGAATTAGGGTGGGTGATCTCCACAGGGTGTTAGATTCTAACAGTTCTACGATCTGACAACCTTCGGTAGGTGGGGGGGGGGGGTGTTGGGAAGGGATGGTGTCAGGCAAGAGTATTAACACTGACTATTAAAACTTGAGTATTATTTCGTCATGTATAGATTCGATTTTGTGAAAAGTCAACTAAAATATAACAAAATTTTCTTATTGACAGGGTTGTTAATTTGTTTAAATAAGTTTGTTATCAAGTAAAATGTTTTGCAGCAAACTATTGTTATTGAACTAGACAGAAGACGAATTCCCTTTATTTCCCTATAAATTATTTTAGAAGATATACAACAGAGACAGCGAGGATCTTATATCATTGCTTCTACATTGACCTGGATAGAAATCCTTGACTAAACGGCTTGTTTACGTATTCACCTTTAATTGTGTTTTCATGTTGAAGAATAACATAATCCTACATTATTTCACCACTTCACCAATGTCGAATAAACTCACACAATGACAATTATATTAGTTTTTTGAATATATGTGTTTATTGCCATTTTAAATTCGTATTGTTTTCATATTATGGCCACTTTTCCCGAAACTCTATTAATAATATATAAATAACTTTTTATGAGCATGGCGCATGTGATTATAATACGGGATACAAATAAAAACCGTCTTACAACGCTTTAATCGATATTTACTCTTTGACGGTAAACATAAATATATTGTTAGAGCCTGTTCTTAAACAGTTGATAGTCAATCTAGACAAACATCTTCCAAAAGTAACGTGACCTTTTCCTACCCAGTGAAATATATTTTTGTTTTAAAAATGTCTGGAAAATTTTCTCCTTAAGTATTTTAATGTGCTTTTTGGGTTGAGTTTTAGAGAATTTGTATATAACCCAAAATATTCATGAAGTCCGCAAGAAGGCTGATAACTTAATCTGTAATCTGTGTTTTTATTTTTAACACAATATATTGAGTATCTGCTTAAATCAAGAAAATGTCTATTCATAAATATCTATTTATAATTTTTGTTTATATTAACACTTAAAATTTAACGGTAACATTTATAAATTGTATTACCATTACTTATTTATAATATTAGTTTTGTATTTCAAATTAACAATTTAAATTAACTTTAATATCAAAAAACAGATATTGCATATACTCAACTAAGGCTTAAAAGCATTTAGGTAAAAAATATAACCAAACGAAGGTAAGTTCAATTTAAGTTCAAATAGTTACTGAGCTGTGTATTTTGGAGAATTTATAGCATTGCCTTACAAAAAGGACTTTAACAATCTGTTTTTGCACTCAGAACACATTTAATGGCAGAGCAAAACCTACTCTACTGTAGATTAAGTGTTTTTAGTTTTTTTACATTCGATTTTTATATTGTCAATGGTATTTTTCGAATTAATATATATGTATGAGGTGTTTGTTATATGTTCCAGTAAAGTAATCCTTTTTAATTTGCAGGAACTTTAACATTTTCGTATTTCTCTAGTTTGTGTGTTCTTGCTTTAATTTTTTAAAGAAACAAATCACAAGAGTTAAGAAAAACAAAATTTTTAGTTGGTATCACAAACAATTCATAGTGTGAAATTAAATAATAAACATGTTAATGGGCCAACAAATCTAATTCTTTTGTAATTTTGCACTTAAAACCTAATCAAATTAAAACTAAATGTGTGATTATGTAATTTGTATAGCAATAATAATTAGATTTCAAACGGGAGGAGGTGTCCTTAATTAACATAAAAAAATAAAAGATTTAGGAAAAACCCGTAAACAAGTTGTGAATCTGAATCCGATGAACTTAAAATTGCTCTTGCAAGTAATATAATTATGGGTTACATATTTGCTCTACTACAGGTAAAGTTCAGTTATTATTTTAACTTATAAACCACCTTGATAATTGTACGCAACTTTGCTACCTCAAAAACTGGCAACTTCGTAACATCCTAAGTGATTAAATTCCTTATTATTCAAATTTTATTTCATCATGATGTCTAAAGAAGAAACTTCGTTAATCGCCAAAGCTTGTTTTCTTAATGGGCAGAAAGTATAGCAAACTGCATTGTGTCATACAGTACTTGAGGAAGTGCGAATTGTTAGCAAAAGTCCTACATATTCCTGTACATTGTTACTTGTAAATGTATAAGAATTCTTAAAGTTAGGATCAATTTTGTTTTCAAACGACATTTTGTAGAGTTATTGTTAAACACTTTTTTATACCAATACAATGATCACTTACATTTTAAATTATCAGCCTGACATATCAGATTGAACACCAAAACTGTGGCTTACTCTGCTTTTGACGGTTCTGAGAGTGAGGTGATTGGTTTTACACGCCGCATTTAATTAATACACCGAGAAGAATGATTAGACTTTGGGCACCCCACGCCTGAGTTTGGCAGTAATGTCACATAATCGTCTAAGTAAGAATGTTGGTTCATGCGTCCCATTAAACGTAAATTAATATACTTAAAAAGAACAATACTATGAATAACTATAATATTTTAACTATTTATATTTCACTGTGACAGAGTGGCCACTTGTTGATTCTTTACTATGAAATTTAATGTTAAACTTAAAAGTAGATAGTTATAACAGTTTTTTCTCTCATATTGACATGTTTGTAAGATATTATTTATTATAGTACAGAGACTCTTTATTCAAACTACATATAAAAACATACAACTAAAATATTTAACTTTTTTATATAAATGCACACAGATTTTTTAATTATTGCAAAAAACTATTTTATGGAAAGCCAAAAATGTAATAGTATATTTAAGTGTAAAATCTAAACTTTGTTCTTTCAATAGCTAACGTACTAATAACATCCCTAGTCCTTGTTTAAACTAATTACCATTTTCAAAGGATTTTGTTTTAAAACTCAAAGAAGCTAAGGACCGCTTTTCCCAAGGACAGTTTAACGTAAACTTTGGTTTAAACTTAAGTTTCCAAGAAATACTACTTTCCCAATGTGTTATGGATAATTCAAGCCTGATTTATGTTCAACCAAAAGAGAACACTGTCAAATGATTTTAACCTATGAAAAGATAACTTTAATGATGTGTAATAAACATTCGTTTTCGGATAAATCCAAACGAAAGTTTTAGCCATGTATTTTGTAAAACATTCTAACTCATATACGCATAGAATAGTAAAACATGAAACAAATCTTGGATCTTTTAGACTAAATTGATAATAGCGTGTACGACTAAAAAGTAAACAAGCAAAATCAAATGAAAAAGTTGTCAATTTGATGTTTTTGGATTAAATTGGACTGCCTAGATGACATGTAGGGGGAAACGAACTGTGCCATAATCTCAAGTTCAACATAACCTCAGGTTTAGTATAATCTTGAGTTAGGGAAAGCAATCCTAAGACAGACTTAAACATACAACAGACTTTTAAAGAAAGTGACACGGCGCTCTAGCTCATTGGTTGTTATTTTAAATCACCACCTATATTATCATCCTCATGAATTAACAGCTTTGTTAGTACCAGGCTATAATTGAAATTCTATATTTCCAATATGTTGCTCCTATAACGAGAATCTTGCTGACGCATGTTCACAAGTGTAATCTAACTAGTGCCGGGCTCAGCGGACGTATTACCATTTCGAAATATTACCTTTTACAGGCTTAGTGAATAATTGAATATAAATTGTGTAATTACTCACAGCTGAATCATGAGGATCATTTGTAATACATTTTCCTAGAACCATTTATCTCTAAAGAGTGCAACATGCTACTTTGAAAGATCCCATTGTTTTCGAAGGCTATTGCACAAATTTCCGCGTTTCCCGGTGTTATAAAAGTAAATATAATTACTTATGATTTATAATATTAATTATAGTTATTATTTCTATTTATTTTGATGGATAAATAAACATATATTCAGTGGGTTTATGCGCTGAGACTCTTAAATCTCAAGAGTTGAAAAATTAGTTTTGAGGCATAAATAATGTAGGTAAAATAGTTTCCTTTTTTAAAAATGGTTTCATTCAGAAAATAAAAATATTAGTTTAGTAAATTTATTGTAATTTGTTTAAATTTATAAAAGAGTGTTTGAAGTATACTTTATAACCTTCACAGAACGCGATCTTGCAAAATAAAACTAGATTAAGCAGTTTGTTTTAACAAAACTATATCCATCATCACTCTTTTGGACTAAAAGTCGTGACAGATATTCCTAAATAATGCTT
Source organism: Allygus modestus (assembly GCA_963675035.1). Classification (NCBI taxonomy): domain Eukaryota; kingdom Metazoa; phylum Arthropoda; class Insecta; order Hemiptera; family Cicadellidae; genus Allygus; species Allygus modestus. The sequence continues at coordinate 147,466,743 of OY776112.1, read as the reverse complement.
GGACTTATTAAACAAAACAGAAAATAGTTCTTGTTTAAAAATTAGAAATTATACACATCGTATGATTTTTTCCCAATTAGGTGGGAATCCCTTTACAGACTAAGTGTGGGACTCGCAAAGCCTGATCCACTAATCCCACCCCCATGGTGGGTTTTCTCTTCCTGGAATTGTTTGTCACATTACTTTGGGGAGAGAGCCCCGTGCTGCTGATCTGGCGTGCTGGGATCCGCAGTACTGGGAGATAGGAACTACTTCCTTTTTTCGATGAAAAACCAGCAGACTTTTCCAGGACAAGCCTAAAAATGCGGCATGCCTCGGACCCAGCTATGTGGTCAGTTTTTTCCCCTCGCTGGAGCTCACTGCAGAGAAAGCAGTGAGGCTCTTTGCTGATAAACTTGTGTTGATGGCGTGACTCCATATTTATAGCAGAGAGTGGACAAATCCCAAAGCCCAGGCACTTTAAGCACAGTAAAACTACGGACGTCAATTGCACCGTGCAGCTGACGAAACCCACACGAAGATGGCCAAGCTTGAGAAGCTTGGCGGCCTCTCCCTCGGAAATACCAAGGCCCACCATCTTCAATTTCCGCTTATTTGGTGGGCTTACAATGATCTTTTGTGTGTCACTGAGCCCACCAAAAATCTTCTGAAGTCTCAGTGAGGGTTTTGAGATCCTTCACTTTGACAGCAATCCGTTTTTAGGGGGCGACGACGCTTCCCGTCGGCCCGACAGATCCGCGGCAAAAGCTTTTCTATCTGAGCCCTTTTCAAGCCGAAGGAGAACATCCCACTTTGAAGTCGGTCTCATAGAGACAACCTTTGTGGCGGAGGTGCCCAGTTCAAATCTTTACGGATATTCCATAGAACACCGGCTTAGGTTTTGCCCCCTACCACTCTTACGAGAACAGGAGACGGACCAGATCTCCATCTCGGGTTTGCGGCCACAGTATCCGAGCTAGGTTCAGTAACCGTTATCACCGCAGTTGCCCCCACCACGGTTCTTTCAATTTTCGTTTCTTCTTCTTTTTATTTTTGTTGACCGCCTTGGGCTGGTCGCTTGATCACTCACTGCGGCTCCGCTCCCGCTTGCATGAGGTACCCCGCAAGGGTGGCATCCTTTAACAGGCGTCCTTTTATCCACGACCGGTCCCTTTTTTGGCATTTTCTTGCCTCTTCGATCCCGCATCCGATCAGTTGGAAATTGCCCTGGAGCTTGTCCTCTATCTTTCGCAGGTCCTTCAGTATGCTGAATAGCCCGTTTTGGTTCTCTGCTCACTTAAATTGTCGGTGGTTTCCATGCGTTTTGGTCACTAGTACATCGTGCGGCATGGGGCGCGGGCGGCCTGAAGTAGCCAGGAACTGGTATACTCTCGGGGACGTTGCTCCTACCCCAGTTCCTTTAGGCCCGGCCCCCGTTTGCCCGGCACCCGTTTGCCCGGCACCGGTAGCTTGACGTACCGGGGGTTGACGAGGTATGTTCGACACCATGCATCCATGCCGCACTCCCTGATCAGGGCCCGAAGTGGCTACCTTCAAACACTTCCTCACAGAATTCACTAAGTAGAGCAAGCTCACAACAACCACTGCTCCAGCTCAGTGACAAACCGGACTGGTAAAGGAGTACTCCTAGTGAGCCAGAAATGAGTGCCAACTGGAAGAAAAAATAACAAGAAAGACACCCAGATAGGGCCGAAAAAATAGGTGGGCAAGAGGAGCCTGGAATGGAAAAACATAATTAGAACTAAGATCTGATAGGTGGAAGAAAAGTCTTAGCTCTCTGAAGGACTGTGAGTTTGAGAAGTCTCACAGTTTGGCAAGGGTACCCCGGGGTTGCCAGTTCTCCCCTGGATAAACCAGAGAGGGGCCTTTCTTGTAGTCTAAAGCCGACTATCCCTGAGGGGACAGTCATTAACATTGAGAGGGACAGTCCCTGAGGGGGGGGGGGGTTCATTGAATCATTGAATCATAAACAGTTTCTGCATTTAAATAACGCTTCGGACAAAATAATCATTTAAGCGTTAAAGCGATTTTTGAGATATGTATTTTACTAATTTACCAGAATTTAGTCAAATATGCTCGATTCCACATGAACATTTATTAAATGAATTTGAATTTCGTACTTGTATTTGTATTTTGTATTTTCGTTGCGTTTGGGTTTAAACAATAATAATCTTAGTAACTTAAAAATGCTTAAAACCTACGCACCCGTGTAATGAAATGGTAACATTGTTTAAATAGTATTTTTGACTTTGAGAAAATTTTAAATATATAATTTTAAAATTATTTTTACACATATTTTTTGTAAAAAATATAATAATTACAGAACTATAACGTATAAGAGTAAAATTGGTTTTATTATGGAAATAAAACCACCAAGATATTATTGTGCTGAACTGATGCAAACAAAACCACTTCTACAAGGCAATCGGAAGAAACGAGACGGCCGTGGCTAGCGGTTTCATTGTACTGGGTGTTACAATAATCCGCATGTGAATAAACGTTTGTTGCAGTAACGGCCAAAGTGCCACACTGTCTTTGTAAACGTCAACGTCCTTTTATGGGATTGACTTTCCTTTTAACTAGGACACTTTCATAGGGTCAAAATGGCGTTTGAACCGCAACAAAATAAAATCTCATGCGGTGTAAGAAAACATGTTATGATGTAGGGTAACCCTTGTGGGAATTAAATGTATAACCTTTGTGCTATGGTTGGATATCGGTAGAGAAAATGATAGAAGAACCGAGAAAACACGATAAATAAAAAAGGAGCAACATTAAACCCCTCCTGAAAAATTATTCACAAAATGACAAATGTTCTTAAAAAATGTATATTTGTTGTTGGGATTGCTGGATTAAGAAACCCCAGCATTAACTGCTAGGCACGTCTCCCACAAGAGGGAATTTTGCGTAGGTTACCGGAAGGATAGGATAAAGCAGGAAAGGAAAGGGTGAGATGAGTCAGGCAGCCAAATTGACCTTTCAGAGGGCCAACTCCCGTGCTCCTGTGACAGCATGTGGCTATCACAGATCAGGCTAAAACAGGCGGACCCGCTCTGCCATCCAACTGGCCGACTCAACTGACAGGGTATCCATATACAACAGCTAGGGACCACATTCTCAGGTTGGGAACCAAACCCGGAGTTTCCGTCCTCAGCCACTGCAAATGGAGGGACCAAAGGTGAAAGGGAAGCTTGTCATAATGGACAGCCAAAAGAATTACCATATGTAATGACAACTTCATTTGCTATACCCAATGTCAGCCTCAAAACTAGTATAGACCAGTTTTAAGGTTGTCCTGGGACATGCATATTTGTGTTAAACGTTTACCTCGAAAGTAATCATAGATTTTCTTTATATTCTTTATTTGTAAAGGTGAAATCTAAACAGAAGTTACAATTACACAATGAAATTATGAACATGTCATCTATAAAGGAAGGAAGGATAATAAACTGAATAAACATTTTTTCTTCTAAATCCTTCTGATGTTGTTGAAGATGGTGATTGTATTCTTGGTTGATTATTAGGCATTCTCATCTTCTTTAAAACTATATTAAGTAAAACAATTTTAAAATTAACAATGAATAAACATTGAAATGAATTTAGAAAGTCTCCAGCTGCGGCTGAGAATATTATTAGAGCGTGTTAACACAGTCGCCAAAGAGAGCAGCTTCCTTTGCCACCGCGTTTCCGTCATGCATAATACATACTACGGGACTTTCAAAGTAAAATTTGTCGAGTGCGTGGTGGAGACCGAGCAAGAGGTGGGATGTATCGAGTGATTATGGAAAGACATCTTATTGGTTCATAAGGAACAACAACAGATTGCCAATTAAGAGTAATTGAAACAGTTTTATAATTTTTTAACGATTTGATTAAAACTAATTGATCAAAAAGTCGGACATGCTAAAGCAAGGAATAAACATGCAATAGAATTGTGATATATGATTAGATAAAAACGGAATCAAATTATAATATTTATAGACATTTAAAAATATTGGTTTCAGAGTTCGTTACTTAAAACAACTGTCACTTATAATATTTTAACGTCATTCCCAAGTCCTTAGTTACATACAATAATACGTTAGAACATAAAGCGTTTTATAGTTGTAGAACTTTCCTTGTTCAAAGGGAATTTTAAATAACAGGCAACGTATATAAAGACAAACATAACATTAACGCTCACTCTGTTTATTAGCACTTCGAGTAGTAAACACATGTTCAGAATAATTAAAACAAGCCATTTAGTCTCTGCAATGTCTCTTGAAGGTTTTATCTGAAACTTAAATAGCTGAGATATTCTGCAGAAAAATGTCAGTTGAAAATACATACTACTGTCAAATATATTTCTTTAAGAATTTAAACAATGAATAATTACGAAAGATTTTACCATATTTTTCCCCAAATAGAGTCTCTGTGGTATGTGTGTATACTACATGAGGTCTTATGTATTCAGTAACGATTTAGTGTACAAGATGGTTTTTACAAGGCAATTTTTATACATTTTCAATTTAATAAGTAAAAGCAAGTACTAATATTAGTAAATAGTGTTAAGTGTACTTTTATAAGCCTTTTCATTTCATCATTAAAGCATATATTTAAAGAATATATCTAAGTTTTTTTCAAAGAGGTGAACCTCTATTACAAAGAGGAAGTTAGTATTTTTGGTTTAAAACGTATTACGATATTTTTAGCACATTTTAGACCATAAACCCGAGGTTTTAAAAGAACTCCCTGGTTTATAGTAAATAATACAATCTCTATAAAGAGCTAAGCCACAGACAAGTTCCTCTTATCTATGGTTTAACGCTATTTGTTTCTGGAAGGTAAATTATAGTCAGCTAAGGCTAAATTTCTTGAGGAGTCATGAATCCCGGAACTAACCCACCTTGTCATTTATCTTTAGGGACACGTAAACGATTTGGTCAATACTGAAATATTCCGTGGCATTGAATATTTACGTCAACTCACTATATTTGCAGTTGGGTCAGTCAGTCACGTCTGTCATGTCGGAAAATTCCGAAAATACCTAGTGAGGAGTGAAGTATTGTTTTGAATTCCGTTAAGAAAGACTACGTTCAAGTGAATTAGGACTCGAAACAATATCTAAGATGTTCTTGTGCGTAATGTGTTCATGAATATAATGGTTTCATATTTCACAAATAAAGTTTTACTTGTGACTAGGGAGTCAGTTTAAAAGAATTCTCGTATAAAAAAGGTAACCCTAAAATTTTAAGTAATATAAATATTGTCTTTGTACTAAACTCACCAAAATGAATAATATTACTTAGTTTATAATTATTTGTTTACTTTCTTTGTTTTACTACGCTATTTCACAAAAATTAAACAAAAAGGTTTGTAGAAAATAACAAAATCCTTTGGGAATATGCCAAGGAGGCAATATATCTGAAGGGATCCGTTTGTTATAGAGCCTTTTCAGAACACTTTCATAATTTAAATTAAATGCATTAAAACTATTTTGTTTATAATTATGGTATTACATTTTGATTTTCGGATGGAAAAAACTAAACATGGACATTTTAAATCAGTTTTGTATAACAAATTGAAAATATTTAATAGCATTTAAGTTCAATTTCTTTTTGCTATAACCATATTAGTTTTAAAGTGAGATTCATTGCAGGTTTTGCGATGGCATGAATATGATTCAATGAGTTAATTTCCTTGAAAAATATCTACGTGTTGCTTAACGTCTGTTAATTCAAAATGACAGATAATTACCATTTATCAAATTGGTTAAGGCTCTTCCATTTAGAGCCTCCACAAAATTATGAGGTGGCATTAAATTTATGTATGTATGGTGTATCACGTCATATATTTATTATGTTTGTATTTATGTCGCTGTGTTTCAACTATTAAGTTTAAAATCCAAATGAGTGTTTATAAAAATGTTTAGCCATTTCTGGTTAATGGGATTAAAAGTCAATAACCTTAATGGACAACCTTAGTAGTCTTTGAATAAGAAAACTTTAGTTGGTTTGATATTCATTGGTTAAAGTTATCTTGACAACCTCATCAGATTTTAAAGCTAGAAAAAAAGTGTTGAGGAATAAACATTTAAGCTCCTAAAATGACCAACCCCTTAAGAGAACGGAGAGGGTGATTATAGTGTAGAGAAGGGAGTCGATGCGTGCAATAACACCTAAAACTTGTGAACTTAACAGAACAAACGTCGTTACTGTGAAACTTAGCTAGGATGAGCAATGCGTTTGATGCTTAAATAACTTTCTGCCGTTATATATCCTTAAAGAATCGTCTCTAGAGCAAAGTGATAAATCAAGATTGTCACAAGGCTCTGATTTCCGTACAATACTATTTTGTGTTCATATAAACTACATGACATCAATAGTAAAATAATAAAAAAATATATTTTATTTCCAAATGAAACTAGATTGTTTTAAGCAGCAACTGACTTGCCCAAGTTTCATACCTTACAATAAATGACTGGGAGAATATTTCTTTTGAAAGGAGATTAAAGTTTACAAAGTTAAAATATGATTTTAAATAATTTGTTTGCAAGGATTTTTTTCACAATGTAAAAACTTCTTCGTTTATAAAGTAGAAACAATTAACATTGTAAACTGTATTACTTTTTTAATTTACTAAAACAAACAATGCCAATTACCGGAATGCAATATTTGTAAAAAAAAATCTTTACTTATTAATGAGAACTTTAATTACCTTAATTACTATAGGAAATATAACAAAGGAAAACAACTACAGCAAGATGTGGAATAAATTATTTAAAAATATGTAATTTTCATCCACCAGTTGGAACACATTGCCAGATTGTTCGAAACTCCCTCAAGGCAACATGTTTGTTCGTAAAATACATTGCTTGATGATTATACATTGTTGTATAATAGTTATGTGAATAATTTGTAAAACAATGTGTACAACAAACTTGAAAAGTATTTGGAAAAGGACACTATAAGTCATGGTAATGACACTATTTCCATTATAGCTCATGCATGTCTGTGTCTGTGCTGGTATGTGTCGGACACAAGTTTCCAATGGATATACCGTGTACAAAACTTTGAACAAATACAGGAATGTATTTTTTATTACATAAGGGAGCTAGATTATGTTACTATTCTTATAAATACATAGTATACAGTTTCCGCATTAGGAGGAATATCACACTACTGCACCTGAGATTCAAAAAGTAAACTCGTGAAAATATTACCAGTTTTCTGATATTGGATAGTTTAAGGTTACGATATTGGATGACTATATAATCTAAAATCGATAAGTAATATAAGAAGTATTTATATATACTAGCTTTTCCCAATAGGTAATCTTGTTCTCCTGACTTTAGTTTTATAGTCAAATCTAATCAAATAACGGGTCAAATCTCTATATTTAAAAAGAGGTTTTAACATTTTGGTTTAGTTTTAAGTATGTGGACAGGTTGTATACAAATAATTAATTTTATGTTTTCTTTAATTTTCTCACCAAAACCTTTCCTTTAAGTTTATTGATCATTGGTGTCGTAATTTTGATTTTCTCAAAAGTTTTCGATACGTTTTATTTATATTTAGGTATTATACTATGTTTATTAATAATTACAATACATAGGCTATCACTTAAACACTCACTTAAACGGGGTGAGTTTTAAAGGAGCCCTCCCCACTAATATGTTCTTCATTTCTTAAGATATCGACTCCGGAACACCGCCGATCATTGTTGACCAACATAAATTTAATTTCGACATTAAAGTGAATATTTTTGACGGCCATCTTGGATACGCCATATTGGATTAAAATATTTATTTTCAAGTGTAAAGGTGAGGTTGAGATCCATAGTAAAAAAAAGTACCTTTTTACGGTGAATACAGGATAACTCCTGCAATCAGTACGTTTTCATGATATTGAAAGATTTATGTTTAACATTTCAAAAAGTGATAATATCATGAGAATGAAAGGGGATATTTTAAAACGGATTGTGGCATTGATTTCAGCGTGGAAAACTAGTTCGAAATGATGGGTCACAAACCTACCTTTTAATTTTGTCAAAATGAAGAAAATGCCATTGAACAATGATTGTTAGTTGTTCATGGTCATTATTATTGTTGTAATGATGAGAATGAGGGCATGTTTTAAGGTTGGGACATTTAAAATTCTCTTCAAAATCCATTTTAGCGAATTTCCCCTATAGGGAAGAAGCTATTACCGTAGCTGTCATGGTAAGAATTAAGCCCGAGACCATGATAACTTTTTTGTTTTGAGGTCCCCAGATGCCAAAATCACTATTCGTTCAAATTTATATATATGTGTGTGTGTGTGTGTGTGTGTGTGTGTGTGTGTGTGTGTGTGTGTGTGTGTGTGTGTGTGTGTGTGTGTGTGTGTGTGTGTGTGTGGTGTGTGTGGTGTGTGTGTGTGTGTGTGTGTGTGTGTGTGTGTGTGTGTTTGTGTGTGTGTGTGTGTGTTTGTGTGTCCGTTACCGCGATAACTTTTGAAAGAAACGCCCAATTTTGATGAAATTTGGCACAAATGTGTAGAGCAACATTTATGACTTTAGTTCGAAAACCAGATCGATCGGACTATGGGAAGGGGGTTTTAAATTTTCCAAAAATCAGATTTTGAATTTTACCCGCTAAAACTTTAAAAACAATCCATTTTGGTTATAGCCATTTCATAGAGCTTAAAAAACATCAAATAATTTGGTATCAACCTAAGTTAAGTGGTTGTAGAAAAAAGTGAAAAAACTCGTCCATCAAATTTCTCATGCTAATCTTATGGGAGAAAGGTTTTTGGATTTTCCTCAGATAATTTTACTAAAAACTCCACATTTAGTTTTACCAATAAGTTTAGCTCTACAAAGAAATCATTTTGGTGTTTTAATTGTTGTTCTACGTCCAACCGTTGCAGAGATATTCAATGTGATAAACACAGTACGTTGACCAATGTTATCCTTTTGGAGAATAAATCAAATTTGATATCTTGATTATTTATGAATGCATATTGGAAAAACTTGGTATGTGGCTTCAAATAATTGTGGTATATTGATATTTGCACACAAAAGGGTTTTTGTTGATTTTTTTCGTAGCAGCAAACCTGCATACTCGGCCATGTTATTCATATGGAGAATAAGTAAAGTTTTATATTTCTCTTAGTTATGAACCTAAATTAATAAAACTTGGTATGTAGCTTCACCTGGTTAAGTTATATTGACAATTTCAAAAATACACATTTTTATCTTCCTCGTTGCAGCAAACCTGCGTAATCAGCCCTAATCTTATTCTTATCGAGAGTAAATCAAATGCTATATATCATTTAGTTTTGAATGTATTTTTGTGAGACTTGGTAAGTAGCTCTATGTAGTAGTGAGACACATATATATGCATTGGAAATTTGCTGAGTACGCAGGTTTGCTGCGACGGGGGTATTAGTTTTAATTCGCTAATGTCTTGAGGACGAATAATGATTTTCAAAAACAAATTTTGGCATTGTGTTCACCGTATACAAAGTAATTCTATGTGATAGGTCACAACCCTACAATTACATTTGAAAATAATTAGTTGAATCCAATATGGCAGGTCCAAGGTGGCGTCCCAAAATACGAACCAAGTCAAAATGAATTATAAGTTGGTCAACAGTGATTGGCCCTGGTCTGGAGTCGATATCTTAAGAAAATTAGAAAAAAGGAGGGGGGGACTCATTTAAAACTCACCCTGTATAAACTGTTATAATATTGATAAACATTATTTTTTTAAATATTTATCGTTTTGTAAAGTCAAGAACTTACGTAGACGGAATAACATTGAGGCAGATGTAATCTTAACTAAATTAAAATATTATAAAATCACTAGAATGCTTTGAAAAGGGATATATAAAATTTTAACACTTTATTGCGCAAATGTATGTCAAAAATTTGCATAACCTTTTACACTGTAGATGCATACAAAATTTAGGAATATTGGGAAATAATTACGTAGTTATGTTTTTACACCTTACACCTTAATCTACTTCATATCGTAAAACACCACGACGCATTCTGTGACTGCTCGTTGTGTGTCTGACATGGAACCACTAATCCCAACTGACAAGATAAAAGTCGTAAAGCTCTCCAGCCAACAAAACTGCTCAATTATTGGTGACTAGGGAACTGTTCTCATTCCGCCGGTTAAAACTCAACTGCCCACAGGCTTTAAAATCACAAACGAGTTTTATGTTTTATGTTACATAATACAAACTCTTAAAATCATTAATATAGGTATTAGAAAAAGTTTAATACAACTACAGTATTTGTTTATGTATATTATTTTATGAAAGATAACAGATTTCGTGTTTTACTTCAAAGCCTTGATGAGAAAGCAATATGATATAATGAAGAACGTTGTGTTTAAGAAAACGGTATTCAATATTGTTTGGAAATTGCTTGGTGTCAAAATCTAAGTCTATGATTTTAACTGCAACAAATTTAAATAATTACCAGCCGGAATCCTACTCTCCTCATGGGGATCTCACAGGCATGAAATATAATTAAGTTTTAACTTCACAAGTTAATTTTCGAATCAACATGGTTGCTCCTGCCACCCTTTAACTATTCCCCACATAAAATTGGCGTGGCACTTTTGAAACTGCCTTTGAAAAAGTTCCCTTTTATTAAAATGATGTAACAATTATATGATGATTTTGTTTCTGCGGTTTTATTCAAAACGTATGAAAAATTGTAAATTTAAAATAACAATTTTATTTTAAGTAAAACTTTGATTTATAAGTGATTTTGAAATAATTTAAAAGTTGAAATATTTAGTTTGTCAAATCACACTAGTATTCGAAAAGAAATAGATATACTTCAAGTTTTAAGGGAAATTCTGATTTCGTTTTTTGACATGTAAATGAACTAATGTGTAACGTCCAGGAGTGCGTAAGTAAATAAATCATGAATTCCATCGTTAAGAAAAACCTTGAGCGATTTTGGTACCACCGGACTAAACTATTGATACGACTCCCTTTGCATATTTAATAACAGTATTGTAAAAATACTAGAGCTTTGTTATGCATGCTTTGTTAGAGCTTGTCTATATGGATTTGCATTTTGTCTTAAATAATTTATTTTATTTTAGTTATAAAGTGTGAATAAATTTGGTACGGGGTATATTGTATGAATGAATAGTAATATTGTAATATTATGGTTTAGTTTGGCTTGTGCTATAAAGTGTACTACATTATCTCGGCAATAAATTACAGTTATGTTTTTCGCGAATTTCCCCTATAGGGAAGAAGCTATTACCGTGGTCGGCATGGTAGGACCTAGGCCCGGGACCATGATAACATTTCGTTTTGAGCTCCCCAGACCCCAAAACACCATTCGTTCTAAACTGTATATATATGTGTGTGTGTCCGTGAGCACGATAACTCTCGTAAAAATGATCCGATTTTGATGAAATTTTGTATAAACGTGTAAAGCAGCATTTATGACTTTAAGTTCGAAAACCAGACAGATCGATCTATCCGAAGGGGTACTTTGGGGGGGTTTTGTACCTCAAAAAACGGGTTTTTTGAATTTTTTACATATAATTTTTGAAATAGTCAAATTTTAGTTTGCACCATTGGGTTCAGCTTAAAAAAACACACAATTTGGTGTTTTGATCATTTCTCTACGTCAATTGGTTACCGAGTTATTGAAAGTAGTAAACACAGTACGTTGTCTAATGTTATTCTTATGGAGGAAAAGAAAATGTTATATCCCGCTTATTTATGAAGGTATACTGACGAAACTTGGTATACAGCTTCATATCGTGGTGGTATTGATATTTGCTCAAACAAATATTTTTTGCCAAAGTCTCTCGAAGCAGCAAACCTGCGTCCTCAGCCCCTATGTTATTCTTATGGAGAATAATGAAATGCTCTGTCTCCCTTAATTATGAACATAAATGAATAAAAACTGGTATACGACTTCATCTAGTTGAGTTCTATTGATATTATCATAAAAACCCATTTTTTTTTGTTCCTTGTTGCAGCAAACCTGCGTACTCAGCCCTAATGTTATTCTTATGGAGAATAATTAAAATTGTATATAGCTTATTTCTGAATATATTTTTATGAAACTTGGTAAGTGGATTTATGTAGTATTAAGACATTTATATCTCTATTGGAAATTCGCTGAGTATGCAGGTTTGCTGCGACGGGGGTATTTTCTTACGTTATATTCTCTCTGAGTAATCAATAACTATTCAGATCACTCTATATCCTTTTCTCACATACCGATCATGTCATTTTTATGTGTACCTATTTCTCGTTCACCCTTTCTTTGTTCAACTGTGTTTACTCATCTACTGTCTCTATTTAACATACCCCGTCCAATTATACTGCTTGAGTTTACACTGCGTTTTAACCCGGTGGAGTCACGATGTTGAGACGATAATTTTATTCAGGGGGTTAGCCATTTCTGGTAAGTAATCACAATTCCTCATCTGTTTTATCTAACTTATCACTGGTATTTATGGGTGAACGTTTATAAAAAAATTATATTAGGCACGAATATTGTTTTCAGTTTCTCAAAATTTAAGTAAAATTTACAAAGGGGAAAAAATTATCTAGTAAATACGTGCTTTTGTAAATTGTGTATGTAACAAACAGTGCTTCAAAATCGCTTATAAAAGGCGTCTTTATATTCTTTATTTTTGGAACTGGCTTACATTATTTTGTATCTATTTATTCTTGTGACACATTATTTATTTCTATCAATTTGTTGATGAGATATTTTAAAATGATCCCAGCTGCCTCAGTAACATGAAATTAATCGATTTATCAAGCTGAACGCAATTGACATAACAATTATTTCATCTTCTTTATTGAAAAACTACCAATACTGATTGGTGTAATTTATAAATTTATAATTATTTTAAAACCTTCTTCTATAAATTTTTCTCTTTAATTTTATCAGATTAAATATATTTCTGAGTATTAATTTCTATGGCATGTGTTTACATGAAGTCAAGCGGGTAGTTATAATACAATTTTAAAAAAGTACATGGCTTATATTCTTGAACTGAAAAAAACATGTTGACAGTCTTTAGAAGATAAGGCAAGGATAAAACCTGAGTAAAACCTTTAAGCAAACTTCACCACTTTAGACCATGGGAAAATCCAGGTGTTGAGGATGGACGCAGACGTCTAGTATTACCTAAGTGGAACCATTCTAAATATACTGTGTTTTGTGTTTTGGGTTGTCTTCACCTGTGTCTTACTGGAATATTTATTTGGGAAGTGAAAGGAAATAATCACTCATACAAAAATGTTATTTCGTTGTAAAATCAAGTGTATTTGTTGATTCAATCATTTTGATCATCACAAGCAGACCAATACAGTAAGGTTTATTTAAAACTAAAATGGTTTTAACGACTAATAAACATGTTGTTGAGCCAAACCTGGATTTGATTGGAAGGTTAATATCCGAGCTTTTAAACCATTTGCACAAACAAAATTTTACTTTATAAAATTCTGCATAAAATACGTTATTAGTAAAAAAATCGCGTGAAATATATTTGATAAATAATGACGTAAAGTTGATAATATTTCACTGTTTATAAAACAAAATTCCAAACCGAAACTAAACCTAACTTAAAACAACTGAAAACATCTATTTTAAAATATGAGTTTTTTAAATGATACTATGTATCCCATCTATACTATGTATACTATGTCCATGTAATTTTGTTTTAAGGGGAAAAACGTTAAGCAATTTTAAAACCCTTGTAGATAGATTTTTTCACAAAGGTTTCCATCATTAAAATACTTTACTTTTTTCCTTCAAAGATTTCTTCAAATCTAAAATATAATCAGATTTATATATCACAAACTTATAGTTAAGAATATACTGCTCCAGAAAAACTTAATTTTAAACAACCCGATATGACCATTTAAACAAGACCCACTTATTTGAATTATTCTCTTAAATCATTTATATATATATATATATATATATATATATATATTTAAAATTGTAGCTAAAAAGAAAAATTATGTTAACATCATTCGAGAGAAAATTTTAATTAATTAACAGATAATATATTTACAGTCTTCTTGGTGACACGTTGATAAAGTAATAATTAAATTTTATAATACAGAAAAGTCTACACATACAAGCATGTCAAAATAAGTATAAAATCCTTATAAATATAAAAATTTATATTTTTCATTCCGAAAATCACAATAGAAAATCGTATAACCCAACTAGCTCATATATTGCATTTACCCAACGTCGTCAATAGAGGGGCACACACTTGCTCTACAGTAAACAACCCAGACTTTCAGAATATTTCCCCCGGAGAGTTTTAAAGGAGATTTGAGAGAGATTATGACCCGATATCCAACTCTCCCACACCATCGGACGCAGAGTTTTCATGGTTTAAGCTTTACACTTAACAAAGTGTGTGTCTAACCAAAACAAATGTGTGTTTTAAAGAGTTGGAAAATAATTTCTCAGTTAGATATTTATTATTCCAAGCAAAGCTTCTACTATTATTTTAATTTTAATTTTGTTATCTTCTTATAACAAACAATCTTAGACAAGCACATTTAATTTAATTTGGAAAATGTTTTATTTATTTTATTTTTATGGTTATACATTTCTAAACAATTTAATACAGTTGTTTCCTTTTATAGGGCAGTAAAGTAACTCTGATCACTTTGACTTATTGACTGCCGTAAATTTTATTACTTCCATTATTTGACACGACAAATTGTCGATGTAGGAAGCTCTTGTTACCAAACATCCCCCAAAAATTACAGTAGGTGAGCCAGAAATAATGACAGAGTGGAACCTTTGGTAGTTGCTGAAAAAGTCAATAAATCCATAAAAAATTGTAATTCACCAAATACAAAATAACACCTGTTTGAATAAATGATGGGGATGTAATAATATCGACATTTAATTTGTTTTCCTTCTATGTAGATTTGTTTTTGCTGGTCCATCGAGTGACGACACCGATGCATCTAAATGTGAATATCAAGGTGCATAATATGTTTTGTTATTAACATGTTATTTAAATTCGTTATACTAAGTTCAACAATCCTACCTATATTTTATGTATTAGTTTTTAAGACTCTAAAACATATGCTACAGTTTCGTTGACGCAGCGTCTTAAATAGTGATTCAGTAATTCAATAAAGCAGAGGCAATATCTTTAAAACCCCATTGATAAGAGTTTTCTCGTTAGTTTGATCTGACAAAACTACGTTTAAACGTCTAACTGTACAAATCATGATTTGTCTCAACATTTTACTGAATGCAAAATCTTAGGAAGTTTAATTTGATATTTTTATTTAAAAGAAAATTTATAAAATATAAATTATACTATCTTCAATACTATCATTACTTCATTATATTCCATCAGTACTATATTAAATTCATTAAAACTGGTCAATGCACAGAATCTTTATTAATTAACTAAATTTATTGTATTATTGCTTCAAAAGAATACTAATCAACCATCTTACTACACACCGTGTGGATTTATACAACACAGTAGAGTTGGTCCAAAATCCAAGTAACTCACACTATCATTGGTGCACAATTATTTGGAACTCGATTTATTTTACCAAACTAGTTGGGCTATAAAATATAGCCAATATAAACTGTGGATATAAATAGAATTATTAGAATTATTAAAATGACTTTTATATCAAGATTATTAACATAAGTGGTTGATTGTAAAAGCATAGTTTTCTTTAGATTGAATTGACACAACAACGAATTTCCCAGCAAAATAACTGTCAAGCTGTTTTAAACATTTCACGTGGTCAGTTAAAATATTTTGTTGTTAATGAAAAGGGTGTCACCATGCGGTTTAGAAAACTAAAAACAAATACAAACAAGATATAAGCGTTTAATACTGACAATTTTCATGAATAATTATTTAAAAACAGACGAAGTAATTACCTTTTTTTGGTCGGTACAATACCCTGCTAAATAAGATGTTATATTAAAAGATGGACGTTTATGCTAATTTAATCATTCCACCTTCAAATTAGCCTAACACAAGGAATTAATTCAAATCTGTTGCTTTTTCACCGTCATTGTTGTACTTGAACTTCTTTCGATTGTTGTCAAGTTAATTAACAATAAAAAAGTTGTTATCAAGTTAGACTGAGATTGAAAGCTTTTGTTTTATAGTTAAATAGTTTGCTTTGAGGATGTTTTGAACTTTAAGTAAATTAGTTAGGTAATTAATACATAAATATTGCACTGTTTTTTAAACAGTTAAACGTCCACCGTAAATTAAATACTTTTATATTAAAACAAATGTTCAAGAAAATTGTTATTACATTTACCTTCAGACTTGAAAATCTTACGGACAAATACATAGCAGCAACTCGTGACACTTCATCACACTCTTAGAGATACACTTCTTTTGGAAAAGTAAAATAATCAATGTTTGATAAGACATTGGCGTTGATAACATCATGGACAAGCTCCATACAAATGAAGTAACATATAAGTCTAGCCCAATCATTTGATCCACAGTAATGGCACTGTAAATACAAAAAATGTTTGTATGTTAATGGCTGCAGGGAAATGTGGGATGGGGGAAATCTGTTTCACAAGATAAATTCATAACACTCAGTTAAAAACGAAGTTAAAAGTGTTATGACGTATAGTTAATCATAACCAATGCTTATCAATGTTTAAACCAACTAAATAGCATGCCTCAACCATTATATAATCCGCAATGTGTGATAAATATGTGTCACCACTTCCTACATACCTCTTACACGATTACTGTGTCACCAGTTCCTACATACCTCCAACAGCATTACTGTGTCACCAGTTCCTACTCACCTCCTACACGATTACTGTGTCACCAGTTCCTACAGACCTCTTACACGATTACTGTGTCACCGGTTCTTACATACCTCTTACACGGTTTCTGTGTCCCCAGTTCCTACATACCTCCCTACACGATTACTGTAGCATCAGTTCCTTCATACCTCTTACACGACTACTGTGTCACCAGTTCCTACATACCTCTTACATGATTTCTGTGTCCCCAGTTCCTACATACCTCCTACACGATTACTGTAGCATTAGTTCCTAAATACCTCTTACACGATTACTGTGTCACCAGTTCCTACATACCTCTTACACGATTTCTGTGTCCCCAGTTCCTACATACCTCCTACACGATTACTGTAGCATCAGTTACTACATACCTCTTACACGATTACTGTGTCACCAGTTCTTACATACCTCTTACACGATTTCTGTGTCCCCAGTTCCTACATACCTCCCTACACGATTACTGTAGCATCAGTTCCTACATACCTCTTACACAATTACTGTGTCACCAGTTCCTACATACCTCTTACACGATTTCTGTGTCCCCAGTTCCTACATACCTCCCTACACGATTACTGTAGCATCAGTTCCTACATACCTCTTACACGATTTCTGTGTCCCCAGTTCCTACATACCTCCTGCACGATTACTGTGTCACCAGTTCCTACATACCTCCTACTTGATTACTGTAGCAACAGTTCCTACTTACCTCTTACATGATTTCTGTATCCCCAGTTCCTACAGACCTCTTACACGATTACTGTGTCACCAGTTCTTACATACCTCCTACACGATTACTGTAGCATCAGTTCCTACAGACCTCTAACACGATTACTGTGTCACCAGTTCCTACATACCTCCTACACGATTACTGTGTCACCAGTTCCTACATACCTCCTACTTGATTACTGTAGCAACAGTTCCTACATACCTCTTACACGATTTCTGTATCCTCAGTTCCTACTTACCTCTTACACGATTACTGTGTCACCAGTTCTTACATACCTCCTACACGATTACTGTGTCACCAGTTCCTACAGACCTCTTACACGATTACTGTGTCACCAGTTCTTACATACCTCCTACACGATTACTGTAGCATCAGTTCCTACAGATCTCTAACACGATTACTGTGTGACCAGTTCCTACATACCTCCTACACGATTACTGTGTCACCAGTTCCTACATACCTCCTACTTGATTACTGTAGCAACAGTTCCGACATACCTATTACACGATTTCTGTATCCCCAGTTCCCACTTACCTCTTACACGATTACTGTGTCACCAGTTCTTACATACCTCCTACACGATTACTGTGTCACCAGTTCCTACATACCTCTTACACAATTACTGTGTCACCAGTTCTTACATACCTCCTACACGATTACTGTGTCATCAGTTCTTACAGACCTCTTACACGATTACTGTGTCACCAGTTCTTACATACCTCCTACACGATTACTGTAGCATCAGTTGCTACTTACCTCTTACACGATTACTGTGTCACCAGTTCCTACAGACCTCTAACACGATTACTGTGTCACCAGTTCCTCCATACCTCCTACACGATTACAGTGTCATCAGTAAACTTTTTCAAATATATTTTGCCTCATTGATGTTTGCATTTATCAATCAGTATACGAATTTGTACAAAATAATTTATTCCTATAATCAAAATTTAACTGGACTTCATCCTACTTAAAACCATATCGAAATTTGAAAATGCACCTTAAGTACTGAACTTTATCAAATAGGCCTGCTTAAATGACTGTAAATGAGGTAATAAGCTCTTTGATAAATTATGCTGTAAGTAAATGTAATCTTTTGTAATCTAACCAAATGATAGATGTGTCAACCACCCGAGAAAAATATATTAAAATTTATATGGATATTTCATTTCAATAGACTATTTATAAAAAAATCCTTTGGTGGTTACCTAGTTAGATTGTTATAAGTTTATCCTCAAAACATCAAAATTTTTCATGCAAGATTTCTTCATTCCACCCACAACTTCGTTAAAACAAGAAATAAGACAAAAGGTATTCTACCCCTTTTTCAAGTTTGTTGAAACGGCGACAGTAAAGTCTGAGGTTTTTTAAGGTAAATTTAACATTTAAGTTTCGACAACATGAACAGTGGACTGGAAATATTTCTTCTGCTACAGTAAAACTTAATTTATTACATTCGTTTAATTTTAGTGGCATTGTAGTTTGTTGTTACTGCTCACTAATATTTACTTAGAGATATAGCTGAACAAATGACTTAATTGACAATATGCAATAACAGAAATAGTAAACAATAATTAAGAATTATTAAATAATTCCAAATTGTTCAAAATATGTACTGAAGTTAAAAAAATTGTTGACAGTCTTGGAACAGTTATTAAACGAAACAAATTTTGAGATATAAAAAAATGAACGCTTTAGTGAAGTACAATTTGACTTATTGTATAATCAATTTAGAAGGAACTGAAATTTCAAATCGAAATTATTTCCCTCGTTGATCTTAGTAGAGATAACTTTCTTTGAGAGTGGCCTGCGCATTTTTATACCTATAAAGCTCTTTACTACAACCTCGAATCGTGGTAGTTTTTTTCAAAACGTCAGTCATCAGTGGAATTTTATCCGAATCAACGTTCACTGAAAACTGAAAATGATGAGATGATTTTTATTATTTTTCCAATATTTATAAACATACTTTTCAAAAATTTATACAAATTAAAAATGTATTTGACCTGCTTTCTTCTGATAAACATTATTATACATTACGGATTCTCCCGAGTAAATTTTCACACGATTCTATGAAAAATATGACAAATTATGTTCCATGTCTTAAACTTCTTAGACTAGCAAACGTTAAAACAATATCAGCCTTTCATAGAAACAATATCAAGAAAGCTGTTATATGCACCAATACATAGAAAGCTGTATATAATTGTTTACAAAAATTTATGTTATCCTTTTTATCTACAGCATGCAAAACACACATAAATTAAACATCATAAATATGTCAAACAATAAGATAATTAGAAACAACTATTCAATTGTAAGGATTTAAATGCTATAATGATATATGTAAAAGTAAAATCAGAGGGCATAAAACTTTTAAGTAATTGTATCATTACCAACCTTATTATAACCGTAATCAACCGTTCAACATCTATATAATTAAAAGAATTTCTTGATTTTTGTTCGGCGTTTCAATGTTAATCTTATGGAGTTATATTTTATTTAGTCAAAAAGCTGATTATAATGTAAACAGTTCAAAATATCTGACAATGTGTGGAGAACGGGACGCCTGCTAGTTTAGCTTGATAAAATAATGAGCTATAGAATCGTGTAATACCGGGTGTTTCGTCCCAAAGTGTGGACGAGCCGGTTGATGACGTCATACTTAAAAGATGGCCGCTAACACCGACATTGATGTTTTTTTAGCGCTTTAACTTTTTTACGGTTGATTTTATACAGATTTTGTAACTTAACTATCTTATTTACAGTGAAACGAGGAATAAAAGATGCTTTTAGAAAAAAACTGCATAACTCTACCCGTTAAAATGATGTATGCAATCTAAAAAATAAATAATAAAATATAAAATACTTTAATAACACAAAAAACCCTTTTAACAAATTGTACCTATAGAGAAGAAGCTTATTATATTACCATAGGTAGATGGTAAGACTTAAGCGCGGGGCCATAATAATTTTTTTCGTTTTGAACTCCCCAGATGCCAAAAACACCATCCGTTCATATTTTTATATATGTATATTTACGGGTGCCTCACGTAAGAAGTATCAAACAGATTGCCGACAAACCAGTTGACCTAGAAGGATGAAATAAAATTATTTCCCACTAAATTGAACCCAAGGAATAACGTATAAAAAATTTTAACTTGTTTAAAATACTTTCCAAAAACTACTAAGTGTTCCAAAAACTGAGTATCACTAGTTCGAATCTCGGAATTTTCAAATTTAAACACACAAAATGTTATAGACCATTTTAAAGCCCTATAACAGACATACACTCTGATGAAAACAGAACTATCTGCTTCCGTTTCAAAAGGGCGGCCATTTATGCGAGGAATATTATCATTTACGGAATACGCCGTAGGGTACCTGCTAACCTGCTAAACCACAAGACATAATTTTGCTGTGATTCAAATTTCTTACTCGCATTGAGCTCATCTTTACCCTGATACTCGTATCCTACAACACAGTATTTTAGTAAAAATAATAAAAAAATACTGAAATTGTTAAAGTGTGTATTTTGTATTAAAATACTTCTGTATTAAAATAATTATAATGTTTATATGAAAAAAAATTTATACAATCAATAAGTAACGTATATCAAAAAGTATATAATTTTAAAGGTCTAAAAAGTCCTAGTAACTTTTTAATTTGCATAAAATCCTTGTACCTTTTTTTAGGAATCATCATTTCCCCTTTTAAATTACATGTATGTTATGCACATAATTCATTTATAAAATAGGCCTCAGAGTTCTTGAAAGTGTTTTGCAGAAATAATATTTATGTTATATGGTGAATTAAAACAAAAAAAAAGATTAAAGGTTGAGTTCAATACGAGTAAGAAATTTTAATCACATCAAAAATATGTGTTGTGGTTTGGCAGGAACCCTACAGCGTATTCTGTAAATGATAATATTTATGGTAAAAATGACCGCCATTTTAAAATGGATGGAGAAAAGTGTTTGTCTGTTAAAGGGATTTAAAATGGTGTATAACACGTCATATGTTTCAATTTGAAAATTCCGAGATTCGAACTAGCGATACTCAGTTTTCGGAACACTCTGTATTTTAAACAAATTGCCAATATTTGTACGTTATTCCTTGGGTTCAATTTAGTGGGAAATTATTTTATTTCATCCTTCTAGGTCAAGTGGTTTGTTGGCAATCTGTTTGAGACTACTTACGTGATACACCCTGTAAATAGATATATATATATGAAAATTTGAACGGTTGGCGTTTTTGGTATTTTGAACTGTTTGGTTTCAAAACGAAAAGTTATTATGGTCCCGCACTTAAGTCTTACCATCCACCTACGGTAATGTAATAAGCTTCTTCTCTATTGGTAAAATTCGGTAAAAGGGTTTGTTTGTGTAATTGAAGTATTTTATATTTTATTATTTATTTTTTAGAATGCATATATCATTTTAACGGATGGAGTTATGCAATTTTTTTTGTAAAAACATCTTTTATTCCTCGTTTAATTGTTATTAAAAAAGGTAATTTACAAAAAATCTTTATAAAATAAACCGTAAAAAAGTTAAAGCACTAAAAAGACATCAATGTCGGTGTTAGCGGCCATCTTTGAAGTATGACGTCATCAACCGGCTCGGCCACACTTTGGGACAAAGCACTCGGTATTACACGATTCTATAGCTCATTACCTAGCCTTTGCCACCAATCATATAGCTTCTTCTTAATAGCTTCTTCATTAAAAATCCCAAGGATTTTGTTTTATTTACAAATGCACTTACACTATATTAAAAGACAGGCATTCCTAAACATGTGGTTTTAGTAAATCCTTACTGGCCAAAACCATCACGAATATTACTATGTATTATAGTTTTAGTGTACATGAAAGGGATAAGTTTAAAACTATATTTTCAGAAACACAGAGATTGGCTCGGTTTCAAGCAATGGGCGCTCTAGTAAATTATTAGTGATACGTTTATTACAATCACTGACTAAAAATGTTGATGGACTCTGCAATGTAAAGTAAAAACTGCGACTAAATAAATAAATGAAACATCGATGATTAATAAAACATTTAAAGGTTTGAAATATCTGTTCTGTTAAATAAGGCGATGAACAGGTATTTTAAACATTTTAGTTTGTTAAATCAATGTTCCAGAAGCTAATTAAAAAAAGGTAATTAATTAGCAAGCCATTTTTATTTACTGGCATAGTGTAATATACTGCAATATAGTGGTTAGTTAGGCCAATATTATCGGTTATTTCAGATTAGTGGAATATTATATTTGTGGTTGCTATTTATGTGAGTACAGAAAGATTATGTCATAACTTTCACACCACAGCATACCATATATTGAAGAATATTTTCTAAAATTGAAAGCACAGTATTTACAATCACCATAACTTCTTATAGCAAGTATTTAATAAATTTTAACATACTTTTACTTTAAAAATGCACTAATAAAGTTGTTGTAAAATGTGTACAAGTAGTTAAATTAATATAAATATAATTATTTCCATTACACGATTGCTTGTTTTATTTCTAAATTTGTTAAACCAGGTTATATTTTTAATAAATCCTACCATGGATTAACTTTGATAAATCTTTAGTTAAATCTTCTTATTTTACATTTTTGTGAATAAATAAATTATCTAAAATGGTCTGTTTACAATTAAATTGTTTCCAAAAATGTTAAATGTAATTTAAACATATCCTTCAGGCCAAATTAAAGCTCCTAACATTACACCTAATATGGAAAATTCACAACACATTATCAACAAATTGTACCCTACTATTAAATATTTAAATTCCTAATGCATTTATTAAAGTAGGTGTTAATTTGTCTGATTCCCAGAAAGTATTAAGGTAATATGTTGACTGAGAAGTAAATATAATTACTAAGCTTGTAATATAATTACCGAAACATATGATTCCGTGGGTTGAAACACGTATCTGCTGTAGCTATGATCTCCTTAAATCAAACCACGTATAAATAAACGCCGTTTTTAATCCAGTATCGTAGAACCTAAATATTTAACACGCTAAGCAGATTATTAAGAGAGCTCCCCTAACTACTACCTGTTATTGCTAGGGATTCATAGTTGTGCACATAGGTTTTGGGTTAAGTTATTTGGATTCAAAATACTAAACATTGATTCAAAAGATTTAATTTAAAAACTATAATACAAAGTCGTATTTGATTATAATGTATATTAGCTTGTATAATATATTATGTAACATAAAATATTAGATCTTACAATCCTCGGTTAAACTTGTCAACATAAAATGTGATTAAATATGAGCGTCTTAAAACTATTAAGTTGAGAAGAGAGTAAATATATTAGAAGCGATAAAGAACTATAATTTTATAACGATTATAAACTTCACATCTTTGGACATGTGTGATGTAATACAAATCATAAAAGTTAAGAGGCCTCTTAAACTACACAAAAGAAAACGTAAAACTTCGGTTGAAATCAACAAAGATTCTTTCAAAGTTGGCCGGTTCTGGATATTTGATTTCTTGAAGCTCGAAGAGAATGTTTAATACTACTTGAAGCTAAAAATATGACAAACAAAGAAACAAGTAACTTAAACAGGGCTTATTTTGTTTTTAATAATAAAAAAAACTGTTCTGACAAACTCAGTTTAATGCATCATCTGAAATGTATAAAATTCTATATCTTTAAAGATTAAAGGATACTAACCGGTGTCTCGTTCTTTGTACGGAAATATATTATTAAAATGTTCAGATCTTTTTAATTTTTACATTATAATCACCTGACTTCCTACATAAGATAATTATATAAGGTTAACACTTGACCTTTGAAAGCCGAAAGCCGATGGGGTGAAGCCCTGAAGATAGACTTTTTTCAAACCAACAAGGAGCATATCTAGAGCGTAAAAGCTTTTGGTTGATATGCTCATGATATATTTATCACATGTTTACAAAGTAAAACTTTAGAGGTCAAACATTGGCGAAAAATCAAGAAATTCTTTAAAAATACAGATTATCAGGTTTGATCAGTATTACAAAGAAAAATAAGAATTTCCCTACAATCTCATTCATTTCTTAAAACAAACATTTCGTACTATGCTAATCAAGGAGTTGATTATTTAGTAATTAGCACCAAATAGCCTCAAAATATCTTTACTAAAACATAAAATTGTTTTTGCTTGTCATATGAATGGTATAATTTTATCAGTAGTTTGATTTACTGTTGTTTTGTTGAAATATTATATTGTACTGAAGTACTAACACCAAATAATAAAGTAAGTGATTGAATGGGAAAGGAATTATCAGGGATGGAGCAGATGGGGCAGAATAGAGTAGCCAGTCAACGTTTTATGTGCCAGGAAATCGCCCTATGACTCCTGTGACTCCTGCTTATCAGCCCTGGAACAAGGAGTCTTCCCTGCCCTTACAAGCTAACTGACAAGTGATCCAAGTTAAACGGCTAGGAGCATTTATTCTTCTGATGTCTATAAACATAGAGGGATCAAGGTGAACAAGAAGCTTGTCATAATGGACAGGAGTAGTACAAAATTGAGACTTTTGGCCCATTTGATTGACAGCTTCCGGTCAGGTGACATTTAATGACGTATTTAGTGACGTAGTTGGCGACGTATTAGTGACGTCATGTGAGTAAGGTTAGTTCAAGGTCATCCTGAGGATGTTTAAAAAAAGAAATCCTGCACAGGTTTGATTCGATAGTGTTCATTCGATACATTTAACGAATGAAAATCATTAAATAATATATCGAATGAAAACCATCGAACAAAACTCGAGCAAGATTTCTAACTTTTATTTTTATTTATTTATTTACAATAATACACATCGAAAAAACATGTGCAAGATAGTAGAGACGTAATTCTAACTATTTCTTTATTTACATTAATGTACACATAGGCAATGATTGTCAGAGAACCGTCGATTCTGCGGTGCCTGTTGCTTCTGTAGTTGGGTAGGGTTCACATTCTCCACAATAATACTTCATTCTAGGCGCGGGTGGAAGTGATGATGGTTGCCACGATGTCGACTCCGATTCCGTAGAGCTGCTTACATTGAACGAGGCGAGAGGTTCATACTCTCCAAAATTATATCTATTCCCCTGTGTCGGTGGAAGTGTAGTTGCGGACGTTCTCCAATTTTCTTGGGCTAAAGAGTTAGTTGCAGAAATATCCAATGTTATGTTGTAACCGTTAGCAATCAAAACTTTTAAGTCATCTAAAAGAAGTTGCAAATCATGAACTGTAGAAAGATGAACAGTATTGTAGTGGACACATTTAATCTTAAGAGCCATGATGTTACCTCGTGTACGGCTACTCGCGGAGTGAGCTTCCCACCTCCTCGCCTTCCTTTTATACGCACCCCCCTCCACTATTTTACATTTACGATATGAATATTTTCATTACGTAACCTATAGGAGTTCTACATATAATGCAATGGTTATACATCAGTCCACAATCAGTGCATGTACAACAGTGTCTACAAGGTAAAAATAGTAAATTTTTCTCAGAGGATAAACACACTACACATTCGTTTCCTTCCCTCCTAATTTCTTCGGTTGGTGTTTCTAAAGTTTTAACAGGATGAGGTTTATATACTCTCCGATGGTTTTGTACAAACTCTCTACCTTTTTGAACTAACAGATAAGCACACCTGTCAAACCATCGTGCGTGTTCTTCCCATGGGTTATCTGTCGCTTGCCAATCCTGCAATCCTCCTCCGCAATTGTAACAAACAGTCTTATCATCTTCTCCCATGTAAAAGAAACCAGCATCTGTAAACTTCATTCTAGTCTTGTATAGAAACGAGTCTTTTAACCCATTGAGGTAGTAATTTTATTCTATTTGTAGTAGCCTATAACGGGAATTGATTGGTGCTGCACTCTAGTAGCAAAATATGTAACTAATGACCGCGGGCGTCTACGGTTCTATCCGCTAGGGGCGCGGACTGACTGAAAACCCTTAATATCGCCGCCAGGCCTTTGGTCGTGTTAGCTGAGTTGGCTACGTCGTGGAAACACCTTGGCCAGGTGGCGATACGATGTTCGTGGGTTCGATTCCCGCACACGACCAAAACTGACCAGTTGTGCAACTCTCAATGAGTTAACCGGTCTGTGGCAACGTTGGTGGGAGGGCCCAAGTAAAATTAACGGTGGCAGGCTTGCTTGGAAGTTGACGGGATCGGTTAATTCTTTGAGACTTGCACATGGTCAACACTGATTTTGCTAATTTTTACTTATGTCTACTGTGTGTGTGCCAATGCGACTCTCTAAACTGAAAGAAAACAATATTTTAATTAAAATATGCCATTAATCCATTTAAAAACACCAATTTTATACTCCAATTCACACGTTAATAAAGTTACAAGTAAGGAACGAGACCTGCTCGTATGTCTACGCCAATGGGTTAATGCTGCATCAAACGTATCCAATCTCGACTGTAACTGTGCATATTTAGGAAATCTTATTCTCCTTTTTACTACTATATGTTCCATTTTGTTTTTGTAGGTTGTACCAAGGCAAATGTCGGAGGTATACTGACTTGGCAAAAGCGTGTAGAACAGGTACCTACCCTACCCCACCACAACTTTCCCCCACCAACTCATTGTCAGTCTGTATAAAAGTGATAATCTTTTAACCAATACAGTGCATTTTATAAGTTTTTAATCTAGGTCAAGGTCACCAAAAAATGTTTTTAAAAAGATAAAATATCAGTACTTGGAGTTAATACTGATATTTTATATTTTTTAATTTTTATTTATTTTTTTACATAAAATTTACATGATATTGGCTTAATCTAACAATGTGAAGTTCCCGACGAGGTCAAATGCAGAGATAGCTCGGAAGAGTTGTTCCCGCTGACTTCGTGTGATACTATATACAAGGTTCCAGGTTCGATGTTTTGCAGATCTTCATTTTGAAGCAGTTGGACAAATCTCTTGGGCAGGAAAATTTTGAATTTTGCTTCATCTCCTACTGTGTATGGAGCATCGCTTAAAGATACGAGAATAGCGTCTCCCACTGATGTTTCGATCTTCCTCATGTCGTGGACGATGTAATGTTTGTTTTCTTTTATTTCCGAAGTTTTTCTTGTTGGTAAAATAGTTGATTTTGATTGTGTGTTAAACTGATCCACCAATGTTTGCAGAAATTTCTGTGATGTCATTTTGATACGTGTTCTCTCGTTGCAGTCTAGAGTAATACTGATGGTGGGTCTCCTCGTTCTCCACGCTTTTATACCCTCCGGTCCCCCCTCCACTCTCCATTGTCCAAGGATGTAGAAAAGCAGCTAGACGATAAGCGTTCTTTACAGCGCAATGAAATTGAGCGTGTTTATCATTCTTTGTTAGAATACAAATATTATCAATCTCAAATTCGAAACACTTATCCATTTTAACATCTATTACATCTTTTGCCGTATAAAGCTGTATCCAATTTCGCTTTTCTAATCCTTTTGTATAAAGTCTTGTAAATTTACTGCAGTAGTGATTCATAATGCTTTCCACTTCTTCAAAACCTGTAAAACCTTCATTCCAACCAATGTGATGCAAGTTTCTCGTTATCCACTTATTTGTTCTTTTGGATTTAGAGTTTAAGTTGTTAAAAGGAAATGGAGGTTTGAATAAAAAATTATAAATGACATGCGTTTGCAAGTCTAAGATGATTAGTTCTTTAACAATGTATTTATCATTGTTTCCACGAAAAGCTTGAAATTCAATTATGCCAGACTTCTCCATGTCTCGAATGACGACTGAACTGTTTCCACACCACGGTAGAGCTTTTATAGCTCAGGCCGTACAGTTCTCAGTGCGTTGGTGTATATTTAACGTGGGCACCATCCCCGGTAGGCCTACCCCACGAACTTCCTTTAGGTTTTTAAACTGTTTCAGTTAATACGTTTTCTGTTTCTTCATGTTGTACAATTTCTTCTTCTTCTTTAACCTTTTTTTCTTTAAGCGTTGTTTCTTCTTTTTCTTGAATCTTTTGTTCATTAATCTTTTGTTCATACTCCTTTAGACATCTCCACATTTCAACCTCATAAGGTATTCGGTTAAAAATAGATGTATCTATTGGACCGTAAAGAATTTGTGCATCGGGATGTTGTTCCGTCGCATCTACCAAATAATCTTTTACCACAGTATTTGAAAATACAAGTTGTTTCATATACCTGGTTATAGGTGAAGCTGCACAACTCAAAACGTAGAATTCTTCCGGCGTCAGTTGAATTTTGTCATCATGTTTTGTCAGGTCTCTAAACCGTACTTGCTGTTCTCCGCGACATCTTAAAATGTCGATTTCAATGTCACATTCTAATAGACGAATAGCTGTCTTTTTTCCAATCATGTTCTTTGCCAAGTAGCATTCGATGAGGTGTAAATGTTTAAGAAAAGAATCCCATGCGGCATCTGAAAAAATAGCATTTTAGGTCCTTGGTTTAAAATTGCATTAGGTGTATAACCCAAGTCCTTTACCAAACCTATTGCTATGCCTTTAGTCATACATCTTAAGATTGGATAAAGTATGCGAAGAAAAATATCTGACAGGATGTTTAAAGGGATGTCGTTTTCAGGTCTTCTCTCCCTCTTTAAAGTTGACTTAGATGTTAAAACGTTGTCTGACTTTACCCCTTCATTTCGAAACTTAAGAAACTCGTCCAATTCTTCTTCATACTCTTTGATGTAAGAGTCTTCGTTTTGCACCAAACCTTCCACTTCTGCATTGTTATGCTCCTGTACTACAGAGGTCATCTCGACTGTAATAGATGTTGTTTCAACCGCAAACGCTGATCAACTGAACCCCTCTTGTAGTGCGCGCTATTTATACCCTTCCCCCTCCATAGACCTACAGAACCATTTTTACAATACCTGTTAGAGGTGTGTACGTTACAATTTTATCGTGAAGAATCAAGACATACGCAGTTGTATTAGCGGGTATGTTAGATTCAAACTCCATTTCCAACTTAATATCTACACTTGATGACTTTACAGATTCATTTTGTTTAGAACAATCAATAACCACGATAGGAGATTTTGAATTGAACTGCGTTGGTGATAGTAGCGGTGTGTTTGTTTTACCGTAGTAAGATGTTTGAAATCTAGCGTACATATCGTATAGAATGCTATATCGGTTTTTATCAAATGATATGTTTAAATTGTCATATGGAAAGAATTGCGAGTTGAGGTATAATTTACAATTCTTAAGTTTACAATTATCAAACGATGTCGGATCAGCTGTTATTTTATTTCTTCTATCTGTTTGTAATCCAAATATAACATATCTAGGTTTTTCCAAGTGTGTTGAAGTCTTTATAGTCCATGTATGTCGCTCCGTTGCGGGTAGAATAGGATATTCGTGTAACTTCCAGCTTCTAAATGCTAAAACTATATCGCGGTCCGCCTTTAATTGTCTCAACAAAGTAATCCTGTGTTCATCTGCAAGTTTTAGGTGTGGTACCCTCCAAACAATCTTTTTTAAATCCAACTTCCAGTCCAGGTTAGCCTCAGTCGTTGCCCCTGGAGCTAATATTATATCTTTATCATTTGAAGCTCTTAGAAGAACCAATTCTTGTTAGACATTAATTAATATTTTATTGTAATCTTCTGCAAAACCTAATAATAATTTTAAAGGTACGTAAAAGTCAAAATAGCCCTTGTCATCGGGTTTTATAGTGGATAAATCTGGTGTAACCCATCCTGCGACAGCTAACAGGTTTTTCTCGTTTGGTGTTATGGAGCATAATCCTTTTAATTTACTGGCTATTCCAACCTTTTTTGTAGAATCTACTGTAACACCTGAAATTTCATACCTTATTTCATCAAAAAGAAAAGCCATTGGGTTATTAATAAACGGTATAGTTGTTCCTTCATTTCCATCTTTCTTTGTTACTCTTCCTTCAATGTATAAATAACTTTCGGAAGGTAAGGTGTAAATATCTTGTTGTTGAATAGGAATTCTGATTTCATCGTTATTGTTTAATTTCGATGAAGCGTAAGGGTTGTGGGTGTGATATTCGTTTTCCCACAAGGTCTCGTCGAACGTCGGTCCGTGCGCTATATCCAGAATATCCATTGTTAATAACTTTAAAACCACTCTCTTTTAAAAATCGAATGTTTTCACTTGTTAACTCCTCTGACGCTGATACGCTACTGAGCTTTTTATCACTCACTCGATCCCTTTTAAACGTCAATCCCATTATTTATAAAATCGATCGTATATGTATTCTTATTGTGACAGTTTCACCTCTAAAGTCAACTATGTTACCGTCTTGATCTAATACGTTCAGAACAATGTCTGAGATGTAACTGGTGTTTAAAGGTAAATACACTAGGTTTTGTGGTCTTTCAATTATTTTAAATCCTGGAGGCACCGATGGGTAAAATGTATGCAATATGTGTCGATTTTCACCCAGTCTGTACGATCCTTGTATAATGTTACAAGTTATATCAATTGTGTTCAATGTAAGTATGCTTACAGTATTTGAACTTGTATGTTTCTTATTTCTCTCTAATATCGGTGTTGTAGAAGGAAATCCTAATAATCCTCCAACTGAATGTGGTTTGCTAAAATCTATATAATACTTTGATTTAATTTCTGTCTTTAAAGTATTATTATTTCCTTCTATAGTAATATTATCTTCTCCCAGCTTTTTCTGTATTTCCTTGCATATATCATCTATTTCATAAGACCCCGTGGATAGAGCAACTTCGTTAGGCTGGAGGAACTGTCCTTTTGCATCCTTTGCTTTATAGTAGTGAAGTTTATTATTCACGCCTTCAGTAATATTTGGTATAGAATTATAAGTTGTAAAATCTAGTAATGCTGCTTCCCATTGTTTTTCTTTATGTAAACGTAATGCGGGGAATAAAGTGCTCCGCAAGGTTGACGTTGTACCAGTCAAAGAGACCGTATATGAAGACATCTTAAAGCTGACTGACACTTTTTGCTAAAAACTCCAAACATAAATGTCCACAGATAGATGTATCGTCAGGTTGCACCCGCTCATAATTGTATAAAACTTGTTTAGCAGAACGAAAATACTTTTGAAGTTCCTTTGGAGGTGGTAAATTACCAAAACTGTCAAAATAGTAAACTGTTGAACCGAGTTTCTTATAACATACCCAATGTGTACCCGGTCCCTCACTATTATCTAGATTTACTATACCACTCTCATTTTTCCACATTTCTGATGGTAAATTATCTTTCATAAACACTCCTCTGAAGAATGGTATCTTTAAACAAGAAACATATCTAAAAAGATCTTGGTTACTTAATGCACGATTAGGAACTATTAACTGTTTTCTTGTATTTAATAGGCACGATACGGCCTTAGGTAAAGTCCTTGTCCTTTTTTTATCATGGACCATATTGATGGTTTGACTTTTTTAGTAGAACGTCTAGTGTTTCGTTTAATTCTTCCTCCTAGTTTTCGAGTTGTTTTTCTCCTTCCCCCTCTTCTCTTTTTCCTTCCACCACCAATTGCTGTTTTGGTTTTCATTGCTGCTGCCACTGCTAATGCTGCCGCTCTTTCGCCAAGACTAACGTCACTCGCTTTAACTCTTTCCCAAGCTTTTTTTGCAAGTATTTTATCGGCCACTGATCTGTGAGCAGAATCACTAAATTTTGAATAAGCTATATCGTGCTCTTTACAAGCCTGATCTAATTTATTGATTCCCGGGTCTCCTCTTGTCAATCTTTTTTTCAATTTAGTTCCAGGTCCACAATATTGATAACCGCCAGGTAGATGAAGTTCGATAGGTAACAAATCTATGGATTTATTAACTAAAGCTGAAATCGGTTTTCCTAGCAAGTTTAGTGTTGAAGAGACAACACCGCCTCCTTTCGTTATCGAATCTCGATGAGAACTAACACTGCTCCTTTTTCCCATTGATATTTATACCTTTCTCAGGTGACGGATTAACAAAGAATGATCCTTTCAATGCTTTGCCATCCATTATATACCTCTTCATCGTTCGATTATACCTCTATTTAATAATTCAGCAATTAAAGCAACCCATTCGTTTTGAAGACCTGTGTGACCCGCTTCTATTGCTTCATGTATCAACCGCATTCTATTTACTAATTTATTAACATCATTATAATAAATTATATTTTTATTATAAGTATTTTTAATAATCCTTCTCCAGAAGCTGTTTTTTTATTTACCTTTCTTTTTTTCCTTTCAGTATAAAAAGGAGTAACTTCTTCAGTAGACATGAACCTCTTTTTAGTTTTTTCCAGTTTTGTTGGAAATAACTCTGAAATAATGTTCCTATACTTTATAGATTGATTTCTATGTATTGAAGATGTTGGTTTATAATTCTTTTTATGAGAATTTGTATCTAGACATATACCTTTAAAAGTTGCCAAGTCTCGTGTGGTATATTTGGCAGGTTTGCTTTTAAAAATCAATTCAAACAATCCGTTTGTTCCTTTGTACGTTTTACCATTTATAATTATATTATCCTGCTCATCTACATCTAACTTGCTATCTCCAATCATTAAACCTCCTCTTTCCAGCCTAGCTCCGTATACATGATAATTTCTATTAGGTATAGAAGACTGTAACATCTTTAATACATATTTTCTACCAAGATCACCTTTAAACTGAATATCTAAACCCAATCTGCTAATATCTGACGGGGCACCCTCTTGTATGTCTTCTTCTTCCTCTTCACTTATATTTTTACCATGTTCATATTGTATTTCTTCCGGTTCATCTTCAGTTTCTTCAAATTCTTCTTCAGTTTCTTCAGTTTCTTCAGTTTCTTCAGTTTTATCATCAGATTTTAAAAAAGGTAAAATTAAATCTCCTTCTGAAACTTTTCCAAGGTTTTGAGATACTTCCCTTAAAGGATCAATAACTGGTTTAAATGTTGTTTCAAGAAACTTATCTCTCTCACTAATCCCTAGTCTTAATGCTCTGTTTTTACTTCTTATAGAATCGCTTAGCGATTTTATCTCTTTTATCAACTTTTCTTGGTTAACCATGTTCACCCAACGGAAACCTTGTTCATAATGCAAATTTATCTCTATTTCTTTGTCTTTTGGTTTTATAAGTTATGTATTCACTCAACATTTCGTAAGATTTTTGTTGCAGGATTTATAAAGTATTTGTTTACAATATTTGTTTGAATCCAATCATTCTTCTTATTTTCTTTAATTCTAGTTTTAGCCAAATCATTATAAAAATCAAAAAACATTTCGCTTAAAACTCGAACAAAATAGTTTTTAATTGACGTTATTTCAGACTGTAAAGTTTGAAAATTTATAGCATCATTTTTATCTTGAGGATCATTAACATATCTTAATCGTTTATTACTAATATTATAATCACCCTCTGGGGTAAGGGGCAATCCGGTGTACAATTCTTTGTCATTTGACCTTGATCTTACACCGAATTCGGTATAGCGTCCGAACTTGTCCACACTCATTTTATAAATGATTAAGTCCTTATGTATGAAAATATATATATATATAACATTTTTAGCCTTTCCTTGTTACCATTTGATCACTTTCTGAAGTTCTAAAAGGGCTACCATCAGCATCAACTAATACATCATCTGTTATTCTTTTAAATACATAATTTTTTGGTTTATATGGTCTATTGTCTATGTATTTAAATCCGCTCACAGATGTGGGATCACCAACCAACAAATCACGATTGTACTTCATCAAATCAAATTCTACACCAGCATATTTAAACTTTTTAACTTCATCATCATACCATAAAGCCTGTGACATTAAACAAATATCATCCCCAAATTCTCCCTTTGGTAAATTCCTTATGAATTGATTTTCAGCATCCCAACATTTTTCTTTTTTATCGAACATTATTACGTTGTACACTTTATACCCCTGTTTAATTATGCTTTTCTCACCCTTTGTTAATATTTGTCCCACCACTGCTACATCTGTTGGCAATACACCTTCTTTTGTATTTGTTATTTGTTTACTGTTAGCATTAAACTTATCCCCGTTTAATGTAATAGTCTGACTTTTTGTAACACAATCATTATCATTTACAGCGGGTTTAACACGAACTAATCTTTTATTTTCAAAATCCCAATATCCTTTACTCTTTAATGGTATTTGAGAAACATTTGCAGCATCACCGCTTTCCTTACCATCATTTAGATTACTAATTGTATGGTGATTAGCATTCCATTTGTCTTCTTTTAATTCTAAGAAATTATATTTGTTATCACCTTGTACAAAGTTGTCTCCTTGTCTAGTTAGCGTTTGACCCATCACAGGTACTTCGTCTGGTTGTTCAGCTTGTAGTATATTATTTATTTTACGTTTTTTACCATTCCACATATTATCTTTCAATTCTAAACATTCATAATTCATTTTTCCTTGTACAAATGCATCTCCTTGTCTAGTTATAGTCTTTTCCAATTTAGAGTCTAAATATATTTTTGTTATTGAATCTTGTTCATTTTCTGGATTACCGATATTTGCAATTCTATGAGTTTTTGCATCGTACACATCTCCTTTAAGTTTTAAGCTTGTTGACACTTCCGATTGTAAAGTTTTTAAATTTATAGCGTCATTACTATCTTGAGGATCATTAACATACTTTAAACGTTTATTACTAATGTTGTAGTCGCCCTCCGGTGTAAGAGGCAAACCGGTGTGAGCTTCTTTATCATAAAATCTTGATCTTACACCGGATTCGGTATAACGTCCGAACTTGTCCACACTCATTTTACAAATGACTGTATCATCGTTTATAAAACTATTTATATACGTTACAAAATACAGACCAATTTAGCAATTTTATATAAAATTATGTGTTTATGTTATTGAACTAAAACAATTCGATCTAATCCCAATCTATATCTACCATTTTTAACACTTTGTTCTTTATCAATCACCAGGAATCCATATTTATCTTCCCATGCTTTACTACAAATTTCTTTTAGCCTTTCAAACGACATATCAGCACCAACATGATCGTGATGTATATGTTTTAAATTCATATCGTCTTGTTTAAATATAACGATAATATTTGCGTTATCCATAATTAACTGTTTTGGGATTTTGCTATATGTTTGACCAATGTAGATACAGTCTATATTGTGATGTCTCCCCATCGCGAAATAGTTTCTAATGGTGTCATGGTTTTCACAAGAAACATCATTAAAAATAAAGACTGAGTAAGGCTTTGCTTCATTCGGCTGCAAAATTTTATCACTTGCATCAAATTTGAAAAAAAATACTTCCGGTACATCAGATATTATTTTATCTAATAACTGATATTTTGGTTGGAGCAAAGACTTTGAAAAAATGTATAGATTATTAAACTTTAATCCGTTAGGATTAGTTATTAAATTAAACACTACATTTGTTTTCCCACAATTTGAAGGTCCACTCACTATACACCTTACGCTGTTTGGTAATAAGTTTCCATGTTTCCCTTCTACATGTTTTACACTATCCACAGTTAATTCATCTATATTCGCAATTATAAAAGAATCCTTAAGTTTTATAATCTCCATGTCAACACTCTTTGACGGTTAACTTGATACTAGTGAAATCTTATAAAAGATCTTGTTTAGATACCCACGAGTCTGCACTTTCATCAAAACCCAGCCAGCGCACCAATACTCGGTCGTTCTTTCGTTTTAATATCTTTTCCACAAGATAAACATCTCCAACAGTAGACTTTAACATTTCATGCCCGTAAAAACCACCTTGTAAAAGTTCTCCTTTATTATCCTTAAGTAAATAAGTTTCTGGATATGTAGGTTGTACTCTATGTACGGTAAAAACTTCATTAGTCCAGTTGGGTAAGTATTTCTTGCTAAATACTCCTTTATATTTGCTAATACGAACTTTATCCCCCACGTTGAATTTTCGTGGTGATCTCTTTTCTACTTTAGGTTTGGTGTTCTTTTTAATATTTTTCAAAATTTGTTTGGAGTTTTTTTTTGTCACCTCAATCGGTTTCATCCGGATAGTTCTATGGAACTTGTTGTTATAATTGTGTATTAAGTCGGGAAGTATGTCATACCACACGTGGGAACCTCTATTTGAAAAAGCTTTATACATTGCTCCTTTTAAAGTTCTATTAAACCTTTCGATGATAGCTGCTTTCGTTTCAGATTTCGTAGAATAATGGTTTACATTATATTTTTTCATCAGCTTTGAAAAATCTTTATTAAAATATTCTTTTCCGTCATCAGTTTGCAAATGTTTTATAGTGTTTTTATCTCTACGTATAGCTAACTCCATTGCTTTTGTCACGCTCTGACCTGTTTTGTCTTTTAATGGAATAGCGTCTGCGACTTTTGTAAAACAGTTTATAACTGTTAGTATATATTTAAATCCTTTGTTTATTTTACTGTAAGGTTTCATTTCAATTAAGTCTGCTTGATAAAGATCATTTATACCTTTTATAACAGTATTTCTTCTTGGAAAGTGTATCCTTGCAGATTTATGAAGCTCAGCAACAATTTTACTCTTTAGATCCATATCAGTTGATAGTTCAACCAGCACTTCTAGAGGAGTATTAAATATCGCTTGTATATACTCGTTCTTAATAGTTCAAGGTCACCCAAAAATGGTGTAAAAAAGGAGGAACACAGCAAGATACTGCTGTGTTCCCCCTTTTTTACGGAAAGGAAAAGGATGTAGGACGATGAAAGGATTACTCGTCAATAGGGTTGAGGGAATAGTGACCGAATGGCAAAGTGTATATGTTGTCTGGAAGAAGGATATGTCGTTTGTCGTCAGTAGAGGAAAGTGCTTTTTTAACTTCTGTTAGACTGTACAGCTGATGGTTAAAACTTCTGATTGTATTGAATTTTGCTGTTATAACTTGATTTTCAAATAAACATTGTTTGTAGTGTTCAAAATGTACTTTCTTTTTTAAATATAAATTCTTTACACCTTTAGATTTTTTAATATAGCTATTCTTTTCTTCTTCTTCTTCATTTTCATTATAGAGTTTCAAAGAATACAGTTTAGACATAAGTGCAACAATCTCTTCAAGTAGAACACCATTTGTTTCATCTTTGAATTTGCCTAGTACTTTTTTGTTTCTGTCGTTATCATAGTTGGGATGATCTTTTGGGTAGTCGGAGAAATCAAAGTCATTTTTGTAAATAAATGTACGTAAATCTTTATACATGTCCAGTGTGAGTATGCGATATATAAAAGCGTCAGTGTCCATATATGTAATACAAATATTTTCTCTTCCGTAAAACGCGACCATTTTATTATAGTGAAAGTCGTACATATGTGTTTTAGAAATATCCAAGATTGACATTCCAATATACAAAGGCCGATCCATTTTCACACTTGTTTTCTTCATGGATACTGCTACAAGGTTTTCATTTATAATTACAGATGTTCCAAAGTTTGGCTTTTGTACAAGTTTCTGTAGTTTTTTTGGGTTAGTAACAAGTTTAACATTTTTGTGTCTTCTTTTGTTTTCAAGTGTTTTACCAAATATTGCGTTGTTCATTAATTTAAAGAAATCCTTTTGAAAAATTGATGTAGCTGCTGCTCTTCTGGTGGTATTAGAATCGATGTAGGGTTTCAACCAGCATGATTGGGAAAATTCCAAAACTCTATGTATCTTTGTTATACGTAATCCCAATTCGATAGCTTGTTGAACAACCCAAAAGTGAGCTACGTATCGTTGTTTGTTATTTAAAGTCATCATTAATTTAGGATGTTTTCCAGATGGAGAAACTTCTGTTTTTGCAAGTAGTGGGAAATCGTAATGAAGATCGTGTAAGTGGTCAGGATATTCAAAGTCGCAATCTAAAATGTAACCAGTGTCTCCATGTTTTTGAATTTGTAAAACATCACCAATAGATTCTGGATTAACCCATTTAAAATTGTCAAATGGAAGTGGGTTTGACATAGCCCATCCATACAAGTTATTGGCATCGAAATATCCTAAGTATACTGATGGTTTTCCTTCATCATAGTCGGGAAGGTATTTGTTGTTGGCTTTAACATGTCTCGTAACACTTTGAGTCAATCCGCCTCTAACTCCGGATTCAACCATTAAAACCATGTCAATATCTGTTAAAAGCTGTAGTTTGCATTTTGTTTCTTTTAACATAGCTTGCCAAGCTAATCCTGGAGAAGTATACGAGTGTAAAGGGTCCAAACCATATGCAGCAAAACAAGTGTTTCGAAACTCTTCTATCACATCGCAAAGAAGAGTGACGTCAAGTTTCACATAAAAGTCTGAGTAATCTCCTAAGGTCTTCATATCCAACTCGTCCCATACTCGACATGCGTGTTGATAGTCTTCGGGTTCTATTTCTGTATCATTAAGTTTGTTTTTAAATTTGTCCGGTGTGGGAAGGGATGTTTCGTCAAATCTATGCAGTCCATCAATGTAATCATAGGGAAAGACTCCTTTTCGAAGAGCTAAATCCATTTTATCATTAGGTACAATTTTGCTTGTTTCAATCAAATCTTCTCTTCTTAAGTTTTTAGTTAATGTCATAAGGCTAAAAGGCATAAATCTGAAAGAATCAACAAATCTTAGTTTTATTTTATTAACCTTTTTAGAAACACTTATGATTTTTCCATAGTTGTAGCCAAAACATCTATTGCTCCATCATCTCTTCCTAACTCTGGGATTATAAAATGGGAGTCGTAACCACTAAGATTGTGCAGAACAACTGGAATAAAAGATGGAAGTTTGTAGTTTAAATTGCAAGCATTACAGGCTGCACCTCTGTAAGCTCCTGTGAGATGGTCATGATCACGGACTTTTAGGTTATCAGGTGTGAATGTGTTATTACACAAATAACATGTTGTTGCCGAAGCATATTGTTGTAGTTCATCTTCTTCCATTGGGGCCATTGGTAACACGTTTCGATACATTTCTTCCACTTTTCCAGCTATATTATACAATTCATCAACAAAGTATCGAGCTGCTTCTTCACCACGATAAATTTTCGGCGTAGACGATAATTCGTATTTTTGGAGATGTTCTTCAGAAAGTGTGGATTTAATAATATAACAATAACTGTTTGGTGTATGCAGCTGATATCTGCTTCTTCTTGTAACTTCCTCTTCTTGGAGTTCAAGTGGAAGTAATGTTGATTCGAAATCAGCATACACAACAACTGGAATACGGTATTGTTGAATTACTTTATCAAATTTTACTTGTGCTCTGCTAAGAGGTGGCAATTTAATTCTTACCTCATAGTTTCCACTACATAACCTCTGATGTTCTAATAACCATTCCGAACCTCCCTTTCTTAATGGTTTGTTTACATGACAAAAACATCTTTTACAAGTGGTGTTTTCTCCGTTACGTTTTGATACTTGTTTTGAAACAAGAGCTTCAAATTTTTTAATATATACATAGTGTGATATATCTCCTTTAGTGATCAATAGCAGATCTGTATGATTTATGCGTTCATTTGGTGTTATACGCAAAGGATACGCATTGTTTGATGAATCTAAACCAAAAATGTTGACAGAAGCTGTAGGATTTTGCTTTTCAAATTTGGATACATCTTTAATTGCAACAGGGTAACTCATTCCCTGAAAGTTATATCTATGTTGAACTTCTTCATATTCTCTACTTGGTCTTTCCTTATGAGCTTTTACATATTTTACCAACATTGCATATTTAAAACATTCAGTATCTTCATTTTGTACGTTAATACAGGATTTGGTATTTTTAATTTTTTCTGGTAGAGGAATGTAGCTACTTCCTCTTATACCATACCCGTGTTTATGTACTCTTACGTCAAGACCGGTTATGTTTAATAAACTCCATCCAGAACCTCTTCCTTCATGTTCTTGTAGTTTTGTTAGAAGTTCATCAAAACATTCATTTACTATAGACTCAATGTCTGATGTAAACATGATGGTCCGGTTTTTTGTCAAGAATCCTCTTGGTGATGTTTCATTTTGAATGTTAGTAAACACTGCATCCAGTAACAGTCCGAATTTGATAAAGTTTAATCTTTTTAGTTCATTTTCCAAAGTTTTGCGCACTAACCCTTTTGCTTTACTTAACAATTTGTCTAGTTGTAGTTGTGCATTGTCAATTTTAAAATGAGTTACTACATTACCTGGAAGTGCACGGGCGTTTAGTTCCACATTTACTATTGGTCCAGGCGCATAATTAATAACACTTGGTCTTGAAATTTGATGTTGGGCTAGCATGTGATCTATTGTTTCCAATTCTTCTTCTTCATTTTGTTCAATTCCCATGTTATTGTTGTTATGTTGTACTTCTTTATGAATGTTTAAAAGCCATTCATCTTTAAACGAATCTCCACAAATATCGCAGCGGTACATCATGTAGGTGTGTGTCTTCTTCAAAGGTTAGCCTATTACAGATGAGACCCCCACTAATAAACCTCTATTTATACCCAATTAAAAAGTGTTGGTGGTGCTGGGGGGTAAGTAATGAATGTAATGTAAATAAAGGGGTATTTTGTAAAAAGAAAATATATCGTTGAATTTTTATACAACCGAAGTTTTTAAAGCCCTGTCAGTGGGTCAAGGTCGTTTGATCACATTGCCAGAACGGGGAATAGAGCAGTAAGTAATTCTCACTTTGACTACAAACTGCTCTATTCCCCGCTCTGTATTTGAAACTAATCCACTCGAATACTGTTTACGAGGTTGTGTAATAAAGACACAGGATGTAACCTTCTCGTAATAAACGGTAAATTTCGTTTGCCAAAGGGATTTGTTTTATATTTATTTTAATTTCTTCTGCTTCACGAATACCTGTTCCTCTTACATGCACATTGTGAAACTCCATAAGCAGCTGATAAACACGATGGAGAAAAATATCCGCTTCAGTAACAGAGGTTATACAATGTATGAGTACCATGGTAGATGCTCTATGAAGCAGTTCACAACCAAAGTGGTAATCAGAATTGCAACATAGCGCTTATATAGCAGTTTTATATAAAAAATTAAGTGGTGGGGAGCAAATAGTTGTATTATTATAATTTTTTGCATTAGCTTTTAAAATTAAACTTTTAAAGTCTTTCAAGTGGGTCAAGGTCATCTAAGCATATTGCCAGAACGGGGAATAGAGCAGTAAGTTATTGTAACAAACTGATCTACTCCCCGCTCTGTATTTAAAGTTAAATATTTGGAGAAAGAAGATTATTCAGACTCATCCGATGATGATGATGATGATGATGAGGTCATTTCGCAGAATAAGCGGCGACGAGCACTAAAGTCCCCTGTGTCTGGATTTATAAATAACCCATCGGTATTGCTACTACTTAAAGGAGTTTCAATATTAATGGGTTCCATTTCCTCCAAACAGAGCAACTGATGATACATAATCAACGTCTCTGGATCAACGTCGT
Organism: Allygus modestus; assembly: GCA_963675035.1. Classification (NCBI taxonomy): domain Eukaryota; kingdom Metazoa; phylum Arthropoda; class Insecta; order Hemiptera; family Cicadellidae; genus Allygus; species Allygus modestus. The sequence continues at coordinate 147,424,893 of OY776112.1, read as the reverse complement.
CGTCACTCAACAGCTCGATTTGCTCCATCTCTCCAAAATATGGTACACTGCTGGAAATATCGCTTAATAGTTCAAGATTACTAAATAAATTATCTTGCATTTCTGAATCGTCTTCGTCTTCGTCTTCGTTAATTTCTACTGGAATATTTTTTATAATTTCCAGTATAGTCTTCTTAGAAGGGAAGATATTGTCTCTAGGTGACATGATTCCAAGTAACAGACTGATTTTACTACTAATGGGAAACCTCCTTTTATACCCCGATTTAGGGGGGGGGGGGTGTAAGTGAGAGGGAAAAGGTATTTTTATTTACAAAATCAATACTATCCGCAAGTCTTTTAAGTCTTGTAAGCAGGTCAAGGTTACCTGAACATACTTCCAAAACGGGGAATAGAGCAGTAAGTAGTTCTCACTTAGACCACAAACTGATCTATTCCCCGCTCTGTTTTTTTTTCAACCCACTCCTCTTTTTATTGTTTTAACAAAGGTTTCGTTTTATATAAAATGTTATGTTGATAATCCATCCCTGCCGGAGTAATCTTGCCAATATACTCAACATTTTACGTAACAATATATTATCTGGGTAGTTTGTTTTCCATGCTTCCTGTTCACTATTAAACACTGGACTTGTAGGCTTCCACATATACAAATCGCAACCAACCTCACAATCAATAAATTTTTTCAGTACACTTCTCAAGGCAGTTAACTGATTTACATTTTCAATTCTTCTGCTTACTACTAGTGTTGCAGCAGAGATAGAGAGAGCGTTATACAGAGCAGATGCACTCATTTTCAGCAGAATGATTGTACCACTGACGCAAAACCTTCTTTTATACCCGATCCAGTTGGTGGAGGATAAGTGGTGGGGGGTTTTAGTAATAGGGAAGGGGTAGGTTATAAAATTAAAATATATCTAACAATTTTATACCATCTTAAAGGTTTTTAAAGCTCGTAATTGGGTCAAGGACACCTTAAAATACCACCAGAACAGGGATAAGAGCAGTAAGTGATTCTTATTCAAACCGCAAACTGATCTTATCCCTGCTCTGTATTACCCCACTCTGTATTTTAAAGGTCTTTAGTTTTCGCTAAACAAACGTTGAAGCGCAATCTCATCTAGAAGAATTTCTTGAAAAGTTGAGGTTGTGATTGGTTGTTCAGGCAGTTGGGGTGAAGTAAATGGGTTTTCCAATTCCAGTTGTAAGGTTTTGATATATTTTGTTGCAAGGTGTATAATCGATAATTTGGTCATTTTCGAATTAGCAAATGGTAATTTGGATTGTAGTAAACTATAAGCTTGATTTACTTTTAAAACCCTTTTCTGCTCCCGGACATTTCTTGGCTCGCTATTTACGTTAGTTGATCCAGCTTGACCGTCCATAGCTGACTACTAACTAAATTCTGGAACGGTCGCTTAAATACCATTAGAGTGGGGGTAGGTGGTAGGGAAGGGGTGTTTTATTTAACATATCTATCCTATCCGCAAATTTTCTAAGTCTGTGAGTGGGTCAAGGCCACCTAAACTTACTACCAAAACGGGGAATAGAGCAGTAAGTGGTTCTCACTTAGACCACAAACTGATCTATTCCCCGCTCTGTATTTTATAAGTCTTTCATTGGTTAAAATGATCATTCGTCCTGGTCCTCATCAAGAAGGAAAAGTTGTTTATAGACTGAGGGTTCTTCATCGAAGAAATGTTGAGCCGCTAAGTCATCCTCTTGAAGAAAAACAGATTCAAACGGTTGAGGGGTGAGCGGTTTCTCAGATGTTTGGGGTACCATGAGTTGTGACTCAAGATGCTTGATATACTTGATGGCCATTGTTATAATTTTAAATTTAGATTCATCGGCATGCGCGAATGGTAAGCTGCTTTTTAGTCTTTGAAAACCATCGTTCATTCTTGCTCTCCATTTCCGCGAACTTTCAACGTTTCTCTTGGTTTTAAGAGATCCGGAGTTGGATGTGCTTGCTGAGGTCTTCATAGCTGACTAATAAGTATATTCCGAAGCGCTCGCTTAAATACCCACAAGCCCTCACCAATACCCATCAACCCCCTCTTTTTTCTTGACTCATATTTTTGGCTTAGTACAATATATTTAAGTTTAAAATCTAGGTCAAGGTCGTTGTAACATTAAAAAAAATGTGGACAACCTATTTACATTTTGCAGCATGTGCTACAAAATTTAAATAGGTTGTCCACACTTTTTTCAATTTGGAAAAGAAATTTATTTAATTTGAAAAGAACTTTTTTTATTACAATTTTTTCCACTCAGTTTTTCCCTTATTGTTTCGGATTAAGTAGTGTTTTTTGTTGGGTTTTTCAGGATAATCCATGCCTTTAGGCAATCTTAAAATGTAGAGTTGATCTCCACATTTTAACATTACTTTTAAAAAACCCATTGTTTTGACAAAGAAGTATTGTTTGTTTTTGGAAAGTCTATTAATCCGAGTGTTGGTTGGTTTCACTGATGGATGTGTTGTAGAAAGAGAAACGCTGCCCTTCTGTTTTTGTTTTAAATGAAAACTGCACAACTGTTTATTTAAAATACAACATTTTGCACAGCGTTCACCTTTCTTTGAACCTTTTTTGAAAATATAATTGCATTGTTGTGCAGGAAGTATGCACATCCTTTGCAATGACTTAAATTGTTTGAATTTATCTGAAGGATACTGACTATTTGTGCAAATTACTAGAGGTCTGGTTGAACTTGTAGAAGGTGGAGTTTCAGTTGAAGGGGTAGTAAATGTTTCAGAGCTCGAGCTCGAGGAGGATGAAGAAGAGGTGGAGCTCGAACTAGAGGACGATGACGAAGTGGATCTCGAGGATGATGATGAAGGAGAAGATGAACGTGAGCGAGATGTAGCGGAAGGACACTCATCAATATTTACGACGGGTGGTGGAGTCATCTCGGTTGTTTTCTCAGGGATGATCAGGGCCATTGCAAGAGCCTGACGAAGAATAGAACCAACAGCAGAAGTCGAGGGTGATGCAGAAGTCGAGGGTGATGCAGAAGTCGAGGGTGATGCAGAAGTCGAAGGTCATGCAGAAGTCGAGGGCGATGCAAGAGCCTGGCGAAGAATAGAACCAGCAGAAGTCGAGGGTAATGCAGAAGTCGAGGGTGATGCAGAAGTCGAAGGTGATGCAGAAGTTGAGGGCGATGCAAGAGCCTGGCGAAGAATAGAACCAGCAGAAGTTGGAGGTGATGTAGAAGTAGAGGGTGACGGTAACAAATCAGAACAAGAAGGAATAGTAGCTTTCATCTTCATTGGTTTTGTTTGTTTCCTAATGTAGGCGTTTGGATCCATAGGTCTGAGCGTAAGCAAGCACAGGCAGCAGAATGATTTTACCAGTGATGGGGAACTTCTTTTATACCCGATGTAAGTGGTGGGGAGTGCAAGAGTTAGAGAGGGGATATTGTTGTAAAATATAAATATATCTTCTAATATTTTACCAAACGAACATATTCTAAGTCTCCAAGGTCATCTAAACAATTGGTAAAACGAGAAACAGAGCAGTATGTAATTCTCACTTGAATTATAAACTACACTGTTCCCCGCTCTGTATTAAAGCAAACAATTATAATCAATGAATTGAATAAGTCCCGTCAGTAGGTCAAGGCCATCTAAACAATTGCCAAAATGATCAACAGAGCAGTATGTAATTTTCACTTGAATTATAAACTGCTCTGTTCCCCACTCTGTATTAAAGAAAAACAATTATAATCAATGAATTTTAATAAGTTCCGTCAGTAGGTCAAGGTCATATAAACATATTGCCAAAACAGGGAATAGAGCGACAATTGATGCTCTATTCCCAGTTCTGTATTTGAAATGATAATTTTGAGGAACCCCGCAAAAAGCTACAACCAAGGTCTGTGTTACAATGGCTAACATCATCCTGAAACCCAATGGTACGTATATACAAACAAAGGGCGTCAGGCAGCCGAAAACCAAAGTTTTGACCAAGGTATTTTACAAAGACTGATTTAAAATTCAAAGGGAAAATACTTATGAAAGATACTCACAGTTATAGGCAATAATCCTAATAACAGGAACCTTTTACTAATTAACCCCCCAAGAAGTTACAAATGGATTGCAAGGTGTATTGACTAAGATACAAAGACTGCTTTAATATTCACAAAAGTTTCTCGTTCGGGAGAGGTAAGATAGGTAATGTCAACCGGTTTGCATGGCCGTATTGACAGGCCGGTTTTCAGGGCCGAACCTTTTTGTAAAGGAATGGGGGGTTTATTTGAGAAACATATTAAATTAATTTGACAACAATTCAAGACTTTACCCCAGTTTACTTTACATAAGACCGGTTTGCAGGGCCGAACCTTTTTGTAGGAAATGACTTTACCCACAGGTACATATTTAATTAGTAAATAAGACACTTTAACCAACACCAAATATAATCACAAACACTAACTATGTACTACTAGCAAACAACAAGCAAAAATCTAACAAACGAACTACCGTGCTTAACTGACATGCACATGCAAATGCGCATGATCTGTTAATTGCACGTCGGGCCCAACGCACATTTAACAGACCTACGCTGGCAGAGTGCTACCCGCTGGTACGTAGATACAAACAACGGGCAGCGAGCAACTGCGAAAAGACTGCAGACTGCTCCCGCTTATAAAGGCGACAGTCACTGGTGGGGGAACCCCACCTGCTCCACCTGTCTGACCTCAAAAGGTAAACCCCAGCTGTATAACCACATATGTGAAAGTGTTAGAGAGAGGGGATATGGTTGTGAGGGATAAATATATTTTCTAATATTTTACTAAACGAAAAAGAAAATACCCACTGTTCCAGAAATTCGTAAACATTTAGTGAATTAATTACAAGTTACAAAATTATTAATCACAAGTACAACCGTGTTTTATGTATGAAAATAAAAGCTTAGAATGTAAACTTTCTAATAGTATGTAACTCATTGCGTTACATTGACGTTTAAAAGTCAAAATATGCAGTTTAGTACAGACATATAAAATTTGTCTTTCAGAGATGCTTGCCAGATCTAGAGCAATCTTCCTTCCCAGCTGCATGACCATATATGGATAGAGCAAGGTTTCGCTTTCTGACCCTCTATACTCCGTCGGCAAGCTCATTCTGGTTTTGTCTCGCACACTGGAACCACGCTCTACAATGTCGTCCCCAATAACCCCTGAGAAGCTGCGTCGCCTGAAGGAGTCCTTGAAGAGAGTGGAGAAGAGAAGTGGGTTTAAGAAGCCGACTTCATTTAAGTCAAGAGTGAAGAGCAATTTTCAAAACCATCCGCTGTACTTTGCACAACCACCGACACAACCAACAACAAAAGCAACTGAGCCTCGACCTTCGACTCCACCTCCTACCGTCGATGAAGTCATGGAGCAAACGAAGGTAATGCAAGAACATGAGCTAATCACGCCCTTGCATCAAATAACTGCAAAGTTTCGACAGTTAAAAGTAAACGTACAATATAAATTTGTGGCGAAATTGGATGACAATTGTTTCATTTTATTTCACAACGAATGTCACATTAAAGTCCACTTACCAAGAACACTACCACCACCGCCTTCTATGATTCCCCATAAAAAATGGTTATATTTCATCCGGCAAAACGGTACAGCGGATTGGATTCTACAGTAGAACACTCATCACCCCCCACATCGGCTTCTCCACCCACATCGGCTTCTCCACCCACACAACTCTTCTAGGACACCAAAAACGGTTCTTTTCAGGACCAACCTAAACATTACAAGTTAGGGACTTTGCCTGTAATAGGTAGACGATTTTTATTAGTCGCCAATTGACCTTGACCGTGAGGCAGGTCCTTGACCGTGAGGCAGGCCAAACAGTTTCTAATTGGTCCCTAACCACATTCCGAAACGGCGCGGTGAATAATCTCCAGCCGCTTCCTAAACAGCGACCGGTTTTCCCCCTCTCCACGTTGACCTCTTTGCAACAAAACTTACAGCGTTTCAAATGTATTCTTGCTCCGATTCTTGCTTGACTCCGATACCTCCACATCATTATGAACAACGAGTTAGGAACAAGGAAATCTTCCTATTATTGGAAGATTGCCTTACTTTTGGGATTTAAAATATAACGTAAAAGTACTAAAATTACGCGGCTCGACAAGACAAACAAGAAGTTGCAATTAAAAATTCAAATCCGATTAAAGATATAACAGCAATAGCGGAAAAACAACTATTTTGAGGATAAAGTAACGATGTGAGGAGGGTAGATTTTTATCCTACACGCTAGCGGTACATCACTTTAATTCCAGCTCTTGACAAATACACATCTACCTATAAAGTTTAAGTAAAGTCTGAACATGTCACAGTTTTACAGAAATATGACGAAGGTGTCATATAGTACTCCACTTACGACAACCTTCTACTTTTCCGACAATGAAGATAGAATGTCTACGCTTTTATTGGACTGTGAACGGTTTCGACGAAGGATAATCAAGACTGAAACACTCTTAGCCAGTTGTCTGCTACGAAAGGAGCAACACATGAAGACATGCACTAGTTTAGATCATAGTGACTGTTATACCTATACACATACGATGTTTAGCACTAATCATTAAAGTTTTCAGTTACGGAGCTACAATTCTCACAGTGTAAGAGCTAAACCATAACTAAATAGCTATCCCGTGGTTATTATGCGAAATAAAAAAATTGTGGGAAACGCTGTGGTGGGGGTAAGAGCTGGGTACCCATCCTACATGCTCGTGACACATCAGTGTACCTTCAGCCCATGCCCAGTACTCATGGACTCGTCAATCCAAGACAATACTGTTTCTTCTACATCTTCTTGTAATTTTGAACAAGCTGTCAATAATGTAAATACAACTGATCAAATACAAGTATATGAAGTTTCTACCACAACGTCTTCTGATGCGGAAGCAATAATGTTATCCTTGGTAGGATTTGACTAATGACTATTTTATTTAACAATCATAGAAAGAAGCATTACAGGATCTAACTTATAAATGCATCATTTTGTTTGGCTTGTTGAGACGCGACAGCAGAGTAACCACATGCCATACTTTGGGTAAAGTTTAGCATCAAACAATTTTAATAGTTTAAAATGATCGAATCAAACTTGTGCAAGATAGTTTTTTAAAAACTTCTTCAGACGACCTTGACCTAGTCCAACATCTATGACATCACTAATACGTCGCCAACTACGTCGCTAAATACGTCATTAAATGTCACCTGACCGGAAGCTGTCAATCAAATGGGCCAAAAGTCTCAATTTTTTACTACTGACAGGAAAAGGACCATCCTCATGCTGTGACATCTTTGTTCAAAGTACCCAATGTTGATCTCCATCAGGTATATGTTAGTCTGGAACTCGTCCTGGGACAGAACTAAATAAACACCTCTCAAAAAATGACAAAATATAGTTACACTTATACTGTACTTGTTTGTTTGTTGATCGTTTCTGGGGAGATTAGGAGACCCCGGCATATCTGGCTGGGCATGTGTTCCTTTGGGATATTATCCAGCCAATGGAAAGAGGAGAAAGAGGGACGGGAAAGGTGGTAGGACAGACACCCCTGAGTCCACCAGACAGGGACCGCCATCGCACAGAGCCTCCAACCTCTCTGGGGTCGGGTGGCCCCAGGACGGTTCGTCCCTCAGCCCGGTAGACCGGAGACCGTCGGGTAAGGGCCCTTTTTCCCAGGTACCGTCCCAAAAAAGAAGATCCACGACTCCCTCCAAGGACTCGGACTAGACTGGGTATCCAGGCTCAACTGGGAGCGAAGCTCCCAAAAGAGGCAAGTAGGAACCAAGGAAGAGTAGTTGGTCACACTGGATAGCCAAAATACTTACCAATACCGTGACAGCTTAATTTTGTTGTACCCAATGCCAACATCTATACTACTATAGACTACTTAGAGAGCCATCAAGGGCCTATACAGTACTTATATACAAGACAGTCAATATACAAATACCCCCGTCACAGCAAACCTGCATACTCAGCGAATTTCCAATGCTTATATATGGGTATCACTACTACCTAAAGCCACTTACAGAGTTTCACAAAAATACATTTATTAATAAGTGATATATATTGCATTTTATTAATTCTCCATAAGAATAACATTATAATTGAGTACGCAGGTTTGCTGCAACAAGGAAGATAAGATATTTTTTTTGCAATTATCAATATAACTCAACCAGGTGAAGCTACATACCAAGTTTTATTAATTTAGGTTCATAACTAAGGGAAAATTAAACTTTACTTATTCTCCATATGAATAACATGGAAGCCGAGTATGCAGGTTTGCTGTTACCAGGAAAAATCAACAAAAACAATTGTTTTGTGCTAATATCAATATACCACAACTAGTTGAAGCCACATACCAAGTTTCATCAATATACATACATAAATAATCGAAATATAACATTTTATTCATTCTCCATAAGGATAACATTGGACAACGTACTGTGTTTAGCACTTTGAATATCACTGCAACGGTTGGACGTAAAACATCAATTAAAACGCCAAAATGATTGTTTTGTAGAGCTAAACTGATTGGTAGAAAGAAATGTGGAGTTTTTAGTGAAATTATCTGAGTAAAATCTAAAAACCGTATCCCATAAGATTAACATGGGAAATTGTATGGACACATATTTTGACTGTTATCCACAACCACTAATCCTAGCTTAATGATTAAAAAATCTAAATTGTTTGTTTTTTAAGGTCTATAAAATGACTACAACAAAAATCTAGCGTTTTTAAAATTTTAGGGGAAATAAATTAAATATATAAATTTGAACGAATAGTGTTTTTGCCATCTGGGGACCTCAAAACAAAAAGTTATCATGGTCTCGGGCTTAAGTCTTACCATGAGACCTACGGTAACAGCTTCTTCCCTATAAGGGAAATTCGCTAAAAGATGGTACATAACGATTGATTTCAATCAGTCATACCGGTCATCATCAGGCTCAATCAAAGAATGCCTGAGAATGTCTTTTTTATAACTAAATTAATAAAAACCAATGATAAATAAACTTTATTTAACTTTGCATGTTTTACTACTCAGCACGTAAATGAACAACTCAGTTGGCAAAGTAACACACTTTTATTTGCAGCTTACTTTTCAATAACGATCCAACTTTTATCTTGGCTGATCACAATTTGTTATACCCACCATAAAATATTATGATACGAAAATTAATATCAAATTCAGAAAGGGGGATTGAATAGTTCTTTTATTTTGTTTATATCATATGGAAGTTTTTAAATTCGATATTATTAATAATTAACTGGTATGGCCGTAGTTTTCCTAATTTAATAAATCCAGACATCATAATACAAAGGGGGGAGAGGCAGTTGAAAATCATTAGTGATCACTGTTAAAAGTAGCTTGTAAAACTGATTCATTAAAAAGTAAATATATTGTCTTTGATTTATTGAATTTTGATTCTTAAATGATTTTCTAAGAAACCTTTTCAGCAAAATATATATTGTGTTTAAGTTGGTTAGTGGCTCTCCTGAATAAGTGGTAAATAATATTTACTAGAACAAATAATATATTCTTAATTAAACTGTTATTTAATATTTAACTGCATTTACGTCAACATTTTACTACTCTTTTGTAATATCAAACTAAGAAAAAATATCACTGCACATAAATACTATTACTCGACGTACTTAGAAATTTCCAGTTTGTGAACAAACAAAGGAATAAAAATTCACTTAGATGCCGAGTCTGGAAGTTTGTGAAAATATGAATCTGAGAAGAAAGAAATGCCAGATATGTTTCCGAGAACGAGTGAAAGTCCTTTGGAGTCTCTCTCTTTAATTTATTTTCCAAAGGATTATTTTAGTTTTCGTTACATTAACCAATCTTAGTGTGTTTCAACTATTGTGGATAAACTGTCACAATTTGACTCAAACGCATGGTGTGTATGTTTTTTAAGTGTATTTAAACTTTTGGCCAAAGCTACAAATAATAACAATCCATCCAGGTCCTCTAGAAGTATTCATAAAGGTCCTACTTACAAAGATATATCTAGTGTATTATCAAAAGCCAAGCAATACATTAAACTGAAATACATAGTTTTATTAAACACAATGAAATTTACAAATACTAATCGTGATGTTTTAAGATGACAGGTACATACGTTGAGCGCTATACTTCATTTATTTAATTCTCTGGCAGATAGTTTGCATTGTTGTTTTGTATTTTATTTTATTTGACGTTATTTCAAAATCATAATAAGAGTACGAACAAGTTATTACCAATATTATTTATTTATGTTAAATAAATAACAGTTGCCTTGATTCTCGAGCATATAGTCTAAAATAATATATTTAATTTCTGAAGTTATAGGAATTAGTTGCCACAAGGGTCTAAAGCAATTAAACATATATTAGTTATGTAAATTATGTGTTGTTTATTCAAAATCCAGGGTTGTTAGTACTGAGATTTTTAAACTAACCCTAGGGTTTGGAAGTAAAGTGCATAAATAACATACATACTTCCAACACACGGCTTAGTTGCTTTTGAAATCTTGTACACCGTGCCCTGGTGGCTTCACAGAACGTGCTCGGACAGCGAGAGCGAGTAGATTGACTTATGTCTCAGTCCTGTCAAGCACCGCGCTTTCGAATAGCCGGAGATAAACGAATGATTCCGAAGGTCGTGCTGCTATTCCGAACGAAGGTTCTTGGAGATGGCCGAAAAGAAACAAGTCAGACTTCGGGGCCACTCGTATATTTCCATCTCTCTTCGAAGCACGGTGCCCGTCAGGGCCGAGGCATAAGTAGTAGATTATGGACTGAGGCTTGAGCATGCGCCGCAATGACTAATCGCGACAACAGTGAAGGACTGATGGACGGCAGAGTGGCAGAGCAGAGATACGATTGTTAAGCTCGACTTGTACTTTGTTTGCACCTTTATAAGCGGACAGTGGAGATTAGCACAGAAACACTATATTCATTTTCATTCATAAAATATAACCACTGGTTGTAATCTTATCCAACTGATTCTTTTAGCTTCATAATTCTGAAAAATAATTGTTTTGACTAGGTACTTACATAGAAGACTGAGGATTTTTACAGAATTCAACTGTTTTACCAAATTTAAAAATAATCAAACTTGTAAATAAAATTGCTTCAGATTTACAGGAAGTAAAAACCCACAATGCAAAATGGCGGATGAAGTAAGGAAACTATGATTACCAACTTACAAACTGGAATTATTCTTAAACAGTGAACAGAGACTTTAGATCCTGTAAAATATTGTGTTTCATTAAGAAAAGGAACTATTAATATTAATATCTGAATCAGTTTCATTGCAAGTATATATATGTATACAAGTTTAAAGTTCGATTTAGAAACGTTTTACTAAAATTATAAAAATTGCCTATTGATGGGGTTCTTAAAACCTTTAATTCAAATTAATTAAACAATTACAGGAAAGTTAAGTAGCCCTTCGTAATTTGAGAACTGAAACAATGTGTCACCGTACTAAGTTACTAAAACATAGTAAAACAACTATACCAGGTAAACAGGTTTAGAATAATCAACCAATATCAAGCAATTTAATATATGCCTATTGATTTACGAAACTATTTGATCTATACCTCAGTTTAAATTTATTAAATAAAAAGTTATTTAAAATTGCTATTACTAGTTAGTGACTCCCTTTGTACAAATTGAGAATAAACTACAGTACTGATAAAATCATGAAATGTAAATGTAAAAATAAATTAAAAACATAAATTGTGAATGTAAAAATTAAAAACAAATATAAAAACACACCAGCAATGAAAACCGTCCGTCTCCCTGATCTCTATCATATAACTAGATTTCATCAAGCGGGGAGGCCATCAAATGTTTATTCCTGTTTGATGATTTCTCCATTCACGACCACGCCACAAACGCGAAAATTTTAAAGTGATTTTCACAGGTAATTTTTTGAAAATTTTTATGTTTTAATTCAGATCACAGGAAAAATAGAACCAATAGAACAATTTTAACTTTGACTATTGAAATAATTGTTATTTCTCATTGTTACTATGCCAATAATATCAAATAACATAATAATTGATGATAATGGCCCATCTCACTATGGAATGAGAGTTTATCTATTTGACTGTCGTCATCTCTGAGCCGTTTTACCAAAACAACTTCTATAATTTTTGTTATATTTCAATGCTAGTGTTATTTTTGTTGTGAGTAAACAAACGCTTTAAGGAGAAAGCGGTCCAAAACCCTCAAATATTTGGGAACGCCCCAGAATTTAAACTCTTGACAATTTGAACTGAAGTCCAAGACGCTAACCGTTGGACCGCTACACATAGTTATTTTATGTTTATAATACCGGAAAACGTGGTTCTTTTAGTAAGGAATGCAAATTCAAATACAATTAGATCTTTTAAACTAGCATGTTGCACACGAAAGAGGTAAATTGTTGTGGTAAAATGCATTAAAAATTATTCCCATTATCACATGATTCAGCTAGTGTAATCATACGTGTTGCATGAAAGCCAATTCCCCGTGGCATTAAAAAAAACTAACATTGAGGGTTATTTTGTATCTATGCTCGATAAGACCGAATAGTCTAAAATATTAACACTTTTTTACACAGATTCTAAAAGAGGAATTCATTTGTAACTAAATTAGCAAAATCGTTTAAAAAAATCAAATAAAGTCTTACTGGAATAATAATGTCCAGTGGCTGAGAAGGTTTTGATATCTGTCCACCAAAGCCAATCTAATGGTTTAGGAGATTATCAAATAAACAGTCTTATGTCGACTACAACAGTGGTAACGCATCATTAAATATATAAAAATGATCACTAGAATTTGGGCACACTGCTAAATTATCTTTCAGCATTACATATAAATTACAAAGATTATTATATTATGTACGTTAACAACACCAGAGTATTACTAGATTAAGTAAATGTCCCAATTTTCGAGACGCGTTGTTGTGATGTGACGGTGCAATACTCCGCTTTCCGGGGCATTCTGTTGATTTTGATTTATTTTACGTTATATTTGCTTTAAATAAATTATTACGATTTAATAGCCTATTTTTGTGAAACTTAGTAAATAGCTCTATTTAGTAGTGAGTCACATATATATGCATTTGAAATTCGCTGAGTACGCAGGTTTGCTGCGACGGGGGTATTATTAATTTAGTTTCATAACTAAGGGAATTATAAAACTTCACTTATTCTCCAAATTAATAACATGGGGGCCGAGTATGCAGGTATGCTGCTACCGGTAAAAATTAACAAAAACCATTTTTTAATGCTAATATCAATATACCACAACTAATTGAAGCCACATACGAAATTTCATCAATATACATCCATAAATAATCTAAATATAACATTTTATTTACTATCCATAAGGATAACATTGGATATCGTACTGTGTTTAGCACTTTGAATATTACTGCAACGGTTGGACGTAAAACAACAATTAAAGCGCCAAAATGGTTGTTTTGTAAAGCTAACTGATTGGTGGAAAGAAATGTAGAGCTTTTACTGAAATTATCTGAGGAAAATCTAAAAACCGTATTCCCATAAGATTGACATGGGAAATTGTATGGACGCATTTTTTTACTTTTCTCCACAACCATTAAATCTAGCTTAATAATTAAGAATACTAAATTGTTTGTTTTTTTAACCTCTATAAAATGGCTATAACCAAAATCTAGTGTTTTTAAAATTTTAGGGTAAAAAGTTTAAGAAACTGATTTTTGGAAAATTTTAAACCCTCATTAAACCCCCTTCCCATAAACTAATCCACCTGGTTTTCGAACTTCAAGTCATAAATGTTAATCTACACATTTGTGCCAAATTTCATCAAAATCGGGCGCTTCTTTCAAAAGTTATCGCGGTAACGGACACACACACACACACACACACACACACACACACACACACACACACACACACACACACACACACTCACATATATATATATATATATATATATATATATATATATATATATAAATTCAACGAATAGTGTTTTTGGCATCTGGGGACCTCAAAGCAAAAAGTTATCATGGTCTCGAGCTTGTCTTACCATGCCACCTACGGTAAAGCTTCTTCCCTACAGGGGAAATTCGCTAAAAACTAATATGTGGGATATGGTTAAGATTTTTTAATAAAAACAAAAGAATCTTAACAGCTGTTCAAAAGCAATAAGCAAATTGTAAAACTCCCTTATAAAATTACCACTCAATCGTAAAAATAACACTTAATTGGTAAAGTAACATGTGACTTTGGTGAGAAAAGTAATTAAAACCAATGTGTACATAACTGTAAATATACATGATTAGATTATGTATAAATTTCGAGAACTATTCAAACTGAAGATTGAATATATAACGGACATGCCCAAATAGAAAAATGAGCAATACGCAATAAGCAAAGCAAATACGCTCGCCTTGGAGATTAATCGTAAATATAAGTACTTTAGGCATTTTTAACAAACTGACTGGCTTTTCGAGCCAAGCTTGGTCCCCCAAGTACTTTAAAAAATGGAACTGACTTCTCAAACATAACATTGTACTGTGATTGCAAGCGAAGCCGCGTCGGGCTACTAGTTTAAGTTTATGTAAAATTGTTCCTTGGTCCTTTAATTTGAATTTATAACTGATGTAAGTCTGATGTAATAACCCTCCAAATAATTTAAATCCTCTTCTTAAAATGTAGTTGGTTTGTTCAATAAAATAGAAACTTCTTACCAACTTCTACAATAATTCCTCGGTCAGTTAATTATTAATAAATGCAACAAAGGGATTTATATTCACTGAGCCCTAGTGGCATACACATTAAATTAGGTTTTTCAATAACCTAAAGCTTTATTTTAAGGGTTTTGGGGAAATAAACTCATTTTAAATCAGCTGAATTCTTGGGAGGTTTTAACACTGCCATGTCCTGTATCAGAGAGGGGGAGAGAGAGTTCAGCTTCTCGTTTACTGAGGAATCTTGAAACAATCGAAACACATGTTAATTTTATTGACTTGTTACACTTTGCACTTGGTTGATTGAATACTTATTTTAATGGGATCAATTTTGAAAATGTTTTATGTTAAATTATTTATCTTAGAAAACCCTTTTACATAAATTTTATATTTAATTATTTTACTAAAATAGGCAAAGTAAACAAATAGTTTTGAACAAGTTATTTAAAATAATTGGGTGATATTAACTGAAGGGAAGGGGATTCTGAGGGGTGATGACAGATAGTAACCTTGAGCTACTATCCCTAATAGAACTGGAGGCATTGAAAACATTTACAACACAATACAATGAGATTGAAAATTAAAATATATTAATAATGATTAATAATATTATAATAATAATATAATAATATTTATGGATGGGCACGGACATGGTGACATTGCAACAGTGGGGCGAGAGGGTTTGCCTTTGACTGAAGGTGAAATTACTCTTCTCTCAATAATTATACTTCAACTAGTCTCTAAATCCCGAGGTCATATAATAAATGACCCAGTCTCAATAAATGGATATTTGACTGTCTTGACGTAGCGCTTTCCGAAGCATTTTAGAAGACTTTGACGTGGTTACATTACCACTAGGTCCCCCATAGTTAGAATCTCTGATTACTGAAACGCGTTGATGTTAATGTATTCAATGTTGGATTGCCACAGATTTTGACTTAGTTTGACATAAGAAGTTTACTAAGCGCTAGTACCGTAACAAAATAAATACAGTTAAAATAGGGTTATTCAATTTTTTTGATATAATTATAACATAAAATACCCCTGTCACAGAAAACCTGCGCATTCAGTGAATTTTCTATGCATATATATTTGCCTTGTTACTATATAGAGCCACTTACCAAGTTTCACAAAAATATATTCATAAATAAGTGATATATATAATTTTATTTACTCTCCATAAGAATAACATTACGGCTGAGTACGCAGGTTTGCTGCACCGAGGAAGTTAAGAATTCTGTTTTTTTGCAATTATCAATATAATTCAACCAGGTGCAGCTCCACAACAAGTTTTATTAATTTAGGTTCATAACTAAGGGAGATATAAAACTTTACTAATTCTCCATATGAATAACATGAGGACCAAGTATGCAGGTTTGCTCCTACCGAAAAGTCAACAAAAACGTTTTTGCAGATACCAATATACCACAATTAGTTGAAGCCACATACCAAGTTTCATCAATATAAATTTATAAATAATCGAGATATACAATTTGATTTATTCTCCATAAGCATAACATATTGGACAACGTACTGTGTTTAGCCCTTTGAATATCTCTGCATCGGTTGGACAACAACAATTAAAACACCAAAATGGTTGTTTTGTAGAGCTAAACTTATTGGTAAAAAGAACTTTATAGATTTTAGTAAAATTATCTAAGGGAAATCCAAAACCCTTTTCCCCATAGGATTACCATCGGAAATTTTATAGGCGCGTTTTTTTACTTTTCTCCACAACCACTTAACCTTGGCTAATGATTCAAAATACTAATTTATTTGTTTTCCAAGCTCAATAAAATGGCTGTAATATAAATGGGTTTACAAATTTTAGGGTAAAAAAATTAAAAAACAGATTTTTGGAAAATTTAAAAACCCCTTTCATAGATCAATTGATCTGGTTTTAGAACTTAAAGTTATAAATGTCACTTTCCACATGTGTGCCAAATTTCACAAAAATCGAGCGGTTCTTTCAAAAGTTATCGAGGGGATGGGCACATATATATGGATTTGAACGAATAGTGTTTTTGGAATCTGTGTGCCTCTAAACGAAAAGTTATTATGGTCTCGGGCTTAAGTCTTACCATGCCACCTGCGGTAATAGCTTCTTCCCCATAGGGGAAATTCACTAAAAGGCATCACCACCATATGTATTTGTTAATTTCTTATGTTTTGTAAATTAAAATCTGCGTAAAGGGGGAACGTTTCATAACCTACAGGTACATAACTCGAAGGCCCTCTTTCATTTAAACTTGGTAGTTTGGCTGTTTCAAATTGTCAAGGTTCTTATTTAGAATGTTTTTAGTTTAGCTATTTCAGAAAGTAAAGGTTAAAAACGTAAAATTTTTGTAAATACATTAGATGAAAAACCAATACTTTAAAACCTAAAGTTTCACATCGTCCAGGTCAGTACTCGCTCACTTTCAGTCAAAATGGAGGCAAACACAATTTGAAGCCAGTTGATCCGTACGCCAGGTTTTATTTGTGGATCTAGATTTGGTTTGTAGTGAAATCACATTCAGCGTTTACGGTTACACCAAATAACCTTAACGTTTTGAAACTGGAGATTTTGAAACGGTATTATTTTACATTTAATAGAAGTGAGCCTTGACGTTATGAACCTTAACGTTCTGAAATCATTCAGTATTTGAAAAAGGACCTTGACGTTCTGTACCTTACCGTTGTGAAACAGACCCTTTTAAGGTTCTGCATTAAAATAATCTCAACACTATTCGTCCCATGTAATTTCTAATATGAAAATAAAATTACATATACTTAAAGTTACCTCTGTCTAAGATGAATTGGAACCGAATAATAGATCTTGCGATACTCTATAGACAGCGTGCAAACGACAACTCTCATCTCAATCTTCTTACACTTGTTCAGTGAAAAAGGTAGATTTGTTAAACCACTATGGAAATCCAATATCAACGGTTCGATGTTGACAGACTGAATAGTCCGTCATCTGCGATTAAAAATCTTCACCGACAGCAATACAAACTGTTAACTTCATTAACGTGAGTTTAGTTTGGTATTGATAGGATTTTTAATTACTAAACTAAATACCATATTTTGATAGGCAGGATATTGGATTAGTATCAAATAAATATATCTGTTATAGTAAATAACCCCGTCGCAGCAAACCTGCATACTCAGCGAATTTCCAATGAATATATAACATAACACATTAAGAGACTTAACAGGATTCATAATAAATATATTCACAAACAAGCGATATTAAAAATATTAATTAATCTCCATAAGAATAACATTGGGGATGAGTACGCAGGTTTGCTGCAACAAGGCACACAAAATAATGGGTTTTTATGCAAATATCAATAGAACTCATCTTACTGAAGTCACATACCAAGTTTCATCCATATACATTCATAAATAAGCGATATAACATTTTAAGTATTTTTCATAAGAATAACATGGGGACCAAGTACCTAGGTTTGCTGCTACAGGAACCATAGGCAAACAATTTTTTGTGTGCAAACAACAAAAAACCACAACCAGATGAAGCCATATACCAAATTTTGTCAGTTAATGTTCATAAATAAGCGAGATATACAATTTTTCTTTTCTCCATAAGAATAACATTAGACAACGTACTGTGTTTAGCAATTTCAATATCTCGGTAACCAATTGACGTAGAACAATGATCAAAATACCAAATTGTTTGTTTTTTAAGCTAAATTCAATGGTAAAAATTAAAATTTGATTTAAATAAAAATTACATGTGAAAACCCCAAAAAACACATTTTTGGGGTACAAAACCCCCCTTCGGATGGTGTGATTCATCTGGTTTTCGAACTCGTTCAAATAAATGGTACTTCACACATTTGTACCAAATTTCATTAAGATCGGACCTTCTTTACGAGAGTTATCGTGCTTACGGACACATATATATATAAAAATTTGAACGAATGGTGTTTTCGGCATCTGGGGACCTCAAAATGAAAAGTTATCATGGTCTCGGGCTTAAGCCTTACCATGAGACCTACGGTAAAAGCTTCTTCCCTATAGGGGAAATTTGCTAAAATAATAACTTATTGTCACCCCCTTGATTTCGTTAGCTAAAGTTTCAAATAAATTTATCAAAAACACTTTGTAAATTCTTAGCTCACATGACAGGAAATAGCGAGCCGCTAAACATCAGTCAGTAACTCCATTACGGCGAAAACTGTTCGCTATACGGTGAGCGAAATCGCCTTTGTTGTGAGCGAATTGTCTTAGCCTTCATGTGAGCAACGAGCGATATTTACCCACTCATTTTCCTTCATAATGAAAATAATTATGAGATTACTGTGCCCATAAACATACAAGTTTACCACAATTCGCTGCGTTAATGTGACTTCAAGATGAGCTCACTCGCAAAAGCGTTTCTCATTGATCGTTAATTCACTAACTTGGATATAATTTACAATCTATAACTGCTATCGATTTTAAAATTAAATAAGTATTTTATATAAATGAGTTACCTAGCCAATAAAGTGTCTTATTGGAGTATAAATATGTTGCAGTTATAAATATGCAACATAATATGCATATGCATTACCATTATAAATATGGTGTTGTTTTTACGACTTTTTACCAACAGGCAAATAATGCCAGTACAATTTTAAATATCAGCTGTGATACTTAATTTCTAAGTTATAATAATATAAATGTGTTTTGACTGCAATATCAATAGTTAGTCTTTTGAGTTACTATTTCGTCAGTAGCATTGTTTGAAACAATAGCTGATTTTCTATGTTTTTAAGAACTTCCAGCTTTATCTAGGAATATCCATCATTTTTAGTCCAACAGAGGGAAGAGTATTGGAGCGTTGAAACAAATCTCGTTTTATTATTTTGGATTGTAAAGCATAATTAAAATATTGCTCAGTAATTTAAATAAATTATAACAAATTAAGTTTAAAATATAAATTAATTATAAAGAAAATAAAAACTACTTTATCTATATTTATTCCTAAAACTAAATTTAGTTCCAGAGTTTTTAGAGCGCCAGTGTATAGTAATAAGATATAAATTATTTTCTTTAGGAGGAGGAGGAAATGCATTATGCACACCAGCAGCACCAGCACAAACCTCAGTAGAGGAGAACCCAGAAAGAGGGGGCGTAATCGGCACTTTTTTCCCATGTTATTCTTATGGGGAGCCGTTTTTGCACCGACACCGGCTCCCGCCTTACACAAATTTTCTTGTTAGCCTGTACTAATACCCTTGCCTTAAATACATTTTCCCCATCCTCTATATTTAAAATTTCAAAAATCTAACTTTGGATTTGTCTGCAATTTGGATATCTAATGCATTAATAAATCCTACATTTCCCAAATTAACTATTACGGTCGAATTAAAAACTGCCAACTATTTACTGACCGATTTTTGTAATTAAAACACACATTAACTGCAACGATCCACACCGCTGCCCACTGACACACTGACCATGACGCCAAGGCCTGGGATTCCCCACGCGTGCCTACACACGCAACATCCAACCTTGGCCAGAATTAGCTATGAGGTAATTTCCTGGTTAAATTGAAAATCCAGCCTCTCGACGTGTATATAAGAAGCTACCGACAGCATTATCTCTATTGTTCCACATCCCAGGACCCAGAACCTTGGCAGCGACGGCAGACGCCGAGTGGCATTGGACTCTGAGGCGGCACGGCATTCGACTCTGGACTCTGGACGCGTCACGGCTCACCTCTCCAACATCACCAGACGTCTCGGACTCCAATGATGTTAGCCGATGATGAGGGAGTGTTAGCGATGGCAGTCAGTTGTAGCTAAAGTGTAGATGATGTCTTCAGCGGAGGACAATCACAACTGACTGTTAATCCATCATTTTTTTTTTATAATAGCTCCGAAAATTGTGAAATAGCTTTCCTAATATTTGTAAATCATATTTCGAATATAACAGCCACATTTCCAAATTAAATTTTAAAATAGATTTCCATATTTAAATATCCATTTGTGAATCATATTTCGAATGTAACAACTGCATTTCCAAATTAAATTTTAAAATAGATTTCCATATTTAAATATCCATTTCTAAATCATATTTCAAATGTAACAGCTGCATTTCCAAATTACATTTTAAAATAGATTTCCATATTTAAATTCTCATTTGTAAATCATACTTCCAATTCACCATTTACTAATTTAATTCTCCATTTCAAAACTGTATTCGTAAAACATAACTATTGAATTGGGAGATACAAAATTAGTAGTGATCTAATAGCCACTCCCATCACCAAATGATCCTCTTAGGATGCTTTAAGGATATTAATTTAGGGCGCAACAATTATCTTACACTTCAAAGTTAAATGTGTTTTGAAAATTATTTGTACTTTGATCAAACTAAATATTAAAGTAAAATATGTTTTGAATTTTAGACTTTAAATATTAAATTATCTGTTCTAATTGAATATGTAGATTGATAGTTTCAAAATGGCAGTTTTATTTATAAAATGATACTGTGCAGTGTGAAGACGTATCCAATCCAAACAAGAGAATTAGTTCAGCTGCACTGACGCTGGTTTCACACATCTATAACTTTGTGTGTTAAATTAAACTTGTTAAAGTAAAATATAATTTAAAACCAATGTTAAATGATTTTGTCTAATTTAACATTATAAATGATAATTTTTGAACTCTCATATTCGTAAATTAAACTTGTTAAAGTAAAATATAATTTAAAACCATTGTTAAATGATTTGTCTAATCTAACATTAAAAATGGTAATTTTTGAACTCTCATATTTGTAAAGTAAACTTGTTAAAGTAAAATATAATTTAAAAACATTGTTAAATGATTTGTCTAATTTAACATTAAAAATGGCAATTTTTGAACTCTCATATTCGTAAATTAAACTTGTTAAAGTAAAATATAATTTAAAACCGCTGTTAAATAATTTTTGTCTAATTTAACATTAAAAATGGTAATTTTTGTTTATAAAAAACAGAGTAATGTCATCTCAAAATTTATTTACTTCAAACATGTTGTCCTGTGCAATCTGCTCCGTGCCCTGCTCCAAAAGAATAAATTTAATCAGACACTATCGTAACATCCACAAAGTTATTCCTAAAGTTTGTAAAATATGTCATCAAATATTTTACAATTGCAATTTTAAAATGCATATGCTTAATAACCACAATACTTGTAATGTGTGTAAGAGAGTCATCACTCGGAACGAACCCCGCCACCACCTACGATGTGACAAGCGACCCTATAATGTGTTTAAGTTTCAGGGTGAGTCCGTGGATATATTAAAAACCCTTCAATCATGTCCTTTACCTATCAAATGGATTCTTATTAGGAGAGTGAAATTTATCAAACACACAGTTAGTAAGAATGTTGAATTATTAATTGATAAAGAAACTATCGCTAACTTTCGAAGTTTAACTAATTTATCAATTGAGAAAGCACAATTAAAGACACAAATTGAAAATTCACTTTTAAAAATCGACACATCTTTACACAAATTTCAATCACAAGGCAGTGGATGGATATATGACCATACTAAATACTGGCAGCTGCATGTTTACAAGTTTAAACCCCTAACTCCCAAATCATACATCCCCACACCAGAATATATATAATCAAAACACGCTGTTTTAAATATTAAAAATAGTGATAATAAATGTTTTTTGTGGAGTATTTTAGCAAGCTTAAATCCAAGGAATCATGGAGAAAATGCAAATCGAGTATTTTACTACGAACCCCACGTAGGTCAGTTAAATATGACAAATATAAAATATCCCGTAAAAATATCCGACATTGATAAATTTGAAAAACAAAATAATATAAGTGTTAATGTATATGGAATTGAAGGACAATTAATATATCTATTGAGAATAACTAAACTAAATAGTAATACGCACGCAAACCTGTTGCTTTTACAACAAAGTCGGAAATCACATTACTGTTTAATTCGTGATTTTGATAAGTTAATGCTACGGTCTACAAAAGATTACCATAAGAAATATTTTTGCAAGTTCTGTGTGCAACATTTTTACACTAAAGATATATTGGAACGTCACATAACATATTGTAAAACCTTTGATGCCCAAAGAGTACAAATGTCTAAAAAAGATACATTACAATTTACGAATTACAAATATCAACTTAAAGCTCCCTTTGTGATTTATGCAGATTTCGAATGCTTTATAAACTCTAGCAAACACACTCCTTCTGGATTTGCTTATGTTGTAGTGAGAGATTCTAAAATTATTTACGAAGAGTTGTACAGAGGTAAAAATTTAATGGATGTGTTTTTCGAAAAGTTATTTAAAACTTATGACTTTATTAAAAGTCAGATGGGAGTTTATGTTATGAGAACTCCAGAGCAAGAGACGTTATTCCAAGACTCTATACGCTGCCACATATGCTGCCAGCCGTTACTGTGTGATAAAGTGCGCGACCATTGTCACTTAACAGGCGAGTTCAGAGGGCCCGCCCATAATTCTTGTAATTTAAACTATAAAATAACTAAGGAAATTCCAGTATTCTTCCACAATCTTAAAAACTATGATGGTCATTTAATAATGCAACACTTGGGAAAATTTAATCGCAAATTGAATTGCATAGCCAAAGATATGGAAAAGTATATTTCATTCTCTGTTGATGATTTAGTATTTTTGGATTCCTACAACTTTCTGTCCCTTCCCTTAAGCAAATTAGCTTCCAATTTAAATACATTTAGATTTATAGACAATCCACTACTACAACGTAAGGGCGAATTTCCGTACGAATACATGACAGGACCAGAAAAGTTTTTAGAGCCTCTCCCACCCATAGAGGCATTTTACAGTAGTCTAACTAAAGAATGTATATCTCCTGCACAATATGAACATGCTAAAAACGTATGGAATCATTTTAATATAAAGAATTTAAAAGAATATTACGATTTATACCTTAAAACAGATGTGTTGTTATTGGCTGATGTGTTTGAGACATTTAGGGACTTATGTTTAAAGGATTATAAACTTGACCCTGTCCATATGTACTCACTTCCTGGACTAACATGGGAGGCATGTCTTAGAATGACCGGCATAAAATTACAATTATTTCGTGACATTGACATGCATTTGTTTATAGAACATGCCATTAGAGGTGGTGTAAGCATGATTTCCACGGGCTATGCTAAAGCCAATAATAAGTACATGGGCGAATATTATGACCCAAAACAAGAAAGCACCTATCTTGTATACTTAGACTGTATCTTGTGTAGACTTGGCTATACTCTACAGCAATGTGCGAGTCGTTGCCTATCGATGGCTTTAGATGGACAAATGAGAAAGATTATAAATACAATTAAAATGAAAACTTTGGATTTATTTTGGAAGTTGATTTAAAATACGATAAAACTTTACACGATTTGCATAATGACTACCCGCTCGCACCAGAAAAAATGAATGGAAAATTAATACCAAATTTAAATGACAAAACTAAATATATTTTACATTATAAAGCACTAAAAAAATACGAAGAACTGGGTTTGGTAGTTACAAAATACCACACAATTTTAAAATTTAGACAGTCGAAATGGCTTGCACCCTATATTAATTTTAATATTGAAAAGCGACAAAAAGCTAAACACGATTTTGAAAAAGACTTTTAAAAACTGTTAAATAACAGTCTCTTTGGTCGAACAATTATGAACCAACGTAAGTTTCGTGATATACATCTTGTAGACGAGTCTAAGTTAACAAAGTATGTTACAAAGCCAAGGTTTGACTGTAGCAAAACGTTCGATAACAATTTACATGCTGTACATTTAAATAAATTAATTGTAGAGTTTGATAAACCAATATATTTAGGAATGACCATTTTGGATATCAGTAAAGTAATAATGTATGATTTCCACTATAATTATATGTCAAAATTTAAGAATAAAAAGTTCCTAATGACAGACACAGACAGTCTTGTTTATTCTATAGTAACAGAGGACTTTTACAAGGAAATACAATGTGACTTGGACTGTTTCGACACCTCTGCATATAGTAAAGACCATTTCTTATACTCCGATAAAAATAAAAAAGTTACGGGCAAGTTTAAAGACGAATTAAATGGTCAAATTATGTATGAATATTGTGGTTTAAGGCCAAAATTATACTCTTTCATTCCTTTACAATGGTTATACGAAAAAGAAAAGCAAAATGAGCTAGAGGTTAAAAAGGCAAAGGGGGCTGAAAATGCTACAGTTAAACATCTCTTAAGACACCAACATTACTTAAACCGTCTTGCAACCCGGGAAGATTACTATGAGAATGTTACAAGAATTAAATCCACAAACCACCATCTTCAAACATTAACAATGAACAAAAAGGTACCCTCTTTTGATGACGACAAGAGGTTTATTCTGGATGGCATTAACACTCTTGCCCTTGGTCATTATAAAATTGGTCAAACATAAATCTGTATTTGCCATTATTCTTTGGCCTTTCCTTGTCTATTACAAAAAAGCCATATTTAGACCTGTCCCAGCATTGATGGCAGAGATTTCTAAATTGGTTAAATGAAAAATCATTCCCCACATGATTGTTATACACATGTTTTAAATTTAAATCGTCTTGTTTAAATAATATTAGAAAATTAACATTGTCACGTAAATGTTTGTTTACTTTACTGTAAGATTGACACAAGTAAAAACTGTTAATATTTTTGTGTCTGCCCATTGAGAAAAATTGTGTGATATATGGACTATTTATGTCGTCAAATACAACTATTGA
Source organism: Allygus modestus (assembly GCA_963675035.1). Lineage (NCBI taxonomy): Eukaryota > Metazoa > Arthropoda > Insecta > Hemiptera > Cicadellidae > Allygus > Allygus modestus. The sequence goes on along the minus strand of OY776112.1, from coordinate 147,399,432 downwards.
GTGTGATTCTACATCATTTGGTGTGATTTCACAGTTTGAATATGTGTGTAATTTAACTTCATCACACAGACGGAATATTTCAATTATTCTTTTATATTTTTCTTGTTCTAAAGATTTGGATATTATATATAAATTTGTAAACTTTAATCCTTGCTTTTTTACAATTAAGTTATAAATTACAACGGTCTTCCCCGAACCGCTAGGCCCTATTATAAGACAGCAAATATTATTAGGAAATAGACCCAACTTCTTTGGTGTATTTTCTTTATGTGCTATTTTAAATTTGTTCTTTTGTTGAATAAATGACATTTTTTATATAATAAAAATGGCAAAGAGAAAGTGTAAAAAGGTCCAAGGTAAGGGATTATTCTTAAAGCCATATAGAGGCCGTGGCTTGTTAAATACCCTTATAAACAACCTTCCTTTCCCCCTCCACATCCCGTCATATTCATATTGTGGTCCTGCAACTAAGATACGTGAAAATTTAGCCAGAAATGTACCTCCAAAAAATAAGCTAGACTCTTATTGTAAAGAGCACGACATATTCTACATGAATAATCCTGATACCGCCGCCCGGAACAAGGCAGATATGAGATTAGCGGACCAGGCTTGGACTAGGGTTTCGGCAAAGGACGCCAATCTAGCCGAAAAAGCAGCAGCTTATGCAGTGACAAATTTGATGAAGGCCAAGGCAAAAATGGGAATGGGATTAAAATTTAATAAAAAAGATGGACAACTTTCAGCTGTTAGAGGCCGCAAGAGACGTGCCTCACTTTCGAGGAGTGTACCTAAAAAACGAGCTAAGAAAACAGAGACCAAATGTAAGAGAATGTGGAATTATTAATTTAGACAGTGACAGGGGCACACATTGGACAGCATATCGTAAAAATAAAGATATTGTAATATATTTTGACCCATTCGGAATACAGCCTCCAAAAGAGGTAATTGAATATTTTGTACCATCTAAAATTTACCATACAACTGATCAAATACAAGATTTAAACAGTAATTCCATTTGTGGAATTTTATGTTTATCATTTCTGAAAAATTTTAGTTTATAAAAATGGATTCATTTACTATAACATTTACGGGTACTGAGCCAGAGTTGAAGTCGGTGTTCTTTTCTCCTATAGAATTAAATGGTGATTATGTAATTGGACTGGTAGATTTTCAAAGTTATAATTCTATATTTAATGTTAAAAAACCTCTAAATACTTTGACATATTACAAAATGCACAAAATTACAACCCCAAAAGGGGAGGTCACAATTGACGAATTAAACCGGGCATTAGATGGTAAAGTTGAAGTTATTATACAAAATAAAGTAGCATTAATTAATACGAAAGTCAAACTTATATTTTACAAAGGGCTAGTTCCAAAATTAAATAAACTTAAAGACACAAAATTAACTATAGACGAGGGTGAGGATGTGTATTATTATGATCACAAAGCTCCAAATGTAATTGAAATTGCTGAAGGTACATCCGAAGTGTTTGAGCTTGCGAAGGAAATTCAAAAGAAACTCCCAGATTTTGTACTTATAGCCGATAATAAAACTATGAAAGCCACATTACATTCTGGCCATGTGTTTGATTTTACAAAACCGTGTTTAGGGTCTGAATAATTGGGATTTAAAGGACTTTCTACTCCAGATATTGCGTTTAAATCCGTAAATAAAATCAACATAAATAATGTAAATGTGATTAGAGTAAAATGTAATATTGCGAATGGGTCTTATTTAAATGGTGACAAATCACACACCATACACAGTTTTTACCCAGAAGATCCTCCCGGCTACAAAATTATTGAGGTTCCCAGAAATATTATATACTTCCCTGTAAATAAGAGAAGTTTAGATGCTGTTAGCATTACATTTGCAGATCAACACGACAAGCCAATTGACTTTAATAAAGAAGAAACTACAATTACTTGCCATATAAAAAAGATATGAGAATTTACAAGAACGGACTGAGTGTGCAAAATGCCAGGTTTCTGCGATCAATTGGGTTGAAGTTAAAATTTTCTATTAATAAAAATGGAAGATTTTCTAGACGTTACAGGAAAATTCCAATACGACGATAGCGTGGTTAAAATTACAAATCACTCCTATGTTCCACACAACACTTTAGCAATAAATAATTCCGATGAAATTCGAATATGCATAAATATTTAAGATTTACTAACACTCCCATGTAGGAGTTATCTGTATATTAAAGGAGCAATAGAGAATCATGATAAAGGACATTTTATAAATAATGCATTTGCATTCTTATTTGACGAAATTAGATATGAAGTTGCTGGTAAAGAAATAGATATTGTAAGAAATCCGGGAATTTCCAGTCTTATGAAAATATTGTGCTCTTACAATAAAACAACGAAATTGTCAAATGTAGCATTTGATTCTGATGAAAATTTAAAGGAGTTCCATAAAAGCGGCAAGTTTAGTACTTGTGTCCCGTTAGAGCTGTTAATGGGTGTTTTTGAGGATTTTAATAAGGTTTTAGTAAATGTTAAACAAGAATTGGTGTTGAAAAGATCCAAAAACTACTTAAATTGTATATTAACAACATCTAATGCTCCAACTGGGTTCGATCCTATTCCTAAAATTACACTTAAATCGATTCAGTGGGTGATGCCGCATGTGGTGCCATCTGATGGGGAGAAGCTTCAATTACAAAAGATGTTATTGCAAAATAAAAATTTGCAAATTGCATTTAGAAGTTTGGAGCTACACTAACTCCCATCATACCCCAAAACCAAGAGACATACATCGTCAGTTAAGACGTCTTCGAGTTTGGAGAAGCCCAGGTATATTATATTTGGTTTCCAAACTGGTAGGGACAACAGTGCACGAAAAAGAACTGATGAATTTGATCACTGTAAATTGAAAAATCTCAAAGTGTTTTTAAACTCTGAATATTATCCTTATAGTGATTTAAATCTCGACTTTGAAAATGGAGATGCCTCTAAAGCTTATGAGATGTTTGTGAGGTTTAGGGAGAGTTACTACAACACCGTCCCCGATCCTATGTTTAACAGAGCTGACTTTATAAAGAAATATCCTCTAATTGTAATAGATTGTTCTAGGCAGAATGAATCAGTAAAAGAGGGGGTTGTAGATATTAAATTAGAAATTGAAACTGCAGAAAATGTCCCTTCAAACACATCTGCATATTGCCTAATAATACACGATAAAGTGTTTGAGTATAATCCTTTGGCAAATGAGATAAATAAAATGTAAATAAAATGAAAACAAATATTCAACAAGAATTGGTAGAGTCTGCAAAACAAATAAGAGAAAAATATAGGGCGTTAAAACGTGGTAAATTTCTAGAGGCTGAAGAGAGGTTCCAAACATTCCAACCGTTAATAGAGCCTTTGCAAGAATTAAAAAATTTAGCCACAAAAACAGAGAGGCCAGTTCTCCCAATGATTTTAGAAAAGACCCCGTCTAGAATACCAAGAATAACACAGATAACACCACACAAATTAGATTTTGGTCTTTTAGCATCAGACTGTTTAGGAAATTACCTTAGTAGAAGTAGTATCACAGACACCACATATGGTATTAGGCAAGAAGGAAATAAATTTTTTATTGGGAATCAGGAATCAGGAAGTTCAAATTGCCAATGATGATGTTACAGTTGGAGAAAAAAATTATAAAGGTACAAAGGGATTGTGGGAATTGTTAACTTTAAAAGAACCCGTAAACTATAGTCAGGCTGATTTGCAAAATTATAAAGAGATTTTGGAAGCTACAAATGCACATTTAAAGGGTTATAAAACAGGTGCGGCGATGTCAAGTAATAAACACACTAAATATCTTAATATAATTAAACCCCTCTTTAAGACTGTTGGTGAAGGTTTAAGGCAGGTAACTGGTAATAAAATAGACTATGTTTATTGGGACGATCCTAATGAGCTTGTAGATAGGTTAAGACTGCTTTGGTTAAGCCGATTGGCGGGAAATTCTGGAGTGGATAATGAGATAGATTCTATCATAGAAGAATTGAGGGAAAGTGGAATTGTTTACTAAATAAAAAGATGATAGATAAATTTTATCGCGTATATAACCCGTATAGTAAACCAGAAGCTAGAAGTTTTAAAGAAACTACTTTAAATCTAAAATATGATGGTTGGAATGGATGGATGGTTGGATGGTGTTAAAGGTGGGGAGTTTACTGATGATGTATCGACTTTTGGGGCAGACGTTAACCAGAAAAGGTGATGCTTTTGTACAAGGTAATACTAAATATAAGTTTTTAGAATCCAAGAGTAATAATTGGAACGCTAATAAACGCAAAATTACTAATGTTAAACGAGGTGAAAGCTCAACCTATGTACCCACATTAGAGCAAACTTTAATAAGAAAAGATGGTGTCTTTGTACAAGACAAAAATAATTATGAATTTTTGGAATCGGAGAATGGTATTTGGAATGCCAAAAAGCGAAAAATAAGTAATTTGTTGGCTGGTAAAGAAAGCGATGATGTTGTAAACGTCTCTCAAGTACCAAAAATGGATCTAAACTTTTGGGATTTTAATAATAAAAGGCTAGTTCGTGTTAAACCCGCTGTTGATGAGAACGATTGTGTTACAAAACATCAGACTGTGACTTTAGACGGTCTTAAATTTGATGGTAAAAATAAGCAATTAACAAACATTTTACCTGGAACATTGCCAAATGATGTGGCTGTTGTTAATCAAATACTAACAAAAGGTGAGAAAAGCATAATAAACTAGGGGGATAAAAATTATAATGTATTAACATTAGATAGCGATATGTGGGATGCGGAGGACAAATTAATAAAGAATGTACCTGAAGGCAAAGATAGGAGTGATATTTGTTTAATGTCACAGGTTTTGAGGTATGACGATAATATTAAAACTTTTAGACAAGACAATATTAAATTTGATATTTGTTTAAAATCACATGCATTAAGGTTTAACAATAAAACTAATAAATTTATGCAAGACAATAATCAAATCGATTTGATGATGTACAATCCTAAATTGTTGGTTGCAGACCCTACATCTTTAAGCGGATTTAAGACTTTAGATGGAGAGGCATATTTGCCAAAAAACTATGTATATCAAAGAATGAGTGATGGTATGTTAATTGGTAGCAATGGAGGTGTTTTTGAAATGACAGAGACTGGCAGATACGTTAACATTAAAAATAAAGAATAAAAAGTGGAAAAAATTGGTTACGAATTGCATAAGCCCGCGAGAAAAAACTTTGTTAGAAGGTCTTTTAAGGTGTTGGGTATAAACGAAACTGTTCAAATAGATTTAATAGATATGCGGAATTATGCTAGAGAGAATTGTGGGAATAAATATGTTTTAACTTTAATAGACACATTTTCTAAAAAAGCTTATGCTGCTCCACTAAAGAATAAAACTGGATTAGTAGTCACAGAAGCTATAAAAACTATTCTCCCAAAGGGAGTTAAAAATATTCAATCTGATAACGGAAAAGAATTGTTTAATGAACATTTTACCAAACAAATGAAAATTCTAAATATTAATCACTACCACACTTACTCTACAACTAAGGCGGCTATTGTGGAAAGGTTCCAGAGAACTTTAAAGAATTGGTTGTATAGAGAGTTTAGTGCACAAGGGAGTTACAAGTGGTTGGATTTACTTCCAAAGTTAATAAGGATATATAATAATAAAGTACATAGATCCATAGGGAAGAAGCCTAACCAAGTAAGTGCTAAGAACTCTAAAGATGTACATGAAAGGTTAGCATCTAAAGTACAAGTTAAAAAGCCAAGATATAAGGTGGGGGATAGTGTAAGGATATCTAAATATAAACATGTATTTAGTAAAGGATATACCCCTAACTGGACGGGAGAGATTTTTACAATAGCAGAAGTTAAGAAAACAAAGCCTGTGACTTATATTTTGAAAGATGAAAATGGCAATATAATCAAAGGAGGATTTTATACAGAAGAATTGTTAAAGACTAAATATAAAGACATGTATTTGGTAGAGAAGGTAATTAGGAGGAAGGGTGATTTATTATATGTCAAATGTTATATTTATTATATTTGTTATATTTATTATGTCAAATGGCTCGGGTTCCCAAGTAGCCAGAACTCGTGGATTTCTGCAAAGGATGTATTAAAATGAATTTAGAGCAAATTTTAAAAATATAGGGGAAAAATATATTTAAGGCAAGAGTACTGGTCAAAACGGAAATTAGGGCGGGTGAAACAATCGGACAGTAAATAGTTGGCAGTTTTTAATTCGACCGTAATAGTTAATTTGGGAAATGTAGGATTTATTAATGCATTAGATATCCAAATTGCAGACAAATCCAAAGTTAGATTTTTGAAATTTTAAATATAGAGGATGGGGAAAATGTATTTAAGGCAAGGGTACTAGTACAGGCTAACAAGAAAATTTGTGTAAGGCGGGAGCCGGTATCGGTGCAAAAACGGCTCCCCATAAGAATAACATGGGAAAAAAGTGCCGATTACGCCCCCTCTTTCTGGGTTCTCCTCTACTAACCTCGGCTCCGTACTGTAGGACTGAGTTGACTAAAGACATAAGCAGCCGACTCTAGCTGGAACGTGCTTCGCCGACGTTGGCCATAAGCCTACCGAGGGAAGTGACCCCCTTGGTGGCTTTGTCGGCGGTGCGCCGGATCTGCTCACCGAAGTTCATCTTACAGTCTAACATCACTCCCACGTCCTTCGAAGCAGGCTTTACCTTGATATCGAGGTCTCCGACTCTCATCGGGATGATCGTCTTGATCCGTTTTTTGGTTAGAACCACGTTCTCTGTCTTGTGGAGAGCAAGGGACAAGCCGTGATCCCGCATCCAGAGGGTGACCATTCGCATCACCAAATCCACCTTGAGCTGAGCTAACTTGACGCTTCTTGCTGAGATAAGGGCTGTGACGTCGTATGCATAGCCCACAAGACGGGTCTTATCAGGCATGGCGAGCCTCAAGAGACTGTCATACGACACGTTCTAGAGATCTGGTCCCAGGATTGATCCCTCCACTGCACCAGACGTGACAGTGACTCTTCGCTTGCCCTCGAGTGAGTCGTACAGTAGAGCACGGTCTGTCAGGTATGACTAGATCATCCACAGGAGGTAGGCAGGGATGTGGAATGCATGCTCAAGCGTCCATAGCATATCGACCCACCGGGCGGAGTTAAAAGCGTTATTGACGTCAAAAGTGACGAGGAGAACCAGGTGGCGCAACCAATGGTTGTGATCCTCCGCTCTCCGCTCTGCCTCAACTACCTCCTGGATGCCGTCAATCGTCGAATGACCTGGCCTGAAGCCATGTTACTGTGGTGAAAAGTCACCGGCAGAAGGAATGGCTTCCGTGAGTAGTGCTCGAAGAATTTTCTCAATGACTTTGAATGCCGCGTCCAGCATGCTAAGGGGGCGGAAATATGACAAGGCCTCTGGTCAAGGCCGACTCTACTACACGCCGGAGTGCTTCCCCCTTCCCCTAGCCACTACGCCATGATTTGTAATAGTGGGACACGAAAAAGTCACTAAGCGTAAACGATTTTTGTTTTTGAGGTAGAAACAAACTTCCAACAGGAAAGTTGTAGATAGTTAGTTTATCTATAACTTTTATTTCTAATTTTTTCTGATAAGTTGTTTTTTTGTCCAATAATCAAAGGTAAAGGAGCGGGGCATCGTTAAATTTGCTTTTCCGTACAGTCCCACTTCTGGCGGTTGCGCTTTGGCGGCGTTTTTGTCTTATTTCATATTACCTTTGCTATTTTAGTTGAATCATAGGAACTTTTAGACTCGAGCAGCTACGTATTTTGTACATTGTCAATGAATAAATATTATTATTATTATTATTATTATTTCGTATCGCTTATTAAATTAATAAATAATGTCTGTTTGAGATGCCTCATGTTTCTTGTTTGCCGGGCCGGGTTAAAACAATTACAAAAGTGCGTGTAATAATGTAACTTGCACTTTTGTATTATCCTTTCCTTAATATGAACACTGAAAGGTACAATGGCTGTCGGCTACAAACAGAAAATATTTCCTACCATCTAAAAACGCAGAAGTAAAACATTCTGACGACGGTTTTATTATCAAAGAAAATTCAGTGACCCGGACAGCCGGATTAGTTTTAACAATGAAAAGGGATAACATTATTATAACTATAGTATATAATGTTTCATGTTTAATGTTTATAATGTTATACTATGATTGGTTATTCTTACTTTTATAAAACCCAAACTAACACAAAAACCAACTGGATTTTTTAGATTTCGAAATTTACGTTTGTTTCGAAACGTAATGAAAAATATAATAAAATTACTACACTACTTCAAATCAAATAAAATCAAATAATTCGTTATTATTTACATTAAATAAATAATTATACAACGATTGCAAATCAACTATTACAGTACTATGAAAACAATCTAATTACAATGAAAAAACAAAAAAACAAAACAACAACAACAAATACCCCGTCACAGCAAACCTGCATACTCATCGAATTTCCAATGGAGATATATATGTCTTAATACTTCATAAAGCCACGTACCAATATTCATAAAAAGATACTCACAAAAAAGCGATACATACCATTTTAATTATTCTCCATAAGAATAACATTGGGGCTGACTATTCAGGTTTGCTGCTACGGGAGCCTTTGGCAAAACATTATTATTTTGAGCAAATATCAATAGACCTCAACCAGATGAAGCTGTATACCAAGTTTCATCGGTATACGTTCATAAATAGGCAAGATATAACATTTTTCTTTTTCTTTTTTCTTTTTTGTTATTACAAGAATAACATTAGACAACGTACTGTGTTTAGCACTTTCAATATCTTGGGAACCAATTGACATAAACGAATGATCAAAATGCGAAATTGTGTGTTTTTTACGCTGAATCCCAAACTAAAAACTACTATTAGCCAATTTAAAAATTTATATGTAAAAAATTCAAAAAACCCATTTTAGGGGTGAAAAACCCCCCTAAATACCCCTTTGGATAGAGCGATCTGGCTGGTTTTCAAACTTAAAGTCATAAATGTTGCTTTACACGTTTATACCAAATTTAATCAAAATCGGATCATTTTTACTTTCTCCCCCTATACATAGTATATGGAGAAAGTATTGTTTTCGTAAACATTTTCGAATTTGAGTTGTTAGTGGAAATATTCGTTTTGGTGCTCCCTGAACCCAAAAAAGTGGTTTTTACGTGATGTCTGTCTGTGTGTGTGTATGTGTGTGTGTCCGTGTGTGTGTGTGTGTGTGTGTGTGTGTGTGTGTGTGTGTGTGTGTCTGTGTGGATGTGTGCAGAGCTAGAGCCCTAACCAATGGGCCGATTTTGATGAAATTTGGTATGTAGGTACTAATCCACGATATCTCCAGGCGTTTTTTTCATTTTTTTGAATTTTTGATTTTTAAGGGTAATTATCCCCCAAAAACCACCAAAAAACATGAAAAATCCAAATTTCTCAAAAACGGCTCTAACGATTTTGATTAAATTTTAGTCGTTTGTAGAACTTTAGTTTTCCAACAAAACGACACCACCCACATTCCTGTAAAAATTCGGGTTCAGAAATTACAGGACTTAAAACATCAAAAATTCAGTTTTTTGGATTTTTCATAAAAATACATAAATATAAAAAAATATTACTATTCACCATTAAAAAGAACTCAAAAAACTAAATAATTTAGTATTTTGAATTCCTATTCTACGATTGCTGGTTTCGGAGAAAATTGAAATTTTCATTTTGCGGTAAACGCAGTACGTTGTCCAATGTTATTCTTATGGAGAATAAAAAAATTACTATTTCTCTCTTATTTACTGATCAATTTCAATCAAACTTGATATGCTTGTCAAGTTAGCATTGACCAACAGAGGAAATTTGAAATATGTTGCCCCTTAATAACCCTGGGGGGAATAGGGGGCATTTCCCCTCTTAAAACCACGAGTGTAGCAATGGATTCTGTAGTGCCTCCAAAGCAGGGATTTGGGTGGATGTTTTTTAAAACAACTTGTTTACGAGATTTTCTGTACATTCGACCGTGCTTTGTATTCTATATTTAGTAAATAAAAAGTAATTTATCCATTAAAGTTGGGCTAAAAGGGAGAAAGTATGTGTCAGTTTCCTGATACCGTTTATTACGAGAGTTATCGTGCTCACACACACAGACACACACACACAGACACACACACACACACACACACACACACACACACACACACACACACACACACACACACACACACACACACACACACACACACACACACACACACACATATATATATATATATATATATATATACAGTTTCGAACGAATGGTGTTTTTGGGGTCTGGGGAAAAATTATCATGGTCCCGGGCATACGTCTTACCATGCCGACTACGGTAATAGCTTCTTCCCTATAGGGAAAATTCGCTAAAACTCTTTGGTTTAGAATTTACAGGAAAACCATATACAATACTTATATATCTGGACATAGACAGAGACAATTGAGATAATGACAAGTTCAACATATCAGTTAGAGAAACAAAAAAATACAAATACAAAAACATTGCACTATTTAGAGATACGACTATATTTATATGAACTAAAAAATAGTTATTTAATGCTTAAAAAAATGTTTACGCATTAAGTGGTTTATTATTTAGTTAAGTTTTTTAACGAAATAGGATGAAGTTTTTTGACAGTAGACCAGTTTAAAGCAGTGTATGTCAAGGCGCGCCGTATGTTTCTAACAGGAGTCGACGGCCGCGTAGCACTCAGACCGTGACGTCACGAATTCAGCGCTCCGGCCTGTAGTAGAGTCGGCCTTGCCCAGGGTCGCCTTTCCCCTTCGGGATGAGGACAAAGTGAGCCACCTTCCAAGCAGAACAGAAAACGTCCTCAGCGAGACACGCTGTCCAGAACTTATTCTGGGCTTAAGTCTTACAATGAGACCTACGGTAATAGCTTCTTCCCTAAAAGGGAAATTCGCTAATAATGTCACTGTAATTTTATATACCCTTTATTAATGACAATCCAGTTATACTCATTTTAAAACTAAACAATTAATACAATAAAAGAGAAGACCCGTACCAACCATTTCATTGTTAAATGTCTGAATAATTAAGTTCATAACCAACCAGTAGTTACGTGTTAAAATTAGCATTTTTATATTAACAAATTAATCGATTGATAACGTTTGCTGTAGGAATAGCTTAAGTTTTGCAGTTGGCTTGATATTTTGTGTTCTAAAACACCTACAATAAAAAATATACATGAATATATAGATACACATATATATATATATATATATATATATATATATATATATATATATATATATATATAAGAAAACATATAAATTGTCCTAGGCAATAGTTTTTAAACGCGATACAGGTTAATGTCATACTAGAATGAAATATCTTAGTCCAAAACTTTACGGAATAATTTAATTGACCACTTAAACATCTCCTACCACAAGTAAAATAAACGGTACAACACATTTTTAAAATGTGTTATTTGGATCAGCTGAGCTATCCAATCATCTAAACTTTTAAACTTGAAATCAAGTAAGTGGGCAGAGCTCTTGGAGGTTTCTTTAAATTGTTAGTGAGCAAACAGTTTTTGGCCTTAAAGACTATAAACATAACCAAATGAAAGGACGGCCTTTGGACGTAGACTTTGGAGTCAACTATTTCTTGATTTTTGTCTAAATCGACAACAAGTACGGAAAGTTTATATAAAAAATGTAGGTGCTTTCAGTTTATTTCTATCTATACTACTCTTGTTTGAGAATTTAGTAGAATCCACCCGTATTGGGAAAGCAAGTTATGAAAAGAAACATTAGTCTCATACTTTCTAGTTTTATTTAAAAATAAAAGGGTTTTCTAGACCAAACAGTATAAATCACGATCTGAAATGACTTTTGGGACTTTAGTTAGGATATTTACGATCTATCGTTTACACATAAATGTCCCATTTGTTTGGTTAAACTCTCGATTTCATTGTGTTGCTACTTTTGAACAGATACATATATCTATACTAATATAGATGTGTGTGTGCGTGTGTGTGTGTGTGTGTCCCAGGTGATTTCAAAAATGATACCTCTAGTCTGCTCCCGGACCATGGCAATGTTTTAACGACCGGGGTGGAGCCCTAAGATCATGTTCATAAAATACCTACGGTACCCAAATGTTATGGATCAATGATAATTGGCTAAAATCATGCAAAGAAACTGAAAGAATAACATAACAATTTTACAGGAGGGCAGAGCCCTAAGGTTCGTGGGGGGGACATATCCAACGTTGTGATATCATTCAAGACATGTGGCTTTATAAAACAAATCCAAAGAACCATTACACGTGCAAATTGGACTTCGGGAAGTGATACAAGAAGCCAGTGGGGTGGAGCCCTGAGACCGCGAAAAAACTATCCTAAGACCCTTTGCCCCTTAACAACGTGGTGTGGTCCGCGAGCAGATTTGAAGAGCCATTTTCGAGCCATTTAGGAAAACACTTATCTCCATAAGAATAACATGACGGCTTTTGGTGCCACTGGGGTGCAGCCCTGACGTCTGAGGTAAAACCAAAAACAATACGTACCTAAAATCGTTTGGTCCTCTACAACGTGGTATGGTCGCTAAAACATTTAAGGTCGGTAAAAGGCTCCTGAAATCTGTTCCCATACCATACCAGGTTGTTGGGGGACTAAAAAACTTCGGATAATTTTTTCCCGACCTCAGGAATCCATCCTACTGGGTTCTCCTGTCACTTCCCGACCCCCGACTTTGAAATGTGACATGTGAAATGTGGTTATTTGGATTTCTTTAAACGGTATTTATTGAATAAAAATGAAGCCCCAACGTGGATCCGTTCCACCCAGCAACCTTAAGGCCCCTATGGCTAAATTCCTATGTTATTTTATTTCAAATTTATTGCCGATTTCAGCGAGTTTTTATTGATCTCTAACGTTTAAATACTTTTTTATAATCCTAAACTTAAGGCTCCGCCCCACTGGCTTAAGCGTTTTCATGTTGATGTTATGGGGAAAAGGAACTCCAGTTTATTGAAAAAAACTCCAATAAACTACTCCCACACCATACGACGTTGTAAGGGACCAGCAATATTTTGAAGACGTTTCCCCCTATCCAAGTCTTAGGGCATCCGTTCCACTTATGGCGTCAAAAGTGGCCATGTTATAATTATGGAGAAAATACGATATATAAAACGGCTCTAAAACCGCCCCTCAAACCTGCTCCTGGACCATACTACGTTGTTATTTAGGATGGATATACGTTTTTCCAAACTTAGGACTCCATCTCAGTGGCCTAAAAAGTTGTTATGTTATGGTGAAAATATTGTTCTTGGAGTGACGAAAGGCACTCGGTCTAGGTACTCTATATTATTTTTAGCTTTGCTACTGGTATCTGAGTTTTAGAAATATTCATTCCGAATTTTTTTTAGCAAAATATATCTTGAACATGTTATATGGTTTAATGCAATTTTAGATTAGAATAACCGGCAACGACAACTTATTTAAAAAATAAATGCTCCCGAAAATGTTTAGTATTATCACTCCTAGATGAAATTGTGATCCTGAAAAGGTAAAATTATGTTAAGAGGAGCACTCTAAAACACTACATTTAAGCATTTCATTACCAAAACACATACAACAATTATTTATCATAGTAAATTAATTTGCTAGTGTAAAAAGTCTAGAGCTATCTGCATGCGCATGCTTTATCCGGTTTGCTGGTTATAATTGTAAGAACCTTAGAATAGTGGTTTGAAAACTTTCTGAAACAAGCTGTTTAATACTATCCTTACATCCAAAAAATTAGGATCAATGGTAGGTTGGTCAATAACTTAATGACTCCAGAATAAAGGGTTCTCTTACCGGTAACATGATATGTGCCATCCTAAGCATTCAACATATAGTCAAAGTAGTTATAAAATGTCGCGTCAGCTTAGTTAAAATTTAAAATTGCAGTTATTTATAGGGCTTTGCTTTTTGGCCCCTGTAGTTCAATTTCCAAACATTATTAGTAAACTTGAAAACTTGTGAGATATAAATTATTCAACTAACCAAGTCTCTAGCATCTAAAGCTAGTAGTGTTTATATTTCTGATTTAATAAGATTTATCTATCTATCTCTATCTATATATTAAATTCCGTCAGCGAATCGGTCCCCACGAAATATCTTGAGCTAGAAAGAAGTTAAGTTAGGTTATGACGATTCATTTTAAAGCTTGAGGGAAAAATTTCAGAAAAGTAAAAATTACGTTGGCTACGCCCCACGGGGATTCAAAGATCCAATGATTTTCTTATTGAAATATCACTACAGTGTTTTTATTAATAAGCAAAATGAACTAATGATCCGGCCCTCGACGGCTCCTTGACTGGTCTATACTAGTACAGAAGTCGACATTTGCTACAGCAAAATGAAGCTGTCACAGTATTGGTAAGTCTTTTGGCTATCCAGTGTGACCAACTTCCCCTCCTTGGTTCCTCCTTGTCTCTTCTGGGGGCTTGACTCTCAGTTGAGCCTGGATGCCCAGTCTAGTTCAAGTCCTTGGAGGCAGTAGTGGATCTTCCTTGCAGCCTGGGACGAGTGCCTGGAAGGAAGGGCCCTTAGCCGACAGTCTCCGGTCTGCCGGGCTGGGGGGTGAACGTCCTGGGGTCACCCGACGCCTGAAAGGTTAGAGGCTCTGTGCGATGGCGGTCCCTGTCTGGTGGACTTAAGGGGACGTCGGGTTAGAGGGTGAATCGCCCTGGGGTTATGTCACCCACAGAGCTAGGTAGGGTTATCTCTCCTTTTCTGGAGCGAGGCAGACTGACCCCGTCCTACCACCTTTCCCATCCCTCTTTTCCCTCTTTCCGGTGGCTGCACAATATCCCAAGGGAGACGTGCCTAGCCGGCTATGCCGGGGCCTCCTAATCCCCCCCCAAAAAACAAAAAAAACAAAAACAAACAAAAACAAACAAACAAACTAATGATCAGCTGTGATTATCCGGTTACACAAAACCCATATATTAGGGGCTTCAGCCATGTAAGCCACTATTGTTATTTAAATAGATTAAATTTAAATTTGAATGCATATGTTATTTACACTTGCTGATTACAATTTCGATCAGTATTTGCAGGTTTAACGATATAACTCTAATACCTACAAAATACCTTTAAACTAGTGGTTGAATGTATTACATTGACAATATACGAGATTGGAGTCTTAACCCGACTAACTTATAGCAGTTTTAAAGTACGTTGAAAACTAATATTTATAATTACATTGTGCTGTGAATACATTCAACCGCAAGTGGTTTGCTCGCTGCTAATCCAACTCTGCAAAAGCAACATTTCTTAACTGTTACATCAAAAATTATCGAACACTACCAATCAGCGATCAACTAGAGTGTTTAATAAAAACGTATTTCATTACTTTTCTCTTAAATTATGATTCAAATGAATAGAATCAACGAATGTCAAAACAAATCTGCTGGTAATTTAATATTCTTAATTGGCATCCAGTAATTTTAATATTAACATATCTTCTGTTGATTCATTTGGAATTGACGTTGAAATTTACTAAGACCTTGGCAATATAAGGTTAAACATTTCCATTCATCTACAGTTAAACGGTATAAGCTGTAAATCAATTAATTTGGTCTAAATCACAAAATATTCAATACTTTTAGTATTTTATTTTAACTTTATAATTTAAATTTTCTAGTTAAACTGGTTTTCAAATTATACGTATTTTTTGCACACTTTAAAGGTTGTCAAAACCTTAAATCATAAATTAACTGACGTACAGATATTTTAAATCGTTTAGTAATAATATACAATGATGCGAACATACGAATACGATGTAATAGTTACATAATAATTTTAAAATTCTGCAATGAAAATAGTCTCTAATAAATAAATATTATTTATTATGAATAAACATATTTATTACCTAATGATATCTATCTATCTAATGATATTTGATGATATCTACCTATTTCTTATCTAATGAATAACGGTAATGGCATTTCTTATCTAGTGACTAACGGTACGATTATAATAGTTATGAATAAACAGTTCGAAGTGAGAGATCAGTAACTTTGCAAGAGCTATTTTCAGGCAGTCTTTGAAATTATTGAGGTTATGTTTAATAAATTCATCGTTACAATTCGGTTACTTAAGAACTTCATGGGTGTATTTCTTAAGAAACAAAGACCCCACTACAAGTCCTTTCTTTACAACTTAATAACAGTCAACTTAAGTCTAACGCAAAGCTTTGAAAGCCTATTATAGCCCATTGAAATTCTCTCGGCACTAGCAGTTATTTTCCTAGACCATTAGCAGACAATTTATTTGAGATGTTATTACAGTTTATTTTTAAAGAGCTCACTACTCCCTTTTAAGAATACAAATAAAAAATCTAGTCGATTACTTACCCGGTAATTTACCCGGTTACTTACCATTAATTTTTTTATCCTTTTCGAACTTCCTATTGAGATTTTGAAGGCCTATTTTCTTAAAACTATTTAGTAAATTTTTAATGATTTATAACAATTTATGTAATATTATACAAATAATAAAATATAGGATTCCTTTATTATTAAATTACATTCAATTTTACGTTTGGATAGGAATTTCATTAAGCATGTATTTAAGCACTGTTTTTTGGAATACAGTAAAAATGGTCTTCCTTCATATAACGCAGTGAGATAAAATATTTAGAGAAACATAGATTCTAAGTATTAAAGTTAACACATATCCCTTAACAAAAACAATGGAGGTTTTACAACTTCTGATCTGGCAGATAAGTGGTTTACAATTAGGAATAGCTTTTTGGTTAAAGTGTGGTTACTTCCAATTACCAGAGGGCATAACCGTTAGATATAATAGGCTAGAGCCTTGCCAAAACTGAGAAACATTAACATAAACATCAGATTATTGGGAAAGCAACTAGCTTAAATGGGATATTACGTTTAGGAAAGTTCTATTTCGATAATCTAGCTATCATTGGATAGGCATCCTGAGTGCCTATTGTGGGAGTTTTAAGGCAGATACAGATCTACCCACATATTATGTTTTAAGTTCTTATATCAAGGGAAAACAGATTACATTATGTTTTAAGTTCTCATATCAAGGGAAAACAGATTACATTATATCCTCAAAAATGCATATGGAAAAATAACACAGAAACAAAAGAAAATATGTGGTGAGTATAATCTCACTTGAGAAAATATATCAAAATTATCCTTCTTAAATATAACTTGTTAGCAATTTTTTTAACGATTATTTGTTTAATTTATTTTTAAAATACCTAAGCATTTTATGTTAACTAGTGCTTTAGTTAAGTACTTAGCTGTATAAATATGATCCCATTGTTTTGTCTTTTAAAAGTATCCTGAAGGAATAGTTAAAGCCTAAACGAACCCCTTTACTTCAATACTCGTGTTCCCACCCTTGTAAACTGGGTCTGCAGTATATGTTTGTTTAATTTAACGTAATATTTAATTAATACATCTACCAACGACTGATGATGAATCCAAACCGAGCCCACTAAAGGGAACATATTGACACCATAGCCTATTGTTTTGGGTAACTTTCACATAACAAGTTTTAATGAATAGTCATTTAATTAATGTATTTGATTTTATAACTAAAACTTTAATTTATATCTATAAATAAACGCTTTTACATTTCGGTTCTCGGTGCTTGGAACCTGGGAAAGGTGAGAAACTACTGAAATTTCTCATAAATAAAAGTATACATTAACAAAATCAACCAAAACAAATGTTTTAAAATTAAATAAGTGATTTTTGCTTTCTATTGACAAAATTAGACTGAAAAACTAACGGTACTAAGCCAAATAGAGGCGAAAAGTCATTCCACAGCATACCCTAACCAGATGCCAAGCACTGTGACCCGAACTGTAACTACAACTGAAAAACTCTAAAAAATCCTAAAAGAGAGCAAATTCCGAAAGCAAAGCTAAAGCTTTCAGAACAGAGTTAGGTCTTAAGTTTGCAACTTTTATTTTCATAAAGTGAGGCGCGAAAACTTGAATGCTGCGTTAGTCGATACAAGTTAAACGGACCTTCACACTGGCCGTTCTCTGGCCCACAAAACAAATCTTGGATTCTTTTTCCCCGACAAAGAACATTTTGGTGGCTTCCAAACAAATAGTCTCTCACCATTTGAGTGAAATTGTATTGGTTTTCTTCTGTCACTCTGGAATTGTTTAAGACATTTTAAACATTTTATTGAGATTTCAAGATAGTATGTGTAAATACAAATATAATGTCTATAAAATATAAGTTGTATTTGTATGCGGTAAAACTAGTTATTTAATATTAATTAATATATTATAAGTTTATTTACAACGGAAAACTATTAATAAGCTAACGCTTTGAAATTCATCTTAGATAATGAATCAGTAAGAAAAGATTTTTTATTTTAAAATTATTGTAGAAGTGATCAGTAAGAACTATTTTAGAAAAACATGTCACAGATTATCCTGTAAAACCCTTTTCAAAATAAAATAAAAATGTCACTTTCCCTCAATATATACCCTAAACACCCAAACAAGTTATAGCAATGAAATACACGATCGTCACAGCCATTACAACTCTCGTTACAGTCTTAGGATACAAAAGATTACGTGTCATTCTTGCTATAAAAAAACTGCATAAAACTTGTCAATGGTCTCTCTACCTGACACTATTAATATTCAAGTTACAGACAGATATAGCTGTGGAAAGATGCTTCAACACCTCCTAATTTAGGAATATTTTTATAGAATTCAGGATATTGTTGATGATTTAGTTGAAGAAGTTTCATCTATGTTATGTTTATGACACAATTAGAGAGTGCATGAAATGTTACTATAAAGAGGTTTGATTCTGTTTCTGACCCTAATTCTTCAAATTAACAACAAAATTAACAACATTAAATACATCCGTAGCAGCAAACCTGCGTACTCAGAGAATTTCTAATGCATGTATATGTTTCTCACTACCACATAAAGCCACTCACCAAGTTTCATAAAAAAAACAGGAATAAATAAGTGATCTATAGCATTTTATTTTTTCTCCATAAGAATAACATTGAGAGCTGAGTACGCAGGTTTGCTGCAACAAGGAACATAAAATATGTGTTTTTATGCAATTATCAATATAACTTAGCCAGTCGATGCTGCATACCAAGTTTTATTAATTTATGTTCATAATTAAGGGAGACAATACATTTTACTTTTTCTCCATAAGAATCACATGGGGGCTGAGTATGCAGGTTTGCTGCTGCGGGGAAAATCAGCAAAAATTATTTCATAAATATCAATACACGAGTACTAGGTGAAGCCACATGCCGAGTTTCATCAACATACATTTATAAATAATCGATATATCGAATTTTAATTATTGGAAAACTTACTGTGTTTAGAACTTTGAATATCTCTGCAACGGTTGGTCGTAGAATCACAATTTAAACACCAAAATGATTTTTTTGTAGAGATGACTGATTAGTGAAGGCAAATGTGAGGTTTGCTTTAAAATTAACTGAGGATAAGCTAAAGACGTTCTTCCCATAAGATTAACATGGGAGATTTTATGGACACGTTTTTTTTTTATTTTCTCCGCAACCACTTAACCTAGGTTAATGATTCAAAATACCATATTATTTGTTTTTTTAAGCTCTATTAAATGGTCAAAACCAAAATTAAATATTTTATAAATGTTATGGTGAAAAATGCAAAAAACTGATTTTTGGAAAATTGTAAACCCCCATAAAACCCCCTTCCTATGGTCCGAATTTTCTGGTTTTCGAACTTTAAGTCATGAATGACTTTTACATTACATTACTTTTACATTACACATTTGAGCCAAATTTAATCGAAATCAGACGTTTTTTACTCAAGTTATCGTGTTAACGGACCCATATATATATATATATATATATATATATATATATATATATATATATGTATGCCAAAAACAATATTCGCTCAAATGTATATATATATATATATGTATATATCAATACATTTATATTAATATAAATTAATTTGTATTATATAAATACATATAATATTTAAATAATATATAAATATATATATATAAATTTGAACGAATGGTGTTTTTGGCATCTGGGGACCTCAAAACAAAAATCTGTCATGGTCTCGGGCTTAACTCTTACCATGCCACCTTTGGTGATAGCTTCTTCCCCAAAAGGGAAATTCGCTAATGTGTTTTGGTTATTCTAGATACAATAGTACATAAATAACTACTTAGTTCATTTGCAGATTATAGAAAGTAAATACTTTACTAAAATTAATATTATTAGTTTAAATGATGAATGTCTTGGCTAAAAACCATAGTAAACAATAACGAGTTCACACGCAGCACGCTGACTTGAGGCAAGTGAATTTCCACATAAAAACTTGTAAAACTAAAAATCATAGTAAAAATATACATTTGTCCCAATTTTTATTGAAATCTGAAAACAGTGATTTTTTGGCTGTTCTGATGCTCCTGGTCTCATTTACCTGCAAAGCTGGGAATACAATTTAGCGCATTTTAATGTTAGGAGAAGGTCCAGAGAGGCTTGAAAGTAAGCGTGAGGTTGCTGGGGATGATAAAAGTACTCTAACTAAGGAATAACAGCCTTTTCTAGTGTAAAACGAGGGTTTTACACAAGACAAGTACTGTGTTTAGCCGATTTACATTTTCTTTAATAACTCGGTAAATATGTATGTTAGAATGACGGTAGAGGGCTTAGAACTTTCGCCTCACTAATTCCCATCTTTTTACATGCATTAATTTCACATACGGGGCTTTTCTGACCCTTTTAGGGCCCGAAAACTAGAAATTTGTAAGATTAATCCCCAAAAAAGGGGTTTAGAGTTTTCCGATTGTTTTGCCCAACGAACTTGTCCAACTGATTACAGAAAAAAACGTCCCCACCTAATTTGATGTAAATCGGACAAAAATGCGACCGCTAGAGTGCAAACACACACACACACACACACACACACACACACACACACACACACATATATATATATATATATATATATATATATATATATATACAATTTTGAACGCCCCCGAAAACGTGTTCAGGGGATCACGTTAGGAACTTCTATGGTGGTCCCGGGCTTATGTTTTACCGTGCGGGTCATGCTAATAGTTCACTTTCCAAAGGAAATTCACTAATAATATAAATTAAAGGTAACTTATACTTTATTATAATTTATGTAGCAAATACTTGCAATAACAACAAATAGAATCAATATTTATTTTATACTGTATGTTAAGTTTACAATGCAATTTTTAGTGTATGAATCGTAAGATTTGTTTAAAGTAATATTGATGGAGATTGTAAGACAGTTAAAAGTGCTTAATAGTTGCTTGGTAGGCTGCTAAACTGGTTTTTTGGTCTGACGCACCAAATTCTCCAAAATTATCTTAGTATTTTGCTTTGTCGGTCTTAAAATTACAAGTGATTATCTATGGTATATATGTATATATGGTATGTATATTTTAGTCGTAAAATGACATTGGTTTATCCACAAAATTCAGTAAAATTAATCGTTTTACTATATACTGCTGTAACCAAGATCTTTAGGCCGGTAACTTTAAATTAGTAAAAATTTATAACCAAAGTTTAATTTTTTTCGTAATTAGGTAGTATACATATACAAATTAATTCATGTTTTATTTTGTAAGTTTACAACAAAATTTTTTATTCAAATGGGAAATCATGAGTACCAAATTTGAAAACCGTTTCGTGAGAAAAAAGTGACACAAGATAATTATGCCGAGCTCTCCTTCACATTATGCAAGACTAAGATTCATATGATCCCTTCAGCTACGATTACCTAAATCCCTTTAAATGTCGTAACACTCCACTTGAGTTGCTCAAATGTTCTTAGCCGTCTTAATGTGATGTAGTTGGAGACCTAACTCTTAACTGCGGGGTAGCTGAGAAGCTAAATATAAACTAAATGCATCATCAGTGAAGTTCAGTACATGTTATTGGCATATATGTCTGTAAAAGTTGTGACAATTAGTTACAAGTGTGATAGGGTTCAATAGTGTGGGTTTAAATATATTTTGGTACTGAGAGATTTTGGAGCCGTATTTTGTAGAGGATTTGTTTCACTACTATTGTGTATAGTTAATTAAACGCGATACTTCTTTTTGTGGAGTAAATTTACTTCTTTTATTTGACTTAAACTGACAGATAATCCATTTCATTTAATATTGAATTATGTTTAATGGTAAAATTATACCGAATACTCTGTCGAAACAAATTATTAAAATTAACACTTATCCTTGTCCTTTTCATTGTATAGTTTCCGAAGACAGATTTATAACATATTGACACATTGTTTAATCTGATTATTATAAGATTAAGGTGGATTACATTACAAATCATAAACTAGTCACTGGAAATCCCTCACCTAACTCAACTGTGTGTGCATTGTAAATTTGTAAGTAAAGTGAATTCCCTTTCTAAATTATATACAGGCACTCATATTTATTTAAGTGCTCTTTCTTTTCTCGATTGAAAGGAAATTGTCAGCACTCATTACCCTTTATTTTGTTTTTCCATGGTACAGCTCTCACATATTTCCAACCTTTTCTTCTCTACTTCACTGTGTCTCATAGTTTTAAAATAATATTATTAAGTTACACACAAACGATACCTAAGCCTTGAGTAAATGGTTCAGTATATATTTATTACATTCCAAAATTTGCTCTAAAAAATTGAATTGACAGTGCTATGCTTCCAAAGACAAGTACTCATAATCATTAAAATTAATGTAATGATTACAAAGGAATATGATTATATTTCACTAGAAATCTTTCATTTATACAAATAAATGTGATTAAAATATCTGTATATAAGTCACATTGGAGATGAATTTATGTGAGTGCATCATGTAATGTAAGTTTTATCTAAACAATGTTGGTAAAATAAAGACATAAAGTAATAACAGTTTCTGTTATCTTTCAATGGAACATTGTATAAGGATTTAACTTAAAATAGCTGATTTCAAACTATGATCAAAGTTAAATTAAATCCAATTAAATAACTTTATGTCCAAAATAACGCCGCCTAGATATCGATAGAAAATTCTTACTAAAACAACATTTTGTTTACTTAAATTCAACAGTTCCAATTCTAAACTTACAAACACCACCTGATGACAGTTTAGCTAAGAAACAAAGATCTTAAAAATCTGGCTTTGAACTTTTTTCAGTTTTAAACGATTAAAAATTAATTGAATATACCGGTATTTAAAATGTTACAAAGGCATAAATGTTACTGATATTAATTTTATTTCGACAATGGTAAAAATCTTTCCACCTAAGATTATTTTTCGTTTGCTATATCATATTTGTAATTAATAAATTAAATAGTTAATCTAAATAAATTTAAATTATTTTAACTTTATCCAGTAAACCTCGAATTAAATTTAAGATGCTCATCATCGAACATCGAATTTATTTATGTTTCTTTTTGTGTATATAAGTTAGAAGGTAATATAAAAAAATACCCTGAAATCATCTCAGGCCTATTTAACTAAAGGTTTCATTAAAAGTATTTGCAGCTATGATGCCTTTTATGGAGAGTGAAATGCAAAGTTGACAGATTTAACCGGAAAGTTTGCTCTTTTCCTTCCCCTAATCACGATTAAAGTAACATTTTCATATTCCTAATGGTGATAACATTTAGTTATTTAATTCAATAGTTACCTTAGTATTACTTAAGTAGCTAATAGCTATGCAGCCTTCATTCACAAAATTATTCTTTGTGGCAACAGGTTTTACAAGCACAGAGTTACTCCACTAATGCGTGTGTATAGTGCATCATGTTCAGTATATTATAATTGCATGTTATGTTGTGATTAATTAAGTTATTGTACAGTTGCAACGTATATGTATCATTGGTTAAAACATGTTATAATTGTAACATAACTTTAATAATATGGAAAACTAATTAAACTTATTCATTAAATTAAATTGAATGAATTATTAATTAGATTATTAAAGAACATTAAAGGCAATATCTAAATGCACCACTAAAATACGAATCCCATAACTCAGAAAGATAGGATTTCTTTATTTCTCCTCCGGATTTTTTTTTTTCAGAAATATGATGACAGTAGGGTTTATCAAAACTCTTCGTTGTTACCTAGAAGAATCTGTGTAGTGAATTTAACTGTTACCTAAATTCGTTAGGAAGATGTATACACATACTAAACGCATAATGTGCGAAGTAGAACCCTCCTTTCTTAGATATATTTAGGATATATTGAGGGGTTTTCATATATATTCAAAATTCTTTCACTTTATATTGGTTTGTGCATTAGGATTTACGCGTATTCTTTTTTTAGACCTGGTTTCTTAACTAATTGGTGTAATTGAAATAGCTTGATGTTAGATATAGAAAAGGTTTAGGTATTTCGTACAACCGTCCAGGTGTAATGAGTGAACCTGCGAAGGTTTTAGTCATTATGTTGCACAATAATTTGCATTGGTAGGGACACGTAAATGATATATCACCAATAATTTCTAATGGCACTTGCATTTTAAGAAAGTTTGAATCCTTAAGGTATGAAGATTAATTTACGATGCACATATTAATTACCATTTCACATATGAAAAATATTATTGTGTTTTATTCCTAATATGTGCAAAGATCCTCCAAAAATAACTGTAGAGAATTTTATATTTTTAATGTCTCTACCTTGCATCAAAACTTTGCCTTAAACATATTTACATAAAATTCCAATGTACAAAATTATAATACTAGTAGTATTATCAAAACAAAGACAGGATTTTGTTAATTTACTAAAACTCAACAAAGGTTTATCGCAGTTAAATTATACAATGGGCCTACTTCACTCAAGCAAACCCCTGTAATGGAACTCAGTAAAAGAACAACTTTAACAAATGTTTTTCTCTACAGAGTAATTTTTTTTAACATTTTATAAACATCTTGTAAAGACAAAGACAATATAGTCTAGGGTTGTTTGTTTATGGAATAATATACTAATAGTTTGCAACGAATACGGATTGTGATTCTTACATTATTTGTTAAGATTATCTCTAAAACTTTCCATTTGGACATTACTTTTTTTATAGGATTTTTCATAGAAAATTATATTTTTTGGATTTTATTATTATTTAATATATTTAAACCTGCTATTATGACTTAGCTGATACAATAATTTCAGACTTAATCTTGACTACTCTTGATAAAAGCATGTGCAATATTGATTTTAGTAATGTTTGGGGTCAAGTACTGAATAACAATATCTCTGTGTAGTTGGGCAACAATTACTAAGTAATGAAAAAGTAGAGACTAGGCAAGGCAAAATCCTCCTTAGGAATCGCAGGCTTGGCTTGAACTTTATTGAGAATTGAAATAGTGGACGTTCATAGTTATCATTTCCAGTATATACTGTTAGAAGGCTCAATAATATATTTGATAACTTCAGTTAATGTATGATAAGTTGAAATTAATGAGTTAAAGTTTGAATTTGGAGCACCGCCGCTCCGGCACAGTCATGCAACCATTCAAGTTCACAGAAATTCCTCTGATGTGAAAGTTTCGGAAGTGCTCTACGCCCTCTAATCCGAAGAATTGTTCCTGATGATTAGTTTGTTATAGTGTGCATCAATATTTCTTATTTTATTTTCAAAGTTATTTTCTAATCTAAAACTATTAATGGTTATAATATATTATCATACCTTTGGACAAACGTTTCAGGACTGTTTTGATTCGTGAAAACAGCAGTAAGACATTGGAAATAAATAAAATAAAAAATGTATCATTCAGTTAAGTAGTTTTATTAGTTTATGGTACATATTTGGTATTTGCGTAACTTAATTTATCTATGTGTCCATATCTAGCTATAATTCGAAATACGTTTAAGCTAGAATAAAATCTAAAATAGACTGATTCTATTTATCTGCATTGATGGGATGGAACAATACTTAGTTATTTGATCTATGTATATATCAAATGCAACTTCCTAATTCGTTGGTTTAATTTTATTTAGCGTGCAATTAATACGTAAGTAATACCTACACATGTGTTATTAATGCTCAGTTTAATAACTAGGCCTTATCAAAACTATTCTCTTGATTCATTTCAAAATTAATTATTACGAAATTCACTAAACATTTTAGTGACCCTTCAAAATATATAGATGATACAAATGTAGGTACTCCTAAAGTTGTTGTTTAAAGATTCTCGTTTATACAGACACTCGTTCAAGACTTAGTAGGATGCCCTCCATATATACTTCTGTTTTAAAAACTGAGTATTTTACTCTTACAGAAAAATCAGTTTAACAAGGTCGTGGTAATTTACTTTCCAAGCTAGACGCCAGTTACGACCTTTAACGGAGAGTAATACAGCCAAAGTGAGACTTTCAACCCTTCTAAAGGGATTTGGCGAACCATAAAATAGAAATAAAACCAATCCAGCTTATCTCTGGTGACGTAATTATCCCTTTGCTCAAGACGCTTAAATCTAATTTACTATTGCACAATTAAAAAAACATGCTCTGCAAATCTATTTTCCTTTTACCAAAATGCCCCCAATTACTGTGAGAAACGTGTATCGTTATTCAAATTTTTTATGTAATTTTTACACCTTTCATATTCATTTATGTTAATTTGCCCATATTCAGGATGTTTCTGAATTGTCTACTAAAGGTTCAGGAACGAGATCCTGAGATAATAAATAAACAAGTTGATAACAACTTATGGCCTATTTCGCTCCGTTACCAGTCTGTATGTCGATTTGTGTTTTTCAATAAATAAATCAAATCTTAAGAACAGCTTAGTAAATTTACTTGAAACTTAGCCGGTAAACGTTTAATAAACTGTGAAATTATAAGTAAACAAATATGATCACAGTTGTTAAGATCACTTAACCCTTAGCAGAGTAATTGGAATTTTTCGAAAAAAATACGTGGTAATGTCTCGTAATATACACATAATTTGCACGATTATACTAATAAACATTGCAATAGGTCCGCAATGGGTTGAGTGATCGTTAAAACCTTTTTACCGTCGCTTTTAGATACAAATTTCAAATCTGTCAAATCTATATAGACTTTAGGTTAAAATAGCATTTTTCAAAATTTTAAGCTTTGAAAATTTTAAATGGCCAACAAAAAAATAAGAGGTTAAAAAAGAACCATTTACAACAATTTAGACTTAAAAATATCATACGTTTCAATAATATTCTATTTATAATTTTAAGCTGTAGTCTACGTTAACATTAAATTATCCATAGTTTTAGTCCCTGAGCTGTAGATATTTTGTAATACTAAACTAGGTGTACGCTCATTCTTCACGTATAAGGATAATCGAAACACATGATCAAACTTAAATTGAGTCTCATTAAAAATTCGAGATCTTATTTGAGTAACGTCATCAGAATACACTCTGGTATCATTCAAGGGCCGCCAAAATGCAGTTTTTACGTCTAGTTATAGTCACTTCTTCGCGAATACGTCATGTCGCGGTAGCTCAGTGGCTATCACACCTGCTCTCAGAGTTAAAGGTCGTAGGTTCGGATCCCGTCGCTAACCTATCTTGTTGGCCGTGGAAAAATATTCATACATTTATTACTTGCTTTTATCTAAAGATATTTTGTAGAAATCCGTTAGTTTATTTATTTTTATAATACATTTAGGCTTCAGGCACGGTTTGTTCTTAGGATTGGCTTGAGTGCGTATTACAAAAATATTTTGGGCTATAGGCAGTGATTTTAACAATGTAATTGAGTTACTTATAAGAAAACAGCGAGTTTCCTAAATAAACTAATGTTACTTACAGTTTATATAATAAAAATATCCTTAAAAGTCACCAGGTCTAGATGACAAAATGAGATTTCAATATATTGATTAAAAAACTTAGGCTATCATGAAATTAAATGCTATAAACAAGGGTTGATCCAAGACCGTACATGAAACTTTTAAATGGCAAGTACACCAAGCTAAGTACATCAAGTAAGCTAAGTAAGTACACCAATGGCTAGGGTCTAAGTGTATAGAACTTAGGTGGATTTAACTAAGGTGTGCTATTCAGAAAGACGAATTTGAGCATGTTCTGCGCAGCCTCCAGGTGACGTCACGGTGTTTATTTGATCAGCTGGTTTACAGTGACAGCTGTGTTTACTGTGACTCTCGGCTAGAGCCTATCCAAAAACCCAGGTCAGGATCAGAACGTCAATCTTCCCTCCATTCCCTCCAGCGCGGCCGCGACTAAAATTGCAGGGTTTCGCTAACAATGTACATATAAATATATATATTTGTATATTATACATATATATATTATTATATTATTATTATTATTATTATTAATTATTATATTATATGACGTCATTCAATATTAAAATTGTGGTGGGGATGGAGGGAGGGTAGAGGTAGCTACAACATTACTTGTAATGCATTTTAAGTAATGAAGAACAGTTTTGATTATTAATTTAGTGGACATAATCTAGCAAATAATTATGCTACCAAAGTAATCTGAATACACTCCGGTATCATTCAAGGGCCGCCAGATTGCAGTTTTTACGTCTAGTTATAGTCACTTCTCCGTGAATACGTCATGTCTGCAAATAAATTTAAGGTTGGGCGCTTACTTGTAACTACTTGATCGAAGCTTTCTAGACAAATTGAGGCTGTGTACTTTTAACACTTGACAATCACAGTATTACCAATTGTCTAAGACAATGTAATAAAACAAACTAATTTATAAGTTGAGTTAATATCTCTGTATCTTCAGTCATCTAAGTTATTTTGCAAAGTTATTTTGAGTTTTGCGAACAAATGCGATCTACCATCTGTCAAATGTCGTCTGCCACTGTAGACCACGCAAATTAGAGTAAGAATATTGGGTGAGCAATGGGAAAAATTCCGAACAAGCTGATTTTTGGTATACACGTTAGTATGACTCTTGTTAACAAAACTACAAAAGTCCCAAAAAGTCCAGGCCTGGCAACGGCCGCCATATTAAAAATAGAATTTCCGGTAATTGTTGTTATTCTAATTTACTTAATTTACGGCAAAACCATGTACGGCAAAACCATACTTATAACGCAAAACCATTGGACCATTCGAAAAAGGTGCAATGGACATTTTTTGTAGAGGATAAAATTTCAAATACAATAAGTATAAATAAAATAACAGTATAACAGAACAAATCAGCGTTATTTAGTTTTTTCAGAATTTTTACTTTTTACAGTTTTGTTAATTTTGCAATGTTATCTTTGGTTTCGCCAAGTCTCTTAATCTAATTTCTGCGATCTCAAGAGCTATTTTGATTAATGTAATAATTTACTATTTGTAGTGCAAGTTTAGATACTTTTAGGTTTTAAAATAATAGTTCTAGATCTGTAAAAGACAATCTCTGTAGGATGGGAAATCGTTGGCTTTTAGCTTCGCCTAACAAATCAACCTCAGCCTACACGTTGCATTGCGCAAGCCTTCATTTAGGTGACAGAAATAGCTCTTCCTAATGATGCTTTGGCATATTTAGTTGTAATGTGAACTATATAACCATGTAAAGAATACAAATTATATACATAGTCAGATCAACCATTGAGCAAGTATAACAGGAGAACGGTTTAGTCTAAAATTACCCGGTAAAATTCCTTTCCCCGAAATCGCACATTGGAGATAAATTAAAAATATTCTTATCATAATCTATGTTCAGGCTGTTCTAAGACTAAAGGTCATCAGGTAAATTGTTGTAATTGAACCCAAGGGAAAATTGTATATAATTTTAAGGTCCTCGTAAAAAAAACATATTGTCTAAATCTGAATCCTATATTCTAATATGAACATTGTCTGTCTGCAAAATTTATCTCAGAATCCAGCTGAACGATTTGGTTATAATTTTGCAATTAGCTGCTTTTGGGACCAAAACTATGATTGGTAAAATCCTTAACCCCAGAAAAATTAATATTTTGTTGAAAATCTCATTTGAAAATTGGTAATTTTATCTTATAGTTTATGAATTTTCAAATCAAAACAAAAGGATTATAACATATTATGTGAACGCATAAACCAGGAAACTGTCAAAGTAGTACTTAATTAAGGTAAAGTATCAACATATGATTTCTTGAAAACAGTAACTGGAACCCTTGAATAAAGATCTCATATAGATATACAACTACCCACGAAACCCCCGAAACTAATAAAATATCAACGAGCATGACTTAATCTCCCCGATATTTTAGATTAATCCTTTTAGAAATAATGGCCGTTTATGTTGAATTTATTTTAATTTACGGAATACCCTATATTTTCCAAACTGATAGTTGTATATCATCTCAGATTCAACTTTCTTACTGATATTAAATTCAGCTTTAATATAATATAATGCTTAACAGCTTTTATTAAAAAACGATTTTTGAAAATTTGTATATGCTTTAAATTTAAAAAAATCAAACTGTAGTATTGTAACATACCATTGTAAATTACTTACTTAATACAGTTATAGGCTACAAATGTATGTTAATCTCCAAGAAAAAGGGAAGTCGACATGATATCGCCATTTTCTCCTCTGCCTCACCGTTTTCATGGCCTCACAACTAACCATAAGCTATACAATGAAATAATCAATCCAACTGTTTTCCATACACACGTTTCTTGAACACCATATATTTGTTAATTTTAATCCGTAGAATTTTGTATAGCAAAAAAAGAAAAATATCTATTTTTTCTAAATACGACTTTGATGTCAAACATATATATGCGATTATATGATTGCTGGAATCATTGTTCTCTTTGGTTTATTTAAAAAAAGATCATCCAGTGGAGGCTTTTTGTAATATTGAAGTTGATTGTAAAGTTCGTTTAAATCCTACGAACTTTCTTATTTACGCCAACCAATCTTATTTTACTGTACCTCTTATCAATATTTTGTTTTTTCCTATCAGTAAAAATTTCACTTTCCCATATGAAATGGATGCTACTTGTGCATAATACCTCCTTGTATTATTTGACCTCAATGGTATGCACTTTATTTGGGAAAATTAGGTCTTTTGCTCACTGCAAACAACGAAGAAAGATATTTAGTTGGCGTAAATAAAGACGTTTCTAGGATTTACAAGACCTTTCCGATGTTATGATTTTTACCTATACTACTATTTGAGTTTTGAAATTTAGTCTTTTGAAAATAAAATATCATTGAGCTGTATATTGACTTTATTATCATTACTGTTATCATCATCAATAATATTATTATTTGTATTATTACATTATCATTAGTAATATTATTATTGCTATTATTATATCTGACTAGCTGGCTCGACAGACGTTGTCCTGTCCTAATGTCATTGAATTTGTTTTATGTCAAATACTCGTTCATTTTCAAGATGAGATCATTCACTTCGCTCACTCGCCTATTTTTACATAGTACCAACTTCAGCATCGAGAAAAGAGTTTGAGTTGCCATTCAAGTAGATTTGTTATTTCCGTAATAAACGTATGTTTATGCCTTTCAAATATGTTTAGGTATAATCCTTGTCAACAGCTGTTTGGTGTAACTAACTGAACTTTGATGAAATCAATTGGAACGTTGAAGGACAGTGGCCTGGACTTTTTGGGACTTTTGTAGTTTTGTTTACAAGAGTAATACTAACGTGAATACCAAAAATAAGCTTGTTCGGAATTTGTTTCCATTGCTCTAGCTAATTTGGCTGGTCTACTGCTAGACAACTCGTGCTTCTGACGACTGACGATGTTTTACACAGGGTACACTTAATAATTTTATAAAATAAGAAATATGCTCGCAACTTAAAAACATACTTTAAATTATTTCTCATTGTGTGTTTTTTTTAGTCAAAAACCTTTTGTTATCCAGTATAACAACGTATACCATATTAAACTAAATATTATTACTTTAATATTTGACGATGGCTAAATTTTATCGATTCAAGTACCACTAAAATGGCTTCAAACGTTGTTCTTATGGAGAAGAAAAATCATTTGGTTTTAAGATAATGTTATTAATACTGAACGAAATTATTCGAATAAAGAACTCGACCGAGATTTTGCAGTGTTAAGTTTATCTGGAAAGTTTGAAGTTTAACTGTGGAGGCGTTGTCGAGTAGTTTGGTCACAGACTCGCTACTTGAGATGATTCTCTTACCACTCTAAGCAGTGTGAAGTCATGTATAAGGATAATATTCACTCCGTTCGATTATCCAACTACTTACCGTCAGTCAGCTCAAATTGGAGGAAACCCTCTCAAGGTCTGTCCCCTGCCCGCGCTGTGATCATGTCAGTGTCGACAGGCCTGTATAGTATTATTGTTCGTTTTATGTGTCGTGTCCGTTCGTTTGTTTCGTCGTTTACGTATAAGCGTAGGCTTGTATTATAAGCGTAGGTTTGTATTATGCCATATGTAGGTTTGCATTAATTCATTTTGATGAAATCATCTGATCAATCAACTTCATTTTACTGAAGTTAATAATGATGCAGTTGCATCGAAACATGTAATAAACGTGTGTTCTCCAATTTGAGCTGACTGACGGTACGTAAGTAATTTATTATTACATTATGTCACTATAAAACGTGTTACACAAACTTAATTGTAAGTGGAAACGAAACCATTAGATCATTAGATAATTCCTAGAAAAGGAGCATTTCTCACCACTATTGACACTGACAGACATTGTTGGGAGTTTCTTTATGATAAAATATATACTAAGAAATAATACGCAGGAGAATGAAATTATGAATTTAACCAAATATCTGGTTATTACATTTTTAATAAACTTCATGGATGTGTATAGAACGTTTAAAACTACAATTATGACACAGTAACCAACAAATTTGTTTACGTTTTATTGTAATTAATTTGAATTAGTAATGCGCAAAGATAAATAAGACTCTGGTAGTAGAAATATCTATTAAATTATTATTGGTTCATGAGAAAGGTTTCAGTATTGTAATATCATGGGATTTTATTTTATGTAACTAGCTTCGCTCGCCAAAGGCTCCACCCCCAGATCTCCTCTTCAGGTCACCTTAATTGTTATTATAACTCAATGACACTTCAAGTATTTTTTAGGTAGTAATTAGCTGATGTCCTGTTCCCCACACGGGAATCTTATGTGCATACGGTCAGATGTTTTGAAATGTTTACATTATGATCAGCTGTTTGACTAAATATAATATAGCTCATGATGCAAATACCAGACATAGGTGTGCTCTTGCACAGGTTAGTGACTTCATCTTTGAGGAAATGCAGTTGGGAGTCGTTCAACAAACCACCATTTGTCATGTCCATGTTGTTGTCATCGTGTTTGTTTACTTTTTAATTTTTACATCAGAACGGAAAGCTTTTGGTAATATAAAACACATATATTTATTTGTATTTACATCATGAGTGTACTCTTGCGCAGGTTTAGTGACGTCATCTTCGGGGAAAATAAGTTGGGAGTCGTTCAAAAAAACACCATCTGTCATTTTCAACTTGTTGTCATCGCGTTTGCATGGTTCCTAATGTTTACATCACAACGCAAAATTTATGGTAAAAATAAAACATGTGTTCGAAATCAAAACAAATGACGTCAACTTTGAGGGATGCGCTTGCAAACGTTACTCGTCAGCAGCTAAGACCAAACTCAGAAACACACACAAACAAACACAGAGCGATTCAATTACGTGCATATGCCTAACTATTACTCCTATCAAGTAAGGTGAGCTAGACCTTTAACGAGTTTTGAAAGGTCCTGAGCGACACTTATTAATCTGACTTAAACCTCCAACTGCCAATATCATGGCTTTTGATTTTCGTCTAATTTTAACTAACTATATGTTCGACTGAAGTGTACTCTTCCACTGAATAAGTTATAAAGCCAAGTTGATGTATTTTTGAATAAATAAATAAATAAATAAATATATATATATATGTATATATATATATATATATATATATATATATATATATATATATATATATATATATATATTGATACGTAACTGGTATAAAAGCAAAAGTTATATTTTCTGCATTAAGAGCTTAGATTTTTTTTACAAAAGACCGCCCTTTGTTATTGTAGGCCTATACATTTGTCCCAGTTGCTATTTAAAGATTTACTAGTTGTTGCCCGTCGATACTGGTGAGTGGAGCGCTAGGCAGATGGTGCAAAACATGTATAAATGTACTTTTTTAACTGCAATTCCCTTCAAATTATTTTTCTTGTAGCAAATTTAAGAAGAAAAAATGGATTCATCAATCAGTGAAATTGTTCTATTAGGTTCAAAAACATCAGAAATAAGTAGGCCTAAAACTATCAATTTGCATTGGATAAATGGTTTTAAAATGTTCAAGACATAAGCCTTTTGAAAATTTGGAAAGGCCTATAGATATTGTAATCCCTATAGTTGACCTAAAATAAATATCGGTATTATTAGTAAAACAGAGCTTAGTGACATCGTTTATAATCACGTTACATAAAGATAGGCGGTGCCGGGTGGATTCGAACCCGGTTTAACTGATTTGTAGACCGGCGCGCCATCGACTGATCTACGAAAGCTGACGTTTAAAGAGGCAAAAGAAATCATTAAGACATGACATTGGAACAAATTGACTGTATTGTTGAGTGGAATCTATTTATTTCGATTATTTCTTTAGACGCACAGGGTTGGGAGCACACGTCGAATTAAAACGGGTGCATTAGTTCCTTAATATGCTCAAAAATTGTATTTAATATGAACGTAAACCATTTATTTAAACTGGACCTTTACAATTTGCCATTGTAAAGTATATATATATTTGCCAATGCTTCTCCAATTTGTTTAAACTATAATAAAATCATATATTATTGTTTTTCTTTGTGTTCTTTAGAGTAAATGTGAATATATCTACAAATTCTTCAGATACGTAATAATTGATACTAGTATTTGTTAGATTTATCGGATTCAGACAATCTGATTTTATGTCCCCAATTAGTTAGCTGAAGATGGGAGATTAGTAATGCGTTGTTAAGGAAATATTTAGAATGTATGTGTTGTTAACACCACTGTCGCCAAGGTTAGGCCAAAAGCGCTTTTCCTTTTGGTACATTTGCCTAATTCGCATCACAGTATAGTACAAGGACCGAAGAAACTTGTAGACGAGGTATTTATAGCACAACATATAGGTTCAACATCATAATTGGCCATACCCAGAGCCTGAAACACATTCCCTCACTAGAGGTAGACTAATTCAACACCTAATCCTCATCATAAAATAAAACAATAAAAGTGATCCCAAATAAAAACAAATATTAGTATATGTTGGTTTGTTCCCCCATGGAACACGAACTACTGCGACGATTAAACTGATGCTCGGTAGGGAGGTATATAATATAGCAAAGCAAGACTTCTCCAATATAAAACATCATTAAGCTAAAAAGTAGTCTATGATTTAGTTACTTTTATTCGATCAGATTACTGCTTACTCAATTGATAATCTTATCCACCCAGATTACCCACGGGGGGTTAAAAAAACAACTGCGTAACTCAGCCCTCAAAAGGGTTGTAATTTTTTTGCGAGTTGAGAAAGGCTTTGTAATGCCAAGAATAATAAACAAAATAATTTGTGCTCTCAAGACATTGCACTCCTATTAGATTTAAGTCTAAATAATTCTTAAACAAGTATAAAAGGTCCAACTAAAGACTTTTATTTTTTTGAAATAGTACTTCCTTTTCAAGAAATCTAGTTTAAAGTAAGTCTATATCTCAATTGAAGCTTGATGACTAAGTCGAAGAGATATTAACAGTCTCACGTAATCACCTTGTGAGATAACTTAGGGGATAGATTACTACCTCACTTGAGGAAATTACTACCTAACATTCTTGAAAGGTTTTATAATCTACTTAGAAATGTTAGTATTAGTATTACATTTCTAATACTAATGTTGAAATTATAGTATCTTCTTACCAGTACTCCAAAATCTAATAATGGTTAGGATATTACAAATTTATATCCATAAACTTTGCAAATATAATATAAGTTGGTATTTATAAAACAACTGAAATCAAGAGGTACTATTTTATTCATTAACATTAGCAATATACGAGGTCAACCCATTAATGGGAAATGACTTATTCAATATTGGTCTCTTGAGAAATGCAGGTAGGGACAAGAAAACGTTTACACTGGGAGCCTTCTCCCCAAGAACGTT
This sequence comes from Allygus modestus, assembly GCA_963675035.1. Taxonomy (NCBI): domain Eukaryota; kingdom Metazoa; phylum Arthropoda; class Insecta; order Hemiptera; family Cicadellidae; genus Allygus; species Allygus modestus. The sequence goes on along the minus strand of OY776112.1, from coordinate 147,363,236 downwards.
AAAAGCAATCGTAGTGCCCATTCCGCGATTGTTGTATCTGTGTGTTGCAGTCTATTCGACCCTCCCGCTAGCTAATACGCTGGGAGCCTTCTCCCCAAGAACGTTAAAAGCAATCGTAGTGCCCATTCCGCGATTGTTGTATCTGTGTGTTGCAGTCTATTCGACCCTCCCGCTAGCTAATACGCTGGGAGCCTTCTCCCCAAGAACGTTAAAAGCAATCGTAGTGCCCATTCCGCGATTGTTGTATCTGTGTGTTGAAGTCTATTCGACCCTCCCGCTAGCTAATACGCTGGGAGCCTTCTCCCCAAGAACGTTAAAAGCAATCGTAGTGCCCATTCCGCGATTGTTGTATCTGTGTGTTGAAGTCTATTCGACCCTCCCGCTAGCTAATACGCTGGGAGCCTTCTCCCCAAGAACGTTAAAAGCAATCGTAGTGCCCATTCCGCGATTGTTGTATCTGTGTGTTGAAGTCTATTCGACCCTCCCACTAGCTAATACGCTGGGAGCCTTCTCCCCAAGAACGTTAAAAGCAATCGTAGTGCCCATTCCGCGATTGTTGTATCTGTGTGTTGAAGTCTATTCGACCCTCCCGCTAGCTAATACGCTGGAAGCCTTCTCCCCAAGAACGTTAAAAGCAATCGTAGTGCCCATTCCGCGATTGTTGTATCTGTGTGTTGCAGTCTATTCGACCCTCCCGCTAGCTAATACGCTGGAAGCCTTCTCCCCAAGAACGTTAAAAGCAATCGTAGTGCCCATTCCGCGATTGTTGTATCTGTGTGTTGCAGTCTATTCGACCCTCCCGCTAGCTAATACGCTGGGAGCCTTCTCCCCAAGAACGTTAAAAGCAATCGTAGTGCCCATTCCGCGATTGTTGTATCTGTGTGTTGCAGTCTATTCGACCCTCCCGCTAGCTAATACGCTGGGAGCCTTCTCCCCAAGAACGTTAAAAGCAATCGTAGTGCCCATTCTGCGATTGTTGTATCTGTGTGTTGCAGTCTATTCGACCCTCCCGCTAGCTAATACGCTGGGAGCCTTCTCCCCAAGAACGTTAAAAGCAATCGTAGTGCCCATTCCGCGATTGTTGTATCTGTGTGTTGCAGTCTATTCGACCCTCCCGCTAGCTAATACGCTGGGAGCCTTCTCCCCAAGAACGTTAAAAGCAATCGTAGTGCCCATTCCGCGATTGTTGTATCTGTGTGTTGAAGTCTATTCGACCCTCCCGCTAGCTAATCTAAAATTTACTATCAACGCTGATTTTATTTTAATTATAATATTTATATCACCAAAGCGAGTTGTTACTTTCACCTTTGAACCTGTTTCTCTCTTAATACGGTGGTTGACTTGTAAGTTCTGTTCCTTGTAAACGAACTATCTTATATGAGGGACTCAATTTTAAAGATAAATGAAATCTTTAATGATCCCAGTGAGCACGATTTCGATTCCACAAATCACATTTACAGGTTTACTATGTGATATTTAAATATTCCGTTTTTGTAATTTTGTTTATATGTCAAGTATCTCTGATATGACAATTCTGCTACCATAATAAAAGGTACACCACTGTACAAGGATTCTGATTTTTAAAATGAAAAATTAACTTATAAATTATAAGGTGCTAGAAAACTTATATATCGGGTAAAATATAAAATTACAAACGTAAAGTATGACATTCGGAAACGCTTTTATAAGCGTTATGAACTTGATAGCGATCTATATTAATTTCTAGTAGTTACCCGTGGGGGCTTTACCTGCGATCCGAATAAGCACAAAAAAGCTTAAAAAGAGTTTTTGTTTTTATAGCGTTAATAAGACATATATAAACTGACTTAATGTCCAATCGTATTCTAAGGTAGTATTTTTAAACACGTTCCCCGTATTTCTGGTAAAGGTTTGCAGCCCGTTGGGCAGCCCTGACAGCAATAGCTCGTCTGCGAGCTTCAGTTTCCTCAACAGTTTTTGTAGATCACTGCTACTTCAGCTGCTCTCGAACTGGCCTGCCGCTGAGCTTGCTCTTCACGTTAAGGTTGCTGTTCTTCTGGAGTTTCTTCTGCTCTGTGTGCTGCCTGGCTTTTCCAAACTTTGAGGCAAATTTGAGTTGTGTTTCCCCAGCATTATTATGATACAGGTACCTTCTTGGTTAAACGAGCACAACAGTGTGAACTACAATATATAGAAATAAATAAACTCAAACCATTATGGGAAGTTTAGTGGCCACTGGGGCAAATCCCTAAATGAATTTAAAACGTGAAAAGGACTATGTTTTTTTTGTAGAATATTAAATATCTTCCTACCAAAAATTGATCGACAAACAAACAAACTCACTAACTTTCAGCTTTATAACATCAGTGTCATATATAATATTGGGTTATAAATGTATATGAATATAATTTAATGTATCAATCTAGATGAGAGTTTGCTGTTTACCTCAGTCAGGCATGTGTTTATCATTTGACAGTTTAATTAACAGATGGAGTAATTGAAAATCTCGATATTGTTTTCATGTCAACATGGCCTCTTTCATGTGGTCATAATATTGAAGCGTAGTATTTACAAGCTAGTATATATAAAGCTAGTTGGGTTGGGTTTGTGTTATATTGTATCTATATATAAAGCCTCATTTAACCGGCAACTTTTGAGAAAAAGTTTGAGGAAAAGTCTGACACCTATCAACCCCATACCTGAATGAAAGGTCTCGGTGAGCAAATTGGAGGAAAAATGTTAGTTTTTTGATAGAATTTTCCCTATGGGCACAAATATAAATCAAATGGATGAGTTTAAATACTTAAAGGTATTTAATTTCCAACAGCTGATACATTTGTTTTTATTAAAGCTGTTACCCGTGCGAAGAACGGGTACACATTTTACTAGTTTACACAATTATTTGAGCTATGGACAATTACCGCAACTGGGTAATCATGTTTCCTCACTAATATTAGTTATGTATTGGTAATGTAAAACAATGACGAGCTATCCATAAATGTGAAACTTTCAGGACTACGGCACACCAAATATTTTGTTTTTCTATTTAAACGGCAATAATACGATTAAAACATATTAAAATATAGATTTAAAATACCCGATGACAGTTTAAAATGGTTTATTTAGTTTAAAATATACTGGATATTTCAGTTTTGAGACTCTTGAATTAATCTCATATGGATACTTAAGGAATGAAAGGATAATAGTTCAATTGGTTACAGTTTACAAATCGTTCACAATGTATTGCATTAAAATATAATAATACAAATTAATTGGTTTAGTTAAATCTTCTACATCAAAGTGTTGCATGATGTTCCAAAATTAAATTTTTGAGGTCCGATACTCTACAAGCTATGTTACTGGAATGAAAAGCTGAGTGAATAAAAAATGATTATGTTTATATGTAGATCAGTAATAATATCCGGAAACAACAACAGCGATACCGAAGAAATCGCTAAGTAGGTATACTGGACTCAATGAGTAACTGTTTTGTGATAAAAATATTATACTCAATCCTAATTGGATTGAAGTGAAGCGAAATTCTTATACTTCAATCTACAAAAATCGAATTCCTGTTACGCTAACTCCATTTTTACGGGTTGATGGATTGTCATGAAATTTGTAGGGTAACGTTTTGATGATTTAATGATTCTAATAAACTATAATTAATTGACGAATTATTATTAAATTGTAATAATTATTAGTTTTTAATCGTATATTATTCATTACTTATTTATTTGACCTTTACAGTTGAACTGTCAAAATGCATCGGCTGCTCGGCTGCTGTCATTTTTTATGTTTATGTTTGACGTTGTTTAAGGTTATGAACGAACAGCTTATTTTTGGTTTGTTATAACGTCCTGTTTGAAGTAATAAATGTGACTTTCTTTCGAGTTCAATAATAGTTTCATTAATGTTACAGCAATAATCAATGTTGTACAATAAATGGGCCATGTCAAGGTGTAACATTGTAATTGTAGCCTTGTCATTTGTTTATTCTATAAATAAATAGGTAGGCATATTCTGAAAGGGAGGATTTTGCAATAGGCCTACATGGTTTATCAAGATATATTTGTGTTCTTGTATTCCATTTTATGGCTATTGTAAATTCCTTGAGTATGGTTTAATAAGCGCTTTGCTAATATTAAGCTTATTAAAAATAGCCAATCAGTATGTAGGTTCGATAGTTCTTTTGAAATATTGTTTAGAAACTACTTTTAACTTATTACCTATATTTTTTTTATCAGTCACGGTGCAGTACGATAAGTGCCCACAAAAACAATCGAATATAAAATATGGAACCATTATAATACATCAATATTAAAGGTAAGAATATCGAAAACAAAATTAATACAACCAACCCATGACTAAAACAGTGCTCTGCGAAGTTGGGTTGGGTTAGTTTATCACAGTTTGTGTTAATTTAAGCTATTTAGCATATCCATCGTAGGCCACTGTAAAGTTAAACACTTTGTAGTCGTCTATTAAAAACAATAGAAATAGAATGGGAATATGGTTATCAAAAATCAAGGATCTTTAGTGCCATTTATTAAGTACAGGACATGAAATAGCCATAGTCAACATATCTTCAAACTAGCAAAGTCTAACCATCTGGTAGTATATTCAAAACATGTATTCAAAACATGTTTAGTATATTCAAAACTCTTATAGAATAATATGGTTGGTAAACAAGTCATGCATAAACCTGAGCCTTAAGACTCCGTAGCCTTTTTGAAGAGAATAAGATAGCTTTTGATAATATTTCACACAGTTCACATCGGTGTATCCCAAGGCAATCCGATATTTATATTCAATTGTTTTGGTGGACGCTTATCGTACTGTAAGTTACCCTTAATTTTAAACACAAAATACACAAAAATGCGCTGTTTTGGTTAGGTTTAATAGGATTCGCTATTCATAAATAACATACCATAACCCTAACCTAACCGTCAGACAGGGGAGGTTATAGGAATTTAATTTTGGGTAGGCCTATGTCTTATTTTTAGAGTGTGGGCTACGTTGGAATACTAGGAGAATGGTCTAGATATTTTTTACGGTTAGAACACTTTTGAATTTATAATTTTAAACTCATTTTAGTACCAAGAAATTAAAACTTATGTTTTTAAGTAAATTTAAGCACTAAAACTGTAGGCCTCCCTGACAAACACTATAAAATATTCACCATATTCACCATAGGTTAAAATATTCACTCAAATAGAAGGTTCAGGGAAGAAAACACTTTCAATATTTCTGATAGTATTTTTATGTTACGAAATTAATATTCATAATATTACTGTTTCATTTCAAAGTAAATTGGTGTTAGCGGTTAGTTTAACAACCTTAACAAGACAACTGAAACTTTAACAACAGAAATGAAGTGGGAAAACAGGTAGGACTCCAATCTTCGCTGGTAACTAACAGTTGGTGGGATGGAATTCTAGGCTTGCAACAATAAACCTTCCGTTTTAAAGCAAATAATGGCATAACTTGCACAAATTAGTGCCGCATTTTTTTGGGATTCACAAACATGTGGTGATATTCCTCCTATAATAGGAGGAAAAACCGCACATGTTATGGGACACAATCATCTACTACAACTATTGGTACTGATGTAATTTCATTGCCCCATAACAATTACATATTGCTTTACTGTTACAGCATTGCCGATTAAATTGCAAAGTAAGTAGCAGGGTGTAATGTAATAAAACAGCAGTTCATTCTCAGAGTCAAAACACAATGTCTTTTACGACTTTTTAAAAAGTAAGCCTAATTTTCCAATACAATCTAAGACTGCTCCGAGTCGCTTCTTTGGTAAAATCAACTGCCGCCTGCAGCAACAATTTTTTGGAGTGGAAACTAGCCGAGCTATCTCTTCTTCTCCAAATTGAGGGCTTTTAAATTCACTTATAAGAAAAAATAAGTTAAATTTGAATGTCACAATGCATAAAAAACAATACAATGTAAGTGTCGCGTCTTGTGGTAAGCAATAGCTGATATGATATGGCGATACGATATTTGACATTAATACGTAGGCCTATTGCCATATCGCGATGTGCGACCTTATTACACACCACATCCGTTGAAAATGTGCTTACAACTTAACACTTAACAACTTACACTTAACAACTCAATTCAATCCAGTACTCTAAGCCCATAGGATAGGATTCTTCCGATCATGAGGTCTCGGATTGGAATCCGATAGTGTTACTTTATTATGTTGGAAACAATTCAAAAGTTTACCTGTAGAGTGGCTGTAAACTACAGGTATTAACCAGGTAGATAAACGTCAGTACCGGTAAGGGAAAAGTCTGCCACTGAGATGGATGACAAATGGTTAAATTTTTCCTATGGCAACTTTATATATTTTATTCGTATTCTAATGATTAAGTTTTTTCTTGTAACTGTTGCGAACTTACTTTAACTCAGTTTATTGTGACAAAAGAGCTTAAAATAATGAAGGTCAAAAGTAAACTATATGGCTTATTTATCATGCTGCTAATTGGATTATTTTATAGGTAGGCTATACAGGGTGAGATTCTACTCGCTAAATTAACTTCACCAATAAGTTCTACTCACTAAAAGCAACAAAAAGTTTCCTATAGACCCATGACCGATACTCAATCGTTTGGCTGTAATTGGGAATTGCATTTTTTATAACTTACTTGACTTGCCTTATTAATTGAGCTATAAAATTGTAACCCGTTATTCTACCCAATTCCACTTAACAACAGTAGAAAAAACATTATATTTGCATTAAATCCGTTAATATCAATGAAAGAATAAATTATTGGATAATTGAACGAAATGAAAGTATCCTTATACACAACTTTACTGCTTAGACTGGTAAGAGAATCAACTCAACTGGCGTGTCTGTGACCCCAATAACTCGAGAATGCCTCCACAGTTAAACTTAAAATTTTCCAGAAAAACATAACAGGTCAAAATCTCGGTCAAGTTCGTTATTTAGATAATTTCGTTCAGTATTAATCAAATTATCTTAAAACCAAATTTATTTTTTTCTCCATAAGAATAACATTGGAAGCCATTTTAGTGGTACTTGAATCGTTAAAATTTAGCCGACGTCTATGTTTCAACAACAGAGTAACAATAGTTAGTTTACTAGAGTATACTTTTTTATACTGGATAACAAAAGGTTTTTTACCAACAAAAAAACACATAAGAGGGAGGGATAAATCGAAGTATATTTTTAAGTTGTGAGCATATTTCTTATTTTATAAAATTATTAAGTTTACGTTATTAAAACAATATCCATACAGTTAATTTTCCCTTAGTATGCCTACTCTGTGTAAATATGGTAAGTCCGTCAGTCGTCGGAGGCAACGATTGTAAAAGTAAAAGTAGAGCGTGGAGGATCGAAAACCTCAAAATAACTTTTCAAAATGGATGACTGTAGATACTGAGATATTAACTTAACTTATAAAATAGTTTGTTTTATTACATTGTCTTAGACAATTGGTAATATTGTGATTGTCATGTGTAAAAAGTATACAAAGCTTCAATTTGTCTAGAAAGCGTTGATGAAGTTAGTCACAGTAAGCGAACAACCTTCAAATTTATTTTTGTAGGACAATTATTTGGTAGGTTATATTTTCACTAAATTAATAATAAAAATTGCCTACATTACCTAAAATACATTACCAGTAATGTAGTAGGTAACCACAATAAAAGCTATAGATTATTCGAACCAAACAGTCTTTTTCGGAAGGTTATCTTGAATGATTTGACATAGCCTAGGGTTGGATTACAGTAAGAGTAAGCCGGCATTAAACTGGTAATACATAACTGTTGTAAAATACTTTAAACACATAACCAGGAATGTTGTAGTGAACCAAAATAAAAGCTTTAGACTATTCTAACCAAACTAAGCCTTTTATACAGGTTATCTGAAATGATTTGACAAATCCTAGGTTTGGATTATACTGAGCTGTTTTCATCATAAACTTGGACCTATAGTTATTTAATATAGGACTATACACTTAGGCTACTTGCCATTTTAGAAGTTTCATGTACGGTCTTGGACCAACCCATGTTTATAGAATTTAATTTCATGATAGCCTAGGCTATTGAAACAATATATTGAAATCTAATTTTTTCATCTAAATAACTGGGCCTGACGATTTATTGTTAATCCTTAAGGATATTTTGACTTGGCCTATAGAAATTGTTAACATTAGTTCATATAGGAAACTCGCTGTTCTCTTAAAAGTTAAATTAACCACACTGCTAAAGTTACTGCTTAGCCCAAAATGCTCTGTTTGTTCTAAGATAACGCACCCATGCCAATCCTAACAACAAACCATGCCTGAAATCTTCAATTTATTTTAAAAATATATAAATTTACGTATTTATACAACTTTTACTTTGATAAAAACAAGTGATAAATGTATGTATATTTTTCTACGGATAAAATCTTCGGTCGGCGGCGGGATCCGAACCTGCGACATTACGCTCCAAGAGCCAGTGCGATACCAAGTGATAAATGTATGTATGTTTTTCTACGGATAAAAATCTTCGGTCGGCGGCGGGATCCGAAACTGCGACATTACGCTCCAAGAGCCAGTGCGATACCCCTCAGCTACCGCGATAATTGATTCTTAGAGAAGTGAATAAAACTATAGCTATACTGTATAGACACAAAATCCGGATTCTGGCGGCAGTTAAATGAAAACGGAATGTATTCTGATGATGTTACTCAAATCAGATATTGCATTTTTTATGAGACTCGATTTAAGTTTGATCTTGTTTTTCAATCATCCTTATACGCGAGGAATGAGCGTACACCTAGTAGTTATTACTAACATACCAAACACGTTACAAAGTTTGAAAATAACATATTCATTGGTTTAAGAGATAAACTGTTCTGGGAAAATATATTTAAACTACTCAAATTATTCTGCTCGAAGTAATTCCGCAATTCATTACTAAACCAGTAAAAGGGTCAATTACAAAACAATATATTGCCCTAGTTTGATAACACTTGTAAACAACCATTAGCGAGACTTACGTTTTATAAGCAACGTGAGTGGAAAAATAAAATTTCAATTACAGCCTGGTCATAACAAAGCTGTCAATTCATGACGACAAATAAACACAAAGGTGGTTATAGCGAATAAAAACACTGAGCTAGAACGCCTTGTCGCATCAAATACTCCATTCTAAAAAATACTGTTGAGTGAGTAAATTGATTATATGCCTTAGCTCCTTCATCTTTTAAAAGAAAAGCCTTTGCAAAATGTTATTTTATTTAAAATCAAACCTAATCAAAATCTCTTTATTTACATGAACATCAAGGACAGTAATGGAGACATCTAAGGACAGGTTATAATATTATACTATCATTGAAATAATAAACTTGGAGATTTGATACATATGAAATATTATTACATTTTGGAAATTCCGTTTGTATTAACACGTTATATAACTATATACATTTATTTAATTATGTAAAATATAATGAATTCTTTTATTTTTTAAATATTTGAGTAAATAGCTGTACTATAAGACAGAATTACTTAAACACATGTTACACAATTTCTGATTAAAATAAAATATGAAACTGACCTTAAAATTATCTAGTTGCTTGGTTTTAAATCAAATATCATATTAAATAACTTCAATAAAAATATTCGAAGCACCCTGTTACAGCTATTTTACAATGCGTGGATTCTTATTGTGTCGAATACTCAACATGTGTGAGGTTTTGTATATGGTTTTGTTTGTATTCAGCCTACAGCATTACTTGTCAGCATGAATGCATCGGATAAGTGTAAGTTAAAATAAGTGGTACGAAATATGAGACATATGAAAATCTTATCTTGTGTACACGGTTATGTGACATAACCAGGCGAAGGTTAACCAAAGTATAATCATTCATCTAAGAGTACTAATTAAATGCGGCGTGTAGGGCCAATTACCTAACTCTCAGAACCATCAATAGCAGAAGCTAGCCACAGGTTTTCTGTTTAAACTGATCTGTCAGGCCGATAATTGAACATAAGTGATTATTGTATATGGTATATTAAATTAAGTGTTTAATATTCACTAAAGAAAATTCACTATGGCGTATAGGACGTTTTCTAACGACTACCACTTTGTACATATAATACAGTTCAATATAGTTTACATTCAATACTTACTGTCCTTTCGGAAGGTAAACTTTAGTGATGAAAACAACGTTTTAGTTCTAGGGTGATGGTGAAACCTCATTTTGTATACTAACAAGTTAATTCATCACTCAGAACTATGAAGTTACCTGTTTCCTGAATAGTTTCGGACGATGATCAATGAGCTAAGAAATGATCATCCATTTTAGCTTTAGTTTTGTATGGATAAAATATAAAAATATTTGAATTGCAAATGAAATTGTAAGTTTTCGTTTGAATTTAAAACGTTTACAGGTTAATCCAACAGCTTGTAAGGTTAATGTAAGATTGTTTTACATCTTTGAAATATAATCTTTGGCGCCAAATAAATTGCTTAGCGCTGATTTAACTTTAGTTTTGTAAGGGTTTTAGGTGCAAATGAACCAAATACACAGATTATTTTAGGTCTATTAATATATTGATGATTATCAACCTATATTTTCACGTTATAATTTTCTTTGTGATTCAACATTATAAAGGAATTAAACATTATATAGGATTCAAAATTATATTTTTCTTTATAAAGGAAACAAATACAAACAAATTATGATTATGTCAATTTTAAAGTTACTGCAAAATTAAGGGGAATATTATAATGAAACATGTAAAAAAACTCATTAATGCATAGTAGTTTGAAAAATAAAAGTAAATAGTATAAAATACGTTGTAAAACCTATAAATTGACGTAGTGTACGTTTAACGGTGGTATCGAAAGTGTTCTGTGTGCAAAAACAGGTCGTAAATGTCGTTTTTATGACTAGGCAATACGCTTTCCAAAATACATAGCCCTGGGGCTATTGTTAGTAAGGTAGTGCATGCTTGTAAAATAAATTGCTATATTGTCTTATTTTACACAAATATATTGTTTAAGTTTCTTCACTAGTTTAAAATCCCAATTGAAATCAAGTTTAGTACCTAAGAGACCGAACCATACTCAGTAATATTTAATTTGTTTCGTAGGAGAAAAATATGTCTATATGTAATCCTTATTCAACGGTTATAGTCACTGTTTTCAAGAAATAACTTTTTACATAAGTACTGTTTTTACATAAGTACTACTTTGAATGTTCACTGGTTAGCTCTTACACACCTGCTATTGTTCTTTTGTTTTGATTTGAAACTCTAAAAGCCCAATGTTAAAATTCAAAATTGTTTAATGAGATATTTAACAAAATACGAATTTTTCTTGGGTTAATATGAAATCTAATCGTATTACTTAATCGTAATACTAACCGTATTTTTAGGCCAAATAGCACAAAATTCCATAGTTTTAATAAAATCGTTCCGCTGGATTCCGAGATAATTTTTACAAACAAACCAACAGACATACACTTCTCGTATTAGGGTATAGGATTAACACATTCTTTAGAACCATCATTAAATTCATTTCAAGCTGTAATTGGAGATTAATATAATTATTTAAATCTATGTAGGACCGCAGTAACGATATTGCTGGTTTGAAAGCTTAAAATTAACTTACCATCGCCCGTCGTTTGAACGTATTACTTTCCATAAGCTCTTTTAAGCCTTTGAGTAGTATAATAAATTTATACACTTTCATAAAAAAGTAATATTATATTGTTAAATTAAAATGCACGATTATAAATTAAAAATACCCCCGTAGCAGCAAACCTGCGTACTTAGCGAATTTCCAATGCATATATATTTATCTTAATCCCACATAAAGCTACATACCAAGTTTCATCAATATACATTCATAAATAAACAATTTATGACATTTAATTATTCTCCATAAGAATAACATAGTGGCTGAGTATGCAGGGTAGCTGAAGCAAGGGACACAAAAATATGGGGTTTTATGCTAATATCAATATAACTCAACTAGGTGAAGTCACTTACCAAATTTCATTAATTTATTTTCATAATTAAGGGAGATAACACTTTACTTATTCTCCATAAGAATAACATGGGGGTGAGTACGCAGGTTTGATGCTACGGAAGCCTTTGTCAAAAAAAACATTTTTGAGGAAATATCAATGGTCCACAACCAGATAAAGCCGTATACCAAGTTTTGTCAGTATATGTTCATAAATAAGCGAGATATAACATTTTTCTTTTCCTCCATAAGAATAACATTAGACAACGTACTGTGTTCAGCACTTTCAATATCTCGGTAACCAATTGACGTAGAGAAATTACCAAAATACCAAATTGTGTGTTTTTTTAAGCTGAATCGAGTGGGAAAAAATAAAATTTGACTATTTCCAAAATTATATGTAAAAAATTCAAAAAACCCATTTTTGGGGTACAAAACCCCCCCAAAATACCCCTTCGGATAGAGCGATCTGGCTGGTTTTCGAACATAGTCATAAGTAGGGGGCAATGGCCGATTCAACCCCAGCACAGAAGTGAGGATGCGAGGAATCCCCCCCCCCCGGATGACCTTGACCTTGACCCCCAAGGTCACCCCCGAGGGCACGCCCGAGGGACTCCCCCCCCCCCACCCCGAAGACCTTGACCTTAACCCCCGAGGTCACCCCCGAGAGCACGCCCGAGGGCACCCCCCCCCCGTCACGTGACCCATTAACCTAACTTAAACCTGGCACCTGGCGTGAGGATGCGAGGAATCACCCCCCCCCCCCGTCACGTGACCCAATAACCTAACTTAAACCTGGCACCTGGCGTGAGGATGCGAGGAATCACCCCCCCCCCCGTCACGTGACCCATTAACCTAACTTAAACCTGGCACCTGGCGTGAGGATGCGAGGAATCACCCCCCCCCTCCCCCCCCGTCACGTGACCCAATAACCTAACTTAAACCTGGCACCTGGCGTGAGGATGCGAGGAATCACCCCCCCCCCGTCACGTGACCCATTAACCTAACTTAAACGTGAGGATTTACCTGACAACCCCCCCCCCGTCTCGTGACCCATTAACCTAACTTAAACCTGGCACCTGGCGTGAGGATGCGAGGAATCACCCCCCCCCCGTCGTCTGCAGCACTTTTCGTGATGAGGAAAAAACTTTCGAAAATTAATAACTAGCCTATTTACCCACCGATTCCCACGGGACTTTTTCCAGAGTGTAGGCCTATCCTAGAGGAAGCGAATGACGTAAGAACCCCATAGATCCGCCATTAAACAAGGCCGCTATTAATTTATAACCGCGTTTTCCTTATGGGATCTCAGCTGTTTACCGGCCGATTTTGACGAAACTTCACCACATGTCGGGTGACGGCCTAAGTAAACCATCCCTTAAAGAAGATTGAAAATCAACCGTTAAACGGGCCCGCTATTAATTTTTAAACGCGTTTTCCTTATGGGATCTCAGCTGTTTACCGGCCGATTTTGATGAAATTTCACCACATGTCAGGCGGCAGCTTAAGTAAACCATCCCTTAAAGAAAATTGAGAATCCACCGTTAAACAAGACCGCTATTAATTTTTAAACGCGTTTTCCTCATGGGATCTTGGCTGTTTTCCAGACCCCTCACGATGGTTCAAAACTAGCAAAGGAGCGGTGAGGATGCAAGCCCCCCCCCCGTGAGCGGCTCCGCGGAGTCACGTGTCGAGGCGCGTGCTAGGGCCTACGTGACCGCCCGGGGCTGTTTACTCATCAGCGGTTCCGGGAACTGTTTACCGCTTACTCCTCCCGACTGGAGTGCTATTTATGAGCACGTCCTCAAGGGTTTCGTCAGTTTGTCTTTGGAGCTCTTACTGTGCGGACGAAGTATTGCTGTCTCTGCGATACACCTACACAACCTGCTGTTCATTGCCTTTGGATTCCCGTAAAAGTCAACGTAAGTAACAACATATTTATTAATTAGCGTTTCTATTTTAATTATTCGTTATTTTAATTTTCGTTACTATCGCGGTGATTACTTATGCGACTGTTACGACTTTCTCTTTGAATATCTTAAAATGTAAGTAACATATAATTTACTTTTTCATCAGCAAGTTTACCAATGCTCTAAAATCTTATTAGCTAACATTAATAATTAATCTTTTACATATCCCAGTACACTGAGCCTTGTCGTTGTTTCTTTTTCCGATGGAGATGAGTGGAATTGTAATGACCTTGAAACAGTTGTGTTTTATAACGATTAAAATTAATGAATCAAACTTAAAAAGCAAAATAGATTCACTACCACTCTTTTTAAAAAAAAAAAATTTTTAAGCGAAATTAAATTAGGTTTTGCTTTTCAATCAGATGGCTGTTCCTCGTATGTGTGAGGTCTGCGGTCGCGTGTTCGCGAACGCTGGAAACCTGACTCGTCACACGGCAGCCGCTCACAGGGACCGCCATTTCGACTGCAACGTCTGCGGGAGACGCTTCGGGCGAAGCGACAACCTGCGACGTCACCTCATAGCAGTTCATCCTCCCACTCCTCACGATCAAGCGCCAGGTACGGTTTTAAGTTAAATAGGAAACCACCAGTAGATTTGTTAAGCACGCCTTCTTCTCCGATATCCTCATCCAAAGTTCCTCACCCTTGTATTACTGGACTCAAACTGGCGATCGAGATGAGGAATAGGTCACCAGTCCTCTATACAGTTCCTCACGATCAAGCGTCAGGTACGGTTTTTATGTTAAACAAGAAAGGAGGCTGCCAGCCTCTGTGTGTTCCTCACCCTTGTATTTACTGGGCCCAAACTGGCGATTGAGATGAGGAAGAGGTCGCCAGTCCTCTGTGCAGTTCCTCACGATTAAGCGCCAGGCACGGGTTTTACGTTAAACAAGAAACCGTCAGTACTAATGACTTGTTTTCGAGAGAGTAAACGGCTTTAGCCGAGTAAACAGATTCAAGTAGTAAACAAGGGGCTGCCAGCCTCTGTTCAGTTCCTCACCCTTGTATTACTGGGCTCAAACTGACGATCGAGATGAGGAAGAGGTCGTCAGACCTCTGTGCAATTCCTCACCCTTGTATTTACTGGGCTCAAACTGGCGAACGAGATGAGAAAGAGGCCGCCAGTTCCTCACCCTCGTGTTTATCGAGGTAACTAATAGGACTTGTTTTCCTGTTCGCAGGCCGTCCGTGCCCGTTGTGCTCCATCGCCCTGGCGAGCCCTGAGGATCTGCGCCATCACATGGAAGCGGTCCACGGTGCGATCCCGTCGGCTTCGACCTCCTCCTCCGCCGCAACGCCACCCGTCAGAGACCCACGGCCCGAGTGCGACGCGTGCGGGCGGCGATTCGCCCGCGAGGATCTGCTCCAGCGCCACGTGCAGCTGGTGCACGCTAACGGGGTCCGCTGTCCCGAGTGCGGCGCCCTTTTCCGCAGGGTCGCTTATCTCCAGCAGCACGTGGCGAGCGCCCACCGTGGCATGAGGTTCGCGTGCGCCTACTGCGACCGAGGCTTCACCCGGCGCTACAACCGGGACCAGCACGAGGCCGAAAACTGCCCCGTCGTGAGGAACCTCGTTGTGGACGAGATGCCGCACCTGCCCGTCCTGTCACCCGAGCACCGACCCGACCGTGAGCCCCAGCCCGGACCCAGCCACGAGCCCCAGCCCGGACCCAGCCACGAGCCCCAGCCCGGACCCAGCCACGAGCCCCAGCCCGGACCCAGCCACGAGCCCCAGCCCGGACCCAGCCGCGAGCCTCGACCCAGCCGCGAGCCTCAGCCCGGACCGAGCGAGGCACCCGACGGGATGGTGGGTGGTGGCGGTGGACTGCCCGCGTTCCGCACCATCCAACGGGGGTTCCGCGGACGCCTCCTGACCTTCGGCCTGTCTCGACCCATGGAGGACTTCTTGTCCGTGGAGGACGCGCTGGTGCTGCTGTTTGACAGCGTCCTGAACCTGTTGACTGACGTCAGGTCCCGGCACCCAAACACTAAGGTCAACATGTTCCTGGAGTGCGAATTCGCCAACGTCCACGGAGCCACCTGTCTGCGGGCCTTCAAGACGAAGAACGTACCTCTCACCGCCGCGTCCAACTTGGAGGACTTCCTGTCAGCGTCCTTCCACAAGCTGGAGGAAGAGAAGGAGCAGTGCCTGCTAGTGGGCAGCGGGTGGAGCTATCTCCGGATACGCGACCTGGAGATCCGCGTCAATCTCTACACCCCGTTGGGAGAACGCGGAGCCCGGTTCGTCCAGCTTCCCAAGACCATCTGCGAGACGCGCGCTGTCATCAACGTGCACAACCTCGATGACATGTGCTTCGCGTATGCCGTCCTGACCAAGTTCGTCGCGCGACACCCGGAGAGGCCCGCATCGTACACACCGGACGTCATGGCTCGCTACGATTGGACCGGCCTACGCTTCCCCGTGGCTGTGAAGGACATCAAGGTCTTTGAGAGGAAGAACGCCATCAGCGTCAACGTGTACGGGATCGAGCGCGCCATAGTGGGGAGACGCCCCGACGGATCGCCAAAGTTCCAGGACCGCGTGTTCCCGCTGAAGATCTGCAAGCGGGAGTTGGAGGATCATCGGGACCTGCTGTATGTGACCACCGGCGGGAACAGTCACTACGTCTACATCGCAAACATGAGTAGGCTAGTGCGTCCTCAGCTGACGTCTCACGGCCACACCATCCACGTGTGTAAGCGATGCTTCGCTTACTTTGACAACCGGCCTGACAAGCTGCAGCTGTCCGGTGCCGAGCGTCTGGAGGAGCACATGCGATACTGCACCGCCAAGGCCCCCCTCCGCTTGGACATGTCGAAGAAGCAGCAGATCCGCTTCACCCACCCCGAGTACACTAGGCGGGAGAGGTTCTGCATCTACGCGGACTTTGAGTGTGCTCTGCAGCCCGTCGCTGTTGACCCGGTGGAAGCGCCACCCGGCACGAGGCCCCTGCAACTGCACGTCCCGTACGCCTTCGCCTACCAGATCGTGGACTCGCTCGGCCTGGAGGAGTTTGAGCCCCGCGTCTACTTCGGGGCTGACGCGTCCAAGGTCTTCATGGAGAGGCTCAAGATGGACGTGCTGGCGCTGTGGGAGTTCCTGTTCAGCACGAGAGCTCTGCACCCTTCTCTGACCCGGCAGGAGATGAACGAGTACCTTGTGGCGACTCACTGCTACCTCTGCGGGAAGGAGTTCACGGACCAGGACGTCAAGGTGCGGGACCACAACCACGCCCCGCCCTACGAGTTCCGAGGAGCCGCCCACCGCTCGTGCAACCTCAGGTACCGGGAGCAGCGACACATCAACTGCTACTTCCACAACCTGTCCAACTACGACGCCCACTTCGTAGTGCGGGAGCTGGCCATCGACCCCGGCGATGTGGACGTGCTGGCGCACACCGAAGAGCGCTACATCGCCTTCACCAAGCGGTTTCACTTTGGTCAGCCCGGGGACAACCAACGTCAGAGCAGTTTCGCGGTGCGGTTCCTCGACACCTACAGGTTCTTGTCCATGAGCCTGGCCAGCCTAGCAGCGGGACTGCCCACTGACAAGATGCGCGAGACGAGGAAGCGCTTCCCCGACGACCGGCTGTTCGACCTGGTGCGCAGGAAGGGCGTGTTCCCCTACGACTTTGTCACGTCGTACGACACGTTGTACTCCACCAGGGAGCTGCCTCCCGAGGAGGCGTTCAGGAACTCCATGACCCTGGAGGATATCAAGGAGGAGGAGTACGAGCACGCCCTCAACGTGTGGCGAGCCTTTGAGTGTCACAACCTCAAGGACTACGCGGACAAGTACCTGCGATGTGACATCGCCCTCCTCACCGATGTCTTTGAGCAGTTCCGTGATACGTCGCTAGCAGAGTACGGGCTGGATCCCGCCCACTACTACACCCTGCCGTCCTACGCCTGGGACGTGATGCTCAAGACCTGCGGTGTGGAGCTGGACACGCTGCAGGACTTTGACATGTACCTGTTCGTGGAGCAGGGGATCCGGGGAGGCATCTCTCAGGCCATCACCCGCTACGCCAAGGCCAACCACGACAGGTGCCCGGACTACCGACCGGACGAGCCCACGCGCTTCCTCCTGTACCTGGACGCCAACAACCTCTACGGCTGGGCTATGTCCCAGCGCCTGCCGACCGGAGACTTCGAGTGGCTCAGCCGAGAGGAAATCCAGGCGTTGGACGTCGCGGCGCTGGACGCAGAGGCTGATCGAGGCTACATCTTGGAGGTGGACCTCCACTACCCCGCGCGCCTACACGACCTGCACAAGGACCTTCCCTACTGCTGCGAGACGAAGCGCCCGCCAACAGGGAAGTTCCCCAAACTGTTGACGACCCTGGACGACAAGACACACTACATCTGTCACTACAGGGTCTTGCAGCAGGCGCTGCAAAACGGGTTGGAGCTGGTCGCGGTGCATCGGGCGATCTCGTTTCACCAGTCGCGGTGGTTGGAACCGTACATCCTGATGAACACGGAGCTGCGGAAGAAGGCCAAAACGAAGTTTGAACAGGACTTCTTCAAGCTCATGAACAACGCGGTCTTTGGCAAGACCATCGAGAATGTACGGAAGCGCCTCAACGTGAAGCTGGTGTGCACCCCGGAGAAGTTTTCCAAGTACGTCGCCAGATCCAACTTCCTGGACCGGACGTACTACACGGAGGACGTGGCCCTGGTGCATCTGTCCAAGGTCAACATTGTGTTGGACAAGCCAATCTACGTAGGCATGTCAGTCCTGGAGCTGAGCAAGTGGCTCATGTACGAGTTCCTGCGCAAGATGAAGGAGCGCTACGGTGACCGCCTCACCGTGGACTACATGGACACGGACAGCTTCGTCTTTGACATCGTGTCCCAGGACGTCTACGCCCAGATGAAGGAACACCTGGACGACTTCGACACCAGCGGCTATCCGAGGTCTCACCCCTGCTACAACCCCGTCAACGCCAAGGTCATCGGAAAGTTTAAGGACGAGTGCAACGGCCTGTCCTTATACGAGTACCTCGGCCTGCGGTCCAAGCTGTACTTTATGGACATCGAGGACGCGGCGACAGGCGGCAGCAAGGCTCTCAAGCGAGCCAAGGGGGTTGCGAAGGGCGTTGTCAAGAACGTCCTCACCCCCGACGACTACAGAGAGTGTCTGTTTGACGGGGTCCGGAAGCACACCACCAACGTCCGGTTCCAGTCCCACTTGCACCGGGTCTACACCGTGGAAGTGAACAAGCTGAGCCTCAGTCCAGCTGACGACAAGCGGTGCGTCCTCCCCGACGGCATCCACACTCTGCCATGGGGACACAAGGACGTCCCGCCGCTACCGCCAGCCAGGAGGAGAGGAGATCAACCACAGCGGATGGAAGTGGACGGCGAGGAGGAGGGACAGCGCCAGGACGAAGACGAGGAAGAAGAGGAATTCCCCGTCTAGTTGTATATATTAGTTATAAGAGAAAAAAAAAATTGTAAATAGTATTTGTAAGAAAATATAATAGCTTTATGTACAGCATGAACCCGAGTTGTTTATTTCCTCCCTTTGCTCACTCAAAAGTCACAAGCCGTTAGGCTCGGAAAGGCGTTATGGGCCGTTTGGCCCGAGCCGTGCAGCTTAAAAAGCCCCCGCCAACCGGGAGCGGTTGGCGGCGCGTGTCGGGGACGACCCTAAAGGAGTTGCCCAGGAAGGAGTTGCTAAGTGGTTTGCTGATGTCCGAGGGGTCACCCTCGAATTACTCAGCGGTTTGCTGATGTCCGAGGGGTCTCGTGGCGCGCCCTCTTTGGCGGCCTTCACTGCCGCTTGGCGGGGGCTCAGCCAGTGACACGCGCCGCTGGTATATAAACCTGAGGTCCAGCCCCGCTGCCTCAGTTTTGCTAATTTTTTTAAAAATTTAGTAAGGAGAAAGGAGAAATGAAAACACAAGCTTTATCATTATGAGGCATGTATTGTACAGTAATAAGGTTACATACACATACTACAAAAACCAAACAAACTAGTTTTAAGCGAATATGGAGTGAAAGAGCCTGCGGACCAGAGCGTCGTTGGCGGCGGGAGCGGCAGGGTCGAAGAGCTGGACGTAGTCGCTGAGTGACGTGCGGAGAACAGCCCGGCAGTACAGGTAAGTGAGGCAGTAGTAACCGCAAACAGAGGTATCGTAGCCCTGGAGTCGATACCTGTTGTAGACGTAGTGGCGGTGATGAGGATTGCGCCTCAGGAACATTTGAAAGTCGGCCTGGTATGGCGGCCTTCCGTAGCTGTCCAGGTACTCGAGTCTATCCTCTTCCGAGCAGTAAAACGCCACCCAGTGTTCGCCTCCCTCGGTGTGTGCTACCGTGTTGGACACGATGGCGGTGAGAGGCTTGACCGGCACGTCCGGTAGTTGGTCAGAGGCGTAGACCGCAACGTTCCTCAGTCCGGGGATCCTCACCAGGCATTCTCTGATCTGGACGGTATTCATCGTGGGCGGAAGCAGCACAGGCAGCTTGAGACGGACGGGTCCGACCTGTCGTTATCCACGAGCCAGTCCCGCAATACTATGCAGTTATGAAGGGCGCAACGGTTGTGGGAGCTCTTATGGTGGCGACAGCGCAGGGTCCGGTAGGTGGGCGGACCGTTGAGCGACCCGCAGCCCAGATCCTCCATGTCCTGAGCGGTGGTGGCGGCGGGCTCGGTTATGAGGTGGCGTTGTACAAAGTCCCTCTTCTGCGATCCTTTGACGTAGACCAGGGGGCGGTGGATGAGGCAGGAGCGCAGCTTGTCCAGCAGGGCGACGTACGCGATGTCTCCCTGGTCCCACTCCAAGCCGTGGCAGTGGCGAGTGACCCAGACGCTCTCGCGCTGTTTCTCGGAAGTCAGGAGGTCCTTACTGAAGGGTGGGCGGGCGATGTGATGTAGGAGCAGCGTGCCGGTAGTCACGTCCACCACGCAAACCTCTTTCAGTAGAAAGTCATTATCACTGTCTTTAAAACACTGCATATCCATCACCACGCTTCCGTGATGACAGCGCGCTGGTGGCGGCTCGTTATAGATCGGTGGCGGCACGTCCATCCCGTACGGCTGACTGAACTCGACTGAGCGCTGGCGGGAGCGCGCCTAGCGGGATAACCTTGGGTGCGCGCGCCGCCATCACGGTCCGCCGTGACCTTGAGCGCGCGGCAACTCGTTTACCCGCCAAAGTCGACTGTGACGTTGCGATGACGGTCCACCTCCACGACGTTGTCCAACTCGGCGTACACTATGCAGTTGAACGCCTCCGCCAAGGCTTCGGAGAACCCAATCTCTATGCGCAGGTTACCGTTACGCACCAGGTTCCAGTGGCTGGATTGAGAGGCTGCCATATCAGGCGTCAGATCAAACGCCATCAGGCAGTATCCGTAGGGGTATTCGTTGCGACTGACTTCGTTACCGCAGTCTGAGAAATTGATGCCGGTGCCGGTGTACAGCGTGTGGTAGGCGAGCACGCACAACTCCTGACCGAACGTGTAATCCGGTTGAAGCGGCTTACATGGCACTTGCTCACCGTCTATGTACAGCGCGAAGAAGTTCACGTGGCTGTGGGTGAAGTTGAACGGGTTCTTCTTGTAGTCCCCGTTGAACGCCTGATTGCTGACCAGGCCAACTATAATGCGTTTCGGCAGTTGACCCAGAAACACACTGTCCAGAGTCTTGCTGCTGATACCGGAGGGTAGTGTGAAGGATTTCACTTCCACGCGCGTAATGGGATATTTGGCTGTGCCCGACTCCAGCGTCCTGCTGTGAGCCAACAGCACGCTCGGGTTGATCTTACAGCGGCGCATAAACAGGTTGACTTCGGCGATGTCCACTTTATAGTCTGTCACGGTTTTGGACATGATGGAGAATGAGTTCTTTGACCTGATCAGGCGAAAGCGCATCTCCACGCCGTTTAACATGAACTTCTCCTGGTTGCACAGGTCAACGTGCAGATGTCCGACCATGTCCGCGTACCGGCTGGCCTTGACAAACTCCCTCCGATTCTTGAGCCCGGCATTATCCTCCTCAGTATTGTCCATGTACCCGGCATAGTCCTCGTAGAACAACTCCGCGGTGAGGTGCGATGTCTTGGCATCACCGCCATAGGACAACAGGTTCTCCAGGTAGGCGCGATAGGCGTATGTGTTGTTCTGAGGAGACACCAGTTTGTTGTTCAGGTACAGGTCCACTTGACTGAACAGCGAGTGCAGCCAGTTGTTAATCGGACCCACCTCTTTTATCGCTTGATCACCCGTTACAGCGCCTCCATTAGCCGTTCTAATGGTAGCCTTCACATGCAGTAGCGTCTGTGACAGATCCGTGTACTCGTCCCCATGACCCGGAACTATGAACTCAACGGGTGAGTCGTCTGTCAGGGAGGAGATGGGCTTGTACTGCACCCATTTACCACTCTCTATACTGGTCTGCGTGGGCGGTAGCGAGAACAGGTCCAACTCGGTCTTGACACACTCGCACGACTTCTGATGTAGAAACGCCATTATCCAAAAATGTCCTTCACGGTACTCTTGCTCTTCTTGCTTCTCCTCTTCTTAGCGACACGTTTTGCGGGCTTTCTCTTGGGTGCAGCGCTCTTCTTCCTCGCTCCGAGGAGTTTCGCTAGAGACTGAGGAGTAACCTGCTGTACACGCCTCCTCTTATAGGCACCACCACCGCTCAGCACGCGATCCAGTTTTTCATCAGCCCTGCGTTTCAGCGACCCGGTAAACTGTCTGAGTCGGGCGTTGGCTGCGACTCGGGGGTTGGCTGTACCCGCCGCCACGTCGCCCAAGAAGCCCACACCGGACCTCAGCGCCTCCTTGCCCAGCGCCGATGCGCCGGATCTGATCAACGGGACCACTGTACGCATCAGCCCGCCTAGGAAACTGCCGATGCCGTGTCCGCGTTGGAAAGCGGCTCCTCTGAATACGGAGGATACGCCATGGCCCGCCTGCTGGTGGCGGTAATATGCCAGATAGGGATCGCTCGGATTCATTGCCGCTGCCTCTCTTTCCTGAAATGAAGCTTCATGCACGTGGTCACGAAGTGGAATGGCAAGTGTCGCCCTTGGTTGTCCCTTAAATCGATTTCCACGCTCTCGAATGAGGTTTTAATCACCGGCACGTAGTGCGGGTCTATTATATACACTGTCGTGTTGGCACCGTACGTGTAATTCCTGATGTCGATGTTGAGGATCTTCAGTAGTGGCGCCACAGCGTCGCCCACCAGTTGGGGTTCCACCAGGTCGCAATACACGTACATGTGTGATGGTAGACCGGCGAAGAGGTTAGTCGGCCTCACGGACCTGTGACGCTTGACGATATCCGTATCCACCTCGTAGCCAAACTGTAGCGCCAAACTGGGGCTCAGTTTGAGGCTCTGAACGGCTGAAAACGTCGACATCAATTCCACCCTGGAGGACCTCTCGTCATACGAGAAGGTGCACAGGTTACTCTTCATTTGAGGGTGGTTGTTGATTGCGTGCACGAGTTCCTCGGTACTACTGTAATTGCCCGGCTCCACTTTGATTAACAACTTGTCCACCACGGCCAACCCGCCTTTCGAGTCCCTCATTCCCAGCACTAGTTTGATGTAGGTTCCCTCACCGACGGTCAGAAAAGAGAAGGGGTAGTGCGCCTCCGCCAGAGCGACCTCCCACTCGCCGTCTGAAAGATCAACGGTCGAGGGTAGATGGGTCGTGTAGTTTGTCACCATGTTGTTGGGATAGTACTTCATTGAACTGTTACTGGGCAACGTCAGGTAAAACTGGTCGTGTCTCGTTATCGCAGCTGTTGCACTTCAGATGCAGGTACCCACGAGTTGAAGTCCTCTCCGTAACCGGCCCACTTGACTAGGTAGCGCTTACTGGAGCCTCGCCCTTTAGTGTCCAGTATTTTATCTATTTGGTACAGGCGGTCCGGGGCCATCGTTACCTTTTGCATCTCATGCTCGTAGAAGCGCCCTTCCAGCGGCGTCCCGTTCAGGTCTCGCAGCACGTACAATGGTAGAGGATGCGACCCGTATACGTGGTCCACCACAAACAGCTCCTTACTCCAGTTGGTCTCATAACCTTTGGCGAACGTGCCCTTCTCCTTGGCTATGCGCACCGTGTCACCAGGCTCGAACCTGGGCTTGTGTCGCCGGATCGCCTTTCCATACATGTGACGCCACACCTTGTACACCGTTTGACCATCGCCGCTGTCCGCGTCCACGGGTCGTAGGCCACCCAGGCTCTTGTGCGGGCTGCGGTTGTAGGCATCCACAAGCCTGTCCAACACGTCCACGTAGCGATACGTGTTTTTGTAGGTCAGGTAGCGCCACATGCGGTTCTTGAGCGTGCGGTTGACTCGCTCCACCACCGCCGCCTTCACGTCGGGGTTCTGCGTGGTGAAGTAGTTTACACCGTGACTCTTGAACACTCGCTTGGTCGCGGCCCCGGTGAACTCCGTCCCCTTGTCGGTCTGTAGGCAGCGGGGAGTCGCCTCAGCGAATATTCCCTCGAACGCAGCAGCCACCTCAGGCCCGCTTTTCCTCTTCAGTGATACCGTGAACAGCCGCTTACTGAATACGTCTATCACAGTCAGCAGGTAGTTGACTCCGTCGTTGTACCGGCTCAGGCCGCGCATGTCGTTCAGGTCCGCCTGCCACAGCTCCCGAGGCCCGAACACGACGTAGCGGTTGCGAGGAAACCGCTTGCGCGCAGGCTTGTGCAGCGTGTAGGTGTCCTGGGCGCGCAGCCAGTCGGCTACCCGACGTTTCGGTAGGCGCGCGGCTCTGGCCAGGGCGGCCACCCCGCCGAGGGAACCGGGCTGGCTCGGGTCGTAGTACAACTTCTCCATTACGGTGTGAACGGCTCCCAGTTGTCCAATGACGATTCCCGGTCGGGTTCCTCGGTTATTATCCTTCTCCTAGCCGCTGGGGGTCGCGGTCTCAGGCGATCCAGTATCGGTGTCAACCTCGGTGAGAGGGGTGTTGAGGAGGCCGTTGTGTCTCCCCAGGGGCTCGATGCCGAGTCCAGCCCCACGCCTAGGTAACGCAACGCCGTGGGATTGCTCACGTATTCTTTGGGCACGTTCATGTCCTTCAAGGCGGTCATCACTTGATGCCAGCCGGTAGGCAATCGGTCCGCCCTTCGCGCTCTCACTATGCTGTGCGCGATGTCCACTATATTGGAATCGGGGATCTTCACCTTGTCCACGTACACCGCCCCACTGGCGTCCCAGGCGATGGGGCTGCCTTGCCGGGTCATGAATCGCAACAAGTTTCGCGCCACCGACCTGTAGATTTTTGAGAACGATTCCACAATGTCCTCCTCCGCCGAGGTGCTAGACTCGCGCTTCATCTGACTCGGACCCCCCGCCGCTTCCTCCTCCCTCTGCTCACCCTCGATGATTGACAGACCTATGGGTTGACGTTTAGCCGCGGAAAAGTGCAGGAACCGCTGTAACACCTGCTGATATTGTTTCCATTTCTCCGTATCGTCCAGCCGCTTGTCGCTCAATATGCGATGCATCTCAGCGTCCAGGCTGGCTGGCTTATTGGCGCTACCTGCTCCTCTTGGCTCGGGCCCTGGTCCCGGTCCTTCTCGCAATCTCTCGATGAGCTCCTGCGGTACAACCACCATTTCCCTAGCGTACTCCATGTCCGATTAGCTTCTGCGCTAGAACGGGCAGAACAGCGTTCAACAGCAGAGGTAGGAGGATCCCTCCGCCCCGTTGGACGAGGTAGTGTCGCTTCTTGGTCCAACCCTCGCCGCTTTTCACTAGCCGTCTGAGCGCCTGTTTGTGTTTGCTCAATTTGCGTTTGAGACAGGGGGAAAGCGGTACGTTTCCGCGTAGCACGTTATACGCGCACTCGCACAATGACTTGATGCGACTCTTGTCGCACGCTTTTAACAGGGCCTTGCGTTCTTTGGGCGTAGCGTGTATTAGGGCCCTCAGCAGTGCCGCGTCCTTCTTCACACGGTGTGACATGATGACTGACGCTGGCACGCGCTCGGCCTATTTATCACTTCTTCTTAGGCAGGTACACGTAGTTCACCGGGTCGTCTGGGAAAATGGCCGAACGTACGCGCATCTCTTCAGGCGTGGACTGTTTCAAGTCTATGAGCAGGTAGGCGTGCGGATCACGCGTGGCATCCGCATAAGCCTCCTCCACGAATTTGGGGTTCTCCGGGTATACTTGACGGGCCAGGTGTTTGATCTGAGCGCGATCCCTGGGATTCTTGAAGCACACTATGTAGTGGGCGTTCAGCGATATGTCGCGCTGGCCCCTGCCCTGGTGAAACAGGTTTTGCGTGATGAAGAACACGCTCATGTTGCGGTGGTGCGAGCCCTTGGTGAACAGGTCCGCCACGCCGGGGCCGGCCTCGCGCATCATGTCATCGACGATGACCAGGGCGGGCTCGCTACCGTCATAGTCGTCCAGGTCTGGCAGGCCGGCTACGTAGCGCACGGCAGAGTCCGCACGGCTCTTGCCACCGCCGCCACCGCTGCCATAGTGCCAAGTGATACGGGCGAACCGCGTATCGCACATGCGGTCGGCGTACTCTATGAAGCGAGCCACGAAGTGCGACTTGCCGCTGCCCGAAGGCCCGGCCACGATGGCGGTGAACGGGTGTTTCCACCTCAAGTCCATGGCGTCTACTGACTGCCATGCACCGCCACCTCGGCTCTTAAAACTAAATTCTTTTCTCGCTTTATTTTTTTTTAATATTGAAGGGACTCGGTTATCAACTGCTTAGTGGAAGTTTCCACGCTCTCTCTCGTTTACTGGGTAGCGCGCTTGGAGTGTACGCTCCTCTTGGTTTTCCCTGAGATGACGCAATCGGTATTTCGCCAGGTAGGTAGAGGAGTAGCGGTTCTAGTGATGCCGTCGTATCTTGACTCTCCCGTCTCGCTATTTGCCAGCCATAGGTTTTGCAATCTGGATAGCAGGTCCTCTAGGCATATGCAGATTTCATCGTTTCGCTCCTCGTCCAAGTACAAGCCACAACTGAACGTGGGGCGACCTCCTTTGAACACGTTCATCTTTAACAGTACATTACCGCTGTTGGTAGGGTTCTTCACAGTGTACTGATATCCACCAGCGGACCAGCACAGTGTCGGGGAATCGATAGGCACTTCCTTCCTCTTTACAGTCCACCCATCGAGCTTTTTCTTCTTTGACACACATCCCTGCTGTACTGGCGGTGCGTTGGCGTTCTCATCATTCATTGCGTTCAGCTCCTCTAGGAAGGAGCGGATCGTTTGGTCCACTTCAGCTGCACTGACTCCGTTTCCGTTCATGGTGACGTCTCAAACAACACTGAGGTCGCGCGCGGCTCTGCCTCGGTTTTATACCCAAGTTGCACGCTTCAGCGAACCTTCTAGAAGCTTCCAGAAACGTGAGAGGTAGTCTATCGCTGACGGGGGGGGGGTCAGGTAAATCCTCACGCCAGGCTATGTTGTGAGGTAGGTATATCCTCACACCAGTTGATGTCGGGGGGGGGGGTTGTCAGGTAAATCCTCACGTTTAAGTTAGGTTAATGGGTCACGTGACGGGGGGGGGGTGATTCCTCGCATCCTCACGCCAGGTGCCAGGTTTAAGTTAGGTTCGCAGTGGAATGTAATCGGTAAACAGTTCCCGGAACCGCTGATGAGTAAACAGCCCCGGGTGGTCACGTAGGCCCTAGCACGCGCCTCGACACGTGACTCTGCGAAGCCGCTCACGGGGGGGGGGGATTCCTCGCATCCTCACGCCAGGTGCCAGGTTTAAGTTAGGTTCGCAGTGGAATGTAATCGGTAAACAGTTCCCGGAACCGCTGATGAGTAAACAGCCCCGGGTGGTCACGTAGGCCCTAGCACGCGCCTCGACACGTGACTCTGCGAAGCCGCTCATGGGGGGGGGGGACTTGCATCCTCACCGCTCCTTTGCTAGTTTTGAACCATCGTGAGGGGTCTGGAAAACAGCCAAGATCCCATGAGGAAAACGCGTTTAAAAATTAATAGCGGTCTTGTTTAACGGTGGATTCTCAATTTTCTTTAAGGGATGGTTTACTTAAGCTGCCGCCTGACATGTGGTGAAATTTCATCAAAATCGGCCGGTAAACAGCTGAGATCCCATAAGGAAAACGCGTTTAAAAATTAATAGCGGGCCCGTTTAACGGTTGATTTTCAATCTTCTTTAAGGGATGGTTTACTTAGGCCGTCGCCCGACATGTGGTGAAGTTTCGTCAAAATCGGCCGGTAAACAGCTGAGATCCCATAAGGAAAACGCGTTTAGAAATTAATAGCGGCCTTGTTTAATGGCGGATCTATGGGGTTCCTACGTCATTCGCTTCCTCTAGGATAGGCCTACACTCTGGAAAAAGTCCCGTGGGAATCGGTGGGTAAATAGGCTAGTTATTAATTTTCGAAAGTTTTTTCCTCATCACGAAAAGTGCTGCAGACGACCGGGGGGGGGGGATTCCTCGCATCCTCACGCCAGGTGCCAGGTTTAAGTTAGGTTAATGGGTCACGTGACGGGGGGGGGGTGATTCCTCGCATCCTCACGCCAGGTGCCAGGTTTAAGTTAGGTTAATGGGTCACGTGACGGGGGGGGGGAGGGTGATTCCTCGCATCCTCACGCCAGGTGCCAGGTTTAAGTTAGGTTATTGGGTCACGTGACGGGGGGGGGATTCCTCGCATCCTCACGCCAGGTGCCAGGTTTAAGTTAGGTTAATGGGTCACGTGACGGGGGGGGGGTGATTCCTCGCATCCTCACGCTAGGTGCCAGGTTTAAGTTAGGTTAATGGGTCACGTGACGGGGGGGGGGTGATTCCTCGCATCCTCACGCCAGGTGCCAGGTTTAAGTTAGGTTATTGGGTCACGTGACGTGGGGGGGGGTGATTCCTCGCATCCTCACGCCAGGTGCCAGGTTTAAGTTAGGTTAATGGGTCACGTGACGGGGGGGGGGAGTCCCTCGGGCGTGCCCTCGGGGGTGACCTTGGGGGTCAAGGTCAAGGTCATCCGGGGGGGGGGGGATTCCTCGCATCCTCACTTCTGTGCTGGGGTTGAATCGGCCATTGCCCCCTACTGTCATAAATGTCGCTTTACACGTTTATACCAAATTTCATCAAAATCGGATAATTTTTACGAGAGTTATCGTGCTCACGGACACATATATATATATATAAATAAATATATATATATATATATAATATATATATATATATATATATATATATATATATATATATATATATACAGTTTCGAACGAAAGGTTTTTTTGTGGGGTCTGGGGACCTCAAAACGAAAAGTTATCATGGTCCCGGGCATAGGTCTTACCACTCCGACTACGGTAATAGCTTCTTCCCTATAGGGGAAATTCCCTAATAATAAATTACTTCATACATTTTACTGTTAAACTAAGAACTAACAGTAATTGCAAAATTTTAGTAAGTAATAAGCCACCAATATAAATTGTGCATTATTATGGTGTGTATACTTATTTAAAACACCCTTATCTCATAAAAGCGGCACACTCAGCGAATTTCCAATATTTATATTTATAACATCAAGCAACTTATCATGTTTCATAAAAAAGTAGGGGGCAATGGCCGATTAAAAACCAGCAAAATCCTAAGCGCTCCGCAACGGAGCAACCCCCCCCCGTCACGTGACCCATTAACCTAACTTAATCCTACCAAGTCAAACCCCCCCACAAACCCCCCCCCGACGCCCCCCCGGTCGTCCGCGACACTTTTCGTGATGACCTTGAACATGAGGAAAAAACTTTCGAAAATTACCCACCGATTCCCACGGGACTTTTTCCAGAGTGTAGGCCTATCCCAGAGGAAGCGAATGACGAAAGAACCCCATAGATCCGCCATCAAACAAGGCCGCTATTAATTTATAACCGCGTTTTCCTTATGGGATCTCAGCTGTTTACCGACCGATTTTGACGAAACCTCACCACATGTCGGGCCGTGGTCTAAGTAAACCATCGCTCAAAGAAAATTGAAAATCCACCGTTAAACGGGCTCGCGGCTCCGCGACGTCACGTGTTGAGGTGCGTGCCAGGGCCTACGTGACCGCCCGGGGCAGTTTACTCATCAGCGGTTCAAGGAAATGTTTACCGCTTACATTACACTGCGAAGCATCTAGAAGCTTCTAGAACGTCGTGGACCGTCCCAGGCTGTTTACTCATTAGCGATAATTGCTGCGATTTCGAGAATTGTTCACCGCCTTCTACTGTACGGTACGTAGCTATGTTACTTAAGTGATTGTCATCGCTTCCTTCATTCAGTTTGTGTTTGGAGCTCAGTGTGTGTGTAGATGTTCTACTTCAGTGCTGTGTTAGTCTTTACTGCACCATATTCCGAGATTGTTAAACGTAAGTATATGTAGCTCTTATAAGTTGTAGCGTGGAAGACTATTACATTCCCCTTTATAGTAAGATTCTCATGTAAGGTATGATCGTTCAGCAATTTTGAAGTCATAATGTGCAAAGAGAGGTCTGGCTCGTTAATAGAAGTTGAATAATTTTCATTACGTTTTAGGGAAAACGATTCGTTATTGCTATAGAACAATTTACACGTTACTTTCAATTTCTTGGAGGAAACCAGTGTACTAACATAAAACGAGGAAACCTGTGTACCTGTGTACCTGCGTTAGACGTGTCATGGTTTCAACTCCGATATATTATGCATCTGTCTAAAGCTTCCGATCTCTTACTTACTTTTGTTTTCTTTTTTTTTTTTTTTGCTAAAACCAATTTAATAAACGAGGAAACCCGTATACTAACATTAGATTTGCCATGGTCTTGACTCTTGTCTACCACGCACAAAGTATGTGTTATGTTACCAATGAAGTGTTCTCGTTGCGTTTAATTTGTAAATGTAAGAGACCTATCATATTCATTGTTGCAGATGAACAACCAATACCTGTGCGAGGTCTGCGGCCAAGCCTTCAGCCTGCTCAGAAACCTGAGGCGACACGTGGAGTCCGCCCACAATGCCAGGCGTCAAGACTGCCACGTCTGCGGTAGGCGCTTCACAAGAGGCGACATCCTCCGCCGCCACGTCGTCACGGTTCACGGACCACACGCCGCGGCGGAGCCTCGACCGCAACGAGCGGACCATGCCTGCCGACTGTGCCCGGCCATCTTCACCAGCCTGGAGGACGTGCGCCGCCACATGCAAGCGGCTCACTCCAAGATGCCAGCAGCAGCTCCTTCCTCCTCCTCCTCGAGCCCCGATCGCCACGTGGAGTGCGACCGATGCGGTAGACGCTTCAACCAAGACCTGGAACTGAGACGACACTTCCGGACCGTCCATCCTCCTACGTTCCGTTGCGCCTATTGCGACCGCGAGTTCCCCGTCGCTTCAACCGTGACCAACACGAGTCTCACAACTGCCCTGTTGTGAGGAACCTGGCTCAAGAACCATCCGAGCTCCGCTGCGCGTACTGCGACAAGGGGTTTACTCGCCACTTCAACCGCGACCATCACCAGGGTTACAACTGCCCTGTTGTGAGGGACCTGAATCAGGTTAACTAGGACCTGTAGGTCACCTGATCCAAGACCGACTGCCTAGGTTGTCCTCTCCTCCTCTTCCTCACAACAACCAGTCACCGCGCAAAGGAGCCTGTGCCGAGCCCCGACCGCGCCAAGTGCCTAGCGCCGAGCCACGACCAGAACCGAGCACCGAGCCACTGCCAGGGCCCAGCACCGAGCCCCAGCCCCGCCCAGGACCTAGTGCCGAGTCTCGGACCATCGACGACGAGATGGAGGGTGGCGGCCGCCCCGTATTCCAGCTCGTACATCGGGCCTTTCGGAGCCGTCTCCTCACCTACCGCCTGGCCCGGCCGTTAGACGCCTAGCTGACCGTCGAGGATTCGCTGACCTTGTTGTTTGACGAGGTTCTGGACCTGATGGAGAACGTCATGTCCCAAGATCCGAGCATCAAGGCGAACATCCTGCAGCGTATACGCCGGACATCATCGCCCGCTACGACTGGACCGGTTTGCGCTTCCCCGTGACGCTCAAGGACATCAAGACCTTTGAGGGCAAGAACAACATCAGCGTAAACGTCTACGGGATCGAGCGCGCAATGGTGGGAAGACGCCCTGACGGAACCCCCAAGTTCATGGATAGGGCCTACTCCTTGAAGATCTGCAAGCGAGAACTTGAAGACCACAGGGACCTGCTGTACATGACCACCGATAGGGACAGCCACTACGCATACATCGCGGACCTGAGTCGACTGGTCCGTCACCAGCTCACTGACCACGGGCATAGGATCTACGTCTGTAAGCGGGGCTTCGCTTACTTCGACAACTGACCCAGCAAGATAGGGTTGACGGGCGCCCAGCGCCTCGAGCAGCACAGGCGTTACTGCTACGCCAAGGCTCCCCTTCGCCTGGACTTGCCGAAGAAGCAGCAGATCCGCTTCACCCATGCAGAGTACACTAGGCGGGAGAGGTTCTGCATCTACGCGGACTTCGAGTGTGCTCTGCAGCCCGTCGCTGTTGACCCGGTGGAAGCGCCGCCCGGCACGACGCCCCTGTGTATGCACGTCCCGTACGCCTTCGCCTACCAGATCGTGGATTCACTCGGCCTGGAGGAGTTTGAGCCGCGGGTATACTTCGGAGCTGACGCGTCCAAGGTCTTCATGGATCGGCTCTAGATGGACGTGTTGAGCCTGTGGGAGTTCCTGGTCAGCACAAGAGCTCTGCACCCTTCTCTGACCCGACAGGAAATGGACGAGTACCTCGCAGCGACCCGCTGCTACCTCTGTGGCAAGGAGTTCACCGAGCTGGACATCAAGGTGCGGGACCACAACCACGCCCCGCCTTACGAGTACCGCGGGGCGGCTCACCGCTCATGCAATCTGCGGTACAGGGAGCAGCGGGTCATCAACTGCTACTTCCATAACCTGTCCAACTACGACTCCCACTTCGTAGTGCGGGAGCTGGCCATCGACCCCGGCGATGTGGACGTGTTGGCGCACACCGAAGAGCACTACATCGCCTTTACCAAGCGGTTTCGCTTTGGCCAGCCCGTGGACAACCAAAGACAGAGCAGTTTCGCGGTGCGGTTCCTCGACACCTACAGGTTCTTGTCCATGAGCCTGGCCAGCCTGGCAGCAGGACTGCCCACTGACAAGATGCGTGAGACCAGGAAGCGGTTCCCCGACGACCGGCTGTTCAACCTGGTGCGCAGGAAGGGCGTGTTCCCCTACGACTATGTTACATCGTACGAAACGCTGTACAGGACCAGAGAGCTACCGCCAAAGAAGGCGTTTAGGAACACTATGACCCTGGAGGACGTCAAGGACGAGGACTACCAACACGCCCTCAACGTGTGGTGAGCCTTCGAGTGTCGCCACCTCAAGGACTACGCCGACACGTACCTGCGCTGCGACATCGCCCTCCTCACCGACGTCTTCGAGCAGTTCCGTGACACCTCTTTGGCTGAGTACGGACTGGACCCCGACCACTACTACACCTTGCCATCCTACGCTTGGGACGTCATGTTGAAGACCTGCGACGTGGAGCTGGACACACTGCAGGATTTCGACATGTACCTGTTCGTGGAGCAGGGGATCCGAGGAGGGATCTCTCAGGCCGTCACCCGCTACGCCAAGGCCAACCACGACAGGTGCCCGAACTACCGCCCAGACGAACCGACACGCCACCTACTGTACCTGGACGCCAACAACCTCTACGGCTGGGCCATGTCCCAGTACCTGCCCACCGGAGACTTCCAGTGGCTCAGCCGTGAGGAGATCGACTCCTTGGACATTGGCGCGCTGGATGCCGAAGCGGAACGGGGTTGCATCCTCGAAGTGGACCTCCGCTACCCCGCCCACATCCACGACCTGCACAAGGACCTCCCTTACTGCTGCGAGGCCAAGCGTCCGCCGACAGTGAAATACCCCAAACTGATGACCACCCTGGACGACAAGGCGCTCTACATATGCCATTACAGGGTCTTGCAGCAGGCGCTGAAACACGGACTAGAGCTTGCGGCTGTGCACAGGGCGATCTCGTTTCGTCAGTCTCGGTGGCTAGAGCCCTACATCCTCATGAACACCAAGCTGCGGAAGAAAGCCGAGACCAAGTTCGAGCAAGACTTTTTCAAGTTAATGAATAACGCGGTCTTTGGCAAAACCATCGAAAACGTCCGCAACTGCCTGAACGTCAAGCTGGTTTGCACTCCGGAGAAGTTCTCCAAGTACGTGGCCAAGTCCAATTTCCTTGACCGCTTGTATTACACAGAGGATGTATCTCTGGTGCACCTCGCCAGGGTCAAAATCGTCCTGGAAAAGCCCATCTACATCGGCATGTCTGTCCTGGAGCTGAGCAAGTGGCTCATGTACGAGTTACTGCGGAAGATAAAGGACCGCTACGGTGACTGCTTAAATGTAGACTACATGGACACTGACAGCTTCGTGTTCGACATCCTATCCCGGGACATCTACAGGGAGATGATGGAGCACTTGGACGACTTCGTTACTAGCGCCTACCCGAGGTCCCACCTCTGCTACAGCCCCGCCAACGCCAAGGTGATTGGCAAGTTCAAGGACGAGTGTAACGGCCGATCCTTGTTCGAGTACCTCGGCCTGCGCTCGAAGCTCTACTTCATGGACGTGTAGGACGAAGACAACGGATCCAAGGCGATCAAGCGAGCCAAAGAGTCGCCAAGGGGGTTGTTAAAAACGTCCTAACCCCCGACGACTACAGGGAATGTCTGTTCGACGGGGTGTTGAAAACCACCGTCAACACCCGTTTCTAGTCGTACCTGCACCATGTCTTCACCGTGCAAGTAGAAAAGCTATCCTTGAACCCGGCCGATGATAAACGCTACACTTTGGCCGATGGTATCCACACCTTACCTTGGGGGCATAAGGACATCCCACCACTATCCGTAGCAAGAAAGCGAGGCAATCCCGAGGAGGAGCAGCAAAGCGGGCCTATGGAGGTGGACAAGGAGGAGGACATGGACGAAGAGTTCCCGGTGTAGATTTAAGTGTGAATAGAACTAGGTTAATTTGTAAATATAACTAAGTATATTTTGTACATAGTATTCGTAAGCAAATACAGTCAAACAGTTTAGTTTACAGCATAGATCTGTGTTGTTACTACCCCTTGCATTTCCCCGACATTATTTTCCAAATGTACATAAATCTACTTTTCAAAAGATTTTTCTAATGTAAATCAAATTTGTCGGAACTACTTTTAAAATTAACCTTTTATGAAATTGCAAAATTATCATGTTTTGAAAATTTGATATTCTTTCTTAAATAATAAAGAGAAGGGCAAGTGATAACATTTATTGAAACACAATAAGAATATACACACAAACATATTACAATCAAGAACTCAAAAGGTATTTACAAAAAAAAAAAAAAAAATAGTCTTAAGCGAAGATGGAGTCGAAGAGCTGCACGTAATCGTCGAGTGGCATACCGAGGACCGCCCGACAGTACAGGTAGGTGAGGCAGTAGTGGCCATAAACAGAAGTACCGTAGCCCTGGAGTCGATACCTTTTGTAGAGACCGCCACGTAGCACAGTCCAGGGATTGCCACCAGGCGCTCCTCAATCTGAGTGGTTTTCATCGCGGGCGGAAGCAGTCCCCGCCGGTTGTGTGACACCTTCATTACTACCAGTTGCACACTTTATCACCACCGGCTTCACTGTATGTGTCAAACCAGTTACTCTGGGGACTCCTGAATAACGGTCCACTCAAAGGTTTTCCAATCGCGTTATGATGTTCATAATCATAATGTACATTTCATAGTCTTTACTTTCATCCAAATATAAGTTGCAACCATGTGTATGCTGACCTCTATGATATAACTGGATGATCAAGAACACATTACCCTGATTGGCGGGATTTTGTACTGTAGGTTGATAACCGGAATCGACCCAACTGACAGTCGATGGTGACTCGTTCGAATATTTTTCCACAAGCCCCAAGTCTTCAGGTAGTTCCGGGGGATTGACACTTCTACTGTTGTCGTTTATGCAACTGCTATGAATACATGTGCTGACTTTCTGCGGACCTCTTCCTGCCAAGATTTGTTTGCACGATCTCGGTTGTGAGGAACGATTGTTTCTTCCCTTTTTTCTAACACCGAGGTGGTGCTGACGATGATGGAGACGAAGTCCATATCGCGACGTGAACGACTCCTCACAGTATGGACATTTCCTGGTCGCCAGCTTCGATGGTGTGGCGACTGACCGTTTCAGTGATGGTGCTGTAGCCTTCCATCGCTTCCAACTCCTTCAACAACGTCTGGACTGATTCATCCACTTCGATTGCACTAGCCATGTTTGTGTTTACTCTGCAACATCACTAGACAAACTGAAGGTGCGCGTCTGCATTTATATTTACAAAATCCATCTCAAGAAGTGTTTCTTTAATTCGACCAATCATAGGGCAGAACGTCTAATTTTAGCCACTCAGAGGGCAGGATATTTCACCAATCACAGTACCCGCATTTGCTTACACTATCTAGGGTAGGTCAAGAGTCAGCAGACAAGTGCACGCAGATTTAAGATAGGTTTGAGGATGCATAAACGTCGCGCAAAGCGATGACAATCTCTGAAGTAACAAAGCTACGTACCGTACAGTAGAAGGCGGTGGACAATTCTCGAAATCGCGGCAATTATCGCTAATGAGTAAACAGCCTGAGGCAGTCACGTAGGCACGGGGAGATGACGTCACCGCGGTCCACGACTACACTATTTAAGGTAGGCCAATGCGTGCGGGCGTGCATGCGTGCAGGTTTTAATTAGGTTTACAGACGCAGGTTTAGGTTAGGTTTACAGACGCAGGTTTAAGTTAGGTTTGGTCCCGCACCTTGAAACACAATGTAGTGAGCATGCGACCTTCTAGAAGCTTCTAGAATTTTCTAGAACGTCGTGGACTGCGGTGACGTCATCCCCATGCCTACGTGACCGCCCGGAGCTGTTTACTCATCAGCGGTTCCGGGAACTGTTTACCGCTTCCATTACACTGCGAAGCTTCTAGAATGTTCTAGAACGTCGCGGTCCGCGGTGACATCATCCCCCGTGCCTACGTGTTCATCATAGTGTGTTTTCGTTACGGTACGTACAGTTAGGTTTAACAATGCGTGTGCGTGAGCGTGCGTGTTCGTGAGCGTGCGTGTGCGTGCGTGAGCGTGCGCGTGCGTGAGCGTGCGTGAGCGTGCGTGCGTGTGCGTGTGTGTCAGGTGCAAGCCGGGCCCGCACGAT
This sequence comes from Allygus modestus, assembly GCA_963675035.1. Lineage (NCBI taxonomy): Eukaryota > Metazoa > Arthropoda > Insecta > Hemiptera > Cicadellidae > Allygus > Allygus modestus. The sequence continues at coordinate 147,326,087 of OY776112.1, read as the reverse complement.
GTTTATGCATCCTCAAACCTAACTTAAACCTGCGTCGTTAAACCTAACTTAAACCTGCGTCTGTAAACCTAACATAGACCTGCGTGCACTTGTCTGCAGACTCCAGCCTTGCACCTGACACACGCACACGCACGCACGCTCACGCAAGAACACGCACGCGCACGCACACTCACGCGCACACACACGCACGCGCACGCACACGCACGCTCACGCACACGCACACGCACGCTCACGCACACGTATTGTTAAACCTAACTGTACGTACCATAACGAAAACACACTATGATGAACACGTAGGTGCGGGGGATGATGTCACCGCGGTCCGTGACGTTCTAGAACATTCTAGAAGCTTCGCAGTGTAATGGAAGCGGTAAACAGTTCCCGGAACCGCTGATGAGTAAACAGCTCCGGGCGGTCACGTAGGCATGGGGATGACGTCACCGCAGTCCACGACGTTCTAGAAAATTCTAGAAGCATGCTCACTACATTGTGTTTCAAGGTGCGGGATCAAACCTAACTTAAACCTCCGTCTGTAAACCTAACTAAAACCTGCACGCACGCACGCACGCACGCATTGGCCTACCTTAAATAGTGTAGTCGTGGACCACGGTGACGTCATCTCCCCGTGCCTACGTGACCGCCCCAGGCTGTTTACTCATTAGCGATAATTACCACGATTTCGAGAATTGTCCACCGCCTTCTACTGTAAGGTACGTAGCTTTGTTACTTCAGTGATTGTTATCGATACGTGCGACGTTTATGCATCCTCAAACCTAACTTAAACCTGCGTGCACTTGTCTGCTGACTCTTGACCACCCTAGATAGTGTAAGCAAATGCGGGTACTGTGATTGGTGGAAATATCCTGCTCTCTGAGTGGCTAAAATTAGACGTTCTGCCCTATGATTGGTCGAATTAAAGAAACACTTCTTGAGATGGATTTTGTGAATATAAATGCAGACGTGCACCTTCAGTTTGTCTAGTGATGTTGCATAGTAAACACAAACATGGCTAGTTCAATCGAAGTGGATGAATCAGTCCAGACGTTGTTGAAGGAGTTGGAAGCGATGGAAGGCTACAGCACCATGTCCTTTTCTCCACGAAGTCCTGAACAACCAACGCCAGCACCATCACTGAAACGGTCAGTCGCCACACCATCGAAGCTGGCGACCTGGAAATGTCCATACTGCGAGGAGTCGTTCACGTCGTGAGATGGACTTCGTCTCCATCATCGTCAGCACCATCTCGGTGTTAGAAAGAAGCGAAGAAACAATCGTTCCTCACAACCGAGATCGTGCAAAAAAATCTCGGCAGGAAGAGGTCCGCAGAAAGTCAGCACATGTATTCATAGCAGTTGCATAAACGACAACAGTAGAAGTGTCAATCCCCCGGAACTACCTGAAGACTTGGGGCTTGTGGAAAAAGATTCGAACGAGTCACCACCGACTGTCAGTTGGGTCGATTCCGGTTATCAACATACAGTACAAAATCCCGCCAATCAGGGTAATGTGTTGTTGATCATCCAGTAACATCATAGAGGTCAGCATACACGTGGTTGCAACGTATATTTGGATGAAAGTAAAGACTATGAAATCTACATTATGATTATGAACATCATAACGCGATTGGAAAACCTTTGGGTGGACCGTTATTCAGGAGTCCCCTGAGTCACTGGTTTGACACATACAGTGAAGCCGGTGGTGATAAAGTGTGCAACTAGTAGTAATGAAGGTGTCACACAACCGGCGGGCACTGCTTCCGCCCGCGATGAAAACCACTCAGATTGAGGAGCGCCTGGTGGCAATCCCTGGACTGTGCTAATTGGCGGTCTCTACAAAAGGTATCGACTCCAGGGCTACGGTACTTCTGTTTATTGCCACTACTGCCTCACCTACCTGTACTGTCGGGCGGTCCTCGGTATGCCACTCGACGATTACGTGCAGCTCTTCGACTCCATCTTCGCTTAAGACTATTTTTTTTTTTTTTTTGTAAATACCTTTTGAGTTCTTGATTGTAATATGTTTGTGTGTATATTCTTATTGTGTTTCAATAAATGTTTTCACTTGTCCTTCTCTTTATTATTTAAGAAAGAATATCAAATTTTGAAAACATGATAATTTTGCAATTTTATAAAAGGTTAATTTTGAAAGTAGTTTCGACAAATTTGATTTACATTAGAAAAATCTTTTGAAAAGTAGATTTTTGTACATTTGGAAAGTAAATGTCGGGGAAATGCAAGGGGTAGTAACAACACAGATGTATGCTGTAAACTAAACTGTTTGACTGTATTTGCTTACGAATACTGGGTACAAAATATACTTAGTTATATTTACAAAATAAACCTATGTCTATTTACACTTAAATCTACACCGGGAACTCTTCGTCCATGTCCTCCTCCTCGTCCACCATCATAGGCCCGCTTTGCTGCTCCTCCTCGGGATTGCCTCGCCTTCTTGCTACGGACAGTGGTGGGATGTCCTTATGCCCCCAAGGTAAGGTGTGGATACCATCGGCCAAGATGTAGCGTTTATCATCGGCCGGGTTCAAGGATAGCTTTTCTACTTGTACGGTGAAGACACGGTGCAGGTACGACTGGAAACGGGTGTTGACGGTGGTTTTCAACACCCCGTCGAACAGACATTCCCTGTAGTCGTCGGGGGTTAGGACGTTTTTAACAACCCCCTTGGCGACTCCCTTGGCTCGCTTGATCGCCTTGGATCCGTTGTCTTCGTCCTCAACGTCCATGAAGTAGAGCTTCGAGCGCAGGCCGATATACTCGAACAAGGATCTCCGTTACACTCGTCCTTGAACTTGCCAATCACCTTGGTTTTGGCGGGGCTGTAGCAGGGTTTGGACCTCGGGTAGGCGCTGGTATCGAAGTCGTCCAAGTGCTCCATCATTTCCCTGTAGATGTCCCGGGATAGGATGTCGAACACGAAGCTGTCAGTGTCCATGTAGTCTACGTTTAGCGGTCACCGTAGCGGTCCTTCATCTTCCGCAGAAACTCGTACATGAGCCACTTGCTCAGCTCCAGGACAGACATGCCGATGTAGATGGGCTTTTCCAGGACGATTTTGACCCTGCCGAGGTGCACGAGAGCTACGTCCTCCATGTAATACGTGTGGTCCAGGAAATTGGACTTGGCCACGTACTTGGAAAACTTCTCCAGAGTGCAAACCAGCTTGACGTTCAGGCGCTTGCGGACGTTCTCGATGGTTTTGCCAAAGACCGCATTATTAATTAACTTGAAAAAGTCTTGCTCGAACTTGGTCTTGGCCTTCTTTTGCAGCTCGGTTTTCATGAGGATGTAGGGCTCTAGCCACCGAGACTGACGAAACGAGATCGCCCTGTGCACAGCCGCAAGCTCCAGTCCGTTGTTCAGCGCCTGCTGCAAGACCCTGTAATGACAGATGTAGTGCGCCTTGTCGTCCAGGGTGGTCATCATTTTGGGGTAACTCCCTGTCGGCGGACGCTTGGTCTCGCAGCAGTAAGGGAGGTCCTTGTGCAGGTCGTGGAGGTGGGCGGGGTAGCGGAGGTCCACTTATAGGATGTAACCCCGTTCCGCTTCGGCATCCAGCGCTAATGTCCAAGGAGTCGATCTCCTCACGGCTGAGCCACTGGAAGTCTGCGGTGGGCAGGTACTGGGACATGGCCCAGCCGTAGAGGTTGTTGGCGTCCAGGTACAGTAGGTGGCGTGTCGGTTCGTCTGGGCGATAGTCCGGGCACCTGTCGTGGTTGGCCTTGGCGTAGCGGGTGACGGCCTGAGAGATCCCTCCTCGGATCCCCTGCTCCACGAACAGGTACATGTCGAAATCCTGCAGTGTGTCCAGCTCCACGTCGCAGGTCTTCAACATGACGTCCCAAGCGTAGGACTGCAGGGTGTAGTAGTGGGCGGGGTCCAGTCCGTACTCAGCCAAAGAGGTGTCACGGAACTGCTCGAAGACGTCGGTGAGGAGGGCGATGTCGCAGGGCAGGTACGTGTCGGTGTAGTCCTTGAGGTGGCGACACTCGAAGGCTCGCCACACGTTGAGGGCGTGTTGGTAGTCCTCGTCCTTGACGTCCTCCAGGGTCATGGTGTTCCCAAACGCCTTCTTTGGCGGTAGCTCACTGGTCCTGTACAGCGTTTCGTACGATGTAACATAGTCGTAGGGGAACACGCCCTTCCTGTGCACCAGGTTGAACAGCCGGTCGTCGGGGAACCGCTTCCTGGTCTCACGCATCTTGTCAGTGGGCAGTCCTGCTGCCAGGCTGGCCAGGCTCATGAACAAGAACCTGTAGGTGTCGAGGAACCGCACCGCGAAACTGCTCTGTCTTTGGTTGTCCACGGGCTGGCCAAAGCGAAACCGCTTGGTAAAGGCGATGTAGTGCTCTTCGGTGTGCGCCAACACGTCCACATCGCCGGGGTCGATGGCCAGCTCCCGCACTACGAAGTGGGAGTCGTAGTTGGACAGGTTATGGAAGTAGCAGTTGATGACCCGCTGCTCCCTGTACCGCAGATTGCATGAGCGGTGCGCCGCCCCGCGGTACTCGTAAGGCGGGGCGTGGTTGTGGTCCCGCACCTTGATGTCCAGCTCGGTGAACTCCTTGCCACAGAGGTAGCAGCGGGTCGCTGCGAGGTACTCGTCCATTTCCTGTCGGGTCAGAGAAGGGTGCAGAGCTCTTGTGCTGACCAGGAACTCCCACAGGCTCAACACGTCCATCTAGAGCCGATCCATGAAGACCTTGGACGCGTCAGCTCCGAAGTATACCCGCGGCTCAAACTCCTCCAGGCCGAGTGAATCCACGATCTGGTAGGCGAAGGCGTACGGGACGTGCATACACAGGGGCGTCGTGCCGGGCGGCGCTTCCACCGGGTCAACAGCGACGGGCTGCAGAGCACACTCGAAGTCCGCGTAGATGCAGAACCTCTCCCGCCTAGTGTACTCTGGATGGGTGAAGCGGATCTGCTGCTTCTTTGGCAAGTCCAGGAGAAGGGGAGCCTTGGCGTAGCAGTAACGCCTGTGCTGCTCGAGGCGCTGGGCGCCCGTCAACCCTAGCTTGCTGGGTCAGTTGTCGAAGTAAGCGAAGCACCGCTTACAGACGTAGATCCTATGCCCGTGGTCAGTGAGCTGGCGACGGACCAGTCGACTCAGGTCCACGATGTATGCGTAGTGGCTATCCCCGTCGGTGGTCACGTACAGCAGGTCCCTGTGGTCCTCAAGCTCTCGCTTGCAGATCTTCAAGGGGTAGGACCTATCCATGAACTTGGGGGTTCCGTCAGGGCGTCTTCCCACCATCGCGCGCTCGATCCCGTAGACGTTTACGCTGATGTTGTTCTTGCCCTCAAAGGTCTTGATGTCCTTGAGCGTCACGGGGAAGCGCAAACCGGTCCAGTCGTAGCGGGCGATGATGTCCGGCGTATACGCTGCGGTTCTCTCCGCGTGTTGCGCGACGAACTTGGCCAGGATAGCGTACATGAAGCACATGTCATCGGCGTTTAGCACATTGACAACAGCGCGCGTGTCTGCAATAGCCCTTGGCAGCTGGAGATACACTCTGCCCCCAAGTGGCGTGTCCTCGTTCACGCGGATCTCCAGGTCCCGTATACGCAGGTATGTCCAGCCGCTGCCTACCAGTTCGCACTGGTCCTTCTTCTTCACGATCGTCTCGAACGTCGCGGAGAGGAAGGCCTCCAAGTCAGAGGCCTCGGTCAGTGGGACGTTCTTCCTGTTGAAGGAGCGCAGGCAGGTGGCCCCGTGAAGGTTGGAGAACTCACATTCCAGGACCATGTTCGCCTTGATGCTCGGATGTTGGGTCATGACATTCTCCATCAGGTCCAGAACCTCGTCAAACAACAAGGTCAGCGCATCCTCGACGGTCAGCAAGGCATCTAATGGCCGGGCCAGGTGGTAGGTGAGGAGACGGCTCCGAAAGGCCCGATGTACGAGCTGGAACACGGGGCGGCCACCACCCTCCATCTCGTCGTCGATGGTCCGAGGCTCGGCGCTAGGTCCTGGGTGGGGCTGGGGCTCGGTGCTGGGCCCTGGCTGTGGCTCGGTGCTCGGTCCTGGTCGGGGCTTGGCGCTAGGCACTTGGCACGGTTGGGGCTCGGCGCTGGCTTCTTGGCGCGGTGACTGGTTGTTGTGAGGAAGAGGAGGAGAGGACAACCTAGGCAGTCGGTCTTGGATCAGGTCCCTCACAACAGGGCAGTTGTAACCCTGGTGATGGTCGCGGTTGAAGCGGCGAGTAAACCCCTTGTCGCAGTACGCGCAGCGGAGCTCGGATGGTTCTTGAGCCAGGTTCCTCACAACAGGGCAGTTGTGAGACTCGTGTTGGTCACAGTTGAAGCGACGGGGAAACTCGCGGTCGCAGTAGGCGCAACGGAACGTGGGAGAATGGACAGTCCGGACGTGTCGTCTCAGTTCCAGGTCTCGGTTGAAGCGTATACCGCATCTGTCGCACTCCACGTGGCGATCGGGGCTCGAGGAGGATGAGGAAGGAGCTGCTGCTGGCATCTTGGAGTGAGCCGCTTGCATGTGGCGGCGCACGTTCTCCAGGCTGGTGAAGATGGCCGGGCACAGTCGGCAGGCATAGTCCGCTCGTTGCGGTTGAGGCTCCACCGCGGCGTGTGGTCCGTGAACCGTGACGACGTGGCGGCGGAGGATGTCGCCTCTTGTGAAGCGCCTACCGCAGACGTGGCAGTCGTCTGGCGTTGTGGGCGGACTCCACGTGTCGCCTCAGGTTTCTGAGCAGGCTGAAGGCTCGGCCGCAGACCTCGCACAGGTGTTGGTTGTTCATCTGCAACAATGAATATGATAGGTCTCTTACATTTACAAATTAAATGCAACGAGAACACTTCATTGGTAACATAACACATACTTTGTGCGTGGTAGACAAGAGTCAAGACCATGGCAAATCTAATGTTAGTATACGGGTTTCCTCGGTTATTAAATTGGTTTTAGCAAAGAAAAAAAAGAAAAGAAAACAAAAGTAAGTAAGAGAACGGAAGCTTTAGACTGATGCATAATATATCGGAGTTGAAACCATGACACGTCTAACATTAGTACACAGGTTTCCTCGTTTTATGTTACTACACTGGTTTCCTCCAAGAAATTGAAAGTAACGTGTAAATTGTTCTATAGCAATAACGAATCGTTTTCCCTAAAACGTAATGAAAATTATTCAACTTCTATTAACGAGCCAGACCTCTCTTTGCACATTATGACTTCAAAATTGCTGAACGATCATACCTTACATGAGAATCTTACTATAAAGGGGAATGTAATAGTCTTCCACGCTACAACTTATAAGAGCTACATATACTTACGTTTAACAATCTCGGAATATGGTGCAGTAAAGACTAACACAGCACTGAAGTAGAACATCTACACACACACTGAGCTCCAAACACAAACTGAATGAAGGAAGCGATGACAATCACTTAAGTAACATAGCTACGTACCGTACAGTAGAAGGCGGTGAACAATTCTCGAAATGAGCAATTATCGCTAATGAGTAAACAGCCTGGGACGGTCCACGACGTTCTAGAAGTTTCTAGATGCTTCGCAGTGTAATGTAAGCGGTAAACATTTCCCGGAACCGCTGATGAGTAAACTGCCCCGGGCGGTCACGTAGGCCCTGGCACGCGCCTCGACACGTGACGTCGCGGAGCCGCTCACAGGTTGGTTTGGTCAAGCCGGCACACAACATGTAGTGAAGTCACATCAACTTTGGTCGGCAAACAGCCAAGATCCCATAAGGAAAACGCGTTTGAAAATTAATAGCGGGCCCATTTAACGGTGTATTTTCAATTTTCTTTAAGCGATGATTTACTTAGGCCACCGCCCGACACGTGGTGAGGTTTCGTCAAAATCGGTCGGTAAACAGCTGAGATCCCATAAGGAAAGCACGTTTAAAAATTAATAGCGGGCCCGTTTAACGGTGGATTTTCAATTTTCTTTGAGCGATGGTTTACTTAGGCCACGGCCCGACATGTGGTGAGATTTCGTCAAAATCGGTTGGTAAACAGCTGAGATCCCATAAGGAAAACGCGGTTTTAAATTAATAGCGGCCTTGTTTGATGACGGATCTATGGGGTTCTTTCGTCATTCGCTTCCTCTGGGATAGGCCTATACTCTGGAAAAAGTCCCGTGGGAATCGGTGGGTAAATAGGCTAGTTATTAATTTTCGAAAGTTTTTCCTCATGTTCAAGGTCATCACGAAATGTGTCGTGGACGACCGGGGGGGGGGTGTTGGGGGGCGTCGGGGAGGGGCGTCCGGGGGGGAGCGTTGGGGGGGGGGGCGTTGGGTGGGGGGGTTTGACTTGGTAGGTTTAAGTTAGGTTAATGGTTCACGTGACGGGGGGTGTTGCTCCGCTGCGGAGCGCTTAGGATTTTGCTGGTTTTGAATCGGTCATTGCCCCCTACTTAAAAATACATTTATAAATAAGTTTTATATAACATTTTATTTATCTTCCCTAAGAATAACATCGGGGCTGAATTCACATGTTTGCTGCAACGAGGAAGATAATAAATGTGTTGTTATGCAATATATATAAATTAAGCAGAGTTCTTGTCTGTGTGTCGATCGTCGTACGACTAAGGATATTATAAGGAGTTAAGGCATGCCATTTTGAGGGTAGGTTCCTTTAGGTTACAGCTGTTGTACCTTACTCTCAGTTTCCTCTAAATCCTCTATGGTTACTCCCCGATGGACATCCAAAATTCCAATGTTAATAAAATGAGACCATACGGTTACAGTTTTCTGCTATTGATTTAACGTTATTCAAATAAACAGCTGGTTTTAACTACATTTTATACCCGGGTGATACCGGTAAATCAGCTAGTTATCCTACAACAGCCAATACTGTTATACGATCATTACTAATATTTGCACAGAAGAGAAATAACAATCAAGAAGCATTTATTCCTCTAATAAATAAATAAATTCAGTTAAAATTATTTAACACAGCGTTGCCTTCTAAATGGTTGTAAACATTTTTTAAATAATTATTAAAAACCGGAATCTTGCTCTTGACACAATTGCAAAATGTCAGAGTAGAAAATGTACTTATTTATTTGATTTTTTGTTTATGCCTGTTTCTACTGTCAAAACGAATCGTTTAATTAAATAGGGATTTTTAGAAATTCTCCATTCATGATTCAAAGGTCCAAAAACAAAATACAATTTTAAATTCTTTCTAATCTAAGCCATCCGCAAATTTCAATCTAGGTAAGTGAAAATATTTCTGTGCCTACATTTATTAAGAACTTGGTGAAGTTTTCACCAACTATCTTTCCTCTCTGGAGACTGCGGATATATCATTGCACGTCATTGTCACTCTCTTTGTTCCATTTTATATTATAGTTTTAACGAATTTCCCCTACGGGGAAAAGCTATTACCGTAGGTGGTAAGACTTAAGCCCAAGATTGTGATACATTTTTATTTTGAGGCTACCAGGTGCCCAAAAAACCATTCGTATATCTATATATACATACTCAAATACAAATATTAGGATTGTCGGTTATTTAAACACCTTTTTTGTGACTTTTATCTAATGGATCTATATTTTATTTAACTAAAACCGAAAAATTTCCCTCCTCTGAAATTTGCAATATATTCTAACTATTAATTAAATTCGATAAAACATTAACGTACATTAGATATTTTAGACACAATATGTAATATTAAAGTGCAGTGAACAAGCAAAATTGTAATATTGATGTACAGGACATACACTGCAATAATAGGGATTGAGATAGAGGGACTATTTAAACACTTTTACATTATCTTCGATATAACTTATTGAAATCTCTACCTACACTGCTCTCCTTGTAGTTCGATATCTGTAAAACTGCCAAATATATTTGTCACTGAAGTAAAAATACAGCATCCTCTAAAGATAAGTTTAAAATTTTAAAATAATAATTGAACGAAGAAGACTTTAAACAATAATCACGATCGAGGGTGGAAAGGAAAAGTTAGCAAGAGATTTGCAGCCTTTCATCAATACAGTATTGAAACTAAGTTTTTCTTTCAAGTAATCGCTTTAGTTGTAACACATTATATTATGTCTTATGTGAGAATGTAAATAGATTGAACGTCATAAGAATAATGCTAATAAATTATAAGTTCAACTTTTAATCCAATGATGAAAATGTAAATGTTGTATGATATTTAGGCACTTTATGTAGTCATTATAACTTGTTGGTTGATATTATAATCCAAAAGATTTATCAGTATATTTTGATAAAGTGTGATTACTAATTTGTTTATAAGTCGTACAAATCTAACCCTTATAATATTTATTGCTGATCAAACTTATTTCACTAACTAATTACTGCACTAGTGTTACAGTCATAAGTAGGTAATGACGTTTTTTTAAAGCCTGTTCGCTTCCACTTCTTATTTGCTGAACTTTCTAGTAAGAACTCAATACATAAATAGCCTTGGCACCTGAAATAAGCTGGATTTGTACGTAAGTATTTTGGAAAAATACAAGAAGTAAGAACTATGCACACTCTGAAAAATTATCCTGTCAGTTTAATTAGTTTTCAAATATATTTCTTCTTTAATTTTTAAAACGTGTTAAGTTTAACTTTGCAGATTTACTAATCATATGTGTGTCTCTATTTGTAGTATATAATAAAACTAAGTGCATTCTGCAGCTAATGTAAGTCAATTCATTGTTGAATGCCTCCAGAGCTGTTATGTGCCTCCAAGTCGGCACACCGGCCGGAGTCGATGTCTTTGTCGGCAGAACAAGTATTACATGTTTAAATGTGCGCATGTGTTGTGTTTTAAAATACAATTTTAATTTAAATTTCTGACAAATTATGTTTCTGCGATAGACGAAAGACATTTTTGTAAACCCTAATGATGGAACAAGAGTAGGAAACATGTAGGAATTATCTACTGGAAATTTAACTGTTGACTGAAGGTACGTAAGTATATAATCGATTAATGTAAGTCATTGGAATTATTATTAATCTATGTCAATAACTACGCAACAATAAACTTAATATTTATAGACTGCATTTAAATATTTAAACAGTATCTGGAGTTTGTGATAAAACATAATTTAAATTCAATGACTTAATAAAATTAATTAAAAATGATAACACTCACCCATATTTTGTAAAATTTGTATGTTTAGTTAGCCCTTTCGCCAGCAATGGTTTATAATCATGATGGTTAATCTGTACATCATCAGACTAACTCACAAACTGAAATAGGTTATATTTACAAAAATAATTTAAATATAAAACATATGATTTGGTGAAAGTCAAAGTGTTAGTAGTTAAAAGTCAACTTATATATATACAACATTAAACATAATAAATTTGGGAGTTATTTATATACATATATATTAATGAAATTAAATTGTATAATATAATAACATTTAAAAAATATATTCTACAAAAACTTATTTTAATTTTGTATACTCTGAATTTAATAACAGATAATTTGATCCATGGTTATTATATGCTAAATTGTTCATTTTATTTATATATAAAAATTCCCATACATCTAGTCGTTTGGGTTTTGTAACATATTTCAAAAGATTAAAATTATAAGAAGTTTGTGTATAATATATTTTAAAAAATTTACTATATTATACAATTTAATTTCATAAATATTGTTTGTATTGTATTGTTTGTAAAGTTGACTTTTAACTTTTAACACTTTGACTTTCTCCAAATCATATGTTTTATATTGAAATTATTAATGTAAGTATAACCTATTTTCAGTTTGTGAGTAAGTCTAATAATGGCAGCATTGCTGGCGAAAGGTCTCAATAAATATAAAAACTTGACAAAATATTGGTGAGTGTTATAATTTTAATAATTTATAATAATAATAATTATATAAATTATAATAATATATTTTAATTTATAATAATCTATTTATTTTAATTTGTTATAATTTTATAATTGAATTTTAAACCAAGATTACCGCTCTTTATTTTAGACTTTGTAAAAGATAGTCAAATTTTCTTAATAAAGCAATATTAAAGTACAGAATTGTTTTAATTTATTTTAAAACTAAAGTATCATTAGCGGTGGTCAAACCCTTATTAAATAGTTTTTTTTTTAAACCAAGTAACTTTTTTCTTTCATTATTTGTGTTACAGACAAATGTTCTGCTTTATTAAATTTCAAAAATTATAACATGTTTTGATATATAATTTTAATATTATATTACATGCCGAAAATTTTTTAAACATTCTTTAAATCAGCTATATTAATTGTTAAGCATGATTCAAAATAATATTGAAACATTTTAATTAATGTAACCGCAAAATTGTAACTATAATATTACATGATTTGGTAAATTGACAATTCCGAGGCAAATCGATGATACTGTTGTTATGTTGTTGTTATGTTAATCGATGATACTGCTGTTTATCGATCAGAAATAAGATACTACAAACAATTTTGAACAAAAACGAGTATCAAATCCACGACCTTAAGCCACTAAAACAGTTTGTCACTTGACCAAACATTTAACTGTCAGACTAACAACTCAAACAAACAATTTATCTAAATCCTGCAGGGACAGGAGAGTTCCATGAAATCATCGTTTGCTACACTTGTTGCAGTTAATAGTTGAATTAATAATACTGTACAAACAATTTCAGCACGGATTTAAGCAAAGACTGGAGATTGGCCTTTATTAAACTGTAACAAATACATCAAAATGTACATGTAAACCTTTAGGGTAAGATAATCTAAACAACTGTAGACTATGCATAGTGAATCTTAGGTTGAAAAAATGAACCATCTAGTTATGTTACCAAATAGTAGAGTATCCGAAATGGTAAGTGCAGTATGGGATCCATAAAACAAAGTATACCAGTTTTCTATTCACGAAACATATTGAAAAGTTGGGCCCAACAGTTTAAAAAAAGATTTAAAGTAGTTAGGGAAATAAAATGTAAATATACATTATCATATACATTCAATATGTCGGACTGTCAATATACTGTTAATTCCTATTAAGATTAATCGTAATGAAAAAATTGAAAATAATGTTACATTTATTAGCATAGGACTGTTTTGTAATACTTTGAAGCCGTAAAAAACATTTAAAATCTTTTTAAATTTCCATATTGCTTATTTAGAAAGGTTATTTAAAATAACTTGATTTTAAAAACACATATACTTGCATATTAAAACAATCTTAATAGATTTTTTAAACATTTTCTATGGGTTAAGAATCGTTAATTTAAAATAGTTTTAAAGTGTTTTGTTTATAATTAATTTCAATGTGTATTTACTTTAACCTGTTACTTACACTGTACTGTTATAGCAAGCAAGCGGTGAGTGGCAACAGCCAGTTGTCTATTTGTGTAAAATATTTTTTTGTTTATTTCATGTATAAAGCATCAATCCTTTCACAAATCGAATAATATTCCGCAGAACGGATTGTATTTGATTAATAAAGTGATTAGCTTTTTGCAATACAAATATGCATTTTGTACGTTTCAAGAAATGTTTAAAACTGTGTTCTATTTATAATTCACCACTTCAAGTACGATAAGATTTTCCATGTAGGAGTGAAGCAAAAACCGAAATGATTTTTTTGTTTATTGGTCATTTCTCATAATTTTATTTTAATTTCCAACAACTGATTGAAGTTGAATAGCATCGTTGATTTTATAAGTTAATTGAATGTAGCATATATATGTTTATATAATTACTGTCTTTTACTTATGTTATTTGCTAACATAAAAAAGTTATATAAATAGAATAATAGCTTATATTGTAAATTCTATAACAATTACCGTACCGTACAACTTCATTGTACATTCCTGTCCCCAGGTCGCTGTCGTACAGTGACGAATATCAGCCCGGTAACCAATTATACGGTTTACACTGTGTATTATGTATACAATCTGTGACTAAATTTAATACTGCTATACACTTGGTCATAAAGTTTGTTTCTGTGTATTATTAGTGAATTTTACCAAACAAAATAATAATTTGGATTGACTTGAATAAAATAACGTGATTGTAAACGAGTTCGCACGCAGCATGCTGAAGTGAGGGAAGTGAATTTCCTTATAAAAACTTTTAAAACTCAAAATCAATCTAAAAACATACATGTATTCCAATTTTTATTTAACCTGAAAACATTGATTTTTGGCTGTTCTGATGCTCCTGGTTTCATTTACCTGCAAAGCTGGGAATACAATTTTTCGCATTATAATGTTAGGAGAAGGTCCATTCAGGCTTGAAAGTAGGCGTGAGGTTGCTGGGGATGATACAAGTACTCTAACAAAGGAGTAGCAGGCTTTTCTAGTGTAAACCCCCCATAAGACAACGTACTTTATTTGGTCGAAACACATTTTCTTTAATAACTCGGTAATTATTTATGCTAGAATGACGAGAGAGGGCTTAAAAATTTGCCTCACTAATTCCCATCTTATTACATGAATTAATTTTACGTAGGGGCTCTTCTGACCCTTTTTGGGCCCAAAAACTCGAAATTTGAAAGATTAATCCCTAAAAAAGGGGTTTGGAGTTTTCCGATTGGTTTTCCCAACAAACTTGTCCAACTGATTACAGAAAGAAATGTCCCTACCAAATTTGAAGTTAATCGGACAAAAATTCGACCCCTAGAGTGCAGACACATACATATATGACATATGACATATATGACATATACGTTATATGTCTATATATATATATATGTATATACATATATACATACAATTTTGAACGACCCCCCAAAACGTGTTCAGGGGGTGACGTTAGGAACTTCTATGGTGGTCCCGGGCTTAAGTTTCACCGTGCGGGTCATGCAAATAGTTCACTTTCAAAAGTAAATTCACTAATATTATGTATTTACTAAAACGCACTAATCAAATAAAACAGGGTGAAGTTGGAGTTTGACGTAATCAGCACACAATCCACCCTTAGCAGATTTATGTCGTAGAAAGTTATATACCAGAGGTTTACTGATTCAATTTCTAATAGAGAATGAAATATTACAAAAATGATTATTATAAAATACAACTGAAGACCTACAGCGAGATATGATTTATACTTTAGTTTCCTTCACTCAATATCGAGTTATACTTCACCCGATTCACTCGATTTAGCTTCAGTCGCTCTAGACTAATTTCCAATCGTTGTGCTACTTCAACTGTATTTGCTACATTTAAGGGTATTCGAGAGAATTTTGATAATACCTAAAGCAATTAAAAAAATAAATGGTTATTATATAATGAAATAACTACTAGAAAATCATTTATTTTTCTCCTACACAATGTGATCAAAATAAAACCACTTTTCCACAGGAGTCAGCAGCATTGTCTGTGGCTTTACTGTTGTTTATTGTTAATTGAATATAAATACACATTACAGTAAGGACTGGATTGGCAATTTGATGAGTTTATCATTTTATAGTTTGTCTCCAATCTTTCATATAACACCTCTACATACTTGTATGTAGATTTACCCAATTTATGTGGAGTCCTTGTTGGTTAAAGGAGACTCAGAAAGTTGTCAAAAGGTCCCATAAAGACGACCCAATTTCGCGCATGTGTGAGCAGAGATAACGTTTGTAAAACTTCTTGTGGAATAGTTACATGTTGCATTGTTAACCTACGAGGTACCTCCACATCTTAGAGGCAATCGGATTAAAACACAGTTCCGTATCGCAATGTATAACTTTATTCACTTTCGAAATAATTTATGACGGCTAAATACCTACGATCTGATAACAACATATGGCATCGTAAAGTGGTTTTGACAACTATTATGATGACAGAAAAATAAAACTAAGGTTTTGTGCTTACACACAAACGTCTCTCTATCTCGACGGATTTACATACTAATACCTTTTTTATTTAAAATCCGGAATTATAAAATTGATTAAATTTTAAGACAAGATATCGTTTGTTTTGTTACTTGTAAACACATGTACTAATGGCAATCCCATATTGTTCTAGAGACATCCCATATTGTTCTAGATTAATTTACTGTTGGATTTAAAATAGCATTTTACTTTTAATATACTACTTTGCAAAACTTATATAAATCGATAAATTGATGGCAAATTTATGTCAGAATACAAAAATAATGTTAACTGTTTTTAAAATTTCTATTTATTCAATTAACCTGTTTTAAATCTGGAAATAAAAAAACTATTTTGCATTTAATTGAAGCTGAAGGGACAATTTTATTAGAACATTACTAAATTTGTCTTCCAACACTATCTATACATAATTATTTTACGGAAACATATTTATTTATTAGGAACTTTAAAACAAAATGTAATTGGAAAATAGTAGCTTGTTGGACAAATCAACACTACAGTAATAATTGTAAAATTGCATTAACATTTATTGTTAAAATCGTAAGGTTTTCGTTTACCACATTAACCCCTGTCAATCGTAAGGTTAATGTAAGTGAATTTAAACAACATTTTGATTACATTCCGTAATTAACTTACATACCTAAGTTAATCTAACAATATTTAAGGATTTGTACTTATTTGTGCGCAAAAGATATTCTCTAAGGTACTATTTAGGAACAAAACTGCATGCTATTGTGTACTGCAATACAGACAAAGCCACGTCCGCAGTAAGATTGCGTTTTGTGTTTTGTTTGTGGAGAAACTCGACCGAAGTATAATCCACCGTACAGGTTACTAGGAAATACTGGAATACTTTAATACATATTTTATGAGGTGAACAACTCGTAAAGTTTACATATACATTGAAGTACTAAAATCTTACGTGTTATAAACTGTTCAACATTTAAATAATCGCAATTTAACAATTAACTACAGTAATTAGGCAGCGCAATACAGTTGTTTTACCTCAAAATTGAAATTAAAAAAATATAATGTAATTTATTTCCCAGAATACGAGTAGAAATAACATTCAAATTTATTAACGTAAACAGACAGAAATTAACTAGAGTAGTCACTGCAATGTTAAACTAAAATCATTATGATGTAAATTCCACAGCCTCTGACACATGCGAGGGAAGATAAATGAGAGGGTGTTCGCCATGTCTCTCACGAACTTATCCTAGTTCACAACGTTACATTTTGTAGACAAAACCCCTTACCTTATTAGTGAATTTCCTTTGGAAAGTGAACTATTAGCATGACCCGCACGGTGAAACTTAAGCCCGGGACCACCATAGAAGTTCCTAACGTGACCACCTGAACACGTTTTGGGGGGTCGTTCACAATTTTATATACATATATATATATATATATATATATATATATATATATATATATATGTATGTATATAGACATATATGTATATATGTGTTTGCACTCTAGCGGTCACATTTTGTGTCTGATTTACTTCAAATTTCGTAGGGTCATTCCTTTCTGTAATCAGTTGGACAAGTTCGTTGGGCAAAAAAATCGGAAAACTCTAAACCCCTTTTTTGGGGATTAATCTTTCAAATTTTGAGTTTTTGGGCCCAAAAAGGGTCATAAATGCTCCGTATGTAAAATTAATGCATGTAAAAAGATGGGAATTAGTGAGGCAAAAGTTATAAGCCCTATCTAGTCATCCTAGCACACATATTTACTGAGTTATTAAAGAAAATGTGTATCGACAAACACAGTACGTTGTGTTATGGGGATTTTACACTAGAAAAGTTTGTTATTCCTTTGTTAAAGTACTTTTATCATCCCCAGCAACCTCATGCCTACTTTAAAGCCTGTCTCGACCTTTTCCTAACATTATAATGCACAAAATTGTATTCCCAGCTTTGCAGGTAAATGATTCCAGGAGTTTTTGGAGTTTTACAAGTTTTTAAGAGGAAATTCACTTTCCTCACGTCAGCGTGCTGCGTGCAAACTCGTTTAATATTGTCAGGAAGACTTTTATTGTGGATTAAAGGAAACATTCACAGGCTAACTTAAACAGTATATATGTACTCTTGTCATTTTCATACCTGCTTTAAGTGTTAACGTCATAAATGTTCCGAGAGTCTGTAAGATATAAAACGTAGATTAATAAATCAACATACCTTTAGGTAATATAAGTTGGTAGATTTTCTACCTACGACTGCAAGTTATTAAACTTCTATTTATATTGAAACGGGTTGCGTCAACTTATATTTTTTTAATCTTTTAAATTGATGTTGATGAAATAAATGTGATTATACTTGTCAGCACCCATTGTTAAAATAAATAATAAATATTTGGATCAATTTTTTCTTCGTGACTTAAAAATAAATTGTCGTTTAAAAACCATTCCACAATTAGCGTTCTAAACAGTGATCCTGATTCTCAATTCAGAGTGGTTGAAAGAACCTACATTCGTAAATGGTATAAGTATAAAACATGAGTACATCGAAGAAATCTCCTAAGGAGACAAACTGTTTATACACAGAAATAAACTCTTATTTACTCAGAAAATTAATTATTTACCTTCTTACCGTTAACCCATTGAGGTAGTAATTTTATTCTATTTGCAGTAGCCTAGAACCTCCAATTCACAGGTTAATGAAATTACAAGTAAGGAACGAGACCAGCTCGCATGACTACGCCAATGGGTTACATGTACATTTTTAATACGTTTCACTACCAAATTAATCTGTTTGGACTTGTAAGGATTTAACTTTGTTTTGGTGAAGTACAACAAAGTACAACGGTTCAAACCCTAGTCTTGTTGGTGGGCGACATCTAGTACCGAGCTGAACAGGTTGTGAGGGTGTTAAAAAAAGTATGAATCTACAAATACTGATTAATAAACACACCAAAAGTTATAGTGGACAAAAACTGAGTGAACCTTTTTAATCTCAACCATTTCTCTACAAATTTTACAGTATCAAGTTTCAAGTCTTTCATGAAGTCTTAAAGCATTTCGGGACATGTTGATGCAAATAGCCTATTATCTACATAAAGTGCAAGCAGAAGGTTTTTTTCACCCTCCCTCTTAATAAACAAACAGGGAACTTCTACACTCTGAGTTAAGCCAAGTTTAATCAGGAAGTTTCCAAACCTTTTTTTCCAACAGCGAGGAGCCTGTTTAAGACCATACAGACTCTTATTCAGGTGGCATACCCTTCCTAAACCATCTTTGTATCCCTCCGTCTGCTTCATGTAGACTGTATTTTCTAAATATCCGTAAAGAAAAGCTGTATACACATCAAACTGTTTCATCGTCAATTTTTCATTAACTGCTGTGCTTAACAGTGATCTGATAGTTCCTAGTCTGGTCACAGGACTAAATGTTTCGAAATAGTCCACACGTTTCTGTTGTGAATACCCTTGATGACCAGTCTTGCCTTGAACCTGTCAACTGAACTATCAGGATTAGTTTTAACTTTATAAACCCACTTACAATGTATGCATTTCTTACCAGCAGGTAGCTTTTCCAATGTCCAAGTTTGATTGGTTTTGTGTGATTTTATCACTTCATCCATTGCTTTCTTCCAGTTTTATCTTTCTTGACATTGTATTGCTTCCACGTACAATTGCGGTTCTTGGATGTCATTCATGTTTGATACTGTACACATAATTACACATTTCCCAATCTTTTAGGAAGTTTTATATTTTCACATTTTCGAAGTTCGTATGTCGGACTTTCTTCTTTTTCTGGTTCTATTTCACAATTTGGTTCGTACATGTGTTCTTCATTTCTTATGTCTTCTTATGGATTCTTACTCTCTCTTGATTCTATCGTTTTATGGCTTGGTAACTGTACCATTTTCTTTTGAAGTAGAGGTTCCTCATGAAAGATTACATCTCTTGATCTGATCAAAGTGTTGTTTTCCTTACACCATATACGGTAGCCGTCGTTATTGTTATAACGTATAAGTACTCCTTTTATTGCCTTTTTCTTCATCTTTTTCATTTTAGGTTTTGGGATATGTGCAAAACAAGTACAACCTATTGTTCTAAGGTTCTTCAATTCGGGCTTCTTTCCTGTCCACAAATCAATAGAAGTCATATATTCAATATCCATATCTTGATGGACCTGTTCGATTTAGAATGCAAGTAGCTGTATTTACCAATTCAGCCCACAGTCTATCTGGTAACGTCTCATGGGCATGCATCATTGCTTGTGAAGTCTCCAACAAGGTCCGGTTGTCCCGCTCACTACAGCCGTTTTGCTCAGACGTGTATGGCATTTTCAGCCTCTGCTTGATCCCATATTCCCGTAAGATATGTCTCACATTACCACTGTCGAACTCTCCTCCATTATCACACAACATCTCCTTTACAGTATTTCCAGTAGTCTTAGCCTCGGCTAAAAACTGTTTTAGTTTCCCTGGAACTTCTGATTTTTGCCTCATAAAATACACTTGTCTATATCTGGAAAAATCATCTTTGAACAGTACAAAGTATCGACAACCTGACATTGAATTCACAAATGGACCACATACGTCTGAGTGTGTCAGCTCACCAGGCTTTGTCACTCATTCTTGAGTACCAAACTTCAACCTATGGCTTTTACCGAAAATGCATCCTTCACACAGCTCACTACCCAATCTCAGCTTAACCCCAAGCACTCGTTCGATTGTAGCTTTTACATGACGCTTGTTTTGATGTCCTAAACGTTCAAGATAAATCTGTAACAAGTTCTCATCTGAGGTTAGAAAATTAAACAGATAATTTTGAACCACTAGCCTGCTACCATGTTGAAACAAATTAGGTATGGATCTACAAGTACTGATTAATAAACACACAACAAGTTATAGTGAACAAAAACTGAATGAACCTTTTTAATCCCAACCATTTCTCTACAACTTCTACAATTTCTTATACAACACATTCCAGCTGATTATAAACAACAAAAAACTGGCATATGTTAAACTAATTTTTACAGTAAACCACAGACTTACAAATTATGAAATGAAAAATACATGAATTCTCAACAGAGGGCAATGATGATACAGCCTTCATTGCTGTATCATCATGAAATGAAGGTCAACCACGTTAGCATTCATTTCGCAACAGATTGTCAGATAGTTCGGTTAACTATCGACAATCGTATTACGAACTATCGATTATCCTAGTTGTTTAGACGGTATTAGTCGACTAGCGTCAAGAAAATCTACAGCATTTACTGCTTGATGAACTGTAATTTTCACGTTGTTTGACAAACTACGGTAGACCAGTGGATACAATTTCAGATACACGATTGTGCAGCCCGATGTTCAACGCTCAGTTGTGTTAATGCCATTTTGATGTTGATTTTGTTGACCTTGCTTATTTCGTTCTGGTTAAAATCTTACTTTTGTTGTTTGTTTTCTGAGGTCTGGAATTATTTAATTTGTAATATGTTGCACAACGAAGAGCCACCATACAGCCCTGTGGAGTTAGGTTACGTTGGGTTACTATAATTTTTTCATGAACTTCAGTCACATTTGTTGATATTTTTTACACATAAATCAATTTGTCATTTGTTATAAAACAAGAGCTACTTCGTTAATCGATAAGTTGTAACATAAATGTTAGAAACAATGCATGTTAGACTATACCGTGTGTCCCAAAAGTCCCAGCCCCCCTATTAATTTTTTAACGGGTGCAAATAATTGGATTAACCCCTGGGAAAGCGTCAATGACCAAAGGACGAGTGTTTTAGAATTTATAAAAATTCAACCCCCCTTTAAAATGATGTATAACTCAGTAGGGGTTGCTATTTAAAATTGTCGACTTACCCCCCAAAACCCCATTTTGGGGGTGGGAGGTTGAGTTTTTATAAATTCTAAAACACTCGTCCTTTGGTCATTGACACTTTCCCAGAGGTTAATCCAATTATTTGCACCCGTTAAAAATTAATAGGGGGGGTTGGGACTTTTGGGACATACGGTATATCGGTACTGGGTATGAAATGTGTGGAGGTATTGATGTTTAGTTTTGAGTTACTCAAATCATTATGATGTCAATGTAACCGTTGTATATTGATGTACCCTAATGGTATAACGTTAACGTTATCGTCTTCATGAGTTCATCCAAGGCCCCAATAAACGCATGTTAGTTACACTAGATACATCTAGTGCGGCCTTGGTTCACCAAATTAACAATGACGTCATAACCTGACCAGCTCTGTTTGAAATTTCGTTCACCAGGCTTGTTACTACCTAACGTTGAAAGTATCATTAACTAATAGCCCAGTTACAAACGACTACTGGATTCATTTCCGAACCATCACACAGTTTTCAACATTTCGCCATCAATCGGGGTAACCTTAGAGTTCAAGGCAAGCGCTCAGTGCACTACGCTACCCAGCCATTCGTGTTATTCGTAGATATATTTTTCATTTTTAAATCTGAAGCTTCAACACCAAGAGTGGTTTAGTCCTACTAAACTTTACATGTACACACTTCTCTCCACGTATTCTTTCAGTTTGAAAAAGGCAGGCAAGCATGGAAATTGGCATTTAATTGAAAATATGGGGAGTTTGTTAAATTAATCAGTTACAATATCAGTTAGGTAGTCTTGCTTGATAGTGAAAATATTTTATACGATATTATAAACCATTGGTAAAAAGTATACATAAATACAACTGTAAACAAATTTTGAGGAATATCCATTACATAATTTAGTTTTACTTTCATCCGGTTAAAATTCAATGGGAGGTACAGCTTGGTATTAAATATGTTTCCACTGAAAGCTTGATAGTTGGCGTTGCAGCGAAGAGTCCGTCGACCGACCAAAGACCAACATTGATACAATCCCCAGCTGATGTACACATAACATCTCTACCGTCGTCTTTATTCGTCTCGGTTGATTTTGTTTACGCTATTCTCGATTTAAATGATAATGAAAAATAAGAGACAGATAATGAAAGAAATAATCTCTAAATTTAACAAAACGTAAATATTGTGATATTATATATTTTATTTAACTAATAAAGTTGTTTTAGTTGTGTCAGACCAAAACCCTACAGGATAGTTTAGTGTCTCCACAATTTATAAAATTAATGGATTGTTGGAGTATTCTTAAATATTTGACTCAATATAATAAATAAACCATATTGTTTATTAAGGGTAAGCTCTGAACTCACCGTATATGTTTTAATCGATGAATATAATTGGATATATACGCCTATAAATAAATAAAATCTGATCAATAAATACCTCCGTTGCAGCAAACCTGTGTACTCAGCGTATTCCCAATGGATGTATATGTCAATAAAACATTAAGCCACTCATCTGGATTCATCAGAAATATATTGACAAATAAGCCATATTTAAAAATATCCCCATAGCAGCAAACCTGCGTTCACAGCGAATTTCCAATGCATATATATGTATCTTAATACCACATAAAGCCACATACCAAGTTTCATCAATATACATTCATAAATAAACGATTTACGACATTTTAATTATTCTCCATAAGAATAACATGGTGGCTGAGTATGCAGGTTTGCTGAAGGAAGGAAAACAAAAGATGTGGTTTTATACAAATATCAATACAACTCATTTAGGTAAAGCCACATACCAAATTTCATTAATTTATTTTTATAATTAAGGGAGATAACACGTTACTTATTCTCCATAAGAATAACATGGGGCTGAGTACACAGGTTTGCTGCTATGGGAGCCTTTGGCAAAAAATTGTTTTTTTGAGCAAATATCAATGGTCCACAACCAGATGAAGTTGTCCATGATGAACTTGGTCCACTACCAAGTTTCGTCAGTATACATTCATAAATAAGCGAGATATAAAATTTTTATTTTCCTCCATAAGAATAACATTAGACAACGTACTGTGTTTAGCACTTTCAATATCTCGGTAACCAATTGACGTAGAGAAATGATCAAAATACCAAATTGTGTGTTTTTTAAGCTGAATCTAACGGTAAAAACTGAAATTTGACTATTTCCAAAATTATACATAAAAAATTCAAAAACCCATTTTTGGGTTACAAAACCCCCCAAAATACCCCTTCGGATAAAGCGATCTGGCTGGTTTTCGATTTTAAAGTCAGAAATGTTGCTTTACACGTTCACACCAAATTTGATCAAAATCGGATAATTTTTACGAGAGTTATCGTGCTCACAGACACACACACACACACACACATATATATATATATATATATATATATATATATATATATACAGTTTCAAATGAATGGTGTTTTTGGGGTCTGGGGACCTCAAAACAAAAAGTTATCATGGTCCCGGGCCTAGGTTAAGACCTAAAAAGCCATGCCGACTACGGTAATAGCTTCTTCCCTATAGGGGAAATTCGCTAAAACTAATAATTCTCCTTAACATTGGGAATGAGAACGCAGGTTGGCTGCAATAAGAAACACAAAATAATAGGGGTTTGATGCAAATAACAATATAACTCATCTAAGTTAAGTCATATACCAATTTTCATCCATATAGATTCATAAATAAGCATTATATAACATTTTATTTATTCTCCATAAGAATAACATGGGGACCGAGTACCTAGGTTTGCTGCTGCGGGAACCACTCGCGAAAAATTGTTTGTTTGTGCAAACAACAATAAACCACAACCAGATGAAGCCATATACAAAGTTTTGTCGATTTATGTTCTTAAATAAGCAAGATATAACATTTTTATTTTTCTTCATTAGAAAAACATTATACAATGTTCTGTGTTTAGCACTTTCAATATCTAAGTAACCAATTGACTTAGAGCAATGATCAAAATACCAAAGTGTTTTTTTAAAGCTGAATTCAATAGTAAAAATTACTGTAAACAAATTTGAACGAATGGTGTTTTTTGGCATCTAAGGATCTCAAAACGAAAAGTTATAATGGTCCCGGGCCTAGGTCTTACCATGCCGACTACGGTAATAGCTTCTTCCCTATAGGGGAAATTCGCTAGAAAGTGAAATAGTATTCTGTTTAGGTGCGAACATCTACATATAAATAATCCACACATAAAAAAACATCAACTTAATTTAATTTTATAGCATATCGGCAACTCTTACACATGTATAAGGTGGTGCTTAATAATTGATATATATAACTAAATTAATAGATTACAACTATAGAGGCTAAAAGGGGTCATAGTTCCTAACCTGGCTCCAATATTCTGCTTAATTTAGTTTGTTTACTCTTTACATGTCAGGAGGAAAACATGTCAGTTCGTAAATAAAGTATACACTTAACAATATGTTTACCCAGCGAGAACTTTACTGTAAACAAAGCAGGCGTTTCTAAATCCCCAAGCTTTTCTAATGGGGGATGTTTTACGTTATTTCTTGATTTCTGGCAACTTTTGGAATTACTACTGTTTTGCCCGAGTCCTCAGAATCAAGACGTTCAATTTGAGCCGCTTCCCATTATCCTGCGTTTTGCAAAACTCCCACAATTTTTACTTATCAATTTCGCCTATGGAATTATATATAAAGATAAAAGACAAAGACCTCACTCACTCATCACTAATTCTCCAACTTACCTAGATGCTAGAGTGTTGAAATTTGGTACATTGTTTCTTTAGGTCTAAAATAGAAAAGTTAAAGTGTTTTAATACTATCGAGAACTTTGCATCACTGGGCTTCAAAGTTTCCATGTATTCCTTATGGACTTTGGTTTGAGCTGATGCAAATTAAAACAGCTGATCTTGATTCGTATTAGTTGCATTGGCTAACCACATAATCTAGCACACGCAACTATCAAAGCTAACGCGGTTGAAGCCGCAACGGGACTTCTAGTTATACGTATATGAAGATACGAGTAGTATATACTTTTAGGATTTGCAGGCAATATAACGCTTTATATAACAAGTTTATTTATAATTTTTTTCATTCGGCTCTTTTAAGATAAGTTACATGCTGCATATTTATTATATAATAAAATAACACAATTATTGAAAATTATGAATATTATGCATATTTTCCAATAACTATCACGTATTTATTTGAAGAATGTAACTCCCCCACGACCCTCGCACTTACTATCGATAGTCCTTCCAAGTGATCGCTACTGTTACGTAATGCATGGAATAGTTTAACGCTGGCATTGGTGACCTACTTTTTGGTCCGAGAGAATATAAATAGGGGAATTTCAGTTAAAAAAAACATTAAGTTAGCACAAATTTGTCTTGTATTAATTATTGTTTTGAAGATTGTTTAAAATTTCTGGCTATACAAGTGGCTTTTAGTTCTAAAACTACTCCTTTCTTAACCAACTATGTTTAGCTGGCTTTGGTTACAAAACAGTTTCCATAGTGTCGTTACATTCTATTCTGAAACACTAATTTTGGTACGCATCCTAATCAAATGGGGAATTCACAGCACCAAATTTAAAGCTGTCACCCTGAATTGATCCTACAATGTTGCATATCAAAATGTCAGTTAAAATTAAAATATGTTACAAAACTAAGAACATTTTATAATGTGTGTTTTACTAAAAACATTTGAGTTTACCAACCTAAATTCCCTTAGGGATTCCTCACATTATTCTCAAATTCCCAATTTTTTATGGCAGATCAAGATCTAATTTGGCCAGGTAATTATATAGACATATATTTGTTACTCGTAAAATCTCATAATATTTCCACTTCATACATTACAACCAAAGTGTTCACTCTCCATGAATCTTCCCGGTGTGGTGACCGTCAGTAAAATTGGGTAAAAAATCTCTTGGACCTCTAATAGGCTTTATACGCACCTAAGGTAGTAAGAGCGTCATTACAGCGTGAGTGTCCGAATGTGTTATGGCTATTACTACCCGAGGCGCGTGCAATATTCCCCCCCCCCACATTAAAGGCAACGTAAATATAAATACTAGCTGTTACCCGCAGGCTTCGCCCCACAAATTATTTATAAAAACTATGACACTTCTGTGTGCTGCATTCTGTGGTTAGCCCGTGTTAGTTCCACGTAGTAGTTTACGAAACAAGATCAGCTGTTTTTATTTTCATCAGCTCAAACAAAAAATAATGTTTATAAGGAACACATGGGAACTTTGTCGGGTTCTCTGACAAGCCCTAAGGTCAGATCAGGTTGAAAACGATTTAGCCTATTATATATATTATTTTATGCCTAAAGAATCAGTGTACAAAATTTGAACTCTCTAAGAAATGGGAAGTAGGAGAATTCGTGATGAGTGAGTCAGTCAGTGAGTGTCTGTCAGCTCTGCCTTTTATAAGTAGTTTAGGAACTGGCACTGCGGGTTAAGGTCATTTCAGTATCAAAACAAACAATAATTAATTGTATGTTGTGAAAACTTGGATTGTTTTAAAAGCAACAGCTTATGGTATTGGAACAGCTGATTGAGCTTTGTCGGGAGTGTAATCGTAACGTTATGTGACATCACCTCCCTGGTTTGCATTAACACGTTCGCGACGATCGTTATTTTGCCGAAATTTTGAGCTTTTTAAATAAACAGGTTAAAAATATCACGTTATATTTGCAAAAACCGGAATCGTGTTTTTTTCCTAAAATGATCTTTAATGATGAGCTAAGCAATGTGTTAACACTTATTTTCAAAATAAACACTTACTTATATGTTATATATATATATATATATATATATATATATATATATATAACTTTGTGGGCCTCTGCTGGCCCACGCCGCGCCGGAGGAATAACTTCTTTCACCAGCGCGTCGTGGCTCTCTAGTGGCCGACGCTGTTTTTCTCCAGGTCTGTCGCCAGTTACAGCTGTACGCTTTTTTGCGCCACCTTGAATGTTGTTTCGCGCTCAAATTGCATTCGTAGCCTAACCTCTTTTGTTCAGTAGGCAGTGTTGCGGGATAAACATATAATTAGTGAACCCGAAGAGTGAACGCATATTATGCAACGTGTCCTAATGAACCTGCACTGTGTTTGGAATGTTTCAATAAAAGACACTAAAAGGATATGGGTTACCATAGTAACGTTTAATTTGATGTAATTTGAAACATTTGACACTGTTTTACATAAATATACAACTTTCATTTTATTTCATAACATAAACTGTTGTTATATTTTAACCCTTCAAATTTGTACAACCGTGGGCCAATAGAGGTACACAGTTTCAAAGACAGGCAATAAAAATATTCTCATTTGCCGTAGACTATTTATTGTCGGTTAACATATGAGCGAGAACACTAGAATAGCAATAGAAACTCAATACAAACGTGAGCCTCTTCAGGCCCACGACGCACTGTGCTAAAGCTGAGCATGGGCCTCAGGAGGACCACGACGTCATTTTGAAAAAACGGCGTGGCTCAAATAAGGCCCACGCCGCCGTCGTGAACGTGTTATAGTATATTACGTTACTAGCCCGGTAAGTGGTGTTTTACCGTGCGAGCACGACAGTTCCCGTGCGAGGCGTAGCCGAGTGCGGGATTTTCGTGCAAGCACGGTAAAGCTTACCGGGCGAGTAACGTACGATACTTTACATCATACTACACAGAAAAATTAGTACATTTTAAACTCATAACACAATTTATTTAGAACATAATATAAATTATAATATTTTTATATTTCAGAAAATAAAATCTGGTATATCAGGTTCATTGTATTCCTCACTGAAATGCATTTTCAAAAGTTTCCTTTAGTATCAAATAGAATGGTTGGTTCTCTCAAAATGTGTTTACTATTCAACACTCGTAATTACTCATATGGTTTAACGTTGTATTGTTGCAATCAGCTGTTTATTTCATCAGCTGACTAAGTGCACGGTAAAAAGCTTTTACCGTGCAGTGCACGGTAATAGTATATTTCATAACAAGAGTGGAAAGTGGGGTTTTGCATGTTCGAGACCATATCTTTGAAGTGCGAGATTTATCGAGCACTTCAAATATGGTCGAGAATATGCAAAAAACTTTCGCTCGTGTTTTGAACGATACTTTTCACTACACTACGGAATAAAAACTCATTGTTGGAATGTTAACTGTTTATTAAATTAGAAACATGTTTTAAAACCAGGTCTTGATTTTGTTGGTTTATAATAATCTGAGTTTCGTTTAAAAAAACTAATGCTTTTTGAAAAGGCAGCAAAATCTACATTTTCAAAGATTTTAAAACTGCTTTTTATCATTGAGAATTTGCTCCACAAAGTCGTGGGCTTGTTAACCTTTGAAATCTCTGACAAATAAACCAGCATAAATGTCATCACTTACGGGTTCCACGTTCTACATTTTCCGTCTCCAGCCACGAACAAAACTTCTCGCACTCTACATTATATCTCTCCTTTGATTTTTTAGGAAGAAGATCATGAATCACTTCCTCCGCTCTTCTTTTCAATGACGAGGGAACAGGCACTTCCATTTCAGTTGGTGAAACGATAGCAAGAATGTGTTTAGGTTATTAAGTTGTTGACAGTGGAAAATTTTCGGTTGTAAACAATGTTACTTTCGGTAGTAAACAATAGACAGCTGTTGAAAATATGATGTTTCGCTGGTTGTAAACACATAACGAATACAGCTGAACTCATAGTAGTGTAGTGAAAAGTAATTTTCCGTGTGTAGGCACTGCAAAGGGCAACTTTCCAGCCTATTCATACGGATGCAAAAGTACCTGTTTCTGTGTTGTATGATGTAAAAGCCAATTTCTTACCTCTCAAGTTAGCGAAATTTAACATGTGGTTGGTGATACATAGTTATTACAAGCAAGGAATTGAGTACGAACGTGTTGTGTACAACATATTAAAAGGCTCCTGAAATATATGCTGAGCTACAGCCAACCTTTTTGGAAATGGATTTCAATTCAACTTTTTAGGTCATAACTTCTTAAGTATTGGATATAGATGTACATGTTCAAGTAAAGATTAAGAGCATTCAAATCAATATAACAATATTAAAGTTTTGTTTTCCTATAAATATTAATGTGAATATGGAATTTATGTGGATTTAATTTACGTGAGATTTAAATTTATAAATTGTTAAATATTAATTTGAATGACAAAATGTGATTTCTATCGGTTTGTACCATCACATACACCCGATCTGTCAAACCCATTTATTTCTACACTTTATTTAAGTATGTTTGAAATGTAAGTTAGAATCAAAATAATACATTTCCATTTTGTATAACTATAATTTTAAATATTTGTGAATAATTAAATCTACAGGTATTCTTTGAACTACATAGCAACAACAATATTCCATCCAAACCTGTTATTTATATTGATTTTACAAAAGAGAGCCTGCCTGTCCTTTGTACTCATGCTCATTAGTCATACGACAATCCTGAACCAATTAAACAGAAATGTTGCGTGATAGTACTTTTTACGCATTTTATATTAAGTCACTATGTTAATAAATTGCAATAAATTTACCTTATTTAAAGATAAAATAAATGATTTTCACATCAATCGCTAGATATATAAAATACCCCCGTCGCAGCAAACCTGCGTACACAGCGAATTTCCTATGCATAATATATGTCTTAATACCAAATAAAGCCGCATACCAAGTTTTATAAAAATATATTCACAAATAAGCGATATATGCAATTTTAATTATTCTACATAAGAATAACATTGGGGAAGAGTACATAGGTTTGCTGAAACAAAGAACTTAAACAATTAGTTTCCATGCAAATATCAATATAACTCAACTAGGTGAAGCCACATACCTAGTTTCATCAATATACATTCATAAATTACCGATATATCCCATTTTTATTAATCTCCATAAGAATAATATGGGGGAAGAGTTCGCAGGTTTGCTGCAACAAGGAACGAAAAAATGGGTGTTTAGACAAATATCAATATAACTCAACTAGGTGAACACGGTTTTATTAATTTATTTTCATAATTAAGGGAGACATATCATTTTAATTTTTATCCATAAGAATAATATGGGGGCCAAGAATACGCAGGTTTGCTGCTACGGGTACCTTTAGTAAAAAAATTGTTTAGCAAATATCAATAGATTACTATCAGATAAAGCCGTAAACCAAGTTTCGTCAGTATACCTTCATAAAGAAGCAAAATGTAATTATTTTCTTATTCTCCATAAGTATCGCATTAGACAACGGACTTTGTTTAGCACTTTCAGTATCACAGTAATCGATTGACGTAGAGGAATGATCAAAATACCAAATTGTGTGCGTTTTCTAAGCTGAATCCAATGGTGAAAATTAACATTTGATTATTTCAAAAATTATACGTAAAAAGTTCAAAAAACCCATTTTTGGGGTACAAAACCCCCCAAAATACCTCTTTAGATAGAGCGATATGGCTGATTTAAAACATAAAGTCATAAATGTTACTTTACACGTTTATACCAAATTTAATCAAAATAGGACCCTTTTTTACTAGAGTTATCGCACCCACGGACACACACACACACACACACACACACACACATATCTATATATATCTATATATACACATATATATATATATATATATATACAGTTTTGAACGAATGTTATTTTTGGGGGCTGGGGACCTCAAAACGAAAACTAATCATGGTCCCGGGCCTAGGTCTTACCATGCCGACTACGGTAATAGCTTCTTTCCTATAGGGGAAATTCGCTTAAACAATTAAAATAAATGAATATGGTCACGAGATCCTCATGCGAAAAATACGACTTCGTGTCGTCAACTTAAATGGTTAACAACAAAAAAACGGTTCACTGTTCTTTATGTCTTTCAAATAATAATGAAAAAATTCCAAACATAGTTTCACTATAACACTAGCACTATGTCGATATATATTTTAAAATCTAGGTTTTTACTGTTGTGATGAGCAGTATCTTTATAAACCGGGTGTCTTATAAAGCCCTTCCCCCCTCTTAAATTTTGAAGGACTGTACATTGTCAAACTATCTTTGATAAATGTTACTAGCATAAGTCAAAGTATTTTTTGAAGTGGTTAAGAATTTCAATCCCCACCGCTAAGTAAGGATTGATGGGGGTAGTTTTTATTTTTCAAATAACAATCCCTAACAAGTTGTTTATCATTTTAAAGAGGGTAAAAGTAGAAATTTAATACCACCAAATAGACCTCTCTAGGTTTATTTAATATAATGTTATGGCAAAAAAAAAAAAAATCAGTTTGACGGAATACGACATTAGCGAAATTATTGGGAAAATTATCGACTCTACTGCATGGTCCAACACAACAATGCAACTTGAATGCTAGTCATAATGCAACTTAATTGGTTTATGGACGATTCTGCTTATTTGTAACCTTAGAAACAAAGTACCTGAGACGAATCAAAAGCAGTGAAGATTACATAAACTAGCAGCTAAAGACACACGAGCCACTGGAAGAGGAGACAATATTTCCTACGTGAGCGCTGCCAGGTATAAAACTTTGAAATCACACCGAGCGCTACGCGTAGCAAATTTTAAAATCACAGCGCCGTCTACTGCTTAATGAATTGTTACTTTTTAGCGAATTTCCCCTATAGGGAAGAAGCTATTACCGTAGTCGGCATGGTAAGACCTAGGCCCGGGACCATGATAATTATTCGTTTTGAGGTCCCCAGACCCCAAAAACATCATTCGTTCGAAACTGTATATATATATATATATATATATATATTTGTGTGTGTGTGTGTGTGTGTCCGTGAGCACGATAACTCTCGTAAAAACTATCCGATTTTGATGAAATTTGGTATAAACGTGTAAAGCAACATTTATGACTTTTAAGTTCGAAAACCAGCCAGATCGTTCTATCCGAAGGGGTATTTTTTGGGGGTTTTGTATCCCAAAAATGGGTTTTTAGAATTTTTTACATATTATTTTGGAAATAGTCAAATTTTAGTTTTTACCATTGGATTTAGCTTAAAAAACACAAAATTTGGTATTTTGGTCATTCCTCTACGTCAATTCGTTACCAAGATATTGAAAGTGCTAAACACATTACGTTGTCCAATGTTAATCTTATAGAGGAAAAGAAAAATTTTATATCTCGCTTATTTATCAACGTAAACTGACGAAACTTCATCTGGTTGTGGTGCATTGATATTTACTAAAAAAAAAAACAATTTTTTTGTCAAAGGCTCCCACAGCAGCAAACCTGCGTACTCAGCTCCATGTTATTCTTATGGATTATAATTAAATGCTATGTCTCCTTTAATTATGAACATAAATTAATGAAAACTGGTATATGACTTCACCTAGTTGAGTTATATTGATATTAGCATAAAAATCCATATTTTGTTTTCCTTGATGCAGCAAACCTGCTTACTCAGCCCCAATGTTTTCTTATGGGGAATAATTAAAGTTGTATATATTGCTCATTTATGAATATATTTTTATGAAACTTGATAAGTGGCTTTATGTAGTATTAAGACATTTATATCTCCATTGGAAATTCGCTGAGTATGCAGGTTTGCTGTGACGGGGGTATTAATTAGTTCTATGCGCTATGGTAGTTTAATGGGTGTGGCACTGGATTCACGATCATGCGGTCCCAAATTCAATTCTATCTTTTCGTGTTTACTTTTTGATGTACCAATTTTTTTAAATATTTTATACAAACCCATTTTTGTAATATGTTACAAATAAAAGAGCCGCCATATAGCGCTCTGCTGAGTTAGGTTAGGTAAGCGTATTTTTTTAGAATATAAGTAGGTTCCTCTATTTACATTTGAAAATACTACATTTCACTGTGTTCTCATAATAAAGCATCTGTTTTGGATAGTTCGTTCGTCGTCGGACAAGTTCGGCTTCCTTCGGGTGGCAAAGTCTCCTCTTCCAGTGGCTCTTGTGATTTTTAGCTGCTAGTAATTACATAACGATAACAAAGATATATCAAAAGAAAACACAGATTACTAGGGATACCGGTTTACTGACACTGATCTCAACATAAGTATAAACGGGTATTAAGATAAATTAGACAAATATTTAAATCTCTACATTTATTAAATTTCTCAGATAATTTAATAGCATTTAGTAGATCTCTATAACTAATATTGTATTATAAGCGTTGAAAAAACATAAACATTTTTTTTTGCAGCTATCTAATCGGTTTTGGGATGGACACAAAATAAATAGGCCAACAGTTGTTAATAGTTTTTATATAAAGACTGGTATGTCAAGAACAAACAACCGTCACTTTTTATAAGAAGCAGTTCTAATCTGAAACACTATTCTGCGTCGCAAAATATCTATGAAGCTAGAACTGTCATAAGTACCTCGAAACTGCCAGGTATAATGACATGTCATCCTTATTATTGTATGGAACAACTATACTTTATTGTTGTGTAAATAATAATTTTGTAGGAACTCAAATAAACTGACTTGTAAGATTTAAGACTAGCGATCGATTACAGTCACTACCCAAGTGTCATAAAATATAATATGAGCAGGAAGTATATTCAATTTGCTGTGTAAAAAAATAATCTAATACATTCAATAGTAATAGTGATTTTAGAATTAGTTTGGTAATAAATGTCATACAATGGGTGTTGACTAAAATCGAATACTTATATACAGTTCAATCATGCAGAAATAGTCCTATCAAATGTATACATAACATAAACTTCTGAAAAGGAAATTTAAAATTCCCAGAGAATTATTCAACTCAATATTATAGTGTGAGTCGTTGAGTGGGCTCTGAAACCATCGGCTCTGTAGTGGGTTCGAATCCCAGTCCTGCCAAGGAAGTTACAACTTGTACAACTTGTATTGTAATGGCTCGCCTCTCGCTTTCCTAGAAGGAGATGTGTAGTCCGTGTGGACGGGAAAAGTAAGAAAAATTATTTATATGATATAAAATTCAATACAATCACTATCATTTTGAAAATTTGAATCCATGTAAAACAACGTAGATTATTAAGTCTCATTAACTTACTATAATCGTAAAGTAGGAGGCATAAACAGAAATGCTTTCATTCATTCTGCGGTAGGTACAAGACAAAATTTCATAGTCAATTGGCAAAGAATTATTTAGTTTCGTCTGGATAATTGAAAATTCCTTTCTGGTAAATTGAAATTACTTGGTTTCAACAGTTTAATATTAGCAAGTGCAGTGTTGTTATTAGCTAGTATTGATGTAATCGGTAAAGTAGAAAAATAAACTTTTGAATAATAGTTAGGGTATTTACGTAAACCACAAACAAATTAACTATTACTTGGACATCCATTTCGATTTGTTGTCTTTGATAAATTAACGGATGTGGTACACTAGAGAAAAAATTCAAATAATAAACCTAAACTAAATTAAGAACTTTCCGAGCAAAATATTTTTAAAACAGTTTTTGATAAAAAAAAATTTAAGGTTGATGTTGTTTAGAATATTTAAATATTTATATTCAAGATAAAATAAATTCTCAGTGTATCGTGTGTCGAGAATATTTAGGATTTTTATTATTTCTTCAATTTATGTAGTTTTAGAAGTATAAATGCGTTCTTAGAATAGCGTCGTAAACCCGATAAACCTGAACAACATACTGAGGTTTCTGCAATATATTAAGAGTTGCAATCTCTTATTGGTTTCTCTTAACCAGTCAGAGAGAAGGAGGAAAGATTGAATCATTAATAGACAATCAGAGATATAGGAACTTCATGGGAATTTAATGGGGCAATCCAATAGCGTTTACGACCACTCAATGCTGGCTTTAATGTTGGCCATTAGTTGATTTTATCCCTAGAGATAAGTAGTATTTGTACAGGTAAATCAAAACTTATACAAAAATATATTTTATTTATTTGAACGTCAAACTAATGGCAATGTGCATGTATTTTTATTTTACATAAAAGTGTAAAATTTATATTACTGTATAAAGCATTGAAAGGGTTAAGTAATCACAAATGTAATAGTAGTAAAAATGGATGAATACATTAATGTGGACAATAATTAGACCTCGTAAAAAAATTGGGAAATCGCAGATTCTTAAATTATTAAAGAAATTTGATTAACGATATTATATAAACACAGTTTTAAGAACTAAACAAAACTACTCATCAAGAAAAGATCCTTTAATACTGATTAGTTATTGTTTAAATTGGTATCCAAAATAAGTGGTGTGCTAGTATATACGGTTGTTATAGTTAGTTGTATCCCACGAAATTGACAGTTTTATTTTTTTTTTTATTAAATGGTTTTGTAGAGAAAGAAATGTCATGTATCCTATATAATAATAGTGTGTAGTGGCGACGTGTAAACCTATTCCGACCTATTCCGAGTAAACTGCTGAACGTAGAGCGGCCAGGTTGGTGTCATTAGATTTCCCTTAGCCCAAGGATGATGAAAAATACGATATTATAAATTTACTCAGTTATAAGTTTGCAATTGGCAAACACTTTTTTGGCGTTTTTTCGACATCCCCATTTTTAAGGAACGTGTAACCACCTATTCAGAGCAAACTGCTGAACGTAGAGGAGGCCAGGTTGGTGTCAAAAAGTGTCTCTAAGGCCCAGGATGATGAAAAAAATACCATATCCTACACTTATTTAGTTATAAGTTTGTAACTGGCAAAAAACACTGTTTTATTTTGCCATATTTTATTTGTAATTATCTTGTTTTCCGAGCCATGTGTTCCCTACTTTGCATCCAAATTCAATACAACATGTGAGTAAAGTTGCTTTTGTAAACGAAGCAGTTGTTTTTGTAAATTTAATTCCTAACTAAATTTAGATTTTTTGATTGAAATTTACAAGCAATAAGGGACACAAATGCCATGCTAAATGGGAATAGAGTTTATAGTACTGTATAAAAGTGTCAGCAAAGTTAAATTCAGATTTACGTATTCTATATTTTCTATTTATATATCAATTTTGTTTACTTTTACTCTTTCGGCGAAATTGGGTTTCATCACTGTTAATGGAACCAAAAGTAGATGATTTTCCTTTGATAAATCTTGGGCCTCAGAAAATATGACAACAGGGTGGAATTCTAGCGGTTACTAAATTGTGTTTTTAGGTAGTTTTTAAAGAGTTGTGTAAAACTGAATCAAAAGCTTTTTTAAACATCGATGATAGTCTCTACAGTAGTACAGCGATTTGTGTGTGAGTATATAAAAAACATGACCAAGACACAAATACAGTTAAAACTGGGAGGTAAAAATGCGAAGGAAAAATTAACCACATAAGGTTTGTGAAGGTTTAGACGATTAATATAATCCAGTTAACTATATTTCAGTTACATATTTCAAGTTTCAAATTACGATTCAGTTTTTATTTAAAATTTAGTTCGATTTCGATTTTATGTGCTGTATTGGATGAAATTGAGTGAAACTGGATGAAACTTTGGTAAGGCATTTAATGTAATGGATATGCAACCTAAGGACTATTGGCCTATCCTATTAATTAGCATTGAATATAATTTGAAATATTTTTCCATAGAGTTTATAAGTAACTAGAATTTCCTGTGCTCAGCTTGCGCATCCCGTTTTGAGAAGCGAAAATAGTTAAACAGTAAACAAAACAATGACAGTATTCCATTAAATGTAATCCTTATAACAGCTGTTTGTTTAATTGAATTGAACTAAGGAAAACACTGCCATAAACCAAATAAAACATTCATCCATATGAATAACATGGGGACTTGGAAGTCCCGTGGGGCAGAGCCCTGAGGCCTAAATCTAAATCTAAAGCCAGTTTGCACATCTGCACACCTACTTAGACGCGCGTTTTAGTGTATAATATTTGGGGGTAAATCATAAAACAAAAAAGCTTTATTGTTTACATAGTTTGCATGTAGCGTATTAATAATATAGAAAGATAGATGGGTAGATAAATTATGAATTTCTGTAGGTCTGTCTTTAGATAGTTTGTATTTTAGCAGATAAAATTAAATTAAATGTTGGTAAATATGTAGGCTGTAGTTTTTATTATTATTTTATTAGGTTATTTATACAGGGTGGCCCCAAAAAAAGGTACTCATCATTTCACAGCAATTAATTATTATTTATTAGCTGTACAAACTTACTCTATCTTAAAACTAAGTGCTCTACATGTTTCCCACCATTGTTTATTACATATTCCATTCGTCTTTGCATGTTTTCAACCATTGCTGTACATTGTTGTGGAGTGATGTCCATTAAAACAGAAGTTACGTTCTGCTTAAGATCATGGATACTTTGTGGTGATGGCCTGAAACACTTTTCCTTTAGTGTTCCCCACAAAAAAGCATCACATAGTGAAAGATCAGGGCTTCTTGGAGGGTAAGGAAAGTCAGTAGAACGAGACACTAAGTTCTTGCCAAATAACTCTAAGAGGAGATCTTTGTTTCCTCGTCCTAAATGAGCGGTTGCTCCATCTTGCTGGAACATTTGCATTTCTAGGTTCAAATTGTTGAAATCACAAAATGATTGTAAATCAGCGTGAAATCTCTCAATTACCTGGGTTTTATACACCAATGACGTAACAGTAATTGGATTGTTATTGTCATCTTCTATGAAATAAGGTCCAATAACACCATGGCTGGAAATGGCGGCCCAAACTGTTATCTTTTCCGAGTGTAGTGGTCTTTGTTCATATTCTGTCGGTTTCTCCCAACCAAGGAAACGCATGTTTTGCTTATTAACGTGACCACTTAACAGAACATGACATTCGTCAGACCACCAAATGTTATCAATGAAACGTGGATCAACATAGGTGTTTGCCAAAACTTGTCCGCAGAATTCTAGACGAGCATGATAATCTGTAGGCCTCAGCTCATGTAAGATTTGAATTTTATAAGAAAAACAACCTAAATCCTTACAAATTCGCTGAGTAGAGCTTCTAGAAATATCAAGTTCCTTTGATAACCGATTAATACTCTTCCTGGGCGATGCAATAATTGTATCAATTACACGGCCATTATTTTCATTCGTCCGAATGGCTCTTGGGCGACCAGAATTTGTCTTGTTGTTGTTTTTTACAGAGCCTTTGGTCCTGAAGAGTTTCACCCATACTCGAATAGTCTTAGGAGGTGGTGGCGGCTTTCCAAAGTGGCGCTGAAAATTATTTCTTACCAGTATTATCGATTTTCCGTTTTGGGTTCCAAGTCTAAAGCTTTTTAAATATTCTTCCACAGTCCAAGCTATTTCTCCCACAGTATATTGAGGCATATTACTTCTAGAAACGTCTTGTAAAAAAATAAGAGAAAAATAACAACATTACTGCTAGAAACGACTTGTAAACAATAAATAGGAGGAAAATAACAACAATGCATTGTTGTCTATTGAACAGCTGATTTAAGGAACAACTGATTTAAAATTATAAGCAGCAGTTTAGATGAGTACCTTTTTTTTGGGCCACCCGGTATTACAAATTTGAACCCGATGAACAAACTTTTAAACAAACCTGTAGGTGATACCAAAATGGCTTTGCTTCAACATCCCAAACTAAACTAACAACAAAGTTTAAACTAAACCCTTTTGGGCTATTGCACGCAGGCGTAAAATGTATTTAGTAAAAAGACACTTTTAGAATTTATACACTTTCTAATGAATATTTTAATATGCATTATGTTAAGGCTTTATTACAATAATACCTTTAAATTTTGCACGGCGGATTCCCATTTTGTTACATGCAATTAAAAATTAGATTTTGAAATATAAATTGTTAAGCCATTAAATTTATTTTAAAGCTGGTGAACAATTCTTAATAACAGCTAGTAATTTATAAAATTCTAAAATTGTCTGAAATCAGTGAAAATAATTGAAACATGCAATTGAAATACACTATAGTAAAATAATTATTATGGCGATTTATGTTTTATTGTTTATTGCTAATGAGGTGATCTCCGTAAAAACTGGAAAAGGACGCGATTAAAACATACATAATCGATTTAATAGATAACACATCTTCCATTAAGCGTATGCAGAATAAATACTTTAAAACTTTGCAAAGCTAAAATATTGTATTCATTGTTAACAAGCTAAAAAATTTCAATAATTTACCGTATATATATATTTTTGCTGTTAACAGTAAAATAAAAGGGACACACAGTTTGATATGTTCCTGAAATATGCAACGTAATTAATGCAGTAATATTTAATGCATTAAAACTGTATAACTCATATTGCTGTGACAAATCGGCTGCCTAGATGCAGCAAGTATCGATAATTTAAACACACATATCCAAGTACGCTTCATTATTACGACCCATAGTAAAGAGCACATGTTGACGGGCAAACAATTAGGATATTTTCAATTAAATCACTTGTTAATAAAACTGTCACTTTGGTAAACAGCAATCGACGATCGACTGATTTCATTATATTCAAATACGTTTACATGTAAACATCATTAATTAAATATAGCGTTCAGTTGTGAACTTTTAAAAACTTTTAAAACACAAACTACTGCTGACATCACAGATTAGATAAGACAAAATAAATTTGATGCATATTGTGATATTGCCCACTTTATAGTGGCATTGTATATTATGTTTGACGATTAATCTGTAAATTAAACACGATGACACGTAAATTTACTTACGTTTACTGCTGTTGTCCCACTTTTTACAGGGGTTCCTCTCTTTCATTAACCTACTCGTTTTTACTTTCTCCCCCTTATACGTAGTATATGGAGAAAGTATTGTTTCCGTCAAAATTTTCGAATTTGAGTTGTTAGGGGAAATATTTGTATTGGTGCTCCCTGAACCCAAAAAAGTGATTTTTACGAGATGTCTGTGTGTCTGTCTGTCTGTATGGATGTGTACAGAGCTAGAGCCCAAACCAATGTTCTGATTTTTATGAAATTTGGTTTGTAGGTACTAATTCACGATATCTCCAGGTATTTTTTTTTCATTTTTGGAATTTTTGATTTTTAAGGGTAGTTATCCCACAATAACCGCCAAATACCCCCGTAGCAGCAAACCTGCGTACTCAGCGAATTTCCAATGCATTTATATGTATCTTAATACCACATAAAGCCACATACCAAGTTTCATCAGTATACATTCATAAATAAACGATTTATGACATTTTAATTATTCTCCATAAGAATAACATGGCGGCTGAGTATGCAGGTTTGCTGAAGGAAGAAACACAAAAAATGTGGTTTTATACAAATATCAATATATCTCATTTTGGTAAAGCCACATATCAAATTTCATTATTTTTATAATTAAGGGAGATAACACGTTACTTATTCTCCATAAGAATAACATGGGCCTGAGTACGCAGGCTTGCTGCTACGGGAGCCTTTGGCAAAAAATTGTTTTTTTGAGCAAATATCAATGGTCCACAACCAGATGAAGCCGTATACCAAGTTTTGTCAGTATACGTTCATAAATAAGCAAGATATACAATTTTTCTTTTCCTCCATAAGAATAACATTAGACAACGTACTGTGCTTAACACTTTCAATATCACGGTAACCAATTGACGTAGAGAAATGATCAAAATACCAAATTGTGTGTTTTTTAAGTTAAATACAATGGTAACAACTAAAATTTGACTATCTCCAAAATTATATGTAAAAAATTCAAAAAACCCATTTTTGGGGTACAAAAGTCCCCCAAAATACCCCTTCGGATAGAGCGATCTGGCTGGTTTTTGAACTTAAAGTCTTAAATCCTGCTTTACATGTTTATACCAAATTTCATCAAAATCGGATAATTTTTACGAGAGTTATCGTGCTCACGGACACACACACACACACACACACACACACACACACACACACACACACACACACACACACACACACACACACACACACACACACACACACACACATATATATATATATATATATATATATATATACAGATTCGAACGAATGGTGTTTTTGGGGTCTGGGGACCTCAAAAAGAAAAGTTATCATGGTCCCGGGCCTAGGTCTTACCATGCCGACTACGGTAATATCTTCTTCCCTATAGGGGAAATTCGCTAAAAACATGAAAAATCAAAATTTATCAAAAACGGCTCTAACGATTTTAACTAAACTTAAGATGTTTGTAGATCTTTTGTTTTCCAACAAAATTACACCATCCGCATTTTTGTAAAAATTCGGGTTCAGTTATTATAGGGCTTAAAACATAAAAAATTCGGTTTTTTGAATTTTACATTAAAAAAATAAAAATAAAAAATATTACTAATCACCATTAAAAAAAGCTCAACAAACTGAATAATTTAGTATTTTGAATTGCTATTCTATGATTGCTGGTTTCGGAGAAAATTTAAATTTTCATTTTGCAATAATCGCAGTACGTTGTCCAATGTTATTCTTATGGGAAATACAAAAATTACTATTTCTCTCTTATTTACTGATCAATTTCGTTCAAACTTGATATGCTTGTCAAGTTAGCATTGACCAACAGAGGAAATTCGAAATATGATGCCCCTTAACAACCCTTGGGAGGGGGGAATAGGGGGCATTTCCCCTCTTAAAACCACGGGCAACTTGTTTACAAGATTTTCTGTATATTCGACCGTGCTATGTATTCTATATTTAGTAAATAAACAGTAATTTAATAATTAAAGTTGGGCTAAAAGGGAGAAAGTATGTGTCAGTTTCCTGATACCGTTTATTAGATTTTTCATTTGAAAAAAAAACATAAATATAAAAAATATTATTATTCACCATTAAAAAGAGCTCAAAAACTAAATAATTTAGTATTTTGAATTACTATTCTACGATTACTGGTTGTGAAGAAAATTAAAATTTTCATTTTGCGGTAAACGCAGTACGTGTCCAATGTTATTCTTATGGGGAATACAAAAATGACTATTTCTCGCTTATTTATTGATCAATTTCGTCCAAACTTGACATGCTTGTCAAGTTAGCGTTGACCAATAGAGGAAATTCGAAATATGTTGCCCCTTAATAACCCTGAGGGGGAGAATACGGGGCATTTCCCCTCTTAAAACCACGTGGGTAGCGATGGATTCTGTAGGGCTTCTTAAACAGGGATTTGTGTGCAGGATTTTGAAAACAACTTGTTAACAAGATTTTCTGTTCTTTCGACC
Organism: Allygus modestus; assembly: GCA_963675035.1. Taxonomy (NCBI): domain Eukaryota; kingdom Metazoa; phylum Arthropoda; class Insecta; order Hemiptera; family Cicadellidae; genus Allygus; species Allygus modestus. The sequence continues at coordinate 147,283,386 of OY776112.1, read as the reverse complement.
ATACTTTGTATTCTATATTTAGTAAATAAAAAGTAATTTATTCATTAAAATTGGGCTAAAAGGGAAAAAGTATGTGTCAGTTTCCTGATACCGTTTATTTACATTCTCTCCCTTATACATAGTATATATAGTTAGTATTGTTTTCGTCAAAATTTCCGAATTAGAGTTGTTAGTGGAAATATTTCTTTTGGTCCTCCCTGATCCCAAAAAAGTGATTTTTAGGCGATGCCTGTGTGTCTGTCTGTCTATCTGTCTGTGTGCCTGTATGGATGTGTACAGAGCTAGAGCCCTAACCAATGGTCAGATTTTTATGAAATTTCGTATGTAGATACTAATACACGATATCTCCAGGTTTTTTAATTTTTTTAATTTTTGATTTTTAAGGGTAATTATCCCCCAACAACCGACAAAAAACATGAAAAATCAAGATTTCTCAAAATCGGCTCTAACGATTTTGATTAAACTTCAGTCGTTTGAAGAAATTTAGTTTTCTAACAAAATGACACAACCCGCATTTCTGTAAAAAATTTCGGGTTCAGAAATTGCAAGGCTTAAAATATAAAAAATTTATTTTTTGGATTTTTCATAAAAAAAATATAAAATATTACTATTCACCATTAAAAAGAGCTCAAAAAACCAAATAATTTAGTATTTTGAATTACTATTCTACGATTAATGGTTACGGAGAAATTTTTAAACTTTCATTTTGCGGTAAACGCAATACCAATGGGGAATACAACAATTACTATTTCTCTCTTATTTATTGATCAATTTCGTTCAGATTTAATATGCTTGTCAAGTTAGCATTGACTAACAGAGGAAATTCGAAATATGTTGCCCCTTAATAACCCTGAGGGGGGAATAGGGGGCATTTTCCCTCTTAAAACCACGTATGTAGCGATGGATTCTGTAGTGCCTCCTAAATTGGGATTTGGGTGGATTTTCTGTACATTCGACGGTGCTTTGTATTCTATATTTAGTAAACAAAAAGTAATTTATTCATTAAAGTTGGGCTAGTAGGGAGAAAGTATGTGTCAGTTTCCTGATACCGTTTATTAAACGTGTCCTTCTTAGCAATAAACGAACGAACGTGAGAATAATATTTGAATTTTAGAAAACCATTTTCCGTTTTGCTAATGGATTTTTAAACGCAAATCACAATAGCGTATATCATTGTGATATTGTTTGTATTAGTAACTACAAAAAATAATCAGTGATGGAAAACATCAGCAATTATTTCTTGGATATCATAAATTCACCATTAGGAACAACAACGAAAAATGGGTTTTCATGCAAACATCAATATACTAAAACCAGATTAAACCACATACCAATCTTTATCTATATACATTGATAAAAAAGTGGTGTATACAGTTTTACCTAATTATCTTAAAAATGACTTTGGAGAACTGTGTTTAGCATTATCAATATCTCAGTTACTGATTAAGGTAAAGGAATAATTTAAATTACTAAATTGTTTGTTTTTTAAAGCTTAATCCAATATGGCAATCCAAAATTGTATTTGGAAAATATGATATGTAAAAAGAAAAAAAAAATGTTTGGGGTGGACCCCTCCTCCAGAACCATCCTTTGGACGGGGTTCAACGCTTTAAATAAAATCCACTACAACTATCTAAAGAAATAATATTGTTCAGTCAACTTATCGTCTTTTTATAAAACGATACCTGATTGCATATCTGCAGCATAAGGTGTACCGGCATACAAAACTTTAGCTTCTTAGACACTTATTAATGTATACAAATTCATAAATATCCGGGTCTTCCTAAGTACTAAAATTACCTAAAAATACGAGATCTGTAGTATTTTAGCGAATTTCCCCTATAGGGAAGAAGCTATTACCGTAGGTCTCATGGTAAGACTTAAGCCCAAGACCATGATAACTCTTTGTTTTGAGGTCCCCAGATGCCAAAACACTATTCATTCAATTTCATATATATGTATATATACATATATATGTGTCCGTTAACTCGATAACTTGAGTAAAAAACATCCGATTTCAATGAAATTTGGCACAAGCGCGTAAAGCAACATTCATGACTTTAAGTTCGAAAACCAGAAAGATCGGACCATGGGAAGGAGGTTTTAAATTTTACAAAATCAGTTTTTTGAATTTTTTACCCTACAATTTTTAAAACACTCAACTTTGGTTTTGACCATTTTATAGAGCTTGAAAAAAGAATTTGGTATTTTGAATTATTAACCTAGGTTAAGTGGTTGCGGGGAAACTCCAAAAAACGTGTTCATAAAATTTCCATGTTAATCTTATGGGAAAAAGGTTTTTAGCATTTCCACAGTTAATTTTACTGTAAACTTGACATTTGCTGATACCAATCGGTTCAGCTCTACAAAGCAATCATTTTGGTGTTTAAATTGTGATTCTACGTCCATTTGTTTCAGAGATATTCAAAGTGCTAAACACAGTACGTTGTCCAATATTGTCCTTATGGAGAATAATTAAAATTTGATATTTCGATTATTTATGAATGTATATTGATGAAATTTAGTATGTGGCTTCAACTTGTACTAGTATATTGATATTTGCACAACAAAATGATTTTTTGTTGATTGCCCCCATAGCAGCAAACATGCATACTCAGCCCTAATGCTATTCTTATGGAGAATAAATAAATTGCTATTTATCTCTTATTTATAAATGTATTTTTATGAAACTTGGTAAATGGCTTTATGCGGTAGTAAGAAACATATACATGCATTGGAAATTCGCTTAGTAAGCAGGTTTGCTTTGACGAGGGTATTTAGTATTTGTATTTGTTGAGAAACTCATACGTGAGTAAATGTGTCGCCCGGAACTCACTAGTGATCCACAGGGTTGCCGGCAAATTAACTATATATATTAATAGGCTAAGGAAGTTTTGTGGTACAGATTTCTCAGATAAGCGGTATCGTAAAATTATGAAACTTGGCAAACGTATTTAGTAGCCTACTATTGAGTCGAATGCAAATAACTTTGTGTTTGGGTGTGTAGGGTAAGAAGATACCTTAACACAAAATAACAAAACCAACAATTGGAGGTGTTTGGCTTTCAAAGTTTACATGCAAACTTATGTCGACTTAGGTTCTGCTTTTCGTTATGCTTTTCATTTAATAAACAGCTGCATTATTAAAATACATATGTAGTACAACAACAAGAACAGATGATTCGTAATTGCAAAATATTACTGACTACTGTAATAGTAACACTCTTCTCTTAACTCCACACTAAACAAATCAAAACTAATTTGAGGAGGGGGGAGGAAGAGAGACGGAACAACCAATGAACTTAAGATTCATATATAAATACAAAACTTATTTTACTGAAAATAGCTACATGAAAAATAAATAAATTTCAAGACGGGGAGATGATGAGGTGGAGAGGTTTTAGGCATAAATAAAAAGGACACTGATTACTGGAATGGTAACGCCCTTCTGATATCCGTTTAACAACACGGATAGGGGAGGGAGAGCGAGAGAGAGAAAGAGAGAGGGAAGAGAAACTTCTGAACCGATTGGCATGCAAATTTACATGAATTTTCCTTATATACCAAAACACCCCAAAGGCTTAATTTTGTTTTGAAAATCCTATAGGGTTCTGCCCCACGGGTCTTCCAAGTTCCCATGTATTCCTTTTGGAGATTTTTGTTTGAGCTGATGAAAATACAAACACCTGATCATGATTAGTAGTAGTTTCACGGGTTAACCACAAAATGCAGCACACACAACTGTCATAGTTTTTATAAATCATTTGTGGGGCGAAGCCTACGATAAACAGCTAGTTTTTAATAAAACCAGAGTAAAAAAATATGGGCCTATCATGGTTTTTAACTTGAAGAAATACAAAAACATATAAATACTTTTAAATTTTTTATATGTATAGACTCAGCATTTCACAGTTTTCTAAAAATTGTTTGGCCTGTAATCACATATAAATAGATAAGTTATGGAACAGGATAAGCCGGTAAATCTTGTAATAGAATTATCGTTTCTAAATTGTTGCGGAACTTTAATTACCTATTACTTTAGTGTCCTTATTGAAAGTCCTGGGTCTAATCCTACGGTTATATAATGAAATATGGTTGGGCATATTAAGATAAAACTAACAACAACAAAAAAAAACTATTCTCATGAACAGTTTGAACTACAACGCCCTGTGGCAGATTATGTGATGTTATGATGAGATAAGTTTCTAAGTTTACCAAGTTCTTTCAAGTTGAGTAGGGTAGAATGGAGTGTTCTGGCTCAGGAGGGACAGGAGGGACGCCCCCCCCCGCCCCCCTCCCCCGAGGTCTCGTCTGTGACACTTTGCGATTTTTTTTTTTGCGAATTTTTTTTTTTTTGCGAATACTAACCTAACCTAACCTAACCTAACCTAACCTAACCTAACCTAACCTAACCTAACCTAACCTAACCTAACCTAACCTAACCTAACCTAACGTAACGTAACCTAACCTAACCTCGGATCAGATTTCTGATTGCAGATTCTTGTTCGTCTAATCGAGCCGAGAAATTTGAGTACCCACAACGTACATTTGGACGATGTAGGGGGGGGGGCTATCTCGGTTACCATAAGTCGGATTTGAATTCTGATTGCAGATTCTTGTTCGTCTAGTCGAGCCGAGAAATTTGCATACCCACAAAGTACATTTGGACGATGTAGGGGGGGGGCTATCTCGGTTACCATAAGTCGGATTTGAATTCTGATTGCAGATTCTTGTTCGTCTAGTCGAGCCGAGAAATTTGCATACCCACAAAGTACATTTGGACGATGTAGGGGGGGGCTATCTCGGTTACCATAAGTCGGATTTCAATTCTGATTGCAGATTCTTGTTCGTCTAGTCAAGCCGAGTAATTTGCATACCCACAAAGTACATTTGGACGATGTAGAGGGGGGCGGGCTATCTCGGTTACCATAGGTCGGATTTGAATTCTGATTGCAGATTCTTGTTCGCCTAGTCGAGCCGAGTCATTTGAGTACCCACATCGTACACTTTGGATGATATTTACAAAAAATGGGCCCGCACCATACTTTTGACCTTTTTTTTTGCATTTTTGGAATCTCCTCGTCAAGCCGAGTATTCTCAGTACCCACATGACATACTTTGGATAATTAATACAAGAGTTGAACAGGGTAACGCTACAACCAACAGAGCTAGCCCATCAGCGCTTGCGGTCAATTGAACTACCAGTGAATGCAAATTTTAAGGAGAATATAATTGCAATGCTTTGAACATATACTGCAAAGGGGGGTGTATCGATACACCCCCCTTCAAGTACTCTGCACCGAGGCAGCTGTTCGCACAACCGACTGACGCGTCCAGTCTACTGTCTGGGAATGCGGATGTTGTAATTTGATACCTCGACTGGAGGGTGCAGGTGTTCACACAAAAAACCGACAAGTCGAGACCTGTCTGGGAATGCGGATGCTGTAATTTGATACCTCGACGGGAAGACGGCTGACCCTTCTAGGAACCCATAATTATAGACCACCTGCGTCGAATTCCGAGCAATAAATCACCAGTTGTCAAACACCCACGGTATCATTCTTGTTTTAGGCTTCAACAATTCCTGACGTATGGGGGAGCGAAAATCTCCCCCTAACCCATTATGTGTTAGGGGGAGCGAAAATCTCCCCCTAGTAATTAAATCAACAGAACACCAGTTGTCACGGTCTCATTCTTGTTCTAGTCTTCAACAATTCCTGACGTATGGGGGAGCGAAAATCTCACCCTAACCCATTATGTGTTAGGGGGAGCGAAAATCTCCCCCTAGTAATTAAATCAACAGAGCTAGCCCATCAGCGCCTGCGGACAATTGAACTACCAGTGAATGCAAATTTTGAGGAGAATATAATTGCAATGCTTTGAACATATACTGCAAAGGGGGGTGTATCGATACACCCCCCTTCAAGTACTCTGCACCGAGGCAGCTGTTCGCACAAGTAACCATCGCGTCCAGTCTACTGTCTGGGAATGCGGATGTTGTAATTTGATACCTCGACTGGAGGGTGCAGGTGTTCACACAAAAAACCGACAAGTCGAGACCTGTCTGGGGTGCAGCTGCGCCCGACCCCAGGAGGGGCAGGAGGAGCAGGAGGAGCAGGAGGGGCAGGAGGGGCAGGAGGAGCAGGAGGAGCAGGAGGGGCAGGAGGAGCAGGAGGAGCAGGAGGGGCAGGAGGAGCCCCCCCCTCCGACCGGGCAAGGTTTCGTCTGTGACACTTTTGCCAGCCAAGACGCCTGCGGACAATTGAACTACCAGTGAATGAAAATGCGGATGTTGTAATTTGATACCTCGACTGGAGGGTGCAGGTGTTCACACAAAAACCGACAAGTCGAGACCTGTCTGGGGTGCAGCTACGCCCGACCTCAGGAGGGCCAGGAGGGACAGGAGGAGCCCCCCCCCCAGACGCCTGCACCAAAACTTGGAAGAAAATCCTCCTACATTAGAAGGATTTCCTTCTGTTCCCTAACATGAAAAGCTTTTGTGGCCTTGAAAAAGGCCGATTATGATGGTGGGATCAGGTGGAGGCTAAGGTGTTGGAAAACGTTTATTTTTTACTGTTGAAAAACTTTGTTACTTCATCGGGGTGCAGTTCATCGGTCCGTCGATTCCACCACATTTCAACAAGCATCATGTACTTCTGCTCATGTTCAATGGCGTAGAAGTGCTCCTCTTCAATGGGGTAGAAATTCATCTTGTAGTCCATGTCACGCTGCCAATATTCCCACTCCAAGCCGTCCAGCGGGCAATGGTTCCACATGCTGTTGATTCCCCGTCGTCTGGAGTACAGAGCGTCGTCAAGATCTTGAGTAGTTGAATACATTTTTGGTTCATGAACGTACTTGAACTTGTTGTCAATGCGCCATAGCCTCTTCTTATGGAAATGCTTCAAGGTGCATTCATCGTCGTCTTTTCGGTTGTAGAATTCATCACCTTCGAAGAAATCATCTTCATTGTCAAACGGTCTCTTCTTATTATTGCTATTCATTGTCGTTTCCGCTGCAACACATACATCCTCCAACTCAACGTCTGTGATGTCACAATCCCACTCGATGTTGGCCATGATCTCTTCGTAGCTGTTGACGCTTCGAAACTCAAGACTAAACTAAACTTTACTGCTAGGGGCGGGCTGTGCGTCGTGGGATGATGGGCGCAGGTGTACAGACAAAAAACCGTCGCGTCACCCTACTGTCTGGGAATGCGGATGCTGTAATTTGATACCTCTACGGGAGGGCGCGGGTGTTCACACAAAAATCCGACGAGTCGAGACCTGTCTGGGAATGCGGATGCTGTAATTTGATACCCCGACAGGAGGGCGACCGACCCTTGCAGGAACCCATAATTATAGACCACCCGCGTCGAATTCCGAGCAATAGTACACCAGCTGTCAAACACCCACGGTCTCATTCTTGTTCTAGTCTTCAACAATTCCTGACGTATGGGGGAGCAAAAATCTCCCCCTAAGCCATTATGTGTTAGGGGGGAGCGAAAATCTCCCCCTAGTAATTAAATCAACAGAACACCTTACCTTAGTTGTCAAACACCCACGGGCTCATTCTTGTTCGGGAGTTTGAAGTGTGTGGCTGTGTAATAGTGTTGCTGTGTGACGTTCTGTCAGAGTGATCACCCGACGTTTTGACCTAACCTACAAAATGAACAACTTAACCGCCTATGTGTTTAATGATCGGCCTTTGTCTGTACTGTTTGACAGCAGCGATAATCCATGGTTCAAAGCTAAGGATATAGCTACAATATTGCGCTACGCTAACCCTAAAGAAGCAATCAGAGCACATGTTAGAGAAAAATATCGCAAAACAATTCCTGAAGTATGGGGGAGCGAAAATCTCCCCCTAACCTATAACGAGAAACATTCAATCTTTCTTAACGAGCCGGGATTATATTCGTTACTTATGAAATCTAAAATGCCCATCGCCGAGAAGTTTCAAGATTGGATCTTTGAAGAAGTTTTGCCATCCATTAGAAAACATGGTCAGTACAGACTTATAAACGAGAACCAACGGCTGCTACAATCACTTACAAAGTCGCTAACAAATAACCGAAAGCTAGATCAAACAAATTCCGAGTTTAAAACTACAAATGATATATTGTGTATGGAAAACCAATCCATGAATCAAACGCTGATCGAACAGACACCTAAAGTGGCAGTGTTGCCTGAAGATGTAAATCTGAAGCATATATTTTGTGTGATGATTAGGGAAACCCTTCTAGAGCAGTACGGAGTTTGTGAATACAAGTGCATTCGAACACAGAAGAGGAATTTCAAACAAGCCTTGAAAAAAGCAAAGGAAGAAGGATTTACAATGTGCTACTGTAGAGAAAATGTCCCCAACGGCATAAACATAGTGAATAAGGCTAAAGAAGTGATGAAGAGTTACGGCATGCACATTGACTGCAGATACAACAACATCCTAACCTCACACAATTTCATTAATGTAGTTGAACATATCTTTGACAATGCATAGGTCTGCGCTTGTGGACTCGTTCCAGAACCTTCGACGCTAGTCAGGTAGCAACAGTCGATACGTGCTCCAAAGATGACCAGTGTGGATGACGCAAGAAAAGTAATCACCATATCAATGAACAAAATACGTTATAAACGTAACAACATCCGAGAAAGGCTCGCAATCAAGTTAGTGTTGGATAGAGCGAGAGATGTGTTTGAGAGAAAATATCATATGAAACAGCATACTTATGAAAAAAAAAAAAAATATTGAATATCATGTGAAAGAATATAACTATGAAGAAAACAAAACAGACTGTTAAATTTAACGAGGAGCTAAATACACAGTACACTTACGAGCCCTGTGAGGATGTACAACAATTAACGTGGACTCAAATCGCAATAGATGAAATGAGATTCCGCAGACCGTTGGAACTGATGTTGGGTGAAAAAATCAAACATCTAACCTATTGCAACAAGATGTGTCACAGCGAGTGCATACAGTTTACTTCAAGGGTGAGCAGACGCACCACCATTCCGTAGTACGGTAGAAGTCACACGGTAAGGACGTCAACATGGACGCTTACGTTTCTGCGGACGACTATATCAAATCGTTTATTCAGGAGATTGAGGTTATGAACAATAATGCTAGTGATCAGACATTGGCATCACCTCAGACGTCATCTGTAAAACCGATCACTGTCTGCAAGAGACGAAGGAGGCCAACTCTCATCGAAGTGGAAACCAAGAAACCAGGATGGGTGCCAAAACCAACAGATGATTGTCCCATAGTGTCATGGATGGAGGATGGGAATACTTTTGCTGTTCAAAACCCGGGAAACAAAGGACAAATTTTATTGAAAATGAAAATGTACGATGGTACAGATATGGTGTTCATGTGCAGTTTATTTTTGGACAAAGATGGTGAAATGCTCCAAAGTGTTAGACAAGTAGTTGATAAAGTGGAAAACATGTGGATCGATAAATCAACAGGAGTACCGAAAATTACAGGCTTAACTCAAACTGTTACACAACGCAGTGCAGTTTCGCAACCAACGTCGAAGAAGCGAGCTGTGAGGAAGAAACAACGAGTGTCACCAGCAGTCAATTAAAGCATCAGCATTCCCAGACAGGAGGGCGACGCGTCGGTTTTTTGTGTGTGAACACCTGCGCCCGGCCAACTACTAGAGATGTCGAGCAGCAGCACTTTCAAGCTAGAGTTTCCGAGCGTGAACAGCACTGCAGCAACCGAGGACCTGAGAGCTACCCTCAACAACTGCAAGTCTGACTCTCCGCTCTACACCAGGATAGACGACCTGTCTGGGGCGTAGCTGCACCCCAGACAGGTCTCGACTTGTCGGTTTTTTGTGTGAACACCTGCACCCTCCAGTCGAGGTATCAAATTACAACATCCGCATTTGCATTCACTGGTAGTTCAATTGTCCGCAGGCGTCTTGGCTGGCAAAAGTGTCACAGACGAAACCTTGCCCGGTCGGAGGGGGGGGCTCCTCCTGCCCCTCCTGCTCCTCCTGCTCCTCCTGCCCCTCCTGCTCCTCCTGCTCCTCCTGCCCCTCCTGCCCCTCCTGCTCCTCCTGCTCCTCCTGCCCCTCCTGGGGTCGGGCGCAGCTGCACCCCAGACAGGTCTCGACTTGTCGGTTTTTTGTGTGAACACCTGCACCCTCCAGTCGAGGTATCAAATTACAACATCCGCATTCCCAGACAGTAGACTGGACGCGATGGTTATTTGTGCGAACAGCTGCCTCGGTGCAGAGTACTTGAAGGGGGGTGTATCGATACACCCCCCTTTGCAGTATATGTTCAAAGCATTGCAATTATATTCTCCTCAAAATTTGCATTCACTGGTAGTTCAATTGTCCGCAGGCGCTGATGGGCTAGCTCTGTTGATTTAATTACTAGGGGGAGATTTTCGCTCCCCCTAACACATAATGGGTTAGGGGGAGATTTTCGCTCCCCCATACGTCAGGAATTGTTGAAGCCTAAAACAAGAATGATACCGTGGGTGTTTGACAACTGGTGATTTATTGCTCGGAATTCGACGCAGGTGGTCTATAATTATGGGTTCCTAGAAGGGTCAGCCGTCTTCCCGTCGAGGTATCAAATTACAGCATCCGCATTCCCAGACAGGTCTCGACTTGTCGGTTTTTTGTGTGAACACCTGCACCCTCCAGTCGAGGTATCAAATTACAACATCCGCATTCCCAGACAGTAGACTGGACGCGTCAGTCGGTTGTGCGAACAGCTGCCTCGGTGCAGAGTACTTGAAGGGGGGTGTATCGATACACCCCCCTTTGCAGTATATGTTCAAAGCATTGCAATTATATTCTCCTTAAAATTTGCATTCACTGGTAGTTCAATTGACCGCAAGCGCTGATGGGCTAGCTCTGTTGGTTGTAGCGTTACCCTGTTCAACTCTTGTATTAATTATCCAAAGTATGTCATGTGGGTACTGAGAATACTCGGCTTGACGAGGAGATTCCAAAAATGCAAAACAAAAGGTCAAAAGTATGGTGCGGGCCCCTTTTTTGTAAACATCATCCAAAGTGTACGATGTGGGTACTCAAATGACTCGGCTCGACTAGACGAACAAGAATCTGCAATCAGAATTCAAATCCGACCTATGGTAACCGAGATAGCCCGCCCCCCCCTACATCGTCCAAATGTACTTTGTGGGTATGCAAATTACTCGGCTTGACTAGACGAACAAGAATCTGCAATCAGAATTCAAATCCGACTTATGGTAACCGAGATAGCCCCCCCCTACATCGTCCAAATGTACTTTGTGGGTATGCAAATTTCTCGGCTCGACTAGACGAACAAGAATCTGCAATCAGAATTCAAATCCGACTTATGGTAACCGAGATAGCCCCCCCCCCTACATCGTCCAAATGTACTTTGTGGGTATGCAAATTTCTCGGCTCGACTAGACGAACAAGAATCTGCAATCAGAATTCAAATCCGACTTATGGTAACCGAGATAGCCCCCCCCGCCCTAAATCGTCCAAATGTACGTTGTGGGCACTCAAATTTCTCGGCTCGATTAGACGAACAAGAATCTGCAATCAGAAATCTGATCCGAGGTTAGGTTAGATTACGTTACGTTAGGTTAGGTTAGGTTAGGTTAGGTTAGGTTAGGTTAGGTTAGGTTAGGTTAGGTTAGGTTAGGTTAGGTTAGGTTAGTATTCGCAAAAAAAAAAAAATTCGCAAAAACAAAATTCGCAAAAAAAAAATTCGCAAAGTGTCACAGACGAGACCTCGGTGGGGGGGTCGGGGGGGGGCGTCCCTCCTGTCCCTCCTGAGCCAGAACACTCCATTCTACCCTACTAAGTTGTTTAGCAAAATACTTGGTCTGGTGGTTATTGAGTTGTTATGAGTACTTGACAATTTCCGTAAATAAAAAGGAAAAAAAAGGAAATAAGCTTTGCCTGCTTACCTCCAACCTAACGGAAAAGAAGGGAGACCACATAATAACTACATAAGTCAAAAACAAACCCACATGAAAAAGCACGGTTACAACTAATTAGTGTATTAAAATAAGGAAATTAAATTTTAAATAAACCTTGGTCATAACGCCCTGTGGCAGATTATGTGATGTTATGATGAGATAAGTTTCTAAGTTTACCAAGTTCTTTCAAGTTGAGTAGGGTAGAATGGAGTGTTGTGGCTCAGGAGGGACAGGAGGGACGCCCCCCCCGCCCCCCCCGCCCCCCCCCGAGGTCTCGTCTGTGACACTTTGCGATTTTTTTTTTTTGCGAATTTTTTTTTTTTTTGCGAATACTAACCTAACCTAACCTAACCTAACCTAACCTAACCTAACCTAACCTAACCTAACCTAACCTAACCTAACCTAACCTAACGTAACGTAACCTAACCTAACCTCGGATCAGATTTCTGATTGCAGATTCTTGTTCGTCTAATCGAGCCGAGAAATTTGAGTACCCACAACGTACATTTGGACGATGTAGGGGGGGGGCTATCTCGGTTACCATAAGTCGGATTTGAATTCTGATTGCAGATTCTTGTTCGTCTAGTCGAGCCGAGAAATTTGCATACCCACAAAGTACATTTGGACGATGTAGGGGGGGGGCTATCTCGGTTACCATAAGTCGGATTTGAATTCTGATTGCAGATTCTTGTTCGTCTAGTCGAGCCGAGAAATTTGCATACCCACAAAGTACATTTGGACGATGTAGGGGGGGGCTATCTCGGTTACCATAAGTCGGATTTGAATTCTGATTGCAGATTCTTGTTCGTCTAGTCAAGCCGAGTAATTTGCATACCCACAAAGTACATTTGGACGATGTAGGGGGGGGCGGGCTATCTCGGTTACCATAGGTCGGATTTGAATTCTGATTGCAGATTCTTGTTCGCCTAGTCGAGCCGAGTCATTTGAGTACCCACATCGTACACTTTGGATGATATTTACAAAAAAGGGGCCCGCACCATACTTTTGACCTTTTTTTTTGCATTTTTGGAATCTCCTCGTCAAGCCGAGTATTCTCAGTACCCACATGACATACTTTGGATAATTAATACAAGAGTTAAACAGGGTAACGCTACAACCAACAGAGCTAGCCCATCAGCGCTTGCGGTCAATTGAACTACCAGTGAATGCAAATTTTAAGGAGAATATAATTGCAATGCTTTGAACATATACTGCAAAGGGGGGTGTATCGATACACCCCCCTTCAAGTACTCTGCACCGAGGCAGCTGTTCGCACAACCGACTGACGCGTCCAGTCTACTGTCTGGGAATGCGGATGTTGTAATTTGATACCTCGACTGGAGGGTGCAGGTGTTCACACAAAAAACCGACAAGTCGAGACCTGTCTGGGAATGCGGATGCTGTAATTTGATACCTCGACGGGAAGACGGCTGACCCTTCTAGGAACCCATAATTATAGACCACCTGCGTCGAATTCCGAGCAATAAATCACCAGTTGTCAAACACCCACGGTATCATTCTTGTTTTAGGCTTCAACAATTCCTGACGTATGGGGGAGCGAAAATCTCCCCCTAACCCATTATGTGTTACCCAAGTAGCAGAACAATATTGTTAAAATATTGAAACAATGTTGAGCAATATTGCTGACAATATTGTCAAAGTAATATTGTTACAATATTGAAACAATGTTTTCTCAATATTTATAAATATTTCTTGATCAATATTGTTCGGTAACATAGAACAATGTTAGAAAAATATTTTCAATATTACGTCAATATTAATTTTAAATGTAGAAATGCTAAGGTTTAAAAATATTGAGAAAATGTTTTCAGACATTTTCACCTTGAAAAATACGGTAATTACAATTTTGGAAGTGTGAGGTGTTAAACTGAGGAGAAAATACAAAAATGCCACGCGTGTGTTTCAGTTTACACGCGTTGAAACAAGTCAGTTAATACTGTACTAATTATTCCGATATTTCAATATATTATCACGGCAGAATGCGCGCGCAAGCTTTAAGCTTCCGCCTACGGCCGCACGCAGCGCTTTTGCTATATAATTGCTTGTTTGCGTTTCCCGGCACGGACGTCTGCTATTAAACATTTTCATTATCTTTTTATTTCGTTATCGAGCCGTGTTTGTTAATTAATTAATTATTTATTTCGTTAGTAGTCGTAGGGCTAAGTTATTTGTTTGAACGAGTATCAACTTGAGTACTCAACTGGATAACTAGGTAAGTGAATCATGGAGAAATGTTAGAGTATTTAACCTATATATGCCATTGACCCAATGTTATTGATAAAAGTAACACTTGACTTGTAAATTAAGTTATTGGTCAATTCGTTTTATAAGTTAGTTTAGTGTCTAATTGAAGACTATCAATCCCATCCCTCTGGTAAACCTATGGAGTTAAAGATTAACTTATCCTTAATAATTAACCTAGTTGTAGGCTCCAGGTAATCATGTCCAGGAAAGTTAAGAGATCATGAGCGAGAGTGAGACTGTTTGCTTAAACCAATATTGGGTTGCTTAGAAGGTTTGTTTTAAGCTACATTCTACAGATTCACAAAGCATAGGCCTAGTAGAAATATTTAAATTGTCTGTTAAATATGCTCGATATAGGCCTAGATAGATTGTTTAGGCTGTAATAACTAGTATAAGATGTGGATGTGGTTTAGTTTGGCCAGTAAAAAGGTAAATCATTCATTTTGTTGAAATACATGACCCCTCTTATTTTTTAGTGTAACAACTAACATACGGTACAGATTATTATATTATTTTGCAATCGATAACAAAATTGACCTAATGATATACCGTAGGTATCGAATAATTCCATTCGGTTATTTATATCATTCTGCTTATGAAAGTCTATCCGAAACATCAAACTTAGGCCTACATTCATGCTGGAAGGAAATATGTGCTACTCCAGTGCCTAAAACAGGACAATCCTGCGCATTTACGTCACGCGGGATGCAAGCTCCACTTCACCTAGGGATATTTAGGGTGGAAAAATTGTCTTCTTGGAAGTATTGGCCTGTTTCACATATTGTTACGAAATATATATTTTTGCCATAACTTATAAAACGGGATTTGTAGTCTTCCCTCTTCTTCATACTTCATGTTAACATTTGGGAATGACCACTCAAGCGAAATGCCACTTCACTCATTTGTTGGTAAGAGTAAGTAAGTTTTGATACCAACACCAGCTTTTGAAAGACGAGATAAAATTACACTTTCTCTTTTAGGTCAGTTCTTTTCTAGGATAAAGAGAGCCATATTAATCTCTATCCTGAAAGTTTCTGTAAAGGAATTGAATCTTTGGTGTATATAATGGCCTGGTTTCCTCAGTTTCCTGTAGTAATTTACTGTAAGAGACGTTGTTTACAGAATAGTTTTTACAATTATCACAAAGTAATTGTTTTATAGTTACAAAGTAAATTGAACTGTACTAAAAAATATCAGTAGTAATTTGGTCTTATGTATGTTTATTAATGTTTATTTATGTGTTTAGAATCTACAGTTACAACTGTACAGTTTAAAAAATCGATATAGGCCCTACTCATTGGAAAAAAATATGGTTTATTTGAAATAATATGCCGACTTAACAAAAATAAGAATAACTTATTGGGAACGGGATGAAAACCTTATTTTTGAAGACATGTTTAAAACAACTCATACCCAAATATATTTACAGATTTATTACTCTTTAGTTTTAGAATGTGGAGCATAATTTGGAGGAAGGACATGATGTCCTATGATGTGGTGCCAAATGTGTGGATAATGAGCGAGGAAGAATGCCTTTACCCAGATAGTGGCTTGGCGAAAACCAAGAAGATGGCTTGAGATTGCACCCAACCCGGTTTAGATTGGGAGACTGCTCCAATAGAAGTGAAAAAGAGAGATGTTGGTAAGTTAAAAAATCAGTTTTAAGCCCATTTAATAAGGTAACATCGTATTTACATTGAACCAAAATAATTTTTTTATTTTCTGCCTACCCTAACTCCCTCCCTGTGTATCCCTTAGGTCTGGTGCACACTGCCTACTATTGAAGTCGCACGCAGGCCCCATAGTTATTAGCAGTTTGCTACAGTTTTCAGTTGCTACCGCCAAAAAACATGAAAAATCAAAATTTCTCAAAAACGGGTCTAACGATTTTAATTAAACTTTAGCCGTTTGTAGAACTTAAGTTTTCCAACAAAATGACACCATCGGTATTATATGTACTCATCCCCAATGTTATTCTTATGGAGAATAATTAAAATTGTATAGGTATATCGCTTATTTGTGAATATATTTTTATGAAACTTGGTATGCGGCTTTATGTGGTATTAAGTCATATATTATGCATTGGAAATTCGCTGAGTACGCAGGTTTGCTGCGACGGGGGTATTTTTATTTTATTTTGAGCTAAATCCAATGGTCAAAACGAAACTTTGATATTTTTAAAGATTACATGTAAAAAAAACTCAAAATTCATTTTTAGGGTACAAACCCCCTCCTCAAGAAAAAAATACCCTTTGGATAGGTCGATTTGTCTGGTTTTCGAACTTAAAGTCATAAATGTTGCTTTACACGTTTGTACTAAGACTTGAAAATTAACTACGAGTAGAAACTAGTCATTAAAATAAACTATGAAACTAAAAAAGAGTAATTAGTTTTAATCATGTTTACAATGTTATAAAGTTTTTAGCGAATGATGTTTTTGGCATCTGGGCTCCTCAAAACTAAATGTTATCATTGTCCCGGGCCTAGGCCTTACCATGCAGAATATGGTAAAACCCAGAACCGAGAATCAAAACGAGGTTATTACAGATTTTAATTTATTTTACATTTGCTGCATCTGCAGCAGAAAAAACGTCAGTCAGCAGAACTATATGTAGTGTAATGACCAAAATTCTAACTTTGGAGGTGGCAGTGAATTTTACATGGAAAGGAGTCTGGAGGAAAAACCAAAAACTGGAAAAGAGTGCATTTATGCACTCTAATCTTGCTAAAGTGGTGATAGGTAAGATTTTGTCAACAGATTTTTGACCTCGTTTTGTTATACGATTTACTCACATAAACTTTAAGTGCCTGAATCAATATTTTTTGTGTGTACTCCTTTGGACCTAGTTTAGTAAATACCGTAATACAATTAACTAGGCCTGTACAGTTGTTTGCACAATATTCTATTGGAGTATTTATAAACATTATTTTTACCATCCAAACTCATATGATTTAATTATTAACTTGTTGGCATGCAGAATAACAGTTCTTAGTAGAATAACAGTTGCTGGCATGTTGAATAAAAGTTGAAAGTTGTCTACTCCTGAAGTGATCACTTTTTGTAACTTCTTCCAAAGTCACCCACAATTTATATATGACAGTAAAGTTCATAATTTGAAGAATGTAATTTGAAACACAGAACTATGTAGCTATTTTTGTGCTGTAATAATGCCCCTTTTTAAAGTCCGATGTGATTGATTGGTCAAATCTGCAATACAATTTAATTTTGGTACCTCTATTACAAAAATCAGATAAATGGTTGTCGATTTAGACAATAAACTCAAGTCATTTCAAGGTATATAGTTTATGAATAAATATTTTTAGTTTAGTTTTAAATGTTTCAGCCGCCACAATAAAATGTTGGGTCAATGCGGAGCTTAGCAAAATATATGTTTCAGCTGCAACCTGGTTGGCGCAGTCGCAGGCGAAGTTGGATAAAATGTAAGAATTAAATTAAATTTTATCATCGTTGAGTTCATAGTTACAGTCTTTTGAACAGAGTAGCCTACCCATCATTTAAATATTATTGATCAGCAACATATTAAAGCGTTAAAGCAAATAAAGAGTATGATAATATAGATTGGTATCAAATGAAAACTACAGTAAAAAGTTAAATGTCTGCAATAAAACGTATTTTATTTAATTTTGTCGTTGGCTTTCATTTAGGAGATTAAAGGAATAGAGTTTCTACTTTTGAATAAGTAAGGAAATATTTAATACCAGTGAAACAAAATTATCAATGAAACAAAAGTGAAAGTTCTTAAACGTTCTTAATTTCCTCACTTTTAAACTGTTATTCTTTCAGCAGTGCCCAATGTCTGCTACATTTTAGCCTAATCTTTTAAATAATTTTTGTATTAGCATGATACGTTTTGTTACAACTAAACAGGATAAATAAAATACGTCTTACAACTCTAAAGTATATTTACACTTATACTGTACTTACATACAAGACGGTAAAATATACACAAAAGATGATACAAGGCAATCGATTTCAACCAATACCTAATCCTTTTGGGGCGTAAAGAGTCTGCAGAATTCCCACCATTTTGGATTTTAGTCCTATGAGACCAATGTTTAAATCGCTAACAGTCAAACACTCGGTGCCTTTTGTCCTAAAATTTCTAGCTTCATGTATTTTAAAAGAAAACAACAATAACCAGGCTTTTGTGTGGTTGGATGCTGTTCATATTTGTTTTATTTTGAATAAAAAATAATACTTGATAAACAAGAACAATTTTCATGAATGATAACAGACTTCTGGACAATTGAACCTCACAGATCCCTAAGAGTATTACTATAAAAGTATACACAGGTTTCAAATTAATCCGATTAAAGAAACTAGTACTACTTGTGTTTAAAAATAGACATTTTTGCCTTAGGACTAAAATACAAATTGGCTGGAGGTACTGCAGACTCTTTTAACACCTTGTGGACTGGACTTGAATAGGGACCAACAAGTGGTAACTTAATTATTTTTTAGTACTCCAATAGAAAATGAAATACTGTTCTTAATGTATGAAATAACACCATCAAGAAAACTAACGGGTTGTCTTCGCGTAGCACCTGGCTTTGCGACGGACTTTCCCCTCGCCATAAGGATGATTGCCGACATTTATCTGCTAATACTTTGATAGCCTATTAATTTGAATTATCAGAGACCTTGCTAAATTAAACAAAACATTTATTTCTAATAATAATATGTGAATGATCCAAACTTGAGCTATCCGATGTGAATTAAAATTGTACCAACCACACACTTCAAGAAGTATAAATATAGTTGTAAATATATCAAAAATACCTGAGTATTTGCCGACATATCCTTAACTCTTGTACTTACCTATAATTTAAAAAATAAAAATTATACCATAAAAGTAAATTAAAATATGATTCAATATGTGTCAAATTACATAGGTATATATATATTTTTTTTTCAGGAAAGGAAAGAGAGCTCTTCGAGAAGCAACTGCTGGAGGAGCTACAGGGGATTAAAAGGACTGCTTAGACCAGTGCATTTTATTTGATTTTATTAGTGGACAAAGACATTAAACTATAGAATAAAAAATATCATTTCTAATTTTGGTTTCTCTTTTCTTTACCTACCTAAATTGCACAGAGACAATATGTGGACAAGTCTAATTATGATTATTAACTTATTAAAAGTACAGTGCCTTTAATTTGTTAATTAACTTATTTTATACACTATTTTTTCCTTGAACATTGAAATTGGTTGAAAACTATGGGAGGAGTTCTACTCACAAAATAACCTCCTAAGGTATCATTTTGATTTGCTATGCTTTTAACAGTTCCAACAGAGTAACCAAAAGCCTTTGACAAAGGTTAACAGCACTTTGTTAAATATATTTTGAAATTTTGTAGTGTCACTAATTATTTATTTAAATTTAAATGTTTTTGTTAATAGGAAAATTGTTTGTTTTAACAATATTTTTTAAATATTTTCCAAAAATTGCTGGAGGTTTAAACCATGGTTGTACAATATTGTTTCAATGTTGAGATAGTGCTGAACAATATTATATGTTTCTTTTCCCAATATTGTTCAATATTGTCATTTAATATTTTACCAATGTTGAACAATATTGCCACAATATTGTCAAGAAAATGTATTTTGTTTCATAAAAATGTTTTTAAAATATTTTGAAAATATTTAAAATTATTGAGACAATATTATGACAAGATTGGGAAAATATTGTTGACAATATTAAGACAATATTGTTTTGCTACTTGGGTAGGGGGAGCGAAAATCTCCCCCTAGTAATTAAATCAACAGAACACCAGTTGTCACGGTCTCATTCTTGTTCTAGTCTTCAACAATTCCTGACGTATGGGGGAGCGAAAATCTCACCCTAACCCATTATGTGTTAGGGGGAGCGAAAATCTCCCCCTAGTAATTAAATCAACAGAGCTAGCCCATCAGCGCCTGCGGACAATTGAACTACCAGTGAATGCAAATTTTGAGGAGAATATAATTGCAATGCTTTGAACATATACTGCAAAGGGGGGTGTATCGATACACCCCCCTTCAAGTACTCTGCACCGAGGCAGCTGTTCGCACAAGTAACCATCGCGTCCAGTCTACTGTCTGGGAATGCGGATGTTGTAATTTGATACCTCGACTGGAGGGTGCAGGTGTTCACACAAAAAACCGACAAGTCGAGACCTGTCTGGGGTGCAGCTGCGCCCGACCCCAGGAGGGGCAGGAGGAGCAGGAGGAGCAGGAGGGGCAGGAGGGGCAGGAGGAGCAGGAGGAGCAGGAGGGGCAGGAGGAGCAGGAGGAGCAGGAGGGGCAGGAGGAGCCCCCCCCCTCCGACCGGGCAAGGTTTCGTCTGTGACACTTTTGCCAGCCAAGACGCCTGCGGACAATTGAACTACCAGTGAATGCAAATGCGGATGTTGTAATTTGATACCTCGACTGGAGGGTGCAGGTGTTCACACAAAAACCGACAAGTCGAGACCTGTCTGGGGTGCAGCTACGCCCGACCTCAGGAGGGCCAGGAGGGACAGGAGGAGCCCCCCCCCCAGACGCCTGCACCAAAACTTGGAAGAAAATCCTCCTACATTAGAAGGATTTCCTTCTGTTCCCTAACATGAAAAGCTTTTGTGGCCTTGAAAAAGGCCGATTATGATGGTGGGATCAGGTGGAGGCTAAGGTGTTGGAAAACGTTTATTTTTTACTGTTGAAAAACTTTGTTACTTCATCGGGGTGCAGTTCATCGGTCCGTCGATTCCACCACATTTCAACAAGCATCATGTACTTCTGCTCATGTTCAATGGCGTAGAAGTGCTCCTCTTCAATGGGGTAGAAATTCATCTTGTAGTCCATGTCACGCTGCCAATATTCCCACTCCAAGCCGTCCAGCGGGCAATGGTTCCACATGCTGTTGATTCCCCGTCGTCTGGAGTACAGAGCGTCGTCAAGATCTTGAGTAGTTGAATACATTTTTGGTTCATGAACGTACTTGAACTTGTTGTCAATGCGCCATAGCCTCTTCTTATGGAAATGCTTCAAGGTGCATTCATCGTCGTCTTTTCGGTTGTAGAATTCATCACCTTCGAAGTAATCATCTTCATTGTCAAACGGTCTCTTCTTATTATTGCTATTCATTGTCGTTTCCGCTGCAACACATACATCCTCCAACTCAACGTCTGTGATGTCACAATCCCACTCGATGTTGGCCATGATCTCTTCGTAGCTGTTGACGCTTCGAAACTCAAGACTAAACTAAACTTTACTGCTAGGGGCGGGCTGTGCGTCGTGGGATGATGGGCGCAGGTGTACAGACAAAAAACCGTCGCGTCACCCTACTGTCTGGGAATGCGGATGTTGTAATTTGATACCTCTACGGGAGGGCGCGGGTGTTCACACAAAAATCCGACGAGTCGAGACCTGTCTGGGAATGCGGATGCTGTAATTTGATACCCCGACAGGAGGGCGACCGACCCTTGCAGGAACCCATAATTATAGACCACCCGCGTCGAATTCCGAGCAATAGTACACCAGCTGTCAAACACCCACGGTCTCATTCTTGTTCTAGTCTTCAACAATTCCTGACGTATGGGGGAGCAAAAATCTCCCCCTAAGCCATTATGTGTTAGGGGGGAGCGAAAATCTCCCCCTAGTAATTAAATCAACAGAACACCTTACCTTAGTTGTCAAACACCCACGGGCTCATTCTTGTTCGGGAGTTTGAAGTGTGTGGCTGTGTAATAGTGTTGCTGTGTGACGTTCTGTCAGAGTGATCACCCGACGTTTTGACCTAACCTACAAAATGAACAACTTAACCGCCTATGTGTTTAATGATCGGCCTTTGTCTGTACTGTTTGACAGCAGCGATAATCCATGGTTCAAAGCTAAGGATATAGCTACAATATTGCGCTACGCTAACCCTAAAGAAGCAATCAGAGCACATGTTAGAGAAAAATATCGCAAAACAATTCCTGAAGTATGGGGGAGCGAAAATCTCCCCCTAACCTATAACGAGAAACATTCAATCTTTCTTAACGAGCCGGGATTATATTCGTTACTTATGAAATCTAAAATGCCCATCGCCGAGAAGTTTCAAGATTGGATCTTTGAAGAAGTTTTGCCATCCATTAGAAAACATGGTCAGTACAGACTTATAAACGAGAACCAATGGCTGCTACAATCACTTACAAAGTCGCTAACAAATAACCGAAAGCTAGATCAAACAAATTCCGAGTTTAAAACTACAAATGATATATTGTGTATGGAAAACCAATCCATGAATCAAACGCTGATCGAACAGACACCTAAAGTGGCAGTGTTGCCTGAAGATGTAAATCTGAAGCATATATTTTGTGTGATGATTAGGGAAACCCTTCTAGAGCAGTACGGAGTTTGTGAATACAAGTGCATTCGAACACAGAAGAGGAATTTCAAACAAGCCTTGAAAAAAGCAAAGGAAGAAGGATTTACAATGTGCTACTGTAGAGAAAATGTCCCCAACGGCATAAACATAGTGAATAAGGCTAAAGAAGTGATGAAGAGTTACGGCATGCACATTGACTGCAGATACAACAACATCCTAACCTCACACAATTTCATTAATGTAGTTGAACATATCTTTGACAATGCATAGGTCTGCGCTTGTGGACTCGTTCCAGAACCTTCGACGCTAGTCAGGTAGCAACAGTCGATACGTGCTCCAAAGATGACCAGTGTGGATGACGCAAGAAAAGTAATCACCATATCAATGAACAAAATACGTTATAAACGTAACAACATCCGAGAAAGGCTCGCAATCAAGTTAGTGTTGGATAGAGCGAGAGATGTGTTTGAGAGAAAATATCATATGAAACAGCATACTTATGAAAAAAAAAAAAAATATTGAATATCATGTGAAAGAATATAACTATGAAGAAAACAAAACAGACTGTTAAATTTAACGAGGAGCTAAATACACAGTACACTTACGAGCCCTGTGAGGATGTACAACAATTAACGTGGACTCAAATCGCAATAGATGAAATGAGATTCCGCAGACCGTTGGAACTGATGTTGGGTGAAAAAATCAAACATCTAACCTATTGCAACAAGATGTGTCACAGCGAGTGCATACAGTTTACTTCAAGGGTGAGCAGACGCACCACCATTCCGTAGTACGGTAGAAGTCACACGGTAAGGACGTCAACATGGACGCTTACGTTTCTGCGGACGACTATATCAAATCGTTTATTCAGGAGATTGAGGTTATGAACAATAATGCTAGTGATCAGACATTGGCATCACCTCAGACGTCATCTGTAAAACCGATCACTGTCTGCAAGAGACGAAGGAGGCCAACTCTCATCGAAGTGGAAACCAAGAAACCAGGATGGGTGCCAAAACCAACAGATGATTGTCCCATAGTGTCATGGATGGAGGATGGGAATACTTTTGCTGTTCAAAACCCGGGAAACAAAGGACAAATTTTATTGAAAATGAAAATGTACGATGGTACAGATATGGTGTTCATGTGCAGTTTATTTTTGGACAAAGATGGTGAAATGCTCCAAAGTGTTAGACAAGTAGTTGATAAAGTGGAAAACATGTGGATCGATAAATCAACAGGAGTACCGAAAATTACAGGCTTAACTCAAACTGTTACACAACGCAGTGCAGTTTCGCAACCAACGTCGAAGAAGCGAGCTGTGAGGAAGAAACAACGAGTGTCACCAGCAGTCAATTAAAGCATCAGCATTCCCAGACAGGAGGGCGACGCGTCGGTTTTTTGTGTGTGAACACCTGCGCCCGGCCAACTACTAGAGATGTCGAGCAGCAGCACTTTCAAGCTAGAGTTTCCGAGCGTGAACAGCACTGCAGCAACCGAGGACCTGAGAGCTACCCTCAACAACTGCAAGTCTGACTCTCCGCTCTACACCAGGATAGACGACCTGTCTGGGGCGTAGCTGCACCCCAGACAGGTCTCGACTTGTCGGTTTTTTGTGTGAACACCTGCACCCTCCAGTCGAGGTATCAAATTACAACATCCGCATTTGCATTCACTGGTAGTTCAATTGTCCGCAGGCGTCTTGGCTGGCAAAAGTGTCACAGACGAAACCTTGCCCGGTTGGAGGGGGGGGGCTCCTCCTGCCCCTCCTGCTCCTCCTGCTCCTCCTGCCCCTCCTGCTCCTCCTGCTCCTCCTGCCCCTCCTGCCCCTCCTGCTCCTCCTGCTCCTCCTGCCCCTCCTGGGGTCGGGCGCAGCTGCACCCCAGACAGGTCTCGACTTGTCGGTTTTTTGTGTGAACACCTGCACCCTCCAGTCGAGGTATCAAATTACAACATCCGCATTCTCAGACAGTAGACTGGACGCGATGGTTATTTGTGCGAACAGCTGCCTCGGTGCAGAGTACTTGAAGGGGGGTGTATCGATACACCCCCCTTTGCAGTATATGTTCAAAGCATTGCAATTATATTCTCCTCAAAATTTGCATTCACTGGTAGTTCAATTGTCCGCAGGCGCTGATGGGCTAGCTCTGTTGATTTAATTACTAGGGGGAGATTTTCGCTCCCCCTAACACATAATGGGTTAGGGGGAGATTTTCGCTCCCCCATACGTCAGGAATTGTTGAAGCCTAAAACAAGAATGATACCGTGGGTGTTTGACAACTGGTGATTTATTGCTCGGAATTCGACGCAGGTGGTCTATAATTATGGGTTCCTAGAAGGGTCAGCCGTCTTCCCGTCGAGGTATCAAATTACAGCATCCGCATTCCCAGACAGGTCTCGACTTGTCGGTTTTTTGTGTGAACACCTGCACCCTCCAGTCGAGGTATCAAATTACAACATCCGCATTCCCAGACAGTAGACTGGACGCGTCAGTCGGTTGTGCGAACAGCTGCCTCGGTGCAGAGTACTTGAAGGGGGGTGTATCGATACACCCCCCTTTGCAGTATATGTTCAAAGCATTGCAATTATATTCTCCTTAAAATTTGCATTCACTGGTAGTTCAATTGACCGCAAGCGCTGATGGGCTAGCTCTGTTGGTTGTAGCGTTACCCTGTTCAACTCTTGTATTAATTATCCAAAGTATGTCATGTGGGTACTGAGAATACTCGGCTTGACGAGGAGATTCCAAAAATGCAAAACAAAAGGTCAAAAGTATGGTGCGGGCCCCTTTTTTGTAAACATCATCCAAAGTGTACGATGTGGGTACTCAAATGACTCGGCTCGACTAGACGAACAAGAATCTGCAATCAGAATTCAAATCCGACCTATGGTAACCGAGATAGCCCGCCCCCCCCCTACATCGTCCAAATGTACTTTGTGGGTATGCAAATTACTCGGCTTGACTAGACGAACAAGAATCTGCAATCAGAATTCAAATCCGACTTATGGTAACCGAGATAGCCCCCCCCTACATCGTCCAAATGTACTTTGTGGGTATGCAAATTTCTCGGCTCGACTAGACGAACAAGAATCTGCAATCAGAATTCAAATCCGACTTATGGTAACCGAGATAGCCCCCCCCCCTACATCGTCCAAATGTACTTTGTGGGTATGCAAATTTCTCGGCTCGACTAGACGAACAAGAATCTGCAATCAGAATTCAAATCCGACTTATGGTAACCGAGATAGCCCCCCCCGCCCTAAATCGTCCAAATGTACGTTGTGGGCACTCAAATTTCTCGGCTCGATTAGACGAACAAGAATCTGCAATCAGAAATCTGATCCGAGGTTAGGTTAGGTTACGTTACGTTAGGTTAGGTTAGGTTAGGTTAGGTTAGGTTAGGTTAGGTTAGGTTAGGTTAGGTTAGGTTAGGTTAGTATTCGCAAAAAAAAAAAAATTCGCAAAAAAAAAATTCGCAAAAAAAAAATTCGCAAAGTGTCACAGACGAGACCTCGGTGGGGGGGGGGGTCGGGGGGGGGCGTCCCTCCTGTCCCTCCTGAGCCAGAACACTCCATTCTACCCTACTAAGTTGTTTAGCAAAATACTTGGTCTGGTGGTTATTGAGTTGTTATGAGTACTTGACAATTTCCGTAAATAAAAAGGAAAAAAAAGGAAATAAGCTTTGCCTGCTTACCTCCAACCTAACGGAAAAGAAGGGAGACCACATAATAACTACATAAGTCAAAAACAAACCCACATGAAAAAGCACGGTTACAACTAATTAGTGTATTAAAATAAGGAAATTAAATTTTAAATAAACCTTGGTCATTTGGTTCTGTTTATTTACGTGCACACTTTTTAATTAATAAAGGACATAGCTCGATGATTGAAAGCGAACGTTGATTGGAAATGTTCAGCTGAAACAAGTTATGTAACTTATTACGTAACCTCATTACCAATGAATAAACGAATTTATTATGCAAATACATTTCGTTAATTTAGGCAATTGTAAAGCAGATCGAGTATGCCTTATTTAATAACGCTAATTTAGGAATAAAATGTAACTACGAATACATAAATTATATATATATATATGTATATATATACTACATATATGTATATAGTATATATATATTCCATAGCTATTTTGACTATTATTTCTAATATCTAAGAAGAGTTTTTATAAGTAAAATGTAAATAAATGCATTAAGTGTCACTTGCAACTTTACTTTGGTTTTAACAGGCTTTATAATATTTATAAATTTAATTTTAGCCCCATTTTACTAATAAATGTAATTCAAATTTTTTTAACAGTGGTAATATGAAAAAATATATTTTTTAATTAACCTCCTTCAACACTCTATTTACAACTAAGCTATTATATTTAAATTTCATTTAATGATTCTAGTGTCACTTCTAAATTATCTTAAAGTTCCAAATAAAATTTCAATAATATTGCAAACATAAAAAAGTGTTTCCAAACACACACTTTGATTCGTTACAGATCAACTGGCAGTAAAAGTGACTACGCTAGTCATGTTTTAGTAGAAAATAATGGAAGATTTTATATCTGTTTTAACCTATTTTACGGATTGTATTCATTTTAAGTTACCCTTTCGTTAGCAGTTCAAATACTCAATCCTGCCCCACAGTCCTTGCGAATACACCCAAATATTCGGCAGAGCACCGAACCGAATGTTCAGCACTGAAGAGTATAAAGGTGCACCAACACCGAACATCGAGTGTGTACATTGTTGTGGAGAACTATCTGGATAATTTTCGGCCGAATATTCGGGCATAAAGCGCGAGTAGTGTGGGTCAGGCTGTGAATACAAATACTACATCAGGAATCCAATACTTAATTTGTCCATGATCTCATAGATGGGAGGATCAATATAAATCTGGCTCTACATTCATCAGTCGAGTAGACCAGGACCGGAATGAGTAGCTAGTACTGGAGTAGACATCGTCAACATTGTATTACAACATACACGACAACATGAACACAAACAATACAAATATACATTTAGTGATTACGCAGACGGAATTGTTCCACCGTGAATGCTGTATGGTGAAAGACACGTCTTGAATGAAAGTATCAGTGTATTAGTCTGACCAATAAAATACAAGTGGATGAGCGAATTAGTGGTTCAAATGGCTACTAATGCTATCCTACATTCATAATATACTATTATATTTTTTTATAGTATTAGGTATATTTGTATTCGTACTTTGTTAATTATTAACCTACAAAGAGTTTTGTCATTTTTCAGTTTAAAATACTGTATACATGCAGTTTCCCTTAAACGGTGAACTAACTGTTAGTTCACAAGTTTCATTTGTTAATAGTAAACAGAACATTTAAGAAGTTCCTTTGGCGTTTGTTTGTTAATATTAGTGTGGTGTGTTATTGAAGGAATTATTGCAGATATTTCCATCACTTATTAGTTCAAACAAGTTTTGTTTTCTCGTTTTTACTAATAAGTGATGGAAAATGTCCGCAATAATTCCTTAAATAACATAATCTCGCCATCACCAACAATTAATTTTAAACAAGGAATTAAAGTGTATTAGTCAATAGAAATTACGTACCCTGTAGTGAAGTATTACGTTATTTTAGAGCATGGTAACTAATTAAATTAGTTATTCCTATAAGATTAACATTTATGCCGACGGATAACAGGGCAGATACCTGAGTGGTTTGTATATATTTTATGAATTGTTATATAAGCTTAAATATTGATAGAATTTAATGACGTTAATTCCTTTTGTTGGGTAGTGTAGAATACCCATCTATGTAAAAATTACCCCTTTACAATCTCCTGTTTTAATATCCTATATCATAACCTCCCATAAAGAAAACTACTGAATGTAAAGCGGCAATTTTGGTGTCAATAGATTTATAGAAGCCCACGGATGATGAAAAATATGATATTTTACATGTACTCATCTTTAAGATTAGAATTCTTAAAAAAAGTTGTTTGCTATTTTCCAAAATAGGATAAATGTATTACGAATCCCAACACTAACAAGTATAGATACTGTACTTACATACAAGACGGTAAAATATACACAAAAGATTTGTTTATACATTAAAATTCAAGGCATTACGTCGTATGCCTTGACCTATCTTTTGTACATATTTTACCGTCTTGTATGTAAGTACAGTATGAGACCAAATATACTTTTTAGTGTTGTGAGATGTAGTTTATTATCCTATTTAGTTGTTACAAATTACGTATCATGCTACTAAAGAAATTATTTATGTTCTATAATGTGTTTGTCGAGCCATGTTTTACCTTTTCTTAATCCGAATTTAGTACAACAGCTAAGTAGAGTAAAAGATGGTTTGTTAACAAAGGAACAACTATTTAAACTAAATTAATATATTGGATTGACATTTAGCAATAATCATCACAAATTCTATGCTGAATGACAATAGAGTTTAAAAGTGTTTTAGAAATTACATTTTAGATATACATTAAACGTTACTTATTCTATATTCCCCATTTACGTTTTGAACTTGTTTATTGCGATTTATCGATGTCTAGATGTTACACGCAGGCTTCACCACACAAATGATTTATAAGACCCCCGTCACAGCAAACCTGAGTACTCAGAGAATTTCTAACGCATAATATATGTCTTAATACCACATAAAGCAGTATACCAAGTTTCATTAAAATATATTCGCAAATAAGCTATATATAACATTTTAATTATTCTCCCTAAGAATAACATTGGGGATGAGTACGTAGGTTTCCTGAATGAAACAAGGAACATAAACAACTGGTGTTTATGCAAATATAAATAGAATTAAACTAGGTGAAGCCACATATCAAGTTTCATCAATATTCATTCTTAAAAATAAGCGATATATAATATTTTAATTATTCTCCATAAGAATAACTTGGGGGCTGAGTAAGCAGGTATGCTGCAATAAGGAACACAAAATATGGGTTTTCATGTAAACATCATTATAATTCAACTAGGTGAAGCCACATACCAATTTTCATCAGAATACATTCATAAATTAGTGATATATACCATTTTGATTATTCTCCATAAGAATAATATGGGGGATTGTAACCAGGTTTGCTGCAACAAGGAATACAAAATAATGGGGTTTTATGCAAATATCAATAGAGCTTATCTAAGTAAAGTGACACACCAAGTTTCATCGAAATACATTCATAAATAAGCGATATATAATATTGTAATTACTCTCCATAAGAATAACATGAGGACCGAGTACATAGGTTTGCTGCTACGGAAACCATAGGCGGAAAATTGTTTTTTTTTTTTTGTTTGCAAACAAAAATAAACCACAACCCGATGAAACCATATACAAAGTTTCGTCAGTTTATGTTCATAAATGAGCGAGATATAAAATTGTTCATTTTCTCCATAAGAACATAACATTAGACAACGTACTGTGTTTAGCACTTTCAATATCTCATTAACCAATAGACGTATAGCAATGATAAAAATACCATTTTTTTAAAGCTGAATTAATTGGTAAAAATTAAAATTTGATTATAATAAAAATTGCAAGTGAAAACCCCCAAAAAATATTTTTGGGGTACAAAACCCCCCTGCAGATGGTGCAATTCGTCTGGTTTTCTAACTCGTTCAAATAAATGGTACTTTACACATTTGTATTATATTTAATTAAGTTTGGGCCTTTTTTACGAGAGTTATCGTGCTTACACACACACACACACACACACACACACACATATATATATATATATATATATATATATATATATATATATATATATATATATATATATATATACATATATAAATATATAACAATTTGAACGAATAGTGTTTTTGGAAACAGGGGACCTCAAAATGAAAAGTTATCATGGTCCTGGGCTTAAGTCTTACCATGTCACCTATTGTAATATTTTATTTCCTATAGGGGAAATTCGCTAAAAATTATGACAGTTGTGTGTGCTGCATTCTGTGGTTAGCCCGTGGAACTACTACGAAACAAGATCAACTGTTTGTATTTTCATCAGCTCAAACAAAAATGAATGACCATAAGGAATACATGAGAACTTTGATTCCCCTTGGGTCAAAGCCGTATATGATTTTCGGAAATTTAATAGACCTATATTTTACTCAGGACAATCAAGTACCTCTCCGTAAAATTTCAGCTCAATCAGTCCAGTGGTTAGAGCGTGATTGAGCCACAAATATCTAAAAAAACACAAGCAAACAAACTTTCACATTTATCATATTACTAGCTGTGTACCCGTCCTTCGTACGGGTTGTATGTCTAAGTAATAGATGAATTTGAAAAGAATAGCAACCGAATTAATTTTACAATATTTCATTGGTTGACGTGAGGATTTCACAAGGCATTTTCGAAATTAATCTTTTTATGAACCTCAGGGAAAAACTGTCGATCAGTAGTTCCTGTTATTCGTCGATTGAACATTGTGAAGGAGGGATGTTTATGGGACCACCTGTTTTCCAATGTCCTGTTCCCAACTTTTAGAATGACCTAATACAACCCCTCAACCCTTTAATCTAATCGAAAAATATTTTTCAAATTTACTGTTAAGTTGAGACACTCAGTAGTTGGCTACATAAAATATCTATTTAGAGAGGCATAGATCTCGACCCCCATGACTCAAGCACACAAAGTGTCTCTATGATATCTCTAGAGAGAACCACACCATGACTCCCCATTATGGGCTATGTTGTTGTTGTTGATGTCCTTTAAAGTACCAAATTTCAGCTCTATTGGTTGAGTAGTTTGTGATGATTATATTAAAGGTCAGTGGGGCATAGCCCTTAAGTATTTTGTATCTGCTTTGTTTGCTACCGAATTTCATCTCCATCAGTCCAGTAGCAGAGGTGCGAGATTGTTAAAATAAGTATTCTGAAGGTTCGGGGGTGGGGCCCTAAAACACATTGTTAACGGGAATAGGCTTGCGTTTATTCTGATATGTTCCTACCGAATTTAACTTAAAAGGTCTGAACTAATGCTCATAAGATTGCCAGAAATTGCCAGAAATAAAAGTAAATTAGGGTAGAATCGGGTACGATTTTGTTTCAAACCTAGCCTTATTCTACATCTACAGAATAAGAGGAACCACTATGCAAAATTTCACCTTCTTAGACATTGTCGTTTTTCAGTTACAGTGATCACAATGTGAGCTAGTGAATGTGTCTGAAAAATATAGATTTAGGTAATATGTCCACTCTGTATACTTCTGTTATTTATAACCAATCTTCACTCAACATTTTAAATGAGCACTACAACATCTGATTATGGAATAAATATTCTTAAGTCATCAACTAGTTCAATATAAATAAATGCTTTGCATATAACCATAAGATGGTATCTTGAAAATCCCGTGGGGTGTAGCACTGAGGTGTATTAAAATGTTGAAATAGCTTATAATCTTCTAACGTACGTATAGAACATAGAATCAAAGTTTCATCTAAATCAATTCACGCGTTTCCTTGGGAAAAGCGAACAAACACGATCAAAACCGCGCTAAAACACGTTTTTGAGCGGAAGCCATTATTTTTTTAAAAGGCATATGACAGTTTAAAGTAGCCTAAAACCTTCTTACGAATGTTTAAAACAAAGAAACAAAGATTCATCAAAATCAGTGTACCCGTTTTCCCGAGAATAGCGAACATAAACAATTTCTTGAGCGTTTCCGAAGGACAAACAGACGGACAGAAATTGAGAAAAGGCTTTTTTGGCTCCCCTAGGGTGTAAAACGCGAAAATATGCAAAAATGTCATAATTCCAAGCAATTTACAGACAAAACTTTAATTTGTTTGTATAGATATCCTCTCTGTATACTTATGTCATTTATTACCAATCTTCACTCAACGTTTTAAATAAGAACTACAACATATGTTTATAGAATAACTATTCTTAAGTCATCATCTGGTTCAATATAAATAAATTCTTTGTCCATAAGAATAATATAGGATCTTTAAAACCCCGTGGGGCAGATTCATAGGGTGATTTCCAAAAATCCAACTAACCTAAAACCTTCTAACGCACATGGGGAACTTGTAAACAAATTTCATCGAAATCAGTGCACCCGTTTCCCTGTGAAAAGCGAACAAAACGTGCCAAAAAATCGCAAAAAATCACGTTTTTGAGCGGCCGCCATTCTTTTTCCAAAAGGCGTATGCCAGTTTAAAGTGACCTACAACCTTTTCACGCATGTATAGTACAAAAAACATATATTCATCAATGTCAGTGTACCCGTTTCCAGTGAAAAGCGAACAAAAACCCGTCCATGAGCGTTACCGACAGACAGATAGACAGACCGACAGAAATTGAGATAAGACTTGTTTTGGCTTTCCTATGGTGTAAAACATGAAAATATGCAAAATATTCATAATTCCAAGCAATGTACAGACAAAACTCTAATTTTAGCGAATTTCCCCTATAGGGAAGAAGCTTTTACCGTAGGTCTCATGGTAAGACTTAAGCCCGAGACCATGATAACTTTTTGTTTTGAGGTCCCCAGATGCCAAAAACACTATTCGGTCAAATTTATATATATGTATAGATATATATATATATATATATATATATATATATATATGTGTGTGTGTCCGTTAACATGATAACTTGAGTAAAAAACATCCGATTTTGATGAAATTTGGCTCAAATTCATAAAATGACATTTATGACTTTAAGTTCGAAAACCAGAAAAATCAGACCATGGGAAGGGGGGTTTATGGGGGTTTTAAATTTTCCAAACATCAGTTTTTCGCATTTTTCACCCTACAATTTTAAAAAAACTTAATTTTGGTTTAGACCATGTTATAGAGCTTAAAAAGAAAATAATTTAGTATTTTGAATTATTAATCTAGGTTATGTGGTTGCGGAGAAAATCCAAAAAAACTACTCATAAAATCTCTCATGTTAATCTTATGGGAAAAAGGTTTTTGGCTTTTCCTCAGTTTATTTTAATTTAAACTTCACATTTGCTTTTACCAATCTGTTCAGTTCCACAAAACAATCATTTTGGTGTTTAAATTGTGATTCTATGCCCAACCGTTTAAGAGATATTCAAAGTGCTAAACACAGTACGTTGTCCAATGTTATCCTTATGGAGAATAAATAAAATTTGATCTCTCGATTATTTATGAATGTATGTTGATGAAACTTGGTATGTGGCTTCACGTAGTACTGGAATATTGATATTTGCACAAAAAATTGATTTTTGTTGATTATTCCCGTAGCAGCAAACCTGCGTACTCAGCCCCCATGTTATTCTTATGGAGAATAAGTCAAATGTAATGACTCCCTTAATTATGAACATAAATTAATAAAACTTGGTATGTAGCTTCACTTGGTTGAGTTATATTAATAATTATATAAAAACCCATTTTTCTGTTCCTTGTTGCAGCAAACCTACGTACTCATTACCAATGTTATTCTTATGGAGAATAATTAAAATCGCTTATAAATGAATATATTTTTATGAAACTTGGTTTGCAGCTTTATGTGGTATTAAGACATATATTATGCATTGGAAATTCGCTGAATATGCAGGTTTGCTGCGACGGGGGTATTATTTATATAGATAGATAAGTAGGAATAGTAGAATATTAGCTGATTCAGATTTTGAATCTCGTTTTAATTAAAAATATAATATTCTTCTTCCCGTAAACCGTGAATTAAATATTTTACATATTATTACCTTGTTAATTGAAACAGCCAACTTAAGAACTTTCATTACATTTGTTTGTTAAAAAAAAGTGTTTTACATTAATGCATTTTACTATGGATAAAAAACACGTACTCTGTAGTGAAGCATTAAATTAGTTTGCGGTATGGTAACTAAGTAAATTAGTTGATCCTATAAGATTAGAATTTATACTGACGGATAACGGGGTAGAGCCCCAAGTATTTTTGAATATTTTATGAATCTTGATACATGCTTACATATTTATAGCTTGCGATATGATTTAAACGCGTCAATTCCTTTTATTTGCTTCTGCAGAATACCCAGGCAGATTTAAATATCTGCCCTTTAAAATGACTTTTTTGAAATATTCTACATAATGTTAGCGTATTGGCGACATGTAATCACCTAGTTCAATAACAAATAATATGGAATGTAGAGTGGCCACGTTGGTGTCAATATATTTCCCGTTGGCCATGTATGCTGGATAAAATACAATTCTTTACATGCACTTGATAGAAATTCGCAAAAAAAAGAGTTTTTGTAATTTTTCATAATGCATTTATCAATTTTTTTTTATCGTGCCAAGTTACCCTTTTCATAATCCAAAATCAACAATTTAGTAAGGTAAAATTTATTCTGCTAACAAAGGAAACACTATTTTTAATAAAAATCAAGCTTTGGATTGACATTTAGCAATAAGCATAAAACAATCTATGCTAAATAAGAATAGAGTTTATAAGTGTTCTCGAAATTAAATTTTTGTTATAATTATATTACCTATTCTATATTCCCTATTTATATTTTGAACTTGTTTATAATTGGGATTTATCATTGAATATGGAACTAGAAGTAGGTGTATTTTCTTTTGTTCATTACAAAACACGTTACCACTATGTGTCTTAAATCTCCTAGTACAAACTCAGCTGTGTTGAAGCAGCAAACGTTGAGATGATCCATTAATTTTTGTGTCAATAGATGTTATCAAACGTAATGACGAATTTCAACTTATATCACATGAGCCAGTGTTTTATTTGAATTTTTCTCAATTTAGGCAGATTTAGTTTATTTTATCCACTTAAGAGAGGTCTTATATGAAACAACTAGCAGCTCCATTGTCGTGTTGCCCACTTCATCTATGATTTAAACAGAATAAAACGTAAAGTTATTATTATGTGCTGCTAGTGACCCGCTCTTCGCAAGGAGATCTCTCAGTCACAAAACCCCTGATCTTTTAAAAACATTTCCATTGCAGCGTTAAACGAATCAATACCTGTAAGAATAATATTGTAACTTTAGCAAGCCTTTTTTCTGAGAGCTAATGAATTTTTGAAACGTGAATATATAATAACTATAAATATAATAACTACATTTAATTGAAATTTAAGCTCAATCGGTTCATTAGTTTTCAATTTAGACCCGAAAATATAAGACGACATACCCAACCACGTTTTAGTGAATTTCCCCTATAGGGAAGAAGCTATTACCGTAGTCGGCATGGTAAGACCTAGGCCCGGGAACATGATAACTTTTAGTTTTGAGGTCCCCAGACCCCAAAAACACCATTCGTTCGAAACTATATATATATATATATATATATATATATATATATATATATATATATGTAACCGTGAGCACAATAACTCTCGTAAAAATGATCCGATTTTGATGAAACTTGGTATAAACGTGTAAAGCAACATGTATGTCTTTAAGTTCGAAAACCAGCCAGATCGCTCTATCCGAAGGGGTATTTTTGGGGGGGGGGTTCTACCCCAAAAATGGGTTTTTTGAATTTTTCACATCTAATTTTTGAAATAGTAAAATTTTAGTTTGCACCATTGGATTTAGCTTAAAAAACACACAATTTGGCATTTTGGCATCATTCCTCTACGTCAATTGGTTACCGAGATATTGAAAGTGCTTAACACAGTACATTGTCTAATGTTATTCTTATGGAGGAAAAGAAAATTGTTATATCTTGCTTATTTATGAACGCATACTGACGAAACTTGGTATACAGCTTCATCTCGTTGTGGTCTATTGATATTTGCTAATCAAATCTTTTTGCCGAATTCTCCCGTAGCAGCGTACCTGCGTACTCAGCCCCCATGTTATTCTTATGGAGCATAATTAAATGCACTGTCTCCCTTAATTATGAACATAAATGAATAAAAACTGGTATACGACTTTACCTAGTTGAGTTATATTGATATTAGCATAACAACTAATTTTTTGTCTTCCTTGATGCAGCAAACCTGCGTACTCAGCCCCGATGTTATTCTTATGGAGAATAATTATAATTGTATATATGGTTTATTTGTGAATATATTTTTATGAAACTTGGTAAGTGGCTTTATGTAGTATTAAGACATTTATATCTCCATTGGAAATTCGCTGAGTATGCAGATTTGCTGCGACCGGGGTATTTATAATAGTATAGAGAAGAAACCGAAAACTAAACACATAGAGGCAACTTTTTCATGAAAGTGAAATACCATAAAATTTGTATTTATTTAATTTTGTCAACATTTAATACTGACGATGTACGTCAGCTTACCATAACTCATTACTAATATTATCTATTAAGAACTACTGTGGGAAATTTATTAGGGGAAAACCTTTTATGAACGAGTACTTACATCCTAAGGGGAAACTATATTTCAATTTAATCCAAATCAGTTTGATGGTTTCTGAGATTTCACGTTTCTTCATTCAGACAGTGATATTTGGATTTATAGAAATGGATAAATATATTTCTCATTTTCCCACGGTAAGATGTTGTTCAAATATTTCGTTAATTTATGTTAGCCGTAAGGTTATCTGATGAGTTTCTGGAACAATTTAATATATTCATCTTGCACTTATGTGAGTTCCTCCCAATTTTAAGCCTTCGATTAGGTTTTAAACTGGGCTACAATTAAGTGTTTGTAAACAAAACTCATCAACCTATTGTATTCTCATTTTCTTAATGTGTAAAATTGAACTGAAACCCAATTTCTTGGAAGGCAGTGTTTGTTTTTGTTTCATGGGCAATGCGTGCACCTTCCTCATCATCAGTGCAGTTGTCATCATCAGCCTTCACTCGCCTTCACAAGTAGTGGCCTGGTCATGGAAATGTGTCAACAAAGAAAGCATGCGTGCGAGGTCACAACCCCAAGGATAACCTCCCCTCCTCATCCCTCGAACTGAGCAGACTTACTTGCGGTGACTTTGGGGCATTTTGGCCGCTACCAACTGGACACGTGGATCACAATGGCAAAGTGCGTTACTTCCACCAGAGAGACGTAAGCTTTAACTTATTGAGGGTAACAGACATTCGAGCCAACCGTGTGCAGCTGCTAACCACTCAAATTATCAGAAAATTCCAAGACGACCTGCGAAAAATGTGCCACAAAAACTGTGGCGTTCCGATTCCTAAGACCTACGAGATGGTTGTCGTGACCACTGCTTCTGGCGATCTGACACAAAACTGGCACACAGACGAAGGCTACTCCCTGGAGATACGGACTACTGGTAACCGAGTGTCAGTGGCGATTCGAGCGGAGACGCTGTACGGTGCAAGACACGGGCTGGAGAATCTTAGTCAACTGTTGACTTACATTCCTGTAAACAACCAACTCGTGATGGTGGCCACTGCCAAGGTCAGTGACAAGCTGGCGTCCCCTCACCGCGGCCAGCTGCTAGACTCCGGCCGCACACTTCCTGCCAATGAACGCATTGAAACGTACCATCAACGCCATGGCTAGTGTGAAGCTGAATGTCATTCATTGGCACATCAGCGACTCACAGAGCTTCCCCTTGCTCCTGGACAGGGTGCCTCAAGTGGCCCGGTTTGGCCCATACTCCCCTGATGAGGTGTACACGCTAACCAACATTTCTGACCTGGTGAGATACACGCGGGCTAGAGATGTGCATATCCTGTTAGAGCTTGACATGCCGGCACACGCGGGGAATGGTTGGCAGTGAGGAAAGGCAGCAGATTTAGGATCCATCACGGTTTGCGTTAACCGTCAGCCATGGCAACGGTATTGCCTTCAACCCCCTTGTGGCCAGCTAAACCCTGCCAACCCCGTCCTCAGAGACATCTTTAAAGATGTCATCCACTACTTATCGCCCAATGCTATTCACATGGGAGGGGATGAGATTTACTTGCCTTGTTAGGAACAATCTACGGAGGTGAAGGACTGGATGAAGGCTCGTGGCAAAGGTGTAGCCACCTCAGACTTCACGGACGTGTGGGGAGACTATAATAACAAGGTGGTGCGATTTTGGGACGAAGAGATGGGAAACTCCAAGACTCCGGTGATCCTATGGTCCAGCCATCTCACTGACCCTGGTGTGGTCCAGCAGTATCTCGACAGAGAAAGGTATGTGATCGAGGCGTGGACGGACTCTATGGAATCTACTGTCGACCGGCTCCTCTCTCTGGACTACCGAGTGATCGTAGCGACGCTAGACACCTGATAACTGGACCACGGGTTCTGGGGCCGGGCCCCACCTACCACCACTGGCGCCGGGCGTATGACAACAGACTGCCAGCTACACTGGGGCTGCTGGGAGGTGAGGCGCAGGGCCCCATAACAAGGGCTATACAATTTCTTTGTTCGCGGCGCGTTGCTCCCTCCCACCCCGCTGCCGCACCGTCGGACAGCACTGTGACGTCACTGCGCTGGCAGCCGCTCAACACGCGCTTGGCGCTAATTCTAAATGAATAATTTTTCTCAACAGATTTCTACGTATAGATTTCTACGAATCTATACGTCTAAATCTATTGTCCAAAGGGCCTTCCGTTCACTCATTTCCTCTCGTACACGTGTGCTGATCTATTTTTAAACATCATAAAATATAATCTTGGTATTTGGCTCATAAAGTGGAAAGTGTTTGCTTACTGGCACAGTGAGATTGATCAATTTATTTACTTCTTGTATTGTTTGTAGTGTTGTAGTGTTATGCGTGTACTTGTTATTGCCGTGAGTTTAATTATTTGTT
Organism: Allygus modestus; assembly: GCA_963675035.1. Taxonomy (NCBI): domain Eukaryota; kingdom Metazoa; phylum Arthropoda; class Insecta; order Hemiptera; family Cicadellidae; genus Allygus; species Allygus modestus. The sequence continues at coordinate 147,244,157 of OY776112.1, read as the reverse complement.
GCTATTGATTTAGTTTTCACCACTATTGTTTGTAAGATTAGTTTAAAGCTCTGGAAATTATTAATGAATTCCGCAATTATTATAGTAAATATTTATGTATAATTAACAAATATTATTTGTACATACTAGGTATGACGAGCATCTAAAAATGGGACATAGGACTGATACATACAATAAAACTGTCTTATGAAATAATTAATACATTTTAAAATAGTATTTAACTACGTTTATGTTTTTTTTCACGAAACGTGTATATGATATAAGTCTATTGTATCCATAGTCTATTTTGGTCAAAGTGATAAACATTACAAAAGTTATTACAAACAGTACTGTTAGAAAGTTTAATCATATATAAATCTATTTTTGTGGGAAAATGCATGACTGTGGGAGGCATGGTCACCGTGCCTGTATAGTGTTTTCAGACATCACAGCAAATACAGGGTATTTAAGAGTGTCCAGTACTAATCTTGTATAAACTTCTTTGCGACATAATTTACAGTAAAAACATTCTGGTTGTGTTCTATTTATATTTGTATTCAACCCCATTTCTAGTCGGCCTCATTACAGTAAACCTGCGTAGTCAATCAGTCATCCTCCATATTCTTATGGGGGATGACTAAAACTTTATATCTCGCTAATTTACCAAGATATTATGATTAAACTAGGTTATATAGTTTATTTGTTGGTGAGGTATATGTGTATTATGTGTATTATGTTTATGTATTATGTACCTATGTTTACATTAGAAATTCTTGGAGTAAGCAGGTTTGCGGTTTTCAGTGAAATCTGGCTATTGCATAAGAAAGATTGATGAAGAGTGAAAAATCAAATTAATTTGTAAATAGTTTTATGTTAACATATAGAAATATTTTATAATGAGTATGATCTGTATCTATATAAATATAAAATAAACTATAACAGGTGAGTGTTTCTTTTTTTCTTATCCAAGCGCTTTATTTATCTTAAGCAAAGTTTATCTTAAATTCTGGCATTACTCCGCTGCCACTAAAGGAGGATTTTTGTTGTTTTAAAAACATGATTTGACTTAATCTACCTTACTTTATTTTTAAACTAGCTGTGTACCCGTCCTTCGTACGGGTTGTATATAAATGGTTGATTAACTAAAGCAATAACAATCCACATTATTTTACAATATTAAAATTACATTTTACACGTTTAATGTACGATTAAATCAAAGTTAACGAAATATACTGGCAGATAGTTCGGGACCTGTTGCTAAGTCGATGAACTCTGTCGGGTAGTAAACGGCGTGTGGTTTGAGACTCAAAATCGGGACACGTAACACTTTGGATTCGCTTTTAGACATAAAAGAACTCAAGTAAAAAATATACAAAAAATTATGGAGGGGGGAAGGGGAGCATAAATATAAAATCGGCGGGGGGGGAGAAAAATATAAAATCCCAGGGGGAGGCAAAAATAAAAATCGGGGGGAGGGTAAAAATATAAAATCGGGGAGGGGGCAAAAATATATAAAAGAAGGGGGGCAGTAAAATAAAACATAAAATCGAAGAGGGGTGGAGCATAATATAAAATTTTGGCTGGGGCAAAAATAAAAATGGGGGCGGGAGCAAAAATATAAAATCGGAGGGGGCAACAAAATATAAAATCGGAGGGGCAAACATATAAAATAAGGGGTGGAAAAAATCAAAATCGGGGGGGAGGAAAAAATATAAAATGGAGGGGGAAAACATAAAATAAAATAAAAAAAATCGAAAAGGGGGGAGAAAAATTAAAAAATTGGGGATGGAGCAAAAATAAAAATGGGGGAGCAAGAAAATAAAATCGGAGGGCAAAAAAAATAAAATTGGGGGGTTGTAAAAATATAAAATGGAGGGAGCAAAATATAAAATTGGGGGGCTGGGAAAGAAAATTGGGGGGAGCAAAATATAAAACCGGGGTGGGGGCAAAAAATATACAATAGGGAGGGGGGAAATAAAAAATGGGGGGACATAAAATAAAAATATAAAATCGAAGAATTGGGGGCAAAAATATAAAATGGGGGGTGGGGAAAAAATAAAAATCGGGGGAGAGCAAAAATTTAAAATCTGGGGGCATAAAATACAAAATCGGGGGGGGCAAAAATATAACATGGGGGGCAAAAATTATAAAACCGGGGGGACAAAATATAAAATGGGGGCATAAATTAAAATATGAAATCAAAGAGGGGGGCAAAGAGAAAAATTGGGGGAGCAAAAATATAAGATCGGGGGGAGCAAAAATTTAATATCGCGAGGGGGCAAAAAAATATCAAATGAGAGGGGGCAAAATATAAAGTGAGGGTTGCCTAGAATAAAAATTTAAAATCGAAGATGGGGGAGCAAAATATAAAATAGGGGGTGGGGCAAAAATAAAAATCGGGGGGAGAGCTAAAATATAAAATTGGGGGAGCAAAAATATAAAATGGGAGCTAACAAATATAAAATGGTGGGGGCTAAAATATAAAATAGGGGCAAAAAATATAAAATGGGGGGGGACAAAAATATAAAATGGGGGGACATAAAATACAAATATAAAATCGAAGAGGGGGGCAAAAAGAAAATTCGGCGGGGAGGAAGCAAATAATAAAATCGAGGGGGGCAAAATATAAAATGGGGGATATCAAATAAAAATATGAAATCGAAGGGGCGGTGCAACAAGAAAAATCGGGGGGGAGCAAAAATATAAAATCGGGAGGGGGCAAAAAAATATAAAATGGGAGGGGGCAAAAATAAAAACTGGGGGGCCTGAATTAAAAATGTAATATCGAAGAGGGGGGAGCAAAATATAAAATCAGTGGTGGGGCAAAAACAAAAATCGGAGGGGGAAGCAAAAATATAAAATCGGGGGGTACAGGAAGTATGAGGAAAAATGGTTTTTTGTGCAAATAAGAATAGACCACAGCCAGATGAAGCCACATTAATAGGAAAACGGGTGCACCGATTTTTATACAACTTTTTTTCTATGTTCTGTATGTGCATTAGAAAGTTTTAGGCTAATTGGATTGTTTTAAATTACCTTAGTGCACTGCCCCATAGGGTTTTAAAGATCCTATGCTATTCTTACGGACAAAGCATTTATTTATATTGAACCAGATGATAGCTATAAATTCTATAAATAGGTGTTGTAGTTCTTTTAGCGAATTTCCCCTATAGGGAAGAAGCTATTACCGTAGGTCTCATGGTGAGACTTAAGCCCGAGACCATGACAGATTTTTTTTTTAAGGTCCCAAGATGACTAAAACACTATTCGTTCAAATTTATATATATGTATATATATATCTATATATATATATATATATATATATCTATATATATATATATCTATATATATATATCTATATATGTGTCCGTGAATGCGATAACTTGAGTAAAAAACGTCCGATTTTGATGAAATTTGGCTCAAATGTGTAAAGTGACATTTATGACTTTAAGTTCGAAAACCAGAAAAATCGGACCATGGGAAGGGGGGTTTATGGGGGTTTTAAATTTTCAAAAAATCAGTTTTTTGCATTTTTCACCCTAAAATTTTTGAAACACTTAATTTTGGTTTTGACCATGTTATAGAGCTTAAAAAAACAAATAATATGGTATTTTGAATTATTAACCTAGGTTAAGTGGTTGCGATAAAAATCCAAAAAAAACCTGCTCATAAAATCTCCCATGTTAATCTTATGGGAAAAAGGTTTTTGGCTTTTCCTCAGTTAATTTTACTTTAAACTTCACATTTGCTTTTACCAATCACTTCAGCTCCACAAAACAATCATTTTGGTGTTTAAATTGTGATTCTACGTCCAACCGTTGCAGAGATATTCAAAGTACTAAACACAGTACGTTGTCCAATGTTATCCTTATGGAGAATAAATAAAATTTGATATCTCGATTATTTATGAATGTATATTGATGAAAATTGGTATGTGGCTTCATGTTGTACTGGTATATTGATATTTGAACAAAAAACAAATATTTTGTTGGTTGTCCCCGTAGCAGCTAACCTGCATACTCAGCCCTAATGTTATTCTTATGGAGAATAAGTAAAGTTTTATATCTCCCTTAATTATTAACATAAATTAATAAAACTTAGTATGTAGCTTCACCTGGTTGAGTTAAATTGATAATTGCATAAAAACACATATTTTGTGCTCCTTGTTGCAGCAAACCTGCATACTCAGTCCTATGTTATTCTTATGGAGAATAAATAAAATGCTATAGATCATTTATTTATTAATTTATTTTTATAAAACTTGGTAAGTACCTTTATGTGGTAGTGAGAAACATATACATTCATTGGAAATTCGCTGAGTACGCAGGTTTGCTGCGACGGGGGTATTTTAAAATGTTGAGTAAAAATTGGTAATAAATAACATAAGTGGATATATGATCTAAATCTATATTTGTCAGACTCATGCACTCACTGACATAGTGATCACTTTATCTAAGGAACGACAATGTCTATTGAAGATAAATTTTGGATGACTGTTCCCCTTATGCTGCAGATTCACAATAAGAATACGTTTAAAAAGTCCTATAGGGCTCTTCGCTAATTTACTTTTATGGCAATTTTATGAGTATTAGTATTTACTGGACCTTTGTAAGTTGCATTTCGGTAGGAACATAACTAATTCATCAGAACAAAACGCAAGCCTATTCCTGTTACGGAAACGTTTAAGGGCTTCGCCCCCCAAAATTTTAAAATACAATATTTTAACAATCTTGCACATACTCTTGGACTGATGGATCTGAAATTCGGTAGGAATTTAGCTGATAGCTCAGTGCAGACATTTACCTACTCCAGACACTAATATACTCAAGGACTCTGGCCCAATGGCCTTTAATATAACCGTGTTAGTCATAACACACCAACTACTCAACCAGTAGAGCTGAAATTTGATGCCTTAAAGGAAATAAGAAACAACATCATGGGGATTCACGGTGTTGTTCTCTGGAGATTTCACACAGACCCTTTGTCGTAAGTGAGACATGAGTGGACGAGTCTACGCCTCTCTAAAAATATATTTTTGTAGCCGACCACTGAGCGTCTGAACTTAACAGTAAATATGAAAACGTATTTTTGAGAAGATTAAGGGGTTGAGTAGTTTTATTATGCGCTTTTAAAAGTTGAGATTGGGACATTGAAAAACAAATTAAGTCTCAGAAACATCTATCCTTCACTCGGCACTATCGATGAATCACAGGATTTACTGATTGACAGTTTGTTACACCGAGGTTCATAAACAGTTTAATCTGGAAAGTGAGGTTCATAAACAGTTTAATCCTCACGTCCACCAATGAACAAGCAACGGAGATCAATACAAATGTAGGTCTATTCCAAAGGGAGGAACGAACATATACAATATTTAATACCGTTCATTTAACCATGACCACTGTTAGAACAGTTCGTATAGATTGATTTACATTTATTTAAATAAAATCAAGTAGTCATATGTTTTTAAAACATATGATTTTTCCAAGTTTAAATTGTTTATTTACAATTGTAATGACAACAGGACCTGGCAAGAATGGTGATTTTAAAATTGGTTTGTCAATGTTTTTAATGTTTAATGTTTCGTTACATTACTATTAATTTATTGGAATGTAATGATTAATGTATCAAAGTATTTAAAATGTTACATTAAAAAGGGTTAATATTTTGTTGTACTTGAGTTCTTTTATTTCTAAAATCGAATCCACAGTGTTACGTGTACCTATTTGGAGTCGCAAAAACCACACCGTTCACTACCCGACAGAGTTCCTCGACTTGGCAACAGTACCCGAACTATCTGCCATAGTATATTTCGTTAACTTTAATTTAATTCTACTTTAAAAGGTAAAATACAATTTTAATATTGTAAAATTATGTGGGTTGTTAATTTTTTTAGTTAATATACCATTTATATACAATCCGTACGAAGGACGGGTACACAGCTAGTAATATTATAAAGAAGAGGTAGTTTCTGTCTGATGTTCCGGGTGAACGCAAAAACTACCTAACCGACTGGGCTGAAACTTTACACATAGGTAGATATTGAACCCATGCAACACATAGGTCTATTCACTTCCTTAAAATCCCCTCGGGCTACGCCCCGTGAACGTCCTAGGTTTCAATGTTTACATTTCAGAATAAAGTAAACATTTAGAAACTGTAATGCGAACAGCTGTGGATAGCTTTAATCTGACAGATTAAAGAGCAGAAGCAAGAACAGCTGTTTCAAGCTAACTAAAATGCAAACTGCATTGACTAAAGAACGGGTAGAGAAAACCCCTGTGCGAAGAACGGGTATGTCAGCTAGCTATTAATTAATATTAATGAACAAATATTAATGTGGCTTCATCTGGTTGTGGTCTATTCTTATTTGCACAAAAAACAATTTTTACCGATACTTCCTGTACCCCCCCCGATTTTATATTTTTGCTTCCCCCCTCCGACTTTTGTTTTTGCCCCACCACTGATTTTATATTTTGCTCCCCCCCTCTTCGATATTACATTTTTAATTCAGGCCCCCCATTTTATTTTTTGCCCCCTCCCATTTTATATTTTGTTGCCCCCTCCCGATTTTATATTTTTGCTCCCCCCCGATTTTTCATTTTGCACCCCCCTATTCGATTTTTTGTTTTTATTTGATATCGCCCATTTTATATTTTTGCCCCCCTCGATTTTATTATTTGCTTCCTCCCCACCGATTTTCCTTTTGCCCCCCTCTTCGATTTTATATTTGTGTTTTATTTCCCCCCATTTTATATTTTTGCCCCCCATTTTATATATTTTTGCCCCCATTTTATATTTTTGCCCCCACCATTTTATATTTTTTTGCTACCATTTTATATTTTTGCTCCCCCAATTTTATATTTTAGCTCTCCCCCCGATTTTTATTTTTGCCCCACCTCCTATTTTATATTTTGCTCCCCCATCTTCGATTTTAAATTTTTATTTTAGGCAACCCTCACTTTATATTTTTGCCCCCCCTCTCGTTTGATATATTTTTGCCCCCAAGCGATCTTAAATTTTTGCTCCCCCCGATCTTATATTTTTGCTCCCCCCCGATTTTTCTCTTTGCCCCCCTCTTTTATTTCATATTTTTATTTTATGCACCCATTTTATATTTTGCCCCCCCCGGTTTTATATTTTTTGCCCCCCATGTTATATTTTTGCCCCCCTGATTTTGTATTTTATGCCCCCAGATTTTATATTTTTGCTCTCCCCCAATTTTTATTTTGCTCCACCCCCGATTTTAAATTTTGCCCCCCCCCCGATTTTAAATTTTGCCCCTCTCTTTGATTTTATATTTTTATTTTATGTTCCTCCCGGTTTTATATTTTTGCTCCCACCGATTTTTATTTTTGCCCCCCCCGATTTTATATTTCTGCCCCCTCCCCAATTTTATATTTTTATACCCCCTCCCAGATTTTATAATTTTGCTCCCCCCGATTTTAATTTTTGCCTCACTCCCGATTTTATATTGTTGCCCCCAATTCTTCGATTTTATATTTTTATTTTATGTCCCCCTCCCGATTGTATATTTTTTTCCCCCACCCCGGTTTTATATTTTGCTCCCCCCAATTTTTATTTCCCAACCCCCCAATTTTATATTTTACTCCCTCGATTTTATATTTTTGCCACCCCCCAATTTTATATTTTTTGCCCCCCGATTTTATTTTCTAGCTCCCCCATTTTATTTTTGCTCCATCCCCAATTTTTTTATTTTTCTCCCCCCATTTAGACTTTTTATTTTTATTTTATGTTTTCCCACTCCATTTTATATTTTTGCCTCCCCCCCGATTTTATATTTTTGCTCCCCCCCCCCGATTTTTATTTTTGCCACCCCTTATTTTATATTTTTGTCCCTCCGATTTTATATTTTGTTGCCACCTCCGATTTTATATTTTTGCTCCCGCTCCCATTTTTATTTTTGCCCTACCCAAAATTTTATATTATGCACCGCCCCTATTTGATTTTATGTTTTATTTTACTGCCCCCCTTCTTATATATATTTTTGCCCCCTCCCCGATTTTATATTTTTACTCTCCAACCGATTTTTATTTTTGCCTCCCCCCTGGGATTTTATATTTTGCTCCCCCCCCACCGATTTTATATTTATGCCCCCCTTCCCCCTCCACGATTTTTTATATTTTTTTTACTTGAGTTCTTTTATGTCTAAAAGCGAATCCAAAGTGTTACGTGTCCCGATTTTGAGTCTCAAACCACACGCCGTTTACTACCCGACAGAGTTCCTCGACTTAGCAACAGGACCCGAACTATCTGCCAGTATATTTCGTTAACTTTGATTTAATTGTACATTAAACGTGTAAAATGTAATTTAAATATTGTAAAATAATGTCGATTGTTATTGCTTTAGTTGATCTGCCATTTATATACAACCCGTACGAAGGACGGGTACACAGCTAGTTTAAAAATAAAGTAAGGTAGTTTAAGTCAAATCATGTTTTTAAAACAACAAAAATCCTCCTTTAGTGACAGCGGAGTAATGTCAGAATTTAAGAAAAACTTTGCTAAAGATAAATAAAGCGCTTGGATAAGAAAAAAAAGAAACACTCACCTGTTATAGTTTATTTTATATTTATATAGATACAGATCATACTCATTATAAAATATTTCTATATGTTAACATAAAACTATTTACAAATTAATTTGATTTTTCACTCTTCATCAATCTTTCTTATGCAATAGCCAGATTTCACTGAAAACCGCAAACCTGCTTACTTCAAGAATTTCTAGTGTAAACATAGGTACATAATACATAAACATAATACACATAATACACATATACCTCACCAACAAATAAACTATATAACCTATTTTAATCATAGTATCTTGGTAAATTAGCGAGATATAAAGTTTTAGTCATTCTCCATAAGAATATGGAGGATGACTGATTGACTACGCAGGTTTACTGTAATGAGGCCGACTAGAAATTGGGTTGAATACAAATAAAAATAGACCACAACCAGAATGTTTTAGCGAATTTCCCCTATAGGGAAGAAGCTATTACCGTAGGTCTCATGGTAAGACTTAAGCCCGAGACCATGATAACTTTTTGTTTTGAGGTCCCCAGATGTCAAAAACACTATTCGTTCAAATTTATATATATGTATATATATATATATATATATATATATATATATATATATATATATTTGTGTGTCCGTTAACACGATAACTTGAGTAAAAAACGTCCGATTTTGATGAAATTTGGCTCAAATGTGTAAAATGACATTCATGACTTTAAGTTCGAAAACCAGAAAAATCGGACCATGGGAAGGGGGGTTTATGGGGGTTTTAAATTTTCCAAAAATCTGTTTTTTGCACTTTTCACCCTAAAATTTTTAAAAAACTTAATTTTGGTTTTGACCATGTTATAGAGCTTAACAAAACAAATAATTTAGTATCTTGAATTATTAACCTAGGTTAAGTGGTTGTGGAGAAAATCCAAAAACACCTTCTCATAAAATCTCCCATGTTAATCTTATGGGAAAAAGGTTTTTGGCTTTTCCTCAGTTTATTTCAATGTAAACTTCACATTTGCTTTTACCAATCTCTTCAGTTCCACAAAACAATCATTTTGGTGTTTAAATTGTGATTCTACGCCCAGCCGTTGCAGAGATATTCGAAGTGCTAAACACAGTACGTTGTCCAATGTTATCCTTATGGAGAATAAATAAAATTTGATATCTCGATTATTTATTAATGTATGTTGATGAAACTTGGTATGTGGCTTCAAGTAGTACTGGTATATATTGATATTTGCACAAAAAATTGATTTTTTTTTTTATTCCCGTAGCAGCAAACCTCCGTACTCAGCCCCCATGTTATTCTTATGGAGAATACGTAAAATGTACTGACTCCCTTAATTATGAACATTAATTAATAAAACTTGGTATGTAGCTTCACTTGGTTGAGTTATATTGATAATTATATAAAAACCCATTTTTCTGTTCCTTGTTGCAGCAAACCTGCTTTCTCAGCCCCCATGTTATTCTTATGGAGAATAACTAGAATGTCATATATCGCTTATTTATGATTGAATATCGATGAAACTTAGTATGTGGCTTCGCCTAGTTAAATTCTATTTATATTTGCATAAAAACCAATTGTTTCTGTTCCTTGTTTCTGCAAACCTACATACTCATTACCAATGTTATTCTTATGGAGAATAATTAAAATCGTTTATATGTGAATATATTTTTATGAAAATTGGTTTGCGGCTTCATTTGGAATTCAGACAAATATTATGCATTGGAAATTCGCTGAGTCCGCAGGTTTGCTGCGACGGGGGTATTTACTGTAAATTACGTCGCAAAGAAGTTTATACAATATTAGTACTGGACACTCTTAAATACCCTGTATTTGCTGTGATGTCTGAAAACTCTATACAGGCACGGTGACCATGCCTCCCACAGTCACGCATTTTCCCACAAAAATAGATTTATATATGATTAAACTTTCTAACAGTACTGTTTGTAATAACTTTTGTAATGTTTATCACTTTGACCAAAATAGACTATGGATAAAATAGACTTATATCACATACACATTTCGTGAAAAAAAACATAAACGTAGTTAAATATTAATTTAAAATGTATTAATTATTTCATAAGACAGTTTTATTGTATGTATCAGTAATTCGTCCTATGTCCCATTTTTAGATGCTCGTCATACCTAGTATGTACAAATAATATTTGTTAATTTTACATAAATATTTACTAAAATAATTGCGGAATTCATTAATAATGTCCAGAGCTTTAACCTCTATATATGTTTACTTGTATATATATTAAACTTTAATATATATACATGTGTGTGTGTGTGCGTGTGTGTATGTCCGTTAACACGATAACTTGAGTAAAAAACGTCCGATTTCGATGACATTTTTTCTCAAATGTGTAAAGTGACATTTATGACTTTAAGTTCGAAAACCAGAAAAATCGGACCAAGGGAAGTGGGGTTAATGGGGGTTTTAAATTTTCCAAAAAATCTGTTTTTTTCACTTTTCACTCTAAAATTTGTAAAACACTCGATTTGGTTTTGAGCATTTTATAGAGCTTAAAAAAGAAATAATAAATTATTTTAAATTATTAACCTAGTTTAAGTGGTTGCGGAGAAAATCCAAAAAACCTGCTCATAAAATCTCCCATGTTAATCTTATGGGAAAATTGTTTTTGGCTTTTCCTCAGGTCATTTTAATGTAAACTTCACATTTGCTTCAACCAAACAATTCAGCTCTACAAAACAATCATAAATTGTGATTCTACGTCTAACCGTTGCAGAGATATTCATAGTGCTAAACACAATACGTTGTCCAATGTTATCCTTATAGAGATTAAATACAATTTGATATTTCGATTATTTATGAATGTATATTGATAAAACTTGGTATGTGGCTTCTGTAGTACTGGTATATTGTACAAACAACTGATTTTTGTTGATTATCCCAGTTGCAGCAAACCTGCATACTCAGCCCTAATGTTATTCTTATGGAGAATAAGTAAAGTTTTATATATCCCTTAATTATGAAAATAAATTAATAAAACTTAGTATCTCACTTCACCTGGTTGAGTTAATTTGATAATTGCATAAAAAAACATATTTTTTATTCCTTGTTGCAGCAAACCCGCGTATTCAGCCCTTATGTTATTCTTATGGAGAATAAATAAAATTCTATAGATCACTCATTTATTTATGTATTTTTATGAAACTTCGTAAGTGGCTTTATGTGGTAGTGAGAAACATATGCATGCATTGGAAATTCGCTGAGTACGCAGGTTTGCTGCGACGGGGGTATTTAATAGTTTCACAGCTTAGCCGCAGAAATCAGACAACTCCACAGGTTCTATTCAACGAGGTACTGGGGTAAAAAACTGTGCCTACATGCTGACCGTTGTTTTGACCTTCTATACCCTCCGGTATCCATGGCAACAATATGTTTAACCAATCACATCCTCTCTTCATAAGTTATGTTAGTCTTTATTACTCTTTGACCAGATGATTTGTTTACAAAAATATCCTACATTGAGGCTTCACTTTTTTAACACGAGACGAGAGCTCTATATTATTTTCATCTCGTTGGTTCTATTACTGGGTGAATCCGGGTATGATGGCAGATAGTAAATTTACAGATAAACAGAATGTTATACATATTCACTACTTTAATAAAACCCACGATGTCGTAACCAGTTTTCCTGAAATAATAAAATTTAAACCCACGGAACGTAAATCTTAAAAATTAAGGATTGTTTAGCGCAAAGCCTCATTAAGTTCCTTCAGCTGTTGCGAGAACCAGCGCACGGAGCTATTAAACACAATCATAAATTCGCTTTATTACAGCAGTTTTCATGTTCGGTTGCTGTTTATAACTTTCTGATATAAGTAAACGTAATTCGTTACTAATTGCTACCATGTATTGTTCACATTGTTGTGTGTTTGGCCGATTTATTAACACAGTGCCTATTTATAATTGATATTTGGATATTGAATTATGCCATTCGGGGTGGAATTTTAAGAAGACAATCTATTTCATGCGAACCATTCGTTAGACGATAGTTATTGTAGAACTTCACCCAGGGATTAACATAGTTGTGTGTTCTGCAATCTGTGGATAATATTTTGAACGGTTTTGAATAAAAGGCATCTCTTTATGTTTTCTGGCCAAATAAAATTAATATTGTAACACTGGAATTTCCAAAACCAATGGAGTGAAATATTAAGGTAACATTTGAATAAAACCACTTTAATTGTATATTTTAGAGCTTGAGAAATTGTATATTCAATTTCATCAATCCAGCGTATTGTGAAGGTAAACAATTAGCGATGAACAACCCTTATATATATTAAGATTTTCAACACCAACTATTATAATTTTATCTATGTGCAAGATGCAATTTCAAAAATATAAAGATGATATACCTTATTAAAACATCATATTTTATCGTTAAGTCATCCTCTCCCGTTTTGTATAAATACACTGGAAATACTCAATTAAAACAATTTAAATTTGTTAAGTAGTATGCTTCAATATCACATGACTGCAATAATTCTACTAATGTAATAAGTAAAAAAATCAGCTTTGGTCACAAAATAAATCTTGGATTCTTTTGTCCCCGACAAAGAGTGTTACAGTGGTTTTCAAACATCCAGTTCCTTGCCACTTAGGCAAGGTTATATTGTGTTATTGTTACTTTGGGCTTTTGTTTGATTCCTTTAATAATTTTAAAAACACTACTACATATGTACAAAGGCCGGGTCACACTAGGATGTTTACCAGTGCTAGTTACTAGCAGCTAGAAAAATCAAAATAAACAAATAAATATAAATATCGCGAGCTACTAGCTGTACAAGCTATTGCCAATATTTGCTTTACGTCTCGAATGCATGAATGCATATGAAATGTATGCAAATATAATTTTTGTTTAGATTGATACCTTTTGTAAATAGCTAAAAATAACATAATGTGATTATTTTTTACCTGTTTCGTTTTTACAAAATGTCAAATAATTTTATAGAAACAAATATGTTTTGTTGCTATTTTTATGATGTAAAAAGTTTAACTGACGCTTTTTTTAATTGATACGAGCTATAAATATAAAATCCAATACATAATTAGCCATAATAGCTGTACCAGCTATCACGTCAGTACCACAAGTGGTTCATTAATTATGATTTACTGATTAAAAACTGCTGTCAGCTATACAGGTAGGAGGTCTATATTTATACTTTTTCTTTTCATCCCACGACCAAGTTCCTGACTCTGTATACTGTTTAATTTATAACGAACTGTTGAAAGTTAACTGATATATTCAGTGCAACCCAATACTACTTTATGCATACGTGTTAATACAAACACTACACTAGCAGCCTACGTTTAAATTGTATTTATTAGTAATGGCTTGAAGGAACCATTGCCCCTAATCTTGCTCCAATACTCTACCTCAACTGATTTTCTTTTACTCTTTACGTGTTCAGGAAAGAAAAATAATATAAGTAGGAACATATGTCAGTTCGTAAACAAAGTAGGTACTTAATCACATGTTTTAATGTAAAAAACAGACGTTTTTAAATTCCCATGCTTTTATTATGGGGGATGTTTGACGTTATTTCTTATTTTCCGAGTCTCTGGGATGAAGACCTTTAATTTGAGACTTCTCCCATTAACGTCCGATTTTCCAAACTTCCACAATTTTGACTTGAAAATTTCGCTGGCAGAATTATATATAAAGACTCGCTTTCCTCGCTGAGGGCTCCGCCCTCAAATCCGTTAATTGCTAAAGATCCGTTTGGGGTTGCTCCAGTTGTTATTAACTCCGTGTCCCTTCAAGTATTTTTTAAATAGTATTATATTTTGATTCATTTGGGATTCATATACATCCACTCTACATTTTATGTTTATTCAATGGTTCTATGATTTCTTTATTGAATACCATGATGTTAACAATATGTTCAGTGTTGAGTGTGAATGCAGAATTAATTATGTGAGTTTTTTAAGAATTATCCTTGGTTTATATCTAAAGGAACTATATAATTCTTTTACTAAGTACTCATATTTTCCTTTCAGCGAATTTCCCCTATAGGGAAGAAGCTATTACCGTAGGTCTCACGGTAAGATTTAAGCCCGAGACCATGACAATTTTTTTTTTTTTAGGTCCCCAGATGACTAAAACACTATTCGTTCAAATTTATATATATATATTGTATATATATATGTGTCCGTGAATGCGATAACTTGAGTAAAAAACGTCCGATTTCGATGAAATTTGGCTCAAATGTGTAAAGTGACATTTATGACTTTAAGTTCGAAAACCAGAAAAATCGGGCCATTAGAAGGGGGGTTTATGGGGAATTTAAACTTTCAAAAAATCAGTTTTTTGCATCTTTTACCCTAAAATTTTTAAAACACTTAATTTTGGTTTGGACCATGTTATAGAGCTTAAAAAAACAAATAATATGGTATTTTGAATTATTAAGCTAGATTAAGTGGTTGCGGAGAAAATCCAAAAAAACCTGCTCATAAAATAACCTATGTTAATCTTATGGGAAAAAGGTTTTTGGCTTTTCCTAAGTTAATTTTAATGTAAACTTCACATTTGCTTTTACCAATCAACTCAGCTCCACAAAAAAATCATTTTGGTGTTTAAATTGTGATTCTACGTCCAACCGTTGCTGAGATATTCAAAGTGCTAAACACAGTACGTTGTCCAATGTTATGCTTATGGAGAATAAATAAAATTTGATATCACCATTATTAATGAATGTATATTGATGAAACTTGGCACGTGGGGTCACGTAAGTAGGAGTCGCGGGAAGTTAGAACCGGAAATGGCATAGTGGTTAGAGCGCGTTAATCCGGAAAGAGTAAGAAGAACATTTTCCCGCCAAATTTGCGCGCCAAAAAAAAATTGGCGCCAAACCTAACCTCACTTTTCATCCCTCCAAAGTGTTACCAACTTAGCAGAGCTAATGTACTATACATAATTATATGTATCATATATAATTATATGTACCATATATAATACTACAGTGTATAATCATATATATACGTACAATAATAGTGTATAATATACCATCACCAGAAAGGTAAGTGGCTATCTAACCTCACTTAGCCAGTGTTGCCACCCTAAACGCTACCTATAAACCTAAATCAGTTACGCAAAATTATTATATGTATTATGTCAAACTATCTAAAATTATTATATGTATGTATTACGTCACGCTACGATGTGTTACCAACCTATGGCAATGTATATTTCGCAAGCAAGTACCGCCAAACCATTATATAAAACCATTACATGTATATATACCAGAAAGTACCGCTAACTCAAAATATAAAACTATTACATGTATATATCGCAAGAAAGTGTTGCCAAAAAACTAAAAATCGCTTATATCTCGAAAACGGTAAGTCCTAGGGTCATTTTGACCCCGGAAAACTGCCTACTACGTGGTGTAGGCACTCCAGGGGGGTATCTACCCATATGAAAAATCTTAACCAAAATGTTGCGGGTTGCATCTCAAAAAATGAAGGGGCAAATTTTCAAAATTAAATATCTCAAGAACGGCTTGGCCGATTTTCACGAAACTTGGCATGTATGTACCTGTTAACCTCCGCTACATATTACAAAAACCTAAACTCTGTACTGCAGGTAGTATCAAAATAATTGAAGGAGTCATACTTTAAAAATCAATATCTTAAGAACGGGTGGGACGATATAATTGAAACTTGACATGTGGATACTTGTTAACATCCTCTAACCTTCAATTTTGTTTGAGGGTAGAAGAGGGTTGTTTAGGGGATGATGGAGGGTGTACAACTTTAAACTTTAATATATTGAGAACGGTTTGGCCGATTCTCATGAAACTTGGTATATAGGTACCTGTTAACCTCCGCTACTATTTAAAAAAACTTAAACTCTGTACTGCGGGAAAGTATCAAAAGATCGAAGGAGCTATATTTTAAAAATCAATATCCCAAGAACGGCTTGGCCGATTTTAATGAAATTTGGTATGTATGTACCTGTTAACATCCTTTACATCTTACAAAAAACTTAACCTCTGTACTGCTGGTAAGTATCAAAATAATTGAAGGGGTACTAATAAATACCTTAAATCTCGCAGCATAATCGGGGGGAACGCGGTGGTCTAGTGGTTAGCGCCTTGGACTACGGTTCAGGAGGTCCCGGGTTCGATTCCCTCTTTAGGTTCTTCATCAAAGGTATTGTAAAAGTCTGGTCTTGCCCTTCCTTTACCTACTGGAATGTTTATCCGTGCTACATCTACTCTAAACGTGTCACTGCTGGTAATTGATTCAGCGTTGCTTTGAATTATGCCCCCAAAAATCTCCCAAAGGACATTGCAGGGAACATAGCATGATCTAGGCTAAGTAAGGCATACTCTCACAGGGGGAATTTTTTAAAACTACAAACTAACCTGTAATAGAACAAAGAAAAATACAACCCAGAATAAATCCGAGATGAGTGGTGGCGATTATATAGCCAGGCAGTGTCTATGGTACCATCACTCTGTGTCTTGAACATATATGTAGTGCATTTCTAAACAAACATCAGCTTTTAAGTATTGAGCCCAAACCTACAGTGAAAGACAGTGGTGACCTACAGTGGACCACAGCGCCTATATTACTTCACTTTAGGGTGTTTACTGTTTCATTGTATAAAATATACCATGCCAGATACTCTCTCAGATCCTAAAGCGTTTAATCTGGTTTTACACTGTGATGCTTGCGGGGTCATCACAACACCATCTTGGAGAGATTGTCGCTGTTAAGGTAAGATATTTATCTATATTATTAGTTAGAGGTTTCTACCTCCCCTGGGGAATCATTTACCTTTGTCGGAGACTTCTAAAAGTGTTAAGCTTCCGCTGGACAGTATCGCTTGGGAGGTAAGACAACATACCTCACCAAATAAACTTAAAGTAAACATAATAAGGAAAGTCTTATAATGCCAAAAACCTGAAGACGGTGGATTTCTAGAGTTAGAATTACTGTGGAGTGACGATTGGTCAATCACCAACTCTCTTCAACACACAAACTCTGCTCATCCTGAACCAGTCAAGCTCACTTCATGATGAACACTCCGCTTAGCCTAACTAAACTTTTTCTTAAACAAATCTGTTCTGATAATAAATTACTTGACAACATTGTAAAAATAAATGCCCCCTACCTTATTCAACACAATATTATATTTTAGCACAGAAAAAACTACAATTCAGCACTACAGTCCATAATACCGTTGGGAAGGAAGGAGGTATTGCGAATAATGCATTACGATAAGTAAATGAGATTATAAAAGACGGATACATTATTCATTAATAAATATTGTTCTTTTTTTCATTGTAACTAAAACTGCTATTATTAGCGTTTCCATATTTTTATATTCTAAAATCCCAGCAATATATTTTGCTTTAAACCACGGATTGTTTAAAATTCTGTTCTTGTTTGACAGAGATGGCACCCTCAAGCTCTCGAGGCAAACGTGCGGTAACAGTTTAAAGTCCCGCTCGGGTATTCTACCAGCCGACCGATTCAACCACTCATATATTGCAACTGCCAGAGGCCTGTGGCTGGAGGATTGTTGAACAGCTGCACTTGTGTGTGTATTTTCTCATCATTTAAATTTCCCGGTCAAAATATTTCAAAGTCCGTTTAATTGTTTGCCAGGGCCGTGGTGTATTTTGACGGCGTAATAAATTGATCAATCGTACCCAATACCGCTAAAAACTGCCCCGGGGGCCTTGATGTACTTGGCCTGCAACGTTTTAAATTCTTCGGTCAGATACTTCCAAGTCAAACGTTTCCCTGCGGCCAGTGTTTCAGCCTAGATCCATCGAGTCTCCACCGTCTAGGACCCCGGGCACTCCGTGACACGGTACCTCTATCACTACGCAAGTCAGAAAAACACTAACACACAAACTACGCAAGTCAAATCAGAACTACAAGTTACCAAAAGTTAACTCTAAGGAAGGTAGAAAACACTACTCTAACCAAAACCGCATTAAAGATCAAGAATAGAAAGTAAGATTACTGTTACCCAGCACATACAAATACAACACTACGCCTGACACATGGAAGTCAGGGTTTGTTTAATTCCTTTACTGTAAACTACCAAATCAAACAATTGAATACAAACACAACACTAATCTAGCCAATTCAGACAGTTATACTGTTTAGAAACCTCAATATACTAATTACAGTAACTTAAAGGAGAGAAGAGGCTTGTAAAAACCAGCAGAAAACTACAGGCAAGAAACTGATAACCCACTCCACGGGTTTATTAACCTGCTTGCCGGGGACCGTGTGGTACTTTGTTCATGTAATTTCTCGGTCAACTATGTCCAAGTCCGCTGAAGTTACTTTACCGGGGGTTACATTTAAATTGACCGAAACTTCTTAAATTTCTCGGTCATTTACTCCTGCCTCCGCTGAAGCTACATTATAATGTGTTACATTTCACCTTAACGGGGATCTTTTTAAATTTATCGGCTAAACACTCCTAACCCCAGTGAAATAATTTTGAACGCTCACGTTTCCACACCACGGTAAGCCTTTAGGCTAGGCCGTAGGAGCGTCGGCGCGTTCTTTTTGGTTACCCAGAGCTTCCCCTGGAGGCCTAACCTCTGGGGTGAGAGGCCCCAACCATCGCCTCTCACAGTGGTAGCCACTCCATAACAAAATGCTACCTCCTTTTATTGTTTATTTTATTTTATTTTTTACAAGTCCCACCGTGCGGACTGTTCCAAGAAGTAACCTGGGTCTAAGCCAGGCCCTCAATCTACTAAACCCTTCATCCCAAATTTAGGTTTACGGGGCTTTTCGTCACCCGCGCCAGGGACCTTCATTCAGGTTTACGGGGCTTTTCGTCACCCGCGCCAGTGACCTTCATTCACACACACACACACACACACATACAGTGGGAACTTATGCATTATTCAAGACATGCTCAACTATATTTACAAAATTGTGAGAAGTTAGGATATTGTTATATGCAGAGTCAAAGTGCATACCATAACCCTTCATTACTTCTTTAGCTTTGTTAAGTACATTAATCCCGTTAGGAACAGGAGACTTGATGAAACAAGGTACGAAACCTTCATTTTTGGCTTTAATGAGAGCTTCGTTAAATTTTCTTTTTTGTATGCGAATACATTTGTACTCACAGACTCCGTACAGCTCCAGAAGAGTTTCTTTAATAAGGACACATAAAACATGTTTAAGTCCATCGTCGTCTGACATCACAGCAACCTTCGGTGCCTGTTTAGTCAGCAACTCATTCAGTGACTGGTTTTCTTCACACATTATATCGTTTGTAGTTTTAAATTCTGAGTTAATTTGAGCTAGCTTTTGGTTGTTTTCTAGAGACCATGTAATTTCAGCCAAGAGTTGAGAGTTTTGATTTTTTAACTGATTATTTTCATGTCTGATTTTATACACTCCATACTTTCTAATGGAAGGCAGGACTTCTTCAAAAACCCAGTATTTAAATGTTTTAGCAACTGGTAGTTTAGAGGAAAAAATCAACTCGTATAAACCCGGTTCTGATATAAAAACTACTTTAGAATCATGATAATTGAGTTGGGACCCATTTTGGGTCCCAACTACTTCCAGTTGAGTTGATTTGTATATTTCACTGATATGTGCTAGAAGAGCTTTTTTAGGGTTAGAGTAGCCCAGGATTTGAGCCACTTCTTTTCCATTGAACCAAGGATTATTTTCTCTGTCAAACAGGACAGCAACGGCCTGGTTATTAAATATATAAGAAGTTAAGTGAGACATTTTATATCAAGTAATGTGCAATAGTACAGATCAGAGCTACGTAAGGACACGTCTTACCTCGGCAGGAGCGGCGGCAAAAGTGACCGAGGCAGAG
The DNA here is from genome assembly GCA_963675035.1 of Allygus modestus. Classification (NCBI taxonomy): domain Eukaryota; kingdom Metazoa; phylum Arthropoda; class Insecta; order Hemiptera; family Cicadellidae; genus Allygus; species Allygus modestus. Next base: position 147,223,773 of record OY776112.1, on the reverse strand, counting down.
CGATTCGCGGGAGGGGAAAGTATGACTCATTATGGGTTAGGGGGGTGTTTCGTCCCCCTTGCACTTCCGGTGTTGTTTTACTCAAGTCTTTGTTTTTTAAAGCCAAATGGTAAGGTGTCGTACTCACCCTCGAGCCTCCTCTTTGGTCCTGTGATTTTAAACTTTTTAACTTCGCTTACTGTTACAATATCTCTGTCTTTAGTCCTCCTGATTCTATTCTCTTCAATTTCTAAAATTTCAGCAGTTTCACTAAGGACCATCTTTTTTAACTGTTCAAAATTTAATGTTTCGGAGGTTTTTAGGTTGAGGGCGAGGCCCTTGATTTTACACACAGATTCTAGTTTTTGCTTTTTGGTTGACCAAACAAGGTATGCGTAAGTTTTAGGCCCCCCAGAAATAAACTCTACGATATAAGAGCCGGGCCCGTACTCACTTGCCAATTCATCTGTCATTTCCCCGAGGTAATCTCCCGTAGGGACCCTGTACAGCCCTCCACTGTATAAATAAATACATGAGTCCATGCCATAATACAAGACCTGCCCTCCAAGGGCATCCAAGTGTTCATAAAGTTTAAGTCTCGCCTGGGCAGTGGTGTAGGCCGCAATTACAACATTTCCAGTTCTTAGAGCCTCATTGGCGTCATCAACATTCTGCCAATTAACTAATAAAACCTCTTGGTTAGTTATTTCAACAAACTTTACTTTTATTCCTGGTTGAGTTAACGATTTGAAAAATTCCTTAGAGTCTCTCACAATTGAAGTTTTGTCATGTTTTCGCGTTGACCAAACATGCCCCAAAATGAATTTAACATTAATTTAGCTACTGACCTGAGTCCTCCATTTTTAGCAATTTTGTCCTTGTCCAGTTGAATACCCTCACGCTCAAATAAATCAGAAACATACTTGTCTTTATCCTCCTGTGTTTTACACCAAGCGGGATACCCTGAAGCTTCCTGCTTTACTTTCAAGAATTTATTAATAAAATCGGTAAAAAGTCCACCTTTCTCGTATGTGGCGACTTCATACTCCCACTACTCATACATGTCCAAAATCACATAACCTTTCTCTACAGCTTTTCTAATTTCACCCATGGTCCATGTTCCTACCATTGCCCTTTCCTCACTATCATCAAAACATTCCCCCTGGTTTAAAGTCTCCCCGCAAGTTCTGCACAAAACAATTTATTATTCATTTTAGCGGGGAGTACGGGATGATACAAGTTGTAAGGAGGTAGAATTTTACATTTTAACAAGCCCTCTACTTCAAGACCTCTCTCTCGGCACTCATTTCCAACGTAAACAGTAGGATGACCCACGGGATACTTAAAATATTTATTTACATATGGGTAGAGGGATCAGACATCAACATACTGGATTGTTTCTCCCTCTTCACATTTACAATACGTTTTAGTATTACCCATCCTACCTAGGATTAAGTGGAAGTGTGTTTAGAATGGACAGTTGGATCACGTGATTTAATTTATTGTCCTTCTTCAAAGCTCTAAACTCACACTCCCACATTACTACAACTTCATAGCTATTAAATTTTGCCTTTTTGGACTTGGTTCTCTCGTAACGGAGATGCAAACTGTTTGAAGGATCCTCCGGCAGAGGTTCTTCTCTGCTGTATTGATAACATTTCGGGCAGCCGTGCCAATAACACCCGTGAAACTCATAAATTTGCTCACCGTCAAACCCATCTACTTTCATTCCTTTAATTTTCACTTCTTTACCCCGGCCCGCATGTTGAATCTTTACTCCACGTTTCTCCTCCTCCCATGTTAGCCACTGTAAAGCAACGGCTGACTGATTGTCTGCAAGTCGGTACCCTGATTTTGGTATAAGTCCAATAGTATTTTCTTTTAAGAAGTTACGGCGGAAGGCCACGTTACATGCGCTGGCTATTGTTATAGCCTCAGGAAACGGATCTACGTTACACTCTTGAAGAAGCATGGCTCTAAATTTAATACACGCTTGAGCTAGGATTTCTACGTCTAAAATACAGTACTCCAAGATTTATTTTTGAAAATCAAACACGTAGTCTTCAGCGACTCGTTCGTCATACCATACATCAAAATCATCGTGTTTATTTTCAAACATAGACTCGGGGCAATAGTATTTTTTGTCGGGCATAGGACCAATATAATTTTGGTTTGCCAGAGTGTTGAAAATATGCGGGAAGTAGCCCTTCTTTTTCTCGGGAGACAGGTCGAAGGCTTTAGGGAGTGCAGAGAGGGCCATGGGAAAGTAGCTAATTGAGTCCACAAACCTTACGTTTGCTACTTCAATCAAAATAGCTTTAGTTCCCCGAGGCGTTATTTTTGGGGTAAATTTAGTATCTTCTATGATGTAGAATGAATTGGAAATCAAAACCCTGCCCGTTGTGGGCAATTACACAAACATCCTTAAATTTCTTTAGAATTTCCATTACATAGTCCATAAACTGTTTTACCGGTTCTTTTTCAAATACCCTTTGCCGTTCCGAGCAAGTTTCACACTCACCCCCATTAATACATTTAAAGCAGTACAGTTGAGAAACGCACAAGTTTACTTTATGAACTTTCTGTTGAGGGCCCGTGGGAAGTGACTCGTCTTGGCGAGTCTCCAAGTCAAAGAAAATAAACAAAAAAATTAAGCTCTTTCGGTGTTCTCCTATCTACCCTCATGAAACACTGATGCGCGGGGTCTTTGAACGCTTCGCAGGGTTTACAGTAAACTTCTCCGCATGCGTGAACTGTCTTACGTTTTTTTGGATAAATCATTTTGTTACAGTCGCGGCAGAACTTTATAGTTTTACAAACTTACCCTTGATGGGCTACTAAACACCGCTCGTTTTTGAATACTTTTTGCTTTTTATTATGGTTAGTGTATGTAATTTAAGACGTTGAAGAATACTTGTAATACCATGCTTATAAAAGCAGGATTCTTTCAATTTCGATTACTTTGGGAAACTTTCTATGCATTTAATTGTTTAGAGACCTCAATATACTAATTACAGTAACTTAAAGGAGAGAAGAGGCTTATAAACACAGACAAAAAAAAGCCATACCCCTATTCCAAGGGAAGCGAAACGCTCCCTTTTGATAACATTACACCGGAAGTTGTAGGTCCAATCTGGACCCACTTTGAACTGATTCTAAGTGTTAGACACAGCTAAACGTCGGGTCCAACGTGTTTGAATTAAATTAACGTTCTGAGAAAGAGACAGTAGGGTATTTTTGTAAAGTTAAAAAGGTACAGAGATTACACACTTTAGATTTCAGATGTGACTTTTTGTTGTAGTTAGTTGCTTGTAAAACTCTGTTCTCATGCTCTATTCCAGTGTCGGCTTCTTCGATATACCAACAATCAGAATATATACCCTGTCTTAAATACCTGCAGTCTGCATTCACAAGTAAAAAGAATTTAATGATCAACACCAAAACTAAACTTAACGAGGAGTTGACCACATAAAAAACATGAACAAGAGTAAATCTAAGAAGACAACAAGCAGTGACATTCGTTCTTTATAAGGACAGCAATTATGCAGTGTTTTCTCCTCGGTAGTTTTATTTTTGTTTCCCCTGAAACCAGAGCAGCATCTCCCTTTGACGATGTTATTTCTTGGTCATTTGTATCCAAGTCCGGTGAAACGACGTGGTCGTCCTGCGGTTTTACGGTGTAATCTCTCGGTCAATTGTGTTCAAGTCCGGTGAAAAGGGTCTACCAGGGACCGAGATGTATTTTGACGGTGTAATCTCTTGGTCGATTGTGTTCAAGTTCGATGAAAAGTGTCTAACAGGGTTAAATTTAACTTGACAGTAACTTCTTAAATTTCCTTGCCAAACGTTTGTCGCCGGATCTGTTAAAACACCAGGGAAACATTTAACTGTGCCTAAATATTTTAAATTTCCCGGTCAAACATTTCCGAGTCCGCTAAAATCTGTTTACTGGGGACCGTGATGTATTTTGACGGTGTAATTTCTTGGTCGAACGTTTCCGAGTCCACTGAAGTTACTTTTATCGGGGGTTACATTTAAATTGACCTAACTTCTTAAATTTCTTTGCCAAACGTCTGTCACCGAGTCCGCTAAAACTGTCCACTAAGGAAACATTTAACTTTGCCTAAATATTTTAAATCCCACGGTCAAACGTTTCCAAGTCCCCTCCCCTCGACGTTATCATGAGGATGGGTCACACGCTCTGTACTTCTCACATCAATATCAGTTATGGAGCCGGCTTGCACAGATTTTGTGGTATTCTCAAATTTTCACACACCCTTACGGATGCTTAATGTTTGTCATCCGATACATGTTGTGTAGGTGACGCCTCACATGCACATCGTGTATCATTATTGACTCCTCCCTTGCCTCTGGGTCGATTAACGTGCAGATAGTTTGTGTGTGGTTTGATTGCCACGTTTGCCATTTGAACTTCTGCACTGGTTGGCTGGAAAAACTTTTTATAAAGGTACATGTCAAATATCTTTAACACCGCGCGCGATGTTGATGTCCAAAAATTGGCATCGACAAACCTAACTTAAACCTGCATCAATAAACCTAACTACGACTGACGATGTTTCATATTTCCATGCACAAACCTAACTTAACAGAGCATAACATAACCTAACGATGAGACATGGCTGATCAAGTTTCTTAGATTATCTGCATAATTATTGCCTTTATAAATAATGCATTTTATGCTTTAATTGTCTGTTGATATGTACTCTTGTCCATGTTGTGTCTCCTCGATAATTTTAGTTGTTCTGGTATTGGTTACAATATTTGACTTGTGAATGTAAACTGCAGTCACCTGTCTCTGTATTACATATTAGTTTTAATTCAAAACCAGTGACCCAGAGTGTAGCAGAGTCTAACACTTAGAATCCTTATGAAGGGGAACGTTTCGCTCCCCATACCTCCAACCACATGACCCACCATGTAGACCATCTTCAAGTGTATGTTATCAAAGGGGTAAGAGTATAGCTTTCTTGTCTATATATTTCTGCTGGGTTTACAAGCCTTTTCTCTACCTTAAGTTAATAGAGGTTTGTAAACAATTAAATGCATATAAAGCTCCCAAAGTAATCCTGCTATCATAAGCATAAATTGCAAGTATTCCTTTAATCACTACGTCTTAATTTACATACTAAAAAGCAACAAATCTTCAAGTGTTGTCAAAGTGCACTAGGATCTCTAAAAACTATATTTAAGTGGACTTGGACACAATTGACCGAGATATTACACCGTCAAAATACACCACGGTCCCCGGTAGACACCTTTCATCGGACTTGGACACAGTTGACCGAGATATCACACCATAGAAATACACCACGGTCCCCAGTAGACAATCTTCATAGGATTTGGACACAATTGACCTAGAGAATACACCGTCAAAATACATTACGGCCCCCGTTAGATACTTTTCATCGGACTTGAACACAATCGGCCAAGAGATTACACCATCAAAATACATATCGGTCCCCGGTAGACAGTTTTAGCGAACCTGGGAATGTTTGGCCGTAAAATTTAAAACATTCCTGGCAAAATGTATATCATTGTCCCTGGTGGACAGTTTTAGAGGACTCGAAAATGTTTGGCCGGAAAATGTAAAATGCTCCTGGCAATGTACATCATGGTCTCAGTTGGACAGTTTTCACTGGCCCTGAATTTTGAAAGGTTTCCGCCAAGTTGTATTCTCCCTGGTTTCACCGGAGTTAAAGATATTTGACATGTACCTTTATAAAAAGTTTTTCCAGCCAACCAGTGCAGAAGTTCAAATGGCAAACGTGGCAATCAAACCACACACAAACTATCTGCACGTTAATCGACCCAGAGGCAAGGGAGGAGTCAATAATGATACACGATGTGCATGTGAGGCGTCACCTACACAACATGTATCGGATGACAAACATTAAGCATCCGTAAGGGTGTGTGAAAATTTGAGAATACCACAAAATCTGTGCAAGCCGGCTCCATAACTGATATTGATGTGAGAAGTACAGAGCGTGTGACCCATCCTCATGATAACGTCGAGGGGAGGGGACTTGGAAACGTTTGACCGTGGGATTTAAAATATTTAGGCAAAGTTAAATGTTTCCTTAGTGGACAGTTTTAGCGGACTCGGTGACAGACGTTTGGCAAAGAAATTTAAGAAGTTAGGTCAATTTAAATGTAACCCCCGATAAAAGTAACTTCAGTGGACTCGGAAACGTTCGACCAAGAAATTACACCGTCAAAATACATCACGGTCCCCAGTAAACAGATTTTAGCGGACTCGGAAATGTTTGACCGGGAAATTTAAAATATTTAGGCACAGTTAAATGTTTCCCTGGTGTTTTAACAGATCCGGCGACAAACGTTTGGCAAGGAAATTTAAGAAGTTACTGTCAAGTTAAATTTAACCCTGTTAGACACTTTTCATCGAACTTGAACACAATCGACCAAGAGATTACACCGTCAAAATACATCTCGGTCCCTGGTAGACCCTTTTCACCGGACTTGAACACAATTGACCGAGAGATTACACCGTAAAACCGCAGGACGACCACGTCGTTTCACCGGACTTGGATACAAATGACCAAGAAATAACATCGTCAAAGGGAGATGCTGCTCTGGTTTCAGGGGAAACAAAAATAAAACTACCGAGGAGAAAACACTGCATAATTGCTGTCCTTATAAAGAACGAATGTCACTGCTTGTTGTCTTCTTAGATTTACTCTTGTTCATGTTTTTTATGTGGTCAACTCCTCGTTAAGTTTAGTTTTGGTGTTGATCATTAAATTCTTTTTACTTGTGAATGCAGACTGCAGGTATTTAAGACAGGGTATATATTCTGATTGTTGGTATATCGAAGAAGCCGACACTGGAATAGAGCATGAGAACAGAGTTTTACAAGCAACTAACTACAACAAAAAGTCACATCTGAAATCTAAAGTGTGTAATCTCTGTACCTTTTTAACTTTACAAAAATACCCTACTGTCTCTTTCTCAGAACGTTAATTTAATTCAAACACGTTGGACCCGACGTTTAGCTGTGTCTAACACTTAGAATCAGTTCAAAGTGGGTCCAGATTGGACCTACAACTTCCGGTGTAATGTTATCAAAAGGGAGCGTTTCGCTTCCCTTGGAATAGGGGTATGGCTTTTTTTTGTCTGTGTTTATAAGCCTCTTCTCTCCTTTAAGTTACTGTAATTAGTATATTGAGGTCTCTAAACAATTAAATGCATAGAAAGTTTCCCAAAGTAATCGAAATTGAAAGAATCCTGCTTTTATAAGCATGGTATTACAAGTATTCTTCAACGTCTTAAATTACATACACTAACCATAATAAAAAGCAAAAAGTATTCAAAAACGAGCGGTGTTTAGTAGCCCATCAAGGGTAAGTTTGTAAAACTATAAAGTTCTGCCGCGACTGTAACAAAATGATTTATCCAAAAAAACGTAAGACAGTTCACGCATGCGGAGAAGTTTACTGTAAACCCTGCGAAGCGTTCAAAGACCCCGCGCATCAGTGTTTCATGAGGGTAGATAGGAGAACACCAAAAGAGCTTAATTTTTTTGTTTATTTTCTTTGACTTGGAGACTCGCCAAGACGAGTCACTTCCCACGGGCCCTCAACAGAAAGTTCATAAAGTAAACTTGTGCGTTTCTCAACTGTACTGCTTTAAATGTATTAATGGGGGTGAGTGTGAAACTTGCTCGGAACGGCAAAGGGTATTTGAAAAAGAACCGGTAAAACAGTTTATGGACTATGTAATGGAAATTCTAAAGAAATTTAAGGATGTTTGTGTAATTGCCCACAACGGGCAGGGTTTTGATTTCCAATTCATTCTACATCATAGAAGATACTAAATTTACCCCAAAAATAACGCCTCGGGGAACTAAAGCTATTTTGATTGAAGTAGCAAACGTAAGGTTTGTGGACTCAATTAGCTACTTTCCCATGGCCCTCTCTGCACTCCCTAAAGCCTTCGACCTGTCTCCCGAGAAAAAGAAGGGCTACTTCCCGCATATTTTCAACACTCTGGCAAACCAAAATTATATTGGTCCTATGCCCGACAAAAAATACTATTGCCCCGAGTCTATGTTTGAAAATAAACACGATGATTTTGATGTATGGTATGACGAACGAGTCGCTGAAGACTACGTGTTTGATTTTCAAAAATAAATCTTGGAGTACTGTATTTTAGACGTAGAAATCCTAGCTCAAGCGTGTATTAAATTTAGAGCCATGCTTCTTCAAGAGTGTAACGTAGATCCGTTTCCTGAGGCTATAACAATAGCCAGCGCATGTAACGTGGCCTTCCGCCGTAACTTCTTAAAAGAAAATACTATTGGACTTATACCAAAATCAGGGTACCGACTTGCAGACAATCAGTCAGCCGTTGCTTTACAGTGGCTAACATGGGAGGAGGAGAAACGTGGAGTAAAGATTCAACATGCGGGCCGGGGTAAAGAAGTGAAAATTAAAGGAATGAAAGTAGATGGGTTTGACGGTGAGCGAATTTATGAGTTTCACGGGTGTTATTGGCACGGCTGCCCGAAATGTTATCAATACAGCAGAGAAGAACCTCTGCCGGAGGATCCTTCAAACAGTTTGCATCTCCGTTACGAGAGAACCAAGTCCAAAAAGGCAAAATTTAATAGCTATGAAGTTGTAGTAATGTGGGAGTGTGAGTTTAGAGCTTTGAAGAAGGACAATAAATTAAATCACGTGATCCAACTGTCCATTCTAAACACACTTCCACTTAATCCTAGGTAGGATGGGTAATACTAAAACGTATTGTAAATGTGAAGAGGGAGAAACAATCCAGTATGTTGATGTCTGATCCCTCTACCCATATGTAAATAAATATTTTAAGTATCCCGTGGGTCATCCTACTGTTTACGTTGGAAATGAGTGCCGAGAGAGAGGTCTTGAAGTAGAGGGCTTGTTAAAATGTAAAATTCTACCTCCTTACAACTTGTATCATCCCGTACTCCCCGCTAAAATGAATAATAAATTGTTTTGTGCAGAACTTGCGGGGAGACTTTAAACCAGGGGGAATGTTTTGATGATAGTGAGGAAAGGGCAATGGTAGGAACATGGACCATGGGTGAAATTAGAAAAGCTGTAGAGAAAGGTTATGTGATTTTGGACATGTATGAGTAGTGGGAGTATGAAGTCGCCACATACGAGAAAGGTGGACTTTTTACCGATTTTATTAATAAATTCTTGAAAGTAAAGCAGGAAGCTTCAGGGTATCCCGCTTGGTGTAAAACACAGGAGGATAAAGACAAGTATGTTTCTGATTTATTTGAGCGTGAGGGTATTCAACTGGACAAGGACAAAATTGCTAAAAATGGAGGACTCAGGTCAGTAGCTAAATTAATGTTAAATTCATTTTGGGGCATGTTTGGTCAACGCGAAAACATGACAAAACTTCAATTGTGAGAGACTCTAAGGAATTTTTCAAATCGTTAACTCAACCAGGAATAAAAGTAAAGTTTGTTGAAATAACTAACCAAGAGGTTTTATTAGTTAATTGGCAGAATGTTGATGACGCCAATGAGGCTCTAAGAACTGGAAATGTTGTAATTGCGGCCTACACCACTGCCCAGGCGAGACTTAAACTTTATGAACACTTGGATGCCCTTGGAGGGCAGGTCTTGTATTATGGCATGGACTCATGTATTTATTTATACAGTGGAGGGCTGTACAGGGTCCCTACGGGAGATTACCTCGGGGAAATGACAGATGAATTGGCAAGCGAGTACGGGCCCGGCTCTTATATCGTAGAGTTTATTTCTGGGGGGCCTAAAACTTACGCATACCTTGTTTGGTCAACCAAAAAGCAAAAACTAGAATCTGTGTGTAAAATCAAGGGCCTCGCCCTCAACCTAAAAACCTCCGAAACATTAAATTTTGAACAGTTAAAAAAGATGGTCCTTAGTGAAACTGCTGAAATTTTAGAAATTGAAGAGAATAGAATCAGGAGGACTAAAGACAGAGATATTGTAACAGTAAGCGAAGTTAAAAAGTTTAAAATCACAGGACCAAAGAGGAGGCTCGAGGGTGAGTACGACACCTTACCATTTGGCTTTAAAAAACAAAGACTTGAGTAAAACAACACCGGAAGTGCAAGGGGGACGAAACACCCCCCTAACCCATAATGAGTCATACTTTCCCCTCCCGCGAATCGCTCTGCCTCGGTCACTTTTGCCGCCGCTCCTGCCGAGGTAAGACGTGTCCTTACGTAGCTCTGATCTGTACTATTGCACATTACTTGATATAAAATGTCTCACTTAACTTCTTATATATTTAATAACCAGGCCGTTGCTGTCCTGTTTGACAGAGAAAATAATCCTTGGTTCAATGGAAAAGAAGTGGCTCAAATCCTGGGCTACTCTAACCCTAAAAAAGCTCTTCTAGCACATATCAGTGAAATATACAAATCAACTCAACCGGAAGTAGTTGGGACCCAAAATGGGTCCCAACTCAATTATCATGATTCTAAAGTAGTTTTTATATCAGAACCGGGTTTATACGAGTTGATTTTTTCCTCTAAACTACCAGTTGCTAAAACATTTAAATACTGGGTTTTTGAAGAAGTCCTGCCTTCCATTAGAAAGTATGGAGTGTATAAAATCAGACATGAAAATAATCAGTTAAAAAATCAAAACTCTCAACTCTTGGCTGAAATTACATGGTCTCTAGAAAACAACCAAAAGCTAGCTCAAATTAACTCAGAATTTAAAACTACAAACGATATAATGTGTGAAGAAAACCAGTCACTGAATGAGTTGCTGACTAAACAGGCACCGAAGGTTGCTGTGATGTCAGACGACGATGGACTTAAACATGTTTTATGTGTCCTTATTAAAGAAACTCTTCTGGAGCTGTACGGAGTCTGTGAGTACAAATGTATTCGCATACAAAAAAGAAAATTTAACGAAGCTCTCATTAAAGCCAAAAATGAAGGTTTCGTACCTTGTTTCATCAAGTCTCCTGTTCCTAACGGGATTAATGTACTTAACAAAGCTAAAGAAGTAATAAAGGGTTATGGTATGCACTTTGACTCTGCATATAACAATATCCTAACTTCTCACAATTTTGTAAATATAGTTGAGCATGTCTTGAATAATGCATAAGTTCCCACTGTATGTGTGTGTGTGTGTGTGTGTGAATGAAGGTCACTGGCGCGGGTGACGAAAAGCCCCATAAACCTGAATGAAGGTCCCTGGCGCGGGTGACGAAAAGCCCCGTAAACCTAAATTTGGGATGAAGGGTTTAGTAGATTGAGGGCCTGGCTTAGACCCAGGTTACTTCTTGGAACAGTCCGCACGGTGGGACTTGTAAAAAATAAAATAAAATAAACAATAAAAGGAGGTAGCATTTTGTTATGGAGTGGCTACCACTGTGAGAGGCGATGGTTGGGGCCTCTCACCCCAGAGGTTAGGCCTCCAGGGGAAGCTCTGGGTAACCAAAAAGAACGCGCCGACGCTCCTACGGCCTAGCCTAAAGGCTTACCGTGGTGTGGAAACGTGAGCGTTCAAAATTATTTCACTGGGGTTAGGAGTGTTTAGCCGATAAATTTAAAAAGATCCCCGTTAAGGTGAAATGTAACACATTATAATGTAGCTTCAGCGGAGGCAGGAGTAAATGACCGAGAAATTTAAGAAGTTTCGGTCAATTTAAATGTAACCCCCGGTAAAGTAACTTCAGCGGACTTGGACATAGTTGACCGAGAAATTACATGAACAAAGTACCACACGGTCCCCGGCAAGCAGGTTAATAAACCCGTGGAGTGGGTTATCAGTTTCTTGCCTGTAGTTTTCTGCTGGTTTTTACAAGCCTCTTCTCTCCTTTAAGTTACTGTAATTAGTATATTGAGGTTTCTAAACAGTATAACTGTCTGAATTGGCTAGATTAGTGTTGTGTTTGTATTCAATTGTTTGATTTGGTAGTTTACAGTAAAGGAATTAAACAAACCCTGACTTCCATGTGTCAGGCGTAGTGTTGTATTTGTATGTGCTGGGTAACAGTAATCTTACTTTCTATTCTTGATCTTTAATGCGGTTTTGGTTAGAGTAGTGTTTTCTACCTTCCTTAGAGTTAACTTTTGGTAACTTGTAGTTCTGATTTGACTTGCGTAGTTTGTGTGTTAGTGTTTTTCTGACTTGCGTAGTGATAGAGGTACCGTGTCACGGAGTGCCCGGGGTCCTAGACGGTGGAGACTCGATGGATCTAGGCTGAAACACTGGCCGCAGGGAAACGTTTGACTTGGAAGTATCTGACCGAAGAATTTAAAACGTTGCAGGCCAAGTACATCAAGGCCCCCGGGGCAGTTTTTAGCGGTATTGGGTACGATTGATCAATTTATTACGCCGTCAAAATACACCACGGCCCTGGCAAACAATTAAACGGACTTTGAAATATTTTGACCGGGAAATTTAAATGATGAGAAAATACACACACAAGTGCAGCTGTTCAACAATCCTCCAGCCACAGGCCTCTGGCAGTTGCAATATATGAGTGGTTGAATCGGTCGGCTGGTAGAATACCCGAGCGGGACTTTAAACTGTTACCGCACGTTTGCCTCGAGAGCTTGAGGGTGCCATCTCTGTCAAACAAGAACAGAATTTTAAACAATCCGTGGTTTAAAGCAAAATATATTGCTGGGATTTTAGAATATAAAAATATGGAAACGCTAATAATAGCAGTTTTAGTTACAATGAAAAAAAGAACAATATTTATTAATGAATAATGTATCCGTCTTTTATAATCTCATTTACTTATCGTAATGCATTATTCGCAATACCTCCTTCCTTCCCAACGGTATTATGGACTGTAGTGCTGAATTGTAGTTTTTTCTGTGCTAAAATATAATATTGTGTTGAATAAGGTAGGGGGCATTTATTTTTACAATGTTGTCAAGTAATTTATTGTCAGAACAGATTTGTTTAAGAAAAAGTTTAGTTAGGCTAAGCGGAGTGTTCATCATGAAGTGAGCTTGACTGGTTCAGGATGAGCAGAGTTTGTGTGTTGAAGAGAGTTGGTGATTGACCAATCGTCACTCCACAGTAATTCTAACTCTAGAAATCCACCGTCTTCAGGTTTTTGGCATTATAAGACTTTCCTTATTATGTTTACTTTAAGTTTATTTGGTGAGGTATGTTGTCTTACCTCCCAAGCGATACTGTCCAGCGGAAGCTTAACACTTTTAGAAGTCTCCGACAAAGGTAAATGATTCCCCAGGGGAGGTAGAAACCTCTAACTAATAATATAGATAAATATCTTACCTTAACAGCGACAATCTCTCCAAGATGGTGTTGTGATGACCCCGCAAGCATCACAGTGTAAAACCAGATTAAACGCTTTAGGATCTGAGAGAGTATCTGGCATGGTATATTTTATACAATGAAACAGTAAACACCCTAAAGTGAAGTAATATAGGCGCTGTGGTCCACTGTAGGTCACCACTGTCTTTCACTGTAGGTTTGGGCTCAATACTTAAAAGCTGATGTTTGTTTAGAAATGCACTACATATATGTTCAAGACACAGAGTGATGGTACCATAGACACTGCCTGGCTATATAATCGCCACCACTCATCTCGGATTTATTCTGGGTTGTATTTTTCTTTGTTCTATTACAGGTTAGTTTGTAGTTTTAAAAAATTCCCCCTGTAAGAGTATGCCTTACTTAGCCTAGATCATGCTATGTTCCCTGCAATGTCCTTTGGGAGATTTTTGGGGGCATAATTCAAAGCAACGCTGAATCAATTACCAGCAGTGACACGTTTAGAGTAGATGTAGCACGGATAAACATTCCAGTAGGTAAAGGAAGGGCAAGACCAGACTTTTACAATACCTTTGATGAAGAACCTAAAGAGGGAATCGAACCCGGGACCTCCTGAACCGTAGTCCAAGGCGCTAACCACTAGACCACCGCGTTCCCCCCGATTATGCTGCGAGATTTAAGGTATTTATTAGTACCCCTTCAATTATTTTGATACTTACCAGCAGTACAGAGGTTAAGTTTTTTGTAAGATGTAAAGGATGTTAACAGGTACATACATACCAAATTTCATTTAAATCGGCCAAGCCGTTCTTGGGATATTGATTTTTAAAATATAGCTCCTTCGATCTTTTGATACTTTCCCGCAGTACAGAGTTTAAGTTTTTTTAAATAGTAGCGGAGGTTAACAGGTACCTATATACCAAGTTTCATGAGAATCGGCCAAACCGTTCTCAATATATTAAAGTTTAAAGTTGTACACCCTCCATCATCCCCTAAACAACCCTCTTCTACCCTCAAACAAAATTGAAGGTTAGAGGATGTTAACAAGTATCCACATGTCAAGTTTCAATTATATCGTCCCACCCGTTCTTAAGATATTGATTTTTAAAGTATGACTCCTTCAATTATTTTGATACTACCTGCAGTACAGAGTTTAGGTTTTTGTAATATGTAGCGGAGGTTAACAGGTACATACATGCCAAGTTTCGTGAAAATCGGCCAAGCCGTTCTTGAGATATTTAATTTTGAAAATTTGCCCCTTCATTTTTTGAGATGCAACCCGCAACATTTTGGTTAAGATTTTTCATATGGGTAGATACCCCCCTGGAGTGCCTACACCACGTAGTAGGCAGTTTTCCGGGGTCAAAATGACCCTAGGACTTACCGTTTTCGAGATATAAGCGATTTTTAGTTTTTTGGCAACACTTTCTTGCGATATATACATGTAATAGTTTTATATTTTGAGTTAGCGGTACTTTCTGGTATATATACATGTAATGGTTTTATATAATGGTTTGGCGGTACTTGCTTGCGAAATATACATTGCCATAGGTTGGTAACACATCGTAGCGTGACGTAATACATACATATAATAATTTTAGATAGTTTGACATAATACATATAATAATTTTGCGTAACTGATTTAGGTTTATAGGTAGCGTTTAGGGTGGCAACACTGGCTAAGTGAGGTTAGATAGCCACTTACCTTTCTGGTGATGGTATATTATACACTATTATTGTACGTATATATATGATTATACACTGTAGTATTATATATGGTACATATAATTATATATGATACATATAATTATGTATAGTACATTAGCTCTGCTAAGTTGGTAACACTTTGGAGGGATGAAAAGTGAGGTTAGGTTTGGCGCCAATTTTTTTTTGGCGCGCAAATTTGGCGGGAAAATGTTCTTCTTACTCTTTCCGGATTAACGCGCTCTAACCACTATGCCATTTCCGGTTCTAACTTCCCGCGACTCCTACTCACGTAGTACTGGTATATTGATATTTGCACAAAAAATTGATTTTTTGTTGATTATCCCCGTAGCAGCGAACCTGCGTTCTCAGCCCCCATGTTATTCTTATGGAGAATAAGTCAAATGTAATGACTCCCTTAATTATGAACATAAATTAAGAAAACTTGGTATGTGGCTTCACCATGTTGAGTTATATTGATATTTGCATAAAAACCCATTTTTTAGTTTCTTCTTGCAGCAAACCTGCTTACTCATCTCCAATGTTATTCTTATGGAGAATAATTAAAATGTTATATAGTGCTTACTTATGATTGAATATTGATTAAACTTGGTATGTGGCTTCACCTAGTTAAATTATATTTATATTTGCATAAAAACCAATTGTTTGTGTTCCTTGTTTCAGCAAACCTATGTACTCATCACCAATGCTATTCTTTCTTATAGAGAATAATTAAAATTGTATATATCACTTATATATGAATATATTTTTATGAAATTTGGTGTGCGGCTTTATATGGTATTAAGACATATATTATGCATTGGAAATTCGCTGAGTACGCAGGTTTGCTGCGACGGGTGTATATATATATATATATGTCTGTGAATGCGATAACTTGAGTTAAAAAACGTCCGATTTCGATGAAATTTGACTCAAATGTGTAAAATGACATTCATGACTTTAAGTTCGAAAACTAGAAAAATCGGACCATGGGAAGGGGGGTTTATGGGGGTTTTAAATTTTCCAAAAATCTGTTTTTTGCATTTTTCACCCTAAAAATTTAAAAAAACTTAATTTTGGTTTTGACCATGTTATAGAGCTTAGAAAAACAAATAATATAGTATTTTGAATTATTAACCTAGGTTTAGTAGTTGCGGAGAAAATCCAAAAACCCACTCATAAAAACTCCCATGTTAATCTTATGGGAAAAAGGTTTTTTGCCTTTCCTCAGTTTATTTTAATGTAAACTTCACATTTGCTTTTATCAATCTGTTTAGTTCCACAAAACAATCATTTTGGTGTTTAAATTGTGATTCTACGCCCAACCGTTGCAAAGATATTCAAAGTGCTAAATACAATACGTTGTCCAATGTTATCCTTAAGGAGAATAAATAAAAGTTTATATCTCGATTATTTATGAATGTATGTTGATGAAACTTGGTATGTGGCTTCACGTAGTTCTGGTATATTGATATTTTCACAAAAAATTAATTTTTTATTGATTATTACCGTAGCAGCAAACCTGCGTACTCAGCCCCCATGTTATTCTTATGGAGAATAAGTAAAATGTAATGACTCCCTTAATTATGAACATAAATTAGCTTGGTATGTAGCTTCACTTAGTTAAGTTATATTGATAATTGCATAAAAACCAATTTTTTTGGTTCCTTGTTGCAGCAAACCGGCTTACTCAGCCCCCATGATACTTTTATGGAGAATGCCTAAAATGTTATATAGCGCTTATTCATGATTGAATATAGATGAAACTTGGTATGTGACTTCGCCTAATTAAATTCTATTTATATTTGCATAATAACCAATCGTTTGTGTTCCTTGTTTCAGCAAACCTACGTACTCATTACCAGTGTTATTCTTATAGAGAATAATTAACAATCGCTTATATTTGAATATTTGTATGAAACTTGGTATGCGGCTTTATGTGGTATTAAGACATATATTATGCATTGGAAATTCGCTGAGTATGCAGGTTTGCTGCGACGGGGTATTTTTTAAATATCCACATTAATACTCAGTTTTGTTGTGTTTTAATTGACATTTTTCTGCTTTAATGTTACATAACCTTACTCAGGTTTAATTTTTCTGTTTGTTTATCATTTTGTTTACATTCCCTAATCTACATATTTAATTCCGTATGTGAATCGGTCCCCATGAAATATCTCAAGCTAGGAAGAAGTTAAGTTAGGTTATGGCATTCATTTTAAAGCTTGAGGGCTAAGGACGGTGTGAACAATATCAGATATGTGAAAGGTTACGCCCCCCTGGACCTCAAAGATCAAATGATTTTCTTATGGAAATATCACTGCAGTGTTTTTATTAATAAGCAAAATGAACTAATGATCAGCTGTGATTATTAATAATGCGATTTAAACTTCTGCTTTGTTTATGTGTTAAAATGTGTTCATACTAAAAATAGAATATTCACTTACACAAAAAACATATGTTAGGGGCTAGAGCCCCTGCAAGTCACTAGTCTCTATTAAAAAGGAACCTACTAAGACTGGCTGTTCCAGTAGTATCTCTGACCATGACTATTGTTCGTTTACTAATCCTAAACAACAAAAGAATGTCAACGCAAGCATTAACAATCTGTGTCGGTTAAAGATAATGCCTAACTTTGATTGTGGTGCGGATAAATAACTCGTTGGTGTCTGGCAGACTGTGTTAGTAATAAAAGAAATCAACTATATGTTAACACTCCAATCTCAAATAAAGCCCGTTAATTACCTTCTACTCACACAGTTGAAACACAAAATATGTTCCAACCCCTCAATGAGACACAAAACATGGATGAATATAATCCTGACCTAACGGATAAAAATAAGGTTAAAGCTCCACCGATATTTATACCTGATATTAAAAATATTAAAAACATGATCTCATCATTTGAATCTGTGATTTTAAAGAACGAGTAGGCGTACACATATTAATGAATTAGTGAAAACAAAGTAAAGCTCTGTCCTACGACTATAAACTCATACCGTCTTTTAGTTTACAAACTGACTGAACTTAAAGTTAGTTTTCATACTTACCAAGTCAAATAGGACAGAGCTTATAGAGTTGTTCTTACAAATATGCATTTTCAACTGACTTGAATGACTTGAAACTGTCTATAGAGGAAAATGGCCATATCGTGCGTAGATTTGTTCTTCTCTATGCTATTTACTACAATTGCAAGTGGGACTTTAATAATAAACGAACATCTTGCTGACTAATACTTTTATTAAAAATACTACTGCACTTTACAAGATTTAACATCTCCTCTTGCTTGCTGGTTTAACTTAGACTATTTAGGTTTAACCTTACCCAAACTTACATTTTATTGAAAGAACCTCAATAAAAATGCAAATCATTACGTATAAATTCGAAAGGAAAAACGTAGAGTATAATATTCACGTTACAATAATTATTTGAGATATACTATATAACTAAAGTTACAACACATCCTCTTTTTGAAAAAAAACCTTTTTAGCGAATTTCCCCTATAGGGAAGAAGCTATTACCGTAGGTCTCATGGTAAGACTTAAGCCCGAGACCATGATAACTTTTCATTTTGAGGTCCCCAGATGCCAAAACCACCATTCGTTCAAATTTGTATATATGTATATATTTATATATATATTTATATATATATATATTTAAATATATATATATATATATATATGTGTGTGTGTCCGTAAGCACGATAACTCTCGTAAAAAATGTCCGATCTTAATGAAATTTGGTACAAACGTGTAAAGTACCATTTATTTGAACGAGCTTGAAAACCAGATGAATCGCACCATCCGAAGGGGGGTTTTTGGGGGGTTTTTGTACCCCAAAAATGGGTTTTTTGGGGTTTTCACATGTAATTTTAATTTAAATCAAATTTTAATTTGTACCATTAACTTCAACTTAAAAAACAAACAATTTGGTATTTTGATCATTGCTCTATGTCAATTGGTTACCGAGATATTGAAAGTGCTAAACACAGTACGTTGTCTAATGTTATTCTTATGGAGAAAAAGAAAAATTGTATATCTTGCTTATTTATGAACATAAACTGGCAAAATTTGGTATATGGCTTGATCTGGTTGTGGTTTATTGTTGTTTGCACAAAAAAACAATTTTTCGCCTATGGTTCCTGTAGCAGCAAACCTGGGTACTTGGTCCCCATGTTATTCTTATGGAAAATACTTAAAATGTTATATATCAGTTATTTATGAATGTATATGGATGAAACTTGGTATGTGACTTAACTTAGATGAGTTCTAATGATATTTGCATAAAAACCCATTATTTTGTGTTCCTTGTTGCAGCAAACCTGCGTACTCATCCCCAATGTTATTCTTACGGAGAATAATTAATATTTTTAATATCGCTTGTTTGTGAATATATTTCTTATGAATCCCGTTAATGTGTTATGTTATATATCCATTGGAAATTCGCTGAGTATGCAGGTTTTCTGCGACGGGGGTATTTATTTTTAGTAGCAGAATTTTATTGTTATTTTTTGACAAAAGAAAACAATCGTCTATTAAGGTTACCGCCCAAAATAAACACTTTTCTTCTGATTACAAGAATCATTTATTAAAAATATATATGTTCTTTCATTTAAGTTGACAATTTGACAAAATTTATATTTCATTTACCTTAATTAACATACTCTCTGTTTTATTCCGCTTTCCCAACTCAAACATTAAAGCTAAATTGTTAATAAAGAGCCATTTTCACTAATTTTACAAAAATTCGATCTTTCATTACATATAAATATCAAATAACAAGTTTTAATCATCAAATAAACATTTAGTTTTTATGACATATCACTAATTGATTATTTAAGGTTATATCAAATAAACAATTGATTATTTATATTTAAGGTTATTCAACCTAACCTCTGACTGACACTTCAAATGGTCAAAATAGTACAATAATTTCACTTATTTCAAGTCATTAAGACCTCACATAGTTATAAACTAGTGTATTATATTCCTCAGCCTTTATACTGGTTAATAAAATCTCCAGATTTCCATTTATCAATCAGACATCACTTACTTTCCATCAGTAAATCATTTTGAGTTGAAACTTTAAAAATAATAATTTAAGTACATACCCTTTCCATTTTTTACTGGAAAAAAACTATCAATTATAACTTTAGGCTAAATATTCAGTCAAGATAGCAATTAGGCTATCCTAATTTACCAAAATAGGCTTAGACCATCGGTTTTACACTTAACCGCATTGGAATAAATAGCGCTAAGGCCATACAACATTAGAAACGTATCATGATAATATTCAGACAATAGAAGCTATTTCCATATTACAGGTCATCGAGTTATCGAAATTGTCAATTAGGCTATATCAATTACAAGTTACAAGATCAGAAATCAATTAGGCTACATACATATTACAAAATGGCATATGTCAGATTTAAACAACTTAAAACTAACCCATGATATTTCCATACTGATGTATAACACATTCATCTAGACATATTCATCATCGCCTTGAATCCTCAAAAGTTTTCTTATTTCTCTACCTGACCTAGACACATATTTTGGTGTTTTAACTCCTGCGGGAGACTTATTTTGAACTGGGCTTGCCCCAAAAGGACTAGATGTATTAGCAGGTGACTTACTTCCAGGATATTTACTAGCAGGTGGTTGACTAACAGGTGAGTTACTAGGAGTTGACTTGCTAGGTTTTGCCCTAGGCGTATTACATTTTACATTTTGGTTTGGTACAAAAATTGGTCTTCAATTCCCTACTTGAATATAGTCTACCAAATCGTAATTACTTAGGCCTACATTTCTATGTCTTAACTGGCGACTATTTCTTTGGTACACTTGACCGCTATCTAGCTTAACAAGTAAGACCTTGGAACATTAGCAAATCCAACTATTTGTCCTGGTACAAGATCTTTTTCTTAACACCAGGTATCTTAAGCTGAAATCAGCTGTAGGCTTTACAGTTCTATTGTAATATTCTTCAGATTTTCCCTGTTTTTTTAACAATGTTTCTTTGACATGAGTGGGTACGCTAGCATTTAATAACTTCTTGCTGACAGGAACATTGGTTCTTAAATCTACGGTTCATTAAGGCTTGAGTTGGACTAACTCAATTCACCGTAAGGCGTATTACGCAACTCTAAAAGCGCGATGTCAAAATCTTGTTTCGTCTCTACAATTTGTTCCAAGTCGTTTAACTGTTTGCACTGTCCTTTCTACTTGCCCGTTTGATTAGGGGTATAAAGTACTCGTATTTATTACTTCAAACTTCCAATCGTTTGCACATTCTTTAATCTCACACGAACCGAATGAGTTATTGTTGGCTACCATCTATACAGGAATTCCGTGAACAGAAAAAACCATTTCACATTTCACAGAACTATCACCTCTGTTGCACTCTTTGACCTTGTTTCAACACATTCAACCTACTTCTAAAAGCAGTCTACTAGCACAAGAGACAAACTGGGCCCTATATCAAAAATATCAACAGCTACTTTGTGAAATGGCAGATCTGGTATGTCACGTGACAACATTTTCTCTTTTGCTTGAACATTCATGTACTTATTACAAATATGACGATTACTGACAAGCTGCTCAATATCTACTGAAATACCTGGCCAATAAATCAACTCTCGGGCCCTAGCTTTAGTTTTCCAAATGCCAAAGTGGCTTTCATGAAGCAAATTAAACATACTAAAAGGTACTTAAAAGTACCTCAACATACTAAAAGGTACTTAAAGGTACTACAGTTTTCCCATTTAGAAAAACAAGACCATCACATTCAATTACGTCATTTCTCTTATTAAAATATACTCTAACACATTCGGGAACTTTCTTATAATACTTACAAATCAAGCTTAAGGCTAGTCCTCTTTTATGGCTTCCTTAAACTCTGACATTTTACGCTCAGAGAAAGCTAATTAATCAGGAATCACTACATCACATACCTTGCAAGTAGCTTCACCTATTGGTTGACGATTTTGTGCCTTTGAGAGCTGGGCCGCCATATTTGATACCTTACTTCGAGACAATAAGTCGGCTATTACCATACTTTTGCCCGGGTGATGCTTGATTGTTAGGTTATATTTAAGTAACTTAAGCTTAAGGCGTTGAAGCCTAGGCGACATGATCCTATGAATAGGTTTTGGCATGAGAGACTCAATGGGTTTACAATAATTACATACAATGAATGGATTGCCGTACAACGAATCATGCTACTTACGTACTGCTATTACAGTACCTAACAACTCTTTCTCTACTTGAGAATACTGGATTTCCGTTTGCGTAAGACTACGCAAACCAAGTCTAACAGGTTTACCATTTCGCATCAAACAAAACACGACACCATCTTTTGATGAATCAGTATGCAATACTAACTGTTTATTACAATCAAAAGACACCAGCAGTTGTTATGGCTTTCTTAAACTGTTCCATACAGTTTGAGTGAACAGGTAACTAACACCACTGAACATTGAATTTGAGCAAATATCTTAAAGGACTTAAGTTCGAGGACATATTTGTCACATATTCCCTAAAATAAGTAAACATACCTAATACCGTTTGCAGTTCTTTCTTACTTGTAGGATAGGGTAGTTTTGTTATTGTTTCAACATGCTCACTACCCAGTTTTACTCCTTCTGCACAACAAATATGCCCTAAAAAACTATCTTCACATAGCCTATACTGAAATTTCTTAGGATCAAACCTAAGACCATTCTCACGGGCTCGCTTTACATTTTCCAAAATACATCATATTCTTCAACATTTTCAGCAGAAATTAACAAATCATCATAAAAAGCGGAAACCCCTTCAATATCTGAAAATATTTCAGAATTCATCTTATGAAATACCTGTGGAGCTACAGAAATTCCAAATGGGAGCCTACAGAATAAGTAACATCCAAATGGAGGACTAAAAGTACAGGTCTGCTGATTTAGATTCTAATTGTACATCCCAAAAGCCATCCTTAAGATATAAGACAGAAAAATACTGCTTACCAGCTAGCTTAGATTTTATTTCTTCCATGGTCAAAATGAGATATGGCTCTGGTATGATCACTTTATTTTTAGTTCTTGTGGGTCTAGACATAACCTCAAAGACTTATCCGCCTTTTCAACAATCACAAGATTACTCACCCAACTTTTAGGCTGTGGGTGTTTGCAAATAATCTTATTTTCCTCTAAGACTTTAAGTGTTTCTTTCAGTTTCGGGAGTACTGAATAAGGTACTCTCCGAGGAGGCTTAGCAACAGGATTTGTGTCTTGATTTACCCTAATTTCATACACTTGAGGAGAACACCCTACTCCTGAAAATACATCAATATTCTGTTCAACAAACTTATCTTTAAAATTAGGCTGTACTGAAACATTTTGAATTCTCAATAAGATATCTAGTTTAATACAAGTTTTCAACCCTATAAGTGGAATACAGTTAGAGTTATCAACCACAGTGAACTCTAAATTTGACATGAGATTGTTACAGCTACAATTCAAATTACCTGTCCCACAGGAACTAACTTGAAACCCCCATAGTTTAAGTCACAGTTTTAAAGTTTACAATTGTTACCCAAACATTTCTTCCATACTTCTAATTGTAGAAAATTTATTTCTGCATCAGTGTCCAACTTGAAATTTACTACCGCACCGTTAATTTTTAGAGTCTGGAACTAACCTTTGACTTCCTCCTCATTACTAGGCCTATGTGAATCTATGGCATCGATTCGGAAATTATGTAGGCCTGGATCAACTTTATGCATCACTAACTTGCTTATAGCTAACTTGCCTGTAGATTTATTTTTAACTTTTGCTTTAGTACACCCCACTGCAAAGTGATTAAGCTCTCCACAGTTTAAGCATTGCCTCTTATAGGCTGGACAGTTAAATCTCATATGATTTGTACCACACTTTTTACAACGACAAACCTCTTTATTAACTTTTGTACAATTACCACTGTAGCCTATTTTATGATTAGGCCTTCGCTGCTGATGTTTTTCCCGTACCGGCCGCTGTCCACCGCATTCTCAACCTCTTCCTTGACCTTACTCGGATCATCCGAGTCAGAGTAAAAGCTCACACAGGCTTAGGCCTACTTACTGGTAGTCTGTCCCTTTAGGCTGAAAATATATCGATCCCTACACAGGTTGATTAACTGTTCTTTGCTGTCTTCTGCCAGTTGGTGATGTTAAATGGCATCTTCAAGCTTAAGCCCGGGAACTCTAAGCAAACATTGTTGTAAGGGTTCTTCCCTTATGCAGAGAACTAGCCGGTCCCTAATTAAACCATCTTCCTGTTCCCCGAAGTCACAAAAAGAAGCGAGTTTTCTCAGATCTGGGAGAAAATGAATGACAGGCTACTCCTTTTGTACCCGTTTAAAAATAAGAATCATTGGTACACAACATTCTTGCGGGGGTTACAATGTTTGTCAAAAGCTTCAAACACTTCTGTTAATTTAAGTTTATCAATGTCTCCTAACTTAAAAGTGCGAAAGATGGACAAAGCATCGCTCCCAATAACATTCAACAACTGAGCAACTTTGATTTCATCACTCTTACTACCGGCCTCAGTAGTCTTTAAAAATAGAAGGAATTGTTTCTTAAAAATAGTACATTCATTGGAAATATTCTCTGAACACTTAATGGTTCTGCAGGTTTGGAAAAGACCAAGCTGTCCTTACCACGGATACTTACTATCTTTTAGTTATCTTTACCCACTTTTGCAATAATTTAAATAAATTTGACTGTGCCATGATTTGTTCTTTTCTCTATGCTGTTTACTACAATTGCAAGTGGGACTTAATAATAAACGAACATTTTGCTGACTACTACTTTTTTTTTAATACTACTGCAATTTAGAAGATTTACCATCTCTTCTTGCTTGATGGCTTAACATATACCAACCCAAACTTACATTTTATTAAAAAAACTCCATAAAAAGGCAAATCATTACTTACAAAGTTGAAAGGAAAAACATAGAGTATGATAAACACGTTACAATAATTATTTGAGTTATACTAAGTAACTAAAGTTACAACATGCGTAACATTGCAAAAATTAAGCACTTTAGAACCAAAACCCCTCTGTAAATTGTATTGTGGATCTTGAAACTATTGACAATAACAAAGAGTTATACAAGAATCCGGTACTTATTACATACCACGATTGTCCCTAGACTCCCTAGGAAAAAATACCCCGGTCACAGCAAACCTGCATACTCAGCGAATTTCCAATGAATATATAACATAACATAATAAAACTTAACAGGATTCATAAGAAATATATTCACAAACAAGCGATATTAAAAATATTAATTATTCTCCATAAGAATAACATTGGGGATGAGTACGTAGTTTTGCTGCAACAAGGAACACAAAATAATGGGTTTTTACGCAAATATCATTAGAACTGATCTAATTAAAGTCACATACCAAGTTTCATTCATATACATTTTTAAGTAAGCGATATATAACATTTTAATTATTCTCAATAAGAATAACATGGGGACCGATTACCTAGGTTTGCTGCTACGGAACCATACATGAAAATTTTGTATTTTGTGCAAAAAACGATAAACCCCAACCAGATGAAGCCATATACCAAATTTTGTCAGTTTATGTTCATAAATAAGCGTGATATGCAAATTTTCATTTTGTCCATAAGAATAACATTAGACAACGTACTGTGTTTAGTGCTTTCAATATCTTAGGAACCAATTAACGTAGAGCAATGATAAAAATTCCAAATTATTTGTTTTTTTATGCTGAATTAAATGGTACAAATTAAAATTTGATTTAAATAAAAATTACATGTGGAAACCCCGAAAAACCCATTTTGGGGTACAAAACCCACCCAAAACCCCCCTTTGGATGGTGCGATTCGTCTGGTTTTCGAACTCGTTCAAATAAATGGTACTTTACACATTTGTACCAAATTTCATTAAGATCAGACCTTTTTTACGAGAGTTATCGTGCTTACGGACCATATATATATATATATATAAATAAATATATATATATATGTATATATGTTTGCACTCTAGCGGTCGCATTTTTTGTCCTATTTACTTAAAATATGGTAGGGACGTTCCTTTTTACTTTCTCCCCCTATACATAGTATATGGAGAAAGTATTGTTTTCGTAAAAATTTTCGAATTTGAGTTGTTAGTGGAAATATTCGTTTTGGTGCTCCCTGAACCCAAAAAAGTGGTTTTTACGTGATGTCTGTCTGTGTGTGTGTATGTGTGTGTGTCCGTGTGTGTGTGTGTGTGTGTGTGTCTGTGTGGATGTGTACAGAGCTAGAGCCCTAACCTATGGGCCGATTTTTATGAAATTTGGTATGTAGGTACTAATCCACGATATCTCCAGGTATTTTTTTCATTTTTTTGAATTTTTGATTTTTAAGGGTAATTATCCCTTAAAAACCGCCAAAAAACATGAAAAATCCAAATTTCTCAAAAACGGCTCTAACGATTTTGATTAAACTTTCGTGGTTTGTAGAACTTTAGGTTTAAAAAAAAAAATGACACCACCCGCATTTCTGGAAAAATTCGGGTTCAGAAATTACAGGACTTAAAACATCAAAAATTCAGTTTTTTGGATTTTTCATAAAAAATAAAAAATGTTAAAAAAGATTACTATTTATCATTAAAAAGAGCTCAAAAAACTAAATAAATTAGTATTTTAAAATACTATTCTACGATTGTTAGTTGCGGAGAAAATTGAGATTTTCATTTAGCGGTAAACACAGTACGTTGTCCAATGTTATTCTTATGGGGAATACAAAAATAACTATTTCTCTCTTATTTACTGATCAATTTCATTAAAATTTGATATGCAGGTCAAGTTAGCATTGACCAACAGATGATGTTCGAAATCTGTTGCTATTTAACCCTGGGGGAGCCAGGGGGCATTTCCCCTCTCAAAACTACTGTGTGTAGCAACGGACTCTATAGTGCTTCCAAAAAAGCAATTTGGGTGGATATTTCTGAAAACAACTATTTTAGACAATTTTCTGTACATTTATCTATACTTCATATTCTATATTTAGTAAATAATAACTATTTTTGTCATTAATGTTTGGCGAAAAGGGAGAAAGTATGTGTCAGTTTCCTGATACCGTTTATTATAATCGGTTAGACAAGTTCGTTGGGCAAAACAATCGGAAAACTGTAACCCTATTTTTTTTTACTTTAAATTTTGAATTTTTTGTTTGGGCCCAAAAAGGGTCATAAAAGCCCCTAATGTAACAGGAAGGCGTATTACGTTATAGGAATTAAAGAGGCTGAAATTTTAAGCCCTCCCTCATCATTCTAGCACCAATATTTACTGAGTTATTGAAGAAAATAAAGATTGAGTACGTTGTCTTATGGGGATTTTACATTGAAAAAGGTTGTTATTCATATCTTTATGTAGATATATCACTCCTAATACCCCCATACCAATTTCTGATCCTGATGGTACCTCCTCCTAAGCTTATAATGCACAGAATTGTAATGCAATTACTGGATTTAAATAGAACCACGTGTATCAGAACACCCAAAAAATATAATATTTTCCATTTTGCTATAAATCACACAAATCGTTTTTTTAAACCCGTTATTTGATTTTTCTGTTGTTTTATACCGAAATTCATTTCCCTAACGTCAGCGTGCTGCGTGCGAACTCGTTTTCTATTCTAAAACTATCAATGGTCAGTATATTATCATACCTTCTGTCAAACGTGTCACGAATGATTTTATTTGTGAATACAATAGTAAGACGTTGGACATTTCAAAAATATGTTTTCTTTGTCATTCAGTAAAGCAGTTTTATTAGTTTATGGTACATATTTGGTATTTAGTACCTTAATTTATGTAGGTGTCCATATATTTATATATAATTCTGTAAGCGAAATTTTTAAGTCAAAATTGTAGGAGTTTGGCAAATCGTAGGGTGATGGGAGACGGCTCAAATTAAAAGTCTTGATCCCACGGAACTCGGGAAAAGTAGTAGTATTTCTAAAATGTTGCCAGCAAACGATAAATAACGTAAAACATCCCAAATAAGAAAAGCATGGGATTTAAAAAACCTCTGTTTTGTTTACATTAAAACATGTGATTATGTGTCTACTTTGTTTACAAACTGACATGTACACTGTTTTCCCTCAGTATTTAAAGAGTAAAGAGATCGGAGTGTTGGAGCAAGATTAGGGGCTATGGCCCCTTCAAGCCGCTAGTCTAGCTATAATTCATATCTTTATATTCATATCTTTATGTAGATATATCACTCCTAATACCCCCATACCAATTTCTGATCCTGATGGTACCTCCTCCTAAGCTTATAATGCACAAAATTGTAATGCAATTACTGGATTTAAATAGAACCACGTGTATCAGAACACCCAAAAAATATAATATTTTCCATTTTGCTATAAATCACACAAATCGTTTTTTTAAACCCGTTATTTGATTTTTTCTGTTGTTTTATACCGAAATTCATTTCCCTAACGTCAGCGTGCTGCGTGCGAACTCGTTTTCTATTCTAAAACTATCAATGGTCAGTATATTATCATACCTTCTGTCAAACGTGTCACGAATGATTTTATTTGTGAATACAATAGTAAGACGTTGGACATTTCAAAAATATGTTTTCTTTGTCATTCAGTGAAGCAGTTTTATTAGTTTATGGTACATATTTGGTATTTAGTACCTTAATTTATGTAGGTGTCCATATATTTATATATAATTCTGTAAGCGAAATTTTTAAGTCAAAATTGTAGGAGTTTGGCAAATCGTAGGGTGATGGGAGACGGCTCAAATTAAAAGTCTTGATCCCACGGAACTCGGGAAAAGTAGTAGTATTTCTAAAATGTTGCCAGCAAACGATAAATAACGTAAAACATCCCAAATAAGAAAAGCATGGGATTTAAAAAACCTCTGTTTTGTTTACATTAAAACATGTGATTATGTGTCTACTTTGTTTACAAACAGACATGTACACTGTTTTCCCTCAGTATTTAAAGAGTAAAGAGATCGGAGTGTTGGAGCAAGATTAGGGGCTATGGCCCCTTCAAGCCGCTAGTCTAGCTATAATTCATATCTTTATATTCATATCTTTATGTAGATATATCACTCCTAATACCCCCATACCAATTTCTGATCCTGATGGTACCTCCTCCTAAGCTTATAATGCACAAAATTGTAATGCAATTACTGGATTTAAATAGAACCACGTGTATCAGAACACCCAAAAAATATAATATTTTCCATTTTGCTATAAATCACACAAATCGTTTTTTTAAACCCGTTATTTGATTTTTTCTGTTGTTTTATACCGAAATTCATTTCCCTAACGTCAGCGTGCTGCGTGCGAACTCGTTTTCTATTCTAAAACTATCAATGGTCAGTATATTATCATACCTTCTGTCAAACGTGTCACGAATGATTTTATTTGTGAATACAATAGTAAGACGTTGGACATTTCAAAAATATGTTTTCTTTGTCATTCAGTGAAGCAGTTTTATTAGTTTATGGTACATATTTGGTATTTAGTACCTTAATTTATGTAGGTGTCCATATATTTATATATAATTCTGTAAGCGAAATTTTTAAGTCAAAATTGTAGGAGTTTGGCAAATCGTAGGGTGATGGGAGACGGCTCAAATTAAAAGTCTTGATCCCACGGAACTCGGGAAAAGTAGTAGTATTTCTAAAATGTTGCCAGCAAACGATAAATAACGTAAAACATCCCAAATAAGAAAAGCATGGGATTTAAAAAACCTCTGTTTTGTTTACATTAAAACATGTGATTATGTGTCTACTTTGTTTACAAACTGACATGTACACTGTTTTCCCTCAGTATTTAAAGAGTAAAGAGATCGGAGTGTTGGAGCAAGATTAGGGGCTATGGCCCCTTCAAGCCGCTAGTCTAGCTATAATTCATATCTTTATATTCATATCTTTATGTAGATATATCACTCCTAATACCCCCATACCAATTTCTGATCCTGATGGTACCTCCTCCTAAGCTTATAATGCACAAAATTGTAATGCAATTACTGGATTTAAATAGAACCACGTGTATCAGAACACCCAAAAAATATAATATTTTCCATTTTGCTATAAATCACACAAATCGTTTTTTTAAACCCGTTATTTGATTTTTTCTGTTGTTTTATACCGAAATTCATTTCCCTAACGTCAGCGTGCTGCGTGCGAACTCGTTTTCTATTCTAAAACTATCAATGGTCAGTATATTATCATACCTTCTGTCAAACGTGTCACGAATGATTTTATTTGTGAATACAATAGTAAGACGTTGGACATTTCAAAAATATGTTTTCTTTGTCATTCAGTGAAGCAGTTTTATTAGTTTATGGTACATATTTGGTATTTAGTACCTTAATTTATGTAGGTGTCCATATATTTATATATAATTCTGTAAGCGAAATTTTTAAGTCAAAATTGTAGGAGTTTGGCAAATCGTAGGGTGATGGGAGACGGCTCAAATTAAAAGTCTTGATCCCACGGAACTCGGGAAAAGTAGTAGTATTTCTAAAATGTTGCCAGCAAACGATAAATAACGTAAAACATCCCAAATAAGAAAAGCATGGGATTTAAAAAACCTCTGTTTTGTTTACATTAAAACATGTGATTATGTGTCTACTTTGTTTACAAACTGACATGTACACTGTTTTCCCTCAGTATTTAAAGAGTAAAGAGATCGGAGTGTTGGAGCAAGATTAGGGGCTATGGCCCCTTCAAGTCGCTAGTCTAGCTATAATTCATATCTTTATATTCATATCTTTATGTAGATATATCACTCCTAATACCCCCATACCAATTTCTGATCCTGATGGTACCTCCTCCTAAGCTTATAATGCACAAAATTGTAATGCAATTACTGGATTTAAATAGAACCACGTGTATCAGAACACCCAAAAAATATAATATTTTCCATTTTGCTATAAATCACACAAATCGTTTTTTTTAAACCCGTTATTTGATTTTTCTGTTGTTTTATACCGAAATTCATTTCCCTAACGTCAGCGTGCTGCGTGCGAGCTCGTTTTCTATTCTAAAACTATCAATGGTCAGTATATTATCATACCTTCTGTCAAACGTGTCACGAATGATTTTATTTGTGAATACAATAGTAAGACGTTGGACATTTCAAAAATATGTTTTCTTTGTCATTCAGTAAAGCAGTTTTATTAGTTTATGGTACATATTTGGTATTTAGTACCTTAATTTATGTAGGTGTCCATATATTTATATATAATTCTGTAAGCGAAATTTTTAAGTCAAAATTGTAGGAGTTTGGCAAATCGTAGGGTGATGGGAGACGGCTCAAATTAAAAGTCTTGATCCCACGGAACTCGGGAAAAGTAGTAGTATTTCTAAAATGTTGCCAGCAAACGATAAATAACGTAAAACATCCCAAATAAGAAAAGCATGGGATTTAAAAAACCTCTGTTTTGTTTACATTAAAACATGTGATTATGTGTCTACTTTGTTTACAAACTGACATGTACACTGTTTTCCCTCAGTATTTAAAGAGTAAAGAGATCGGAGTGTTGGAGCAAGATTAGGGGCTATGGCCCCTTCAAGCCGCTAGTCTAGCTATAATTCGAAATACGTTTAATTACATTTATCTATACTTCATATTCTATATTTAGTAAATAATAACTATTTTTGTCATTAATGTTTGGCGAAAAGGGAGAAAGTATGTGTCAGTTTCCTGATACCGTTTATTATAATCGGTTAGACAAGTTCGTTGGGCAAAACAATCGGAAAACTGTAACCCTATTTTTTTTTATTTTAAATTTTGAATTTTTTGTTTGGGCCCAAAAAGGGTCATAAAAGCCCCTAATGTAACAGGAAGGCGTATTACGTTATAGGAATTAAAGAGGCTGAAATTTTAAGCCCTCCCTCATCATTCTAGCACCAATATTTACTGAGTTATTGAAGAAAATAAAGATTGAGTACGTTGTCTTATGGGGATTTTACATTGAAAAAGGTTGTTATTCATATCTTTATGTAGATATATCACTCCTAATACCCCCATACCAATTTCTGATCCTGATGGTACCTCCTCCTAAGCTTATAATGCACAAAATTGTAATGCAATTACTGGATTTAAATAGAACCACGTGTATCAGAACACCCAAAAAATATAATATTTTCCATTTTGCTATAAATCACACAAATCGTTTTTTTTAAACCCGTTATTTGATTTTTCTGTTGTTTTATACCGAAATTCATTTCCCTAACGTCAGCGTGCTGCGTGCGAACTCGTTTTCTATTCTAAAACTATCAATGGTCAGTATATTATCAAACCTTCTGTCAAACGTGTCACGAATGATTTTATTTGTGAATACAATAGTAAGACGTTGGACATTTCAAAAATATGTTTTCTTTGTGATTCAGTGAAGCAGTTTTATTAGTTTATGGTACATATTTGGTATTTAGTACCTTAATTTATGTAGGTGTCCATATATTTATATATAATTCTGTAAGCGAAATTTTTAAGTCAAAATTGTAGGAGTTTGGCAAATCGTAGGGTGATGGGAGACGGCTCAAATTAAAAGTCTTGATCCCACGGAACTCGGGAAAAGTAGTAGTATTTCTAAAATGTTGCCAGCAAACGATAAATAACGTAAAACATCCCAAATAAGAAAAGCATGGGATTTAAAAAACCTCTGTTTTGTTTACATTAAAACATGTGATTATGTGTCTACTTTGTTTACAAACTGACATGTACACTGTTTTCCCACAGTATTTAAAGAGTAAAGAGATCGGAGTGTTGGAGCAAGATTAGGGGCTATGGCCCCTTCAAGCCGCTAGTCTAGCTATAATTCGAAATACGTTTAAGCAAGAATAAAATCCAAATTAGACTGATTCTATTTATCTGCATTGATGGGATGGAACAATACTTAATTATTTGATCTATGAATATATCAAATGCAACTTCCTAATTAATCAGTTTAATTTTGTTCAACGTTCATTTAATACCTAATTAACCCTTTGAGTGCTAAGCTTCTGAAAGGAGTAGTTGAATCCGTGATGTTTTGTTGATTTTTTTAATATATTGAACGCCTGAACAGTTAAAATTAATAAAAACGTGCTTCCGCTGGACACACACAGTAAAGGATAGGTAAAAAGTAGCAAAACACCTGATCAGATGTGCAACTCACAAAGAATCCACCCATCCCGTCAGCTTGGACCCGAGCCGTCCACCGTTTGCTTAAGGTCCGCCCTCCCCTTCAACTCTGCCACAGACAGGTGAACTCTCCATGAGTTGCACATAAAAACCACCGACTGTGACGGGATTCGAACCCTCGATCCAAGTGTTACCTTCGGCCGGAAAGGTAACGCCTTAGACCGCACAGCCACTGGTCAGGCTAGCAGCTTAATTTATGTAGGTGTCCATATATTTATATATAATTCTGTAAGCGAAATTTTTAAGTCAAAAGTGTAGGAGTTTGGCAAATCGTAGGGTGATGGGAGACGGCTCAAATTAAAAGTCTTGATCCCACGGAACTCGGGAAAAGTAGTAGTATTTCTAAAATGTTGCCAGCAAACGATAAATAACGTAAAACATCCCAAATAAGAAAAGCATGGGTTTTAAAAAACCTCTGTTTTGTTTACATTAAAACATGTGATTATGTGTCTACTTTGTTTACAAACTGACATGTACACTGTTTTCCCACAGTATTTAAAGAGTAAAGAGATCGGAGTGTTGGAGCAAGATTAGGGGCTATGGCCCCTTCAAGCCGCTAGTCTAGCTATAATTCGAAATACGTTTAAGCAAGAATAAAATCCAAATTAGACTGATTCTATTTATCTGCATTGATGGGATGGAACAATACTTAATTATTTGATCTATGAATATATCAAATGCAACTTCCTAATTAATCAGTTTAATTTTGTTCAATGTTCATTTAATACGTAATTAACCCTTTGAGTGCTAAGCTTCTGAAAGGAGTAGTTGAATCCGTGATGTTTTGTTGATTTTTTTAATATATTGAACGCCTGAACAGTTAAAATTAATAAAAACGTGCTTCCGCTGGACACACACAGTAAAGGATAGGTAAAAAGTAGCAAAACACCTGATCAGATGTGCAACTCACAAAGAATCCACCCATCCCGTCAGCTTGGACCCGAGCCGTCCACCGTTTGCTTAAGGTCCGCCCTCCCCTTCAACTCTGCCACAGACAGGTGAACTCTCCATGAGTTGCACATAAAAACCACCGACTGTGACGGGATTCGAACCCTCGATCCAAGTGTTACCTTCGGCCGGAAAGGTAACGCCTTAGACCGCACAGCCACTGGTCAGGCTAGCAGCTTAATTTATGTAGGTGTCCATATATTTATATATAATTCTGTAAGCGAAATTTTTAAGTCAAAAGTGTAGGAGTTTGGCAAATCGTAGGGTGATGGGAGACGGCTCAAATTAAAAGTCTTGATCCCACGGAACTCGGGAAAAGTAGTAGTATTTCTAAAATGTTGCCAGCAAACGATAAATAACGTAAAACATCCCAAATAAGAAAAGCATGGGTTTTAAAAAACCTCTGTTTTGTTTACATTAAAACATGTGATTATGTGTCTACTTTGTTTACAAACTGACATGTACACTGTTTTCCCACAGTATTTAAAGAGTAAAGAGATCGGAGTGTTGGAGCAAGATTAGGGGCTATGGCCCCTTCAAGCCGCTAGTCTAGCTATAATTCGAAATACGTTTAAGCAAGAATAAAATCCAAATTAGACTGATTCTATTTATCTGCATTGATGGGATGGAACAATACTTAATTATTTGATCTATGAATATATCAAATGCAACTTCCTAATTAATCAGTTTAATTTTGTTCAATGTTCATTTAATACGTAATTAACCCTTTGAGTGCTAAGCTTCTGAAAGGAGTAGTTGAATCCGTGATGTTTTGTTGATTTTTTTAATATATTGAACGCCTGAACAGTTAAAATTAATAAAAACGTGCTTCCGCTGGACACACACAGTAAAGGATAGGTAAAAAGTAGCAAAACACCTGATCAGATGTGCAACTCACAAAGAATCCACCCATCCCGTCAGCTTGGACCCGAGCCGTCCACCGTTTGCTTAAGGTCCGCCCTCCCCTTCAACTCTGCCACAGACAGGTGAACTCTCCATGAGTTGCACATAAAAACCACCGACTGTGACGGGATTCGAACCCTCGATCCAAGTGTTACCTTCGGCCGGAAAGGTAACGCCTTAGACCGCACAGCCACTGGTCAGGCTAGCAGCTGCAGTGGATCAGTTGGTATTATAGAGACTAGGCGCTGGACGAGGTAGTTCAATTCGTGTCTACCAGGTTTCACCACATGTCAGACTCAGACTGCAGGCTAAGCGCCTAACGGTACAATCGCTTATGAAGCAGTAACAGTGTTTATTGATAACAGATTCAAAAGACGATATATCGGACCATAGCACTGAAAGGGTTAATACCTAAACATGTGTTATTAATGCTCAGTTTAATAGTTTAATAACTAGACCTAATCAAAACTATTCTCTTGATTCATTTCAAAATTAATTATTATGAATAACTAAACATGTTAGTAACCTTTCAAAATTTATAAATGATACAAATGTAGGTACTCCTAAAGTTGTTGTTTAAAGTTTCTCGCTTATACAGACACTCGTTCAAGACTTAGTAGGATACCCTCCTTATATATACTTCTGTTTTAAAACCTGAGTATTTTACTCTTACAGAAAAATCAGTAACGCCATTTAACTAGGTCGTGGTAATTTACTTTCCAAGCTAGACGCCAGCTATGACTTTTAACGGAGAGTAATACAGCCAAAGTGGGACTACAGAGATTTGGCCAACCATCAAATAGAAATAAAATAAATCCACCTTATCTCTGGTGACGTAATTATACCTTTGCTGAAGACACTTAAATCTGATTTACTATTGCACATAAAAAAACATACTTTGCAAATCTGTTTTCCATTTACCAAAACGTCCGCAGTCACTATGAGAAACGTATATCCCAAATAAGAAAAGCATGGGATTTAAAAAACCTCTGTTTTGTTTACATTAAAACATGTGATTATGTGTCTACTTTGTTTACAAACTGACATGTACACTGTTTTCCCTCAGTATTTAAAGAGTAAAGAGATCGGAGTGTTGGAGCAAGATTAGGGGCTATGGCCCCTTCAAGCCGCTAGTCTAGCTATAATTCGAAATACGTTTAATTACATTTATCTATACTTCATATTCTATATTTAGTAAATAATAACTATTTTTGTCATTAATGTTTGGCGAAAAGGGAGAAAGTATGTGTCAGTTTCCTGATACCGTTTATTATAATCGGTTAGACAAGTTCGTTGGGCAAAACAATCGGAAAACTGTAACCCTATTTTTTTTATTTTAAATTTTGAATTTTTTGTTTGGGCCCAAAAAGGGTCATAAAAGCCCCTAATGTAACAGGAAGGCGTATTACGTTATAGGAATTAAAGAGGCTGAAATTTTAAGCCCTCCCTCATCATTCTAGCACCAATATTTACTGAGTTATTGAAGAAAATAAAGATTGAGTACGTTGTCTTATGGGGATTTTACATTGAAAAAGGTTGTTATTCATATCTTTATGTAGATATATCACTCCTAATACCCCCATACCAATTTCTGATCCTGATGGTACCTCCTCCTAAGCTTATAATGCACAAAATTGTAATGCAATTACTGAATTTAAATAGAACCACGTGTATCAGAACACCCAAAAAATATAATATTTTCCATTTTGCTATAAATCACACAAATCGTTTTTTTAAACCCGTTATTTGATTTTTTCTGTTGTTTTATACCGAAATTCATTTCCCTAACGTCAGCGTGCTGCGTGCGAACTCGTTTTCTATTCTAAAACTATCAATGGTCAGTATACTAGGTGTACGCTCATTCTTCCCGTAAGAGGATGAACGAAGACTGAATTTTTAAAGATATGTAGGCAGGTACTGGATTGGTAACACTCTTCTATTATCCGTTTTAACTCCACAACAGCAAGGGCAGATAATTAATAAACCAAACATTTTACTAATGGAATGGTAACACCATTCCCTTATCCGTTATAACTCCACAACGGCAAGAACAGATAATTTAGGACTAATGTAAATAAAAAATACTACTGACTACTGGAGTGGTAACACCCTTCTCATATCCGTTTTTAACACTACAGTACCTGGGGGCCGAGCTTTGCTCGGGGGGAGGCCAGTCAGTCAGTTTAGATGACTTGGAGTAATATTTCATAACTTTCACCTACTGATAATCAGATTTGTATAACTCATTTGCCTCTTTTCTACATTTTTAAGGTCCCTCCAGTTGTTATTTAAAACTCAATGCCCCTTTGATTTATTTTACTACTCTATATATGTAATCTTCACTCAAATCTTTTAATCTCTGTTCTCAGGAAACCACATGTTAATAATCATAAACAACATGAGTTCCATGTGGTTCCATAAAATCAGATAATAAAACCTTTGAATGAAGATTACATGTAGAGTAGTCATATCCAGAATGACTCAAAGGTACATTATAATAACAACTGTTGTGACCTCAAAAATGCTCGTTAGTAGGGTACATGGTGAAAAACTACTCCAAGTCATAAACAAGATTGACCTTTCCCTAGCAAAACTCAGCCCCAGGTAGTACTTAAACTATATGAGTATAACTTTGAGAGTTCGCTGAAAGATTTTGAACAGCTGTTATGACTCTTTTGCTTTTATTTTAATCTAAAAAAGCCCAATGTGATTTTTTTAATTTTCCATAGTGGCTTTTTACATTATTTGATTTTTTTGGGGATGGGACATGTCTAGAACTTATTTTTAACCCAGATATCAGGTTTTACAACACAAGTAGTTGGAAGGACACATTAGTTATTTTTCAAGAAAATCGTTGGAGCCGTTTTTGAAATCAGAGTTGCAAGCAATCAACCAAGCAAGCGAGCATGCAAACCTTACTCATATTATAGTGTAGGATAGGATTGAGTCAAAATAATTCAGCATTTGTATTAATTGACTATAATATATTTTTACTCTTAGGCACATAGAATGTACACGAGACAGTGACAATGATTCTGGATTTCTAGCATGTTTGAAGTTCTGCATACAGACGGCCAGGGCTGAATTTAGGGTCTGTACAGGCTCTGGTCTACACCCTAAATGCAAGTTCGGGCCCTTACCAGCCCGGCCAACTTTCCTGTTTGATTTATAGAATATAACCTACGCTTATATCAGGCTCTACAGATGGCAATTACTTAAATTTCAAATTGCCAAAATCCGTATTGCTGCCTAGTGTATATTAATTAACGTTCTCATGGCAAGATATTATTAAGTGATTTTCATTATCTAAATACATAAAACAAAGTCGGGATTGTATGTTAGTTATTTA
The DNA here is from genome assembly GCA_963675035.1 of Allygus modestus. NCBI lineage: Eukaryota > Metazoa > Arthropoda > Insecta > Hemiptera > Cicadellidae > Allygus > Allygus modestus. The sequence goes on along the minus strand of OY776112.1, from coordinate 147,185,411 downwards.
GTTTCATCAAACAGCTGTTATAAAGATTTTTTTTTTTTTTTTTTTTTTATATAACTTTATTTGATATTTTACAATCTGTTCAAAAAGGATGGAACAATCAGCAAAAAAGATAAAATAAATTACATAACATGGGCAAGTTGCTGTTCAATAACAGATCTTGCATCAAACATTCTTCCAATTTAAAATATTAAGTAAATCTGTATGGCAGTTCAAGCACTTTAACATTTTTCTTGAGCCTGTTAGTAAACCCGCTATTGTCAAGGAGGTTAACAGCTAAATAATTTGGATGTTGTTCTAATTTTCTTTGGTAAATCTGGCTGTATCGTGTAATTTCTTCTTTTATGGTTGGAATTTTCAGATCTTCATGAATAGTCTTATTTGAAACGAACCAAGGAGCACAGATAATTTTTCTCAATGTTTTTGACTGGAATCTTTGCAAAATTTCAATATTAGATTGGCTTGCTGTTCCCCACAGCTGTATACCATATGTCCACATAGGCTTTATCATACTTTTGTACAATGTAATTTTGTTAGTCAATGATAATTTAGATTTTCCACAGATTAGCCAATTGAGTTTTCTAATTTTTAGTTCCATTTGTTGTCTTTTACACCATATATGATTTTTCCAATTTAGTCTTTTATCAATGTGAATTCCTAAATACTTAACACTTTCAACTTCAGTCAAGGCAACGTTGTTTATAAATACGGGGGGACAGTCTACTCGTCTAAGAGTAAAGGTGATGTGGGTGGATTTAGCTTCGTTAACCCGAACCCTCCAGATCTTTAGCCAAGCTTGAAAGTCATTCAGATAATTTTGTAAATTATCTGAGGCAGTTTGGGGGTTTTCATGGCTACACAGTATTGCAGTATCATCCGCAAATGTAGCGACTGTGACGTCTTCACCTGAGGGAATATCAGAAGTATATATCAAATACAAGATAGGGCCAAGAACACTACCTTGGGGAACTCCAGATTGAATTGGCTTTAGTTCGGTCAATACATTATCAAATTTAATTTGGAAAAACCTTTCAGATAAATATGATTGTAACAAACTAAAATAAGAAGGAGGAAGAACCTTCTTCAATTTATAAAAAAGTCCTGTGTGCCAAACTTTGTCAAACGCTTGTTGTACATCCAGAAAAGCGGCAGAACAGACATTTTTGGACTCAAATGTATTTTTTATCTTATCTACAAGTCTATGAGTTTGTTCAATGGTAGAGTGTTGCTTGCGGAAACCAAACTGATGATCAGGAATCAAATTTTGCTCACTAATAGCAGTATTTAATCTTTTTAGAATCAACTTTTCAAACAATTTAGATACCATGGGTAGCAGACTAATAGGCCTATATGATGAAGCTTCGTTTGGTGGCTTTCCTGGTTTGGGAATAACAATTATTTGTGCTACTTTAAGTTGTATTGGAAAGTATTGTAGACGTAATATTGCATTTAATATAAATGTTAGTAATAATATACCCTTTCTTGGTAATTCCTTAAGAATCTTCCCAGTAATGAGATCGTAACCCGGAGCTTTATTTAAGTTTACTTCTTTAGTTATTGTATTTGAAACTTCAGTTGGGGTAAATGACACAATTGGTAGAGATAATTGAAGAGGTGAGTCCAAAAACTCAAGAATTTCACTATCATCATTTGGGGGATTTGGCGTTAAAGGCTGAAATACTTCGGAGAAATAATCTGAAAAGATAGATGCCTTTTCAGTGTTTGTCTTAGCCCAAGCACCATTTCCTGCTTGTAAAGGTGGAATATGTTGTATAGGGCGTTTCAAATACTTTGTAGACTTCCACAGCGAATAATCAGTGGCTTCGGTAGGAGACAGGTTTTTAGTATAATCATCAAACCATTCGTTTTTTAGCTTCATCAAACTCCTTTTTAATATTTGAGCTGCATTGTTAAATCTATTCTTGTCGATTGGACTTCTGGTATTTTGCCAAATCCTCCGTAGTCTTCGCTTTTCTGCAATTTTCTTTTTTATGAAGATAGGATAGTTGAAACATTTTGTCTTGAAAGCCTCCGATTTCGGAGTTGCCTCCCAAGCTGCTGTCTGAATAGTAGTGTTAAAGTAGTTAATTGATTCCTCCAAGTCATTTGGGGATTTTAGTGGTATTTTTAAGTCAACGTTGTTGCTAATTGTTCTCCTAAAGCATTCCCAATCAGTGAATTTGTTATAAAGAGATGGGGGCTTTTCTTTTAAGCAAACTGAACTACTGAATGTCATGAGTACAGGAGAGTGATCAGACGAGAGGTCAAGAGAAGATTCAACATGAACATAGTTTTGTGAAATACCTTTTAAAACGAAGAAGTCCAATAAATCTGGGATCTTGTTTCGGTCTGTAGGCCAATATGTAGGTTGTCCTGATGAAATACAATCGAGTCCACCTTCTGATACGGCTCTTAAAAGCGTCCTTCCTCTAGGATTTATTAGCCTTGAGCCCCAATACGTATGTTTGGCATTGTAATCACCCCCTGCGATAAACTTTGAGCCGAGAGACGAAAAATAATCTTTGAATTGATCTTTATCAATGATATGGGGTGGAGGACAGTAGACCGCCGACAATGTCAGAGAACTGTTATTTTCATCTTCTAAAACAACAGAGCTAGCTTGCAAAAAGTTATTTTGGATTTTAGGAAGTTCATATTGTTTGATTTTTTTGTGAACCAACACAGCTGTACCTCCATGCCCCCTATTACCAGGGTGGTTAGAACAGTAAACATTAAAATCTGAAATATTGAAAAAACTTCTATCAGTGAAATGAGTCTCGGAAATTAGGCATACATCTATTTTCTGTTGAGCAATAAACAATTTAAGTTCTTGGCAATGATTTACCAAGCCGTTGGCATTCCAAAGAGCTATTCTTAGAAAAGAGTTCATGTTAATTTATTTATAACAGTGGTTAGTAGGTTCATCAGAGTACCTATTTGTTGAGTCTGTTGTAGCAACAATTTTTCAAATTTATCGATGAAACATTGTATTGTTTGTTCTAGGTTGCTTGGATTACAATTGTCCGTCGTTTGTGTGTAATTTCTGCGAGTTGTAGCTTGAGCGTATGTTTGAGGTCTGTCATTTTGATTACATGGGGTACGTATGGTCAGACGTTCACTTTGGACACATTCAGTAGGAGCTGACTTGTTAAGTGATTTCTGATACAAAGGAGGGTACATTGTGTTGTTTTCTTCCTTAGGGCCATCGGGATAACGAGAGCCAGGTATAGATGGACGTCTATCTCGGACATTCTCAGTAAGACTTGATTCTGGATTGTCAAAAGATTTTTGACGCAAGGGAGGGTACGATTTGATTTTTATTTCTTTATATACGACACATCCCTTATAGTTTGCGGGGTGATTTCCCTCACATAAGGCACATTTTGGCGGTTCCGAAGGGGATTTTTTACAGGCCAGCGTGTCATGATTCTGGCCGCATTTTACACATCGAAACTGATACCAGCAATAAGATTTCGTGTGTCCATACTTTTGACATTTTTTGCACTGGACGATTTCAGATTTTTTCCTAGGGGGTTCAAAGACAATCTTGGCGTTTAATAGGTATTGGGTCTTATATATCTCTTTGTTGTTGTCACTAGGTTCAAGATCCACAAAAAACATTGACAGAGGGGCTTTGGTTTTAAAGTGCTTAATGTTTGAAATGTTACGCACTTTATGACCACTTTCCTCTATAGACAGTTTTAAGTCATTCAAGTCCGTCGAAAAATGCATATTTTTAAGAACAACTCTATAAGCTCTGTCTTGCTTGACTTGGAAAGTATGAAAACTAACTTTAAGTTCAGTCAGTTTGTGAACTAAAAGTCGGTATGAGCTTATAGTCGAAGGACAGATTTTTACTTTATTTTCACTAAGGCATTTATATGTGTACTCGTTCTTTGAAATTACAGATTCGATTGATGAGATCATTTGTTTAATATTTGTAATATCAGGTATAAATATCGGTGGAGGCTTAACCTCCTTTTTATCCGATAGATCAGGATTAGATTCATCCATGTTTTGTGTCTCATTGAGGGGTTGGAACATATTTTGTGTTTCAACTGTGTTAGCAGAAGATAATTGACGGGCTTTCTTTGAAATTGGAGGGTTGACAATTAGTTGATTCCTTTTAGTACCAGGCACAGTCTGCCAGACACCATCAAGTTGTTTATCCGCGCCAAAATCAAATTTAGGAATTATCTTTAATTGGCTCTGATTGTCAACGCTTTCGTTAACATTTTGTTGTTGTTTAGGATTAGAAAACGAACAATAGTCATGGTCAGACATATTACTGGAACAGCCAGTCATAGTAAATTTCTTTTAAACAAAGATTAGGGATTGTAAACAAAAAGATAAACAAACAGAAGAATAAAACCTGAGTAAGGTTATGTAACTTAAAAACAGGAAAAAAAATTAAAACACAATAAAACTGAGTATTAATGTGGATATTTAAAATAAGCAAAAATATGAGTACTTAGTAACAGAATTATATAGTTCCTTTAGATTTAAACCAAAGATAATTCTTCTAAAAACTCACATAATTAATTCTGCATTCACACTCGACACTGAACACATGGCACTATCGTTATAAAGATGATATCTAAACATACTTGAAAAGCATACAAACATATGTTTATTATAGAAATAATAAATCTATTTGAATAGCAACTCATTTTCAATACCGAAGCAAGCTCTATATAAAAATAGGAAAGTGAGCGTAGCTAACGAGCTCATCCTGGAGGCGAGTGAGTGAAGCGAACGAGCTCATCTTGAAAAAGAACGAGAATCTTTGACATAAAACAAATTCAGTGACATTAGGACAGAGTAATGTCTGTCTGACCAGTTAGTAGTACTCAACCCGAACAATGACCCGAACTCCCGAACGCTTACCCAAGGATCATCTTTCCTCCATAAATTTAACAAGGCAACTTTTAAAGCCAGTGAGGCGGAGCTCTAAGGTCGGGGTTAAAAAAAAATAACAATTTGTTGTATGATTGAAAATTTTCTAAAATTACTAAAAAAGGCGTAAATAATAACATAGAAAATTTTCCTGTGCGGTGGAGGTCTATGGTTGAGTAGGGCGGTGTATCAAACGTGGGGACATCTTTCAGGAGATGCTGCTTTAACAAAATAAATCCAACAAATCATACGTTAAAATTAAACATTGGGAGTGATAGTAAAGGCAGAGCCCTGAAGTAAGAACAAAGAGGTATCCATAATATTTTGGTACCCAACAACGTAGTATATAGGTCTGGAGCAGTTTTGAGGAGCCGCTTTCGAAATCTTTGGATTTTTTATTTGGTGGTTTATATTAGGTTTCTAATAAAATATACCACCTGATTTTTTTGAAAAATTTGGGTTCAGAAATTACAGGGCTTAAGAGATCCCAAACTTCAGTTTTTTTACCTTTCTTAGTACCATAAACTTTAAATATTTTTAGCAGGTTTCAACAGTTTAATCTCATTGCCATAAAAAGCTCTAAAAGATGAACAATTAGTACTCCAATCCACACACGGTTAAATTAGTATGGCGATAGTAGGCTATTCGGCTAATGGTTGTGGAGAATATTTCAATTTCCATTCAGCAGTAAACTAAGTATATTGTCCGATGTTATTCTTATAAGAAATAAAAAACATATATCTCTTGTATACTGATTAATTTTATTAAAACTTGGTGTGTTAGCATTGACCAATAGAGAATATTCGTCCTAGGACAACCTTAAAACTGGTCTATACCAGTTTGGATGCTGACATTGGGTATAGCAAATGAAATTGTCATTACATATGAAGTTTTTTGGCTGTCCATTATGACAAACTTCCCTTTCACCTTTGGTCCCTTCACTTGCAGCGGCTCATGGAGGAAACTCAGGGGTTGGTCCCCAACCTGAGAATGTATGGTCCCTGGCTGTTGTACATGGATACCCCATCCGTTGAGTTGGCCAGTTGGAGGGCAGAGCGGGTCCACCTGTTTGAGCCTGATCTCAGCTGTCACAGGAGCACGGGAGTTGGTACTCTGAAAGGCCAATTTGGCTGCCTGTCCCATCCCACGCTTTCCTTTCCTGCTATATCCTAACCTTCAGGTAACCTGCGCAAAATTCCCGCTTGTAGAAAATGTGCCTATAGCAGCGATGCTGGGGTTTCCTAATCCAGCAACAATGAATAGAGAATATGCGGAATACGTTTCCATCTAACCCTGGAGGGTGAGGTGGAGCAATTAACCTCTTAAAACCACTGTGTGTACCTAGAAAATTAGATTAAACTGATTGTGTTTATTTGGTCACAGGTCCTAGCTATGGCCATCAGGCCTGGTCACGCTTTTTTACGACTCGGCCAATGACTTTAATATATTTTTGGCACCGCATGGTTTTCGACGAGTTTTAAATATATCACCTGAGGGAAAAGTTGCCAATTATTATTAGGCTTATTAATTTCCAGCTCCAAAATCAGGGGGTTAAACATACAGAAATATACTTGTTTTAAACCCATTGAATGTAAAAAAAGGTATTCAATGATTTATTTATAAAACAGTATCTTATATCCTATCTTCATACCTTAAATTTAAAAATGTTTACATCATTAAACAAAGTAGACACATAATCACATGTTTTAATGTAAACAAAACAGAGGTTTTTTAAATCCCATGCTTTTCTTATTTGGGATATACGTTTCTCATAGTGACTGCGGACGTTTTGGTAAATGGAAAACAGATTTGCAAAGTATGTTCTTTTATGTGCAATAGTAAATCAGATTTAAGTGTCTTCAGCAAAGGTATAATTACGTCACCAGAGATAAGGTGGATTTATTTTATTTCTATTTGATGGTTGGCCAAATCTCTGTAGTCCCACTTTGGCTGTATTACTCTCCGTTAAAAGTCATAGCTGGCGTCTAGCTTGGAAAGTAAATTACCACGACCTAGTTAAATGGCGTTACTGATTTTTCTGTAAGAGTAAAATACTCAGGTTTTAAAACAGAAGTATATATAAGGAGGGTATCCTACTAAGTCTTGAACGAGTGTCTGTATAAGCGAGAAACTTTAAACAACAACTTTAGGAGTACCTACATTTGTATCATTTATAAATTTTGAAAGGTTACTAACATGTTTAGTTATTCATAATAATTAATTTTGAAATGAATCAAGAGAATAGTTTTGATTAGGTCTAGTTATTAAACTATTAAACTGAGCATTAATAACACATGTTTAGGTATTAACCCTTTCAGTGCTATGGTCCGATATATCGTCTTTTGAATCTGTTATCAATAAACACTGTTACTGCTTCATAAGCGATTGTACCGTTAGGCGCTTAGTCTGCAGTCTGAGTCTGACATGTGGTGAAACCTGGTAGACACGAATTGAACTACCTCGTCCAGCGCCTAGTCTCTATAATACCAACTGATCCACTGCAGCTGCTAGCCTGACCAGTGGCTGTGCGGTCTAAGGCGTTACCTTCCCGGCCGGGGGTAACACTTGGGTCGAGGGTTCGAATCCCGTCACAGTCGGTGGTTTTTATGTGCAACTCATGGAGAGTTCACCTGTCTGTGGCAGAGTTGAAGGGTGAGGGCGGACCTTAAGCAAACGGTGGACGGCTCGGGTCCAAGCTGACGGGATGGGTGGATTCTTTGTGAGTTGCACATCTGATCAGGTGTTTTGCTACTTTTTACCTATCCTTTACTGTGTGTGTCCAGCGGAAGCACGTTTTTATTAATTTTAACTGTTCAGGCGTTCAATATATTAAAAAAATCAACAAAACATCACGGATTCAACTACTCCTTTCAGAAGCTTAGCACGCAAAGGGTTAATTAGGTATTAAATGAACGTTGAACAAAATTAAACTGATTAATTAGGAAGTTGCATTTGATATATTCATAGATCAAATAATTAAGTATTGTTCCATCCCATCAATGCAGATAAATAGAATCAGTCTAATTTGGATTTTATTCTTGCTTAAACGTATTTCGAATTATAGCTAGACTAGCGGCTTGAAGGGGCCATAGCCCCTAATCTTGCTCCAACACTCCGATCTCTTTACTCTTTAAATACTGAGGGAAAACAGTGTACATGTCAGTTTGTAAACAAAGTAGACACATAATCACATGTTTTAATGTAAACAAAACAGAGGTTTTTTAAATCCCATGCTTTTCTTATTTGGGATGTTTTACGTTATTTATCGTTTGCTGGCAACATTTTAGAAATACTACTACTTTTCCCGAGTTCCGTGGGATCAAGACTTTTAATTTGAGCTGTCTCCCATCACCCTACGATTTGCCAAACTCCTACAATTTTGACTTAAAAATTTCGCTTACAGAATTATATATAAATATATGGACACCTACATAAATTAAGGTACTAAATACCAAATATGTACCATAAACTAATAAAACTGCTTCACTGAATGACAAAGAAAACATATTTTTCATTAATTAGGTATTAAATGAACGTTGAACAAAATTAAACTGGTAATTAGGAAGTTGCCTTTGATATATTCATAGATCAAATAATTAAGTATTGTTCCATCCCATCAATGCAGATAAATAGAATCTGCATAAAGAAATAAATAGAATCTGCATCTGTTTAAAGAAAACATATTTTTGAAATGTCCAACGTCTTACTATTGTATTCACAAATAAAATCATTCGTGACACGTTTGACAGAAGGTATGATAATTGATGAACGAAGTGAATCACTGTATTGATGAAGAAGTTTCAGTGGCCGTGTGTGGGTGTGTGTGTGTGTGGGTGTGTTATCGAAATACTAAATAACTGTACAACATTTCTTAATGAAATTTTGAAGGAGTCATTTGGGATACCAAAGGGATGTTTTAACACAGCATTTGTATTTTATGTTGGATTAATAATAATTATTAAAACTAATTTTAATGTTTGATATTCAGTAGTTGAATTGGTTTTCGTAGTAAGCTATTGACTATGGTTGTCTTTAAAATGTCAGCTGGGATTTATCTGTGTTTCACTTGAGGGATTTTTATCCCCTATATGGGATATTTTGACTGCTTGTGGGATAAAATGGGATTGTGGGATAAAGTGGGATTTTTTTGAAATCGTCATTACGTCTGCTAGTTTGCTTACAACTTACGACCAGAGCACCTTAGCAGTAGCACTTCTAGTGGATTTTCTCGCCGTACTGGCAGTTGCGGGGTTTTCCATTTTTTAACCTCGCTGTCCGCACCTATTATGATTTTATAAACGTCACAGAACGAACACTGAATCATGTCAATTTCGCTGGCCGAGCCATGTTGGAATTAACAAGCAAACTATTTGCCATTATTTAGTACCTACTTCGTACTCTTTAGTACTACCATTAAAAATATTAGTACTTCTCACGTAAATAAATTATTTAATTTAGTTAATTCACCGTATCATTTAACCTATGTCGCATTGCTCAAAACCTTTGAGGTACTAAAATGTAAAATACCTAAAGGTAATTAGTAGATCTAAATAAGCTCTATCTAACGGTATAACTATTGTACTAATACATTATTCAATAACCATATAATATTTAACATTAATTGTGATGCATTGTTTAACAAATCAGCGGGAAAGTGTGGGATATGACAAGGGATATTATAGGGGAGAGTGTGGGATAAAGCGAGATTTTTTGTATCAGCACGTGGGATATTTTTACTGCTGCGTGGAAACACTGAATCTTTGTTTACAAATCACAAAAAATGTAAACATGTTTTCAACTATGAAGTTAGGTTATGTTTTGTTCCATCAATTTTGTTATTTTGAAATAGTTTAAAATGTGAGTGTTATGTAAATTGATAGTGTTTTGTCGTGTTTAAAACAATACTTAGCCTATATCTATTTAGATTTATTAGTAGTTTATTTTTTACTGGAAAACTTCGATGTAAAAGCTAAGTGTTTGGACTAGTGATGATAAATTAATACAATAAGTTTTGGAATTTTTGAATTACTGGGACAGTATAACTCCGTAACACGGCTGACTGGGATTGTTAATCAAGAGTGTTGTAGACCTATAGTAGTTTCTTTTCATTGTGAAGAATAAATTACTCGATAGTAGACTTACTAAACGATCATACGTGCAAACTATCTTTATTACATGTAATGTGCCAAATAAGCCCCACTGTCACCTAATGACATGGAATTAAAGTTTTGTAATCTACCGGTCAGTAAAATAGTCTGGTTACAGTTTATATTTGTGGGCATTTTCGGTACTTTGGTATTATACGGATGCCACTATTTTTGGAGGTTAATTTTTACCGGATACAAAGGATAACTGCATAATTCGAAAAAACGTACTTTTATTGACTTACTGTACAAATTTTACATCATTCTGATGAGCGGTCTTTGTGTTGTGCCTCCCAAAAGACAGCGATGTCCGCTAGGATCGTATTGAATGCGTCGCCGCCGCTAGCAGCTACACCCGATCGCCACATGTACTCCGGCAAATATACAGCGCGCTGCGGCAGTTATGTTAGGATGGGTTATCATAAAAATACGTACGGTTTCCTCTTCATTTCGAGGTAAATCCCACACCAAAAGAACGTCACTCATTATGAAAACAAATGTAACGTAGTAGACGGCAATAAATCACTCATGACACTGGCCCAGATACAGGCGGTGACAGGTGATGCGCGCGCTCCGGTCAACGACCTGACCTTGGCCTATTTGGAGGGGGTTTGGCGGCCTGAAGTATGACTCATCAGGTATCATTCGATTTGCAACAAAACAAGGAAAGTCCTACTATCATTTTTATGATAACCCATCCTAACATAACTGCCGCAGCGCGCTGTATAAGGGTGGCATCCGTATAATACCAAAGTACCGCATTTTCTATTTTCTGTAAATAATATTGATTTTCATAAACAATCAAGATGTCTATAACTCCGTAATCCCAACCGTCTACATTGTTCAACTAGTTACGTTGTAGACAGATTGCCCTCCTGAAAAATTGTCATTAATGTAGATGATGGTTTTGCTTTTAAACCTCTCGTACTGCGATTTCAGTAGCTTGTGTGTTTAAATTCAAACTACATATTAATGATGTAAACATTTTTAAATTTAAGGTATGAAGATAGGATATAAGATACTGTTTTATAAATAAATCATTGAATACCTTTTTTTACATTCAATGGGTTTAAAACAAGTATATTTCTGTATGTTTAACCCCCTGATTTTGGAGCTGGAAATTAATAAGCCTAATAATAATTGGCAACTTTTCCCTCAGGTGATATATTTAAAACTCGTCGAAAACCATGCGGTGCCAAAAATATATTAAAGTCATTGGCCGAGTCGTAAAAAAGCGTGACCAGGCCTGATGGCCATAGCTAGGACCTGTGACCAAATAAACACAATCAGTTTAATCTAATTTTCTAGGTACACACAGTGGTTTTAAGAGGTTAATTGCTCCACCTCACCCTCCAGGGTTAGATGGAAACGTATTCCGCATATTCTCTATTCATTGTTGCTGGATTAGGAAACCCCAGCATCGCTGCTATAGGCACATTTTCTACAAGCGGGAATTTTGCGCAGGTTACCTGAAGGTTAGGATATAGCAGGAAAGGAAAGCGTGGGATGGGACAGGCAGCCAAATTGGCCTTTCAGAGTACCAACTCCCGTGCTCCTGTGACAGCTGAGATCAGGCTCAAACAGGTGGACCCGCTCTGCCCTCCAACTGGCCAACTCAACGGATGGGGTATCCATGTACAACAGCCAGGGACCATACATTCTCAGGTTGGGGACCAACCCCTGAGTTTCCTCCATGAGCCGCTGCAAGTGAAGGGACCAAAGGTGAAAGGGAAGTTTGTCATAATGGACAGCCAAAAAACTTCATATGTAATGACAATTTCATTTGCTATACCCAATGTCAGCATCCAAACTGGTATAGACCAGTTTTAAGGTTGTCCTAGGACGAATATTCTCTATTGGTCAATGCTAACACACCAAGTTTTAATAAAATTAATCAGTATACAAGAGATATATGTTTTTTATTTCTTATAAGAATAACATCGGACAATATACTTAGTTTACTGCTGAATGGAAATTGAAATATTCTCCACAACCATTAGCCGAATAGCCTACTATCGCCATACTAATTTAACCGTGTGTGGATTGGAGTACTAATTGTTCATCTTTTAGAGCTTTTTATGGCAATGAGATTAAACTGTTGAAACCTGCTAAAAATATTTAAAGTTTATGGTACTAAGAAAGGTAAAAAAACTGAAGTTTGGGATCTCTTAAGCCCTGTAATTTCTGAACCCAAATTTTTCAAAAAAATCAGGTGGTATATTTTATTAGAAACCTAATATAAACCACCAAATAAAAAATCCAAAGATTTCGAAAGCGGCTCCTCAAAACTGCTCCAGACCTATATACTACGTTGTTGGGTACCAAAATATTATGGATACCTCTTTGTTCTTACTTCAGGGCTCTGCCTTTACTATCACTCCCAATGTTTAATTTTAACGTATGATTTGTTGGATTTATTTTGTTAAAGCAGCATCTCCTGAAAGATGTCCCCACGTTTGATACACCGCCCTACTCAACCATAGACCTCCACCGCACAGGAAAATTTTCTATGTTATTATTTACGCCTTTTTTAGTAATTTTAGAAAATTTTCAATCATACAACAAATTGTTATTTTTTTTTAACCCCGACCTTAGAGCTCCGCCTCACTGGCTTTAAAAGTTGCCTTGTTAAATTTATGGAGGAAAGATGATCCTTGGGTAAGCGTTCGGGAGTTCGGGTCATTGTTCGGGTTGAGTACTACTAACTGGTCAGACAGACATTACTCTGTCCTAATGTCACTGAATTTGTTTTATGTCAAAGATTCTCGTTCTTTTTCAAGATGAGCTCGTTCGCTTCACTCACTCGCCTCCAGGATGAGCTCGTTAGCTACGCTCACTTTCCTATTTTTATATAGAGCTTGCTTCGGTATTGAAAATGAGTTGCTATTCAAATAGATTTATTATTTCTATAATAAACATATGTTTGTATGCTTTTCAAGTATGTTTAGATATCATCTTTATAACGATAGTGCCATGTGTTCAGTGTCGAGTGTGAATGCAGAATTAATTATGTGAGTTTTTAGAAGAATTATCTTTGGTTTAAATCTAAAGGAACTATATAATTCTGTTACTAAGTACTCATATTTTTGCTTATTTTAAATATCCACATTAATACTCAGTTTTATTGTGTTTTAATTTTTTTTCCTGTTTTTAAGTTACATAACCTTACTCAGGTTTTATTCTTCTGTTTGTTTATCTTTTTGTTTACAATCCCTAATCTTTGTTTAAAAGAAATTTACTATGACTGGCTGTTCCAGTAATATGTCTGACCATGACTATTGTTCGTTTTCTAATCCTAAACAACAACAAAATGTTAACGAAAGCGTTGACAATCAGAGCCAATTAAAGATAATTCCTAAATTTGATTTTGGCGCGGATAAACAACTTGATGGTGTCTGGCAGACTGTGCCTGGTACTAAAAGGAATCAACTAATTGTCAACCCTCCAATTTCAAAGAAAGCCCGTCAATTATCTTCTGCTAACACAGTTGAAACACAAAATATGTTCCAACCCCTCAATGAGACACAAAACATGGATGAATCTAATCCTGATCTATCGGATAAAAAGGAGGTTAAGCCTCCACCGATATTTATACCTGATATTACAAATATTAAACAAATGATCTCATCAATCGAATCTGTAATTTCAAAGAACGAGTACACATATAAATGCCTTAGTGAAAATAAAGTAAAAATCTGTCCTTCGACTATAAGCTCATACCGACTTTTAGTTCACAAACTGACTGAACTTAAAGTTAGTTTTCATACTTTCCAAGTCAAGCAAGACAGAGCTTATAGAGTTGTTCTTAAAAATATGCATTTTTCGACGGACTTGAATGACTTAAAACTGTCTATAGAGGAAAGTGGTCATAAAGTGCGTAACATTTCAAACATTAAGCACTTTAAAACCAAAGCCCCTCTGTCAATGTTTTTTGTGGATCTTGAACCTAGTGACAACAACAAAGAGATATATAAGACCCAATACCTATTAAACGCCAAGATTGTCTTTGAACCCCCTAGGAAAAAATCTGAAATCGTCCAGTGCAAAAAATGTCAAAAGTATGGACACACGAAATCTTATTGCTGGTATCAGTTTCGATGTGTAAAATGCGGCCAGAATCATGACACGCTGGCCTGTAAAAAATCCCCTTCGGAACCGCCAAAATGTGCCTTATGTGAGGGAAATCACCCCGCAAACTATAAGGGATGTGTCGTATATAAAGAAATAAAAATCAAATCGTACCCTCCCTTGCGTCAAAAATCTTTTGACAATCCAGAATCAAGTCTTACTGAGAATGTCCGAGATAGACGTCCATCTATACCTGGCTCTCGTTATCCCGATGGCCCTAAGGAAGAAAACAACACAATGTACCCTCCTTTGTATCAGAAATCACTTAACAAGTCAGCTCCTACTGAATGTGTCCAAAGTGAACGTCTGACCATACGTACCCCATGTAATCAAAATGACAGACCTCAAACATACGCTCAAGCTACAACTCGCAGAAATTACACACAAACGACGGACAATTGTAATCCAAGCAACCTAGAACAAACAATACAATGTTTCATCGATAAATTTGAAAAATTGTTGCTACAACAGACTCAACAAATAGGTACTCTGATGAACCTACTAACCACTGTTATAAATAAATTAACATGAACTCTTTTCTAAGAATAGCTCTTTGGAATGCCAACGGCTTGGTAAATCATTGCCAAGAACTTAAATTGTTTATTGCTCAACAGAAAATAGATGTATGCCTAATTTCCGAGACTCATTTCACTGATAGAAGTTTTTTCAATATTTCAGATTTTAATGTTTACTGTTCTAACCACCCTGGTAATAGGGGGCATGGAGGTACAGCTGTGTTGGTTCACAAAAAAATCAAACAATATGAACTTCCTAAAATCCAAAATAACTTTTTGCAAGCTAGCTCTGTTGTTTTAGAAGATGAAAATAACAGTTCTCTGACATTGTCGGCGGTCTACTGTCCTCCACCCCATATCATTGATAAAGATCAATTCAAAGATTATTTTTCGTCTCTCGGCTCAAAGTTTATCGCAGGGGGTGATTACAATGCCAAACATACGTATTGGGGCTCAAGGCTAATAAATCCTAGAGGAAGGACGCTTTTAAGAGCCGTATCAGAAGGTGGACTCGATTGTATTTCATCAGGACAACCTACATATTGGCCTACAGACCGAAACAAGATCCCAGATTTATTGGACTTCTTCGTTTTAAAAGGTATTTCACAAAACTATGTTCATGTTGAATCTTCTCTTGACCTCTCGTCTGATCACTCTCCTGTACTCATGACATTCAGTAGTTCAGTTTGCTTAAAAGAAAAGCCCCCATCTCTTTATAACAAATTCACTGATTGGGAATGCTTTAGGAGAACAATTAGCAACAACGTTGACTTAAAAATACCACTAAAATCCCCAAATGACTTGGAGGAATCAATTAACTACTTTAACACTACTATTCAGACAGCAGCTTGGGAGGCAACTCCGAAATCGGAGGCTTTCAAGACAAAATGTTTCAACTATCCTATCTTCATAAAAAAGAAAATTGCAGAAAAGCGAAGACTACGGAGGATTTGGCAAAATACCAGAAGTCCAATCGACAAGAATAGATTTAACAATGCAGCTCAAATATTAAAAAGGAGTTTGATGAAGCTAAAAAACGAATGGTTTGATGATTATACTAAAAACCTGTCTCCTACCGAAGCCACTGATTATTCGCTGTGGAAGTCTACAAAGTATTTGAAACGCCCTATACAACATATTCCACCTTTACAAGCAGGAAATGGTGCTTGGGCTAAGACAAACACTGAAAAGGCATCTATCTTTTCAGATTATTTCTCCGAAGTATTTCAGCCTTTAACGCCAAATCCCCCAAATGATGATAGTGAAATTCTTGAGTTTTTGGACTCACCTCTTCAATTATCTCTACCAATTGTGTCATTTACCCCAACTGAAGTTTCAAATACAATAACTAAAGAAGTAAACTTAAATAAAGCTCCGGGTTACGATCTCATTACTGGGAAGATTCTTAAGGAATTACCAAGAAAGGGTATATTATTACTAACATTTATATTAAATGCAATATTACGTCTACAATACTTTCCAATACAACTTAAAGTAGCACAAATAATTGTTATTCCCAAACCAGGAAAGCCACCAAACGAAGCTTCATCATATAGGCCTATTAGTCTGCTACCCATGGTATCTAAATTGTTTGAAAAGTTGATTCTAAAAAGATTAAATACTGCTATTAGTGAGCAAAATTTGATTCCTGATCATCAGTTTGGTTTCCGCAAGCAACACTCTACCATTGAACAAACTCATAGACTTGTAGATAAGATAAAAAATACATTTGAGTCCAAAAATGTCTGTTCTGCCGCTTTTCTGGATGTACAACAAGCGTTTGACAAAGTTTGGCACACAGGACTTTTTTATAAATTGAAGAAGGTTCTTCCTCCTTCTTATTTTAGTTTGTTACAATCATATTTATCTGAAAGGTTTTTCCAAATTA
Source organism: Allygus modestus (assembly GCA_963675035.1). NCBI lineage: Eukaryota > Metazoa > Arthropoda > Insecta > Hemiptera > Cicadellidae > Allygus > Allygus modestus. The sequence goes on along the minus strand of OY776112.1, from coordinate 147,168,843 downwards.
AATTTGATAATGTATTGACCGAACTAAAGCCAATTCAATCTGGAGTTCCCCAAGGTAGTGTTCTTGGCCCTATCTTGTATTTGATATATACTTCTGATATTCCCTCAGGTGAAGACGTCACAGTCGCTACATTTGCGGATGATACTGCAATACTGTGTAGCCATGAAAACCCCCAAACTGCCTCAGATAATTTACAAAATTATCTGAATGACTTTCAAGCTTGGCTAAAGATCTGGAGGGTTCGGGTTAACGAAGCTAAATCCACCCACATCACCTTTACTCTTAGACGAGTAGACTGTCCCCCCGTATTTATAAACAACGTTGCCTTGACTGAAGTTGAAAGTGTTAAGTATTTAGGAATTCACATTGATAAAAGACTAAATTGGAAAAATCATATATGGTGTAAAAGACAACAAATGGAACTAAAAATTAGAAAACTCAATTGGCTAATCTGTGGAAAATCTAAATTATCATTGACTAACAAAATTACATTGTACAAAAGTATGATAAAGCCTATGTGGACATATGGTATACAGCTGTGGGGAACAGCAAGCCAATCTAATATTGAAATTTTGCAAAGATTCCAGTCAAAAACATTGAGAAAAATTATCTGTGCTCCTTGGTTCGTTTCAAATAAGACTATTCATGAAGATCTGAAAATTCCAACCATAAAAGAAGAAATTACACGATACAGCCAGATTTACCAAAGAAAATTAGAACAACATCCAAATTATTTAGCTGTTAACCTCCTTGACAATAGCGGGTTTACTAACAGGCTCAAGAAAAATGTTAAAGTGCTTGAACTGCCATACAGATTTACTTAATATTTTAAATTGGAAGAATGTTTGATGCAAGATCTGTTATTGAACAGCAACTTGCCCATGTTATGTAATTTATTTTATCTTTTTTGCTGATTGTTCCATCCTTTTTGAACAGATTGTAAAATATCAAATAAAGTTATATAAAAAAAAAAAAAAAAAAAAATCTTTATAACAGCTGTTTGATGAAACTAAATAACTAACATACAATCCCGACTTTGTTTTATGTATTTAGATAATGAAAATCACTTAATAATATCTTGCCATGACAACGTTAATTAATATACACTAGGCAGCAATACGGATTTTGGCAATTTGAAATTTAAGTAATTGCACAACGCCATCTGTAGAGCCTGATATAAGCGTAGGTTATATTCTATAAATCAAACAGGAAAGTTGGCCGGGCTGGTAAGGGCCCGAACTTGCATTTAGGGTGTAGACCAGAGCCTGTACAGACCCTAAATTCAGCCCTGGCCGTCTGTATGCAGAACTTCAAACATGCTAGAAATCCAGAATCATTGTCACTGTCTCGTGTACATTCTATGTGCCTAAGAGTAAAAATATATTATAGTCAATTAATACAAATGCTGAATTATTTTGACTCAATCCTATCCTACACTATAATATGAGTAAGGTTTGCATGCTCGCTTGCTTGGTTGATTGCTTGCAACTCTGATTTCAAAAACGGCTCCAACGATTTTCTTGAAAAATAACTAATGTGTCCTTCCAACTACTTGTGTTGTAAAACCTGATATCTGGGTTAAAAATAAGTTCTAGACATGTCCCATCCCCAAAAAAATCAAATAATGTAAAAAGCCACTATGGAAAATTAAAAAAATCACATTGGGCTTTTTTAGATTAAAATAAAAGCAAAAGAGTCATAACAGCTGTTCAAAATCTTTCAGCGAACTCTCAAAATTATACTCATATAGTTTAAGTACTACCTGGGGCTGAGTTTTGCTAGGGAAAGGTCAATCTTGTTTATGACTTGGAGTAGTTTTTCACCATGTACCCTACTAACGAGCATTTTTGAGGTCACAACAGTTGTTATTATAATGTACCTTTGAGTCATTCTGGATATGACTACTCTACATGTAATCTTCATTCAAAGGTTTTATTATCTGATTTTATGGAACCACATGGAACTCATGTTGTTTATGATTATTAACATGTGGTTTCCTGAGAACAGAGATTAAAAGATTTGAGTGAAGATTACATATATAGAGTAGTAAAATAAATCAAAGGGGCATTGAGTTTTAAATAACAACTGGAGGGACCTTAAAAATGTAGAAAAGAGGCAAATGAGTTATACAAATCTGATTATCAGTAGGGGAAAGTTATGAAATATTACTCCAAGTCATCTAAACTGACTGACTGGCCTCCCCCCGAGCAAAGCTCGGCCCCCAGGTACTGTAGTGTTAAAAACGGATATGAGAAGGGTGTTACCACTCCAGTAGTCAGTAGTATTTTTTATTTACATTAGTCCTAAATTATCTGTTCTTGCCGTTGTGGAGTTATAACGGATAAGGGAATGGTGTTACCATTCCATTAGTAAAATGTTTGGTTTATTAATTATCTGCCCTTGCTGTTGTGGAGTTAAAACGGATAATAGAAGAGTGTTACCAATCCAGTACCTGCCTACATATCTTTAAAAATTCAGTCTTCGTTCATCCTCTTACGGGAAGAATGAGCGTACACCTAGTGTTAGGATGGGTTATCATAAAAATGATAGTAGGACTTTCCTTGTTTTGTTGCAAATCGAATGATACCTGATGAGTCATACTTCAGGCCGCCAAACCCCCTCCAAATAGGCCAAGGTCAGGTCGTTGACCGGAGCGCGCGCATCACCTGTCACCGCCTGTATCTGGGCCAGTGTCATGAGTGATTTATTGCCGTCTACTACGTTACATTTGTTTTCATAATGAGTGACGTTCTTTTGGTGTGGGATTTACCTCGAAATGAAGAGGAAACCGTACGTATTTTTATGATAACCCATCCTAACATAACTGCCGCAGCGCGCTGTATATTTGCCGGAGTACATGTGGCGATCGGGTGTAGCTGCTAGCGGCGGCGACGCATTCAATACGATCCTAGCGGACATCGCTGTCTTTTGGGAGGCACAACACAAAGACCGCTCATCAGAATGATGTAAAATTTGTACAGTAAGTCAATAAAAGTACGTTTTTTCGAATTATGCAGTTATCCTTTGTATCCGGTAAAAATTAACCTCCAAAAATAGTGGCATCCGTATAATACCAAAGTACCGAAAATGCCCACAAATATAAACTGTAACCAGACTATTTTACTGACCGGTAGATTACAAAACTTTAATTCCATGTCATTAGGAGACAGTGGGGCTTATTTGGCACATTACATGTAATAAAGATAGTTTGCACGTATGATCGTTTAGTAAGTCTACTATCGAGTAATTTATTCTTCACAATGAAAAGAAACTACTATAGGTCTACAACACTCTTGATTAACAATCCCAGTCAGCCGTGTTACGGAGTTATACTGTCCCAGTAATTCAAAAATTCCAAAACTTATTGTATTAATTTATCATCACTAGTCCAAACACTTAGCTTTTACATCGAAGTTTTCCAGTAAAAAATAAACTACTAATAAATCTAAATAGATATAGGCTAAGTATTGTTTTAAACACGACAAAACACTATCAATTTACATAACACTCACATTTTAAACTATTTCAAAATAACAAAATTGATGGAACAAAACATAACCTAACTTCATAGTTGAAAACATGTTTACATTTTTTGTGATTTGTAAACAAAGATTCAGTGTTTCCACGCAGCAGTAAAAATATCCCACGTGCTGATACAAAAAATCTCGCTTTATCCCACACTCTCCCCTATAATATCCCTTGTCATATCCCACACTTTCCCGCTGATTTGTTAAACAATGCATCACAATTAATGTTAAATATTATATGGTTATTGAATAATGTATTAGTACAATAGTTATACCGTTAGATAGAGCTTATTTAGATCTACTAATTACCTTTAGGTATTTTACATTTTAGTACCTCAAAGGTTTTGAGCAATGCGACATAGGTTAAATGATACGGTGAATTAACTAAATTAAATAATTTATTTACGTGAGAAGTACTAATATTTTTAATGGTAGTACTAAAGAGTACGAAGTAGGTACTAAATAATGGCAAATAGTTTGCTTGTTAATTCCAACATGGCTCGGCCAGCGAAATTGACATGATTCAGTGTTCGTTCTGTGACGTTTATAAAATCATAATAGGTGCGGACAGCAAGGTTAAAAAATGGAAAACCCCGCAACTGCCAGTACGGCGAGAAAATCCACTAGAAGTGCTACTGCTAAGGTGCTCTGGTCGTAAGTTGTAAGCAAACTAGCAGACGTAATGACGATTTCAAAAAAATCCCACTTTATCCCACAATCCCATTTTATCCCACAAGCAGTCAAAATATCCCATATAGGGGATAAAAATCCCTCAAGTGAAACACAGATAAATCCCAGCTGACATTTTAAAGACAACCATAGTCAATAGCTTACTACGAAAACCAATTCAACTACTGAATATCAAACATTAAAATTAGTTTTAATAATTATTATTAATCCAACATAAAATACAAATGCTGTGTTAAAACATCCCTTTGGTATCCCAAATGACTCCTTCAAAATTTCATTAAGAAATGTTGTACAGTTATTTAGTATTTCGATAACACACCCACACACACACACACCCACACACGGCCACTGAAACTTCTTCATCAATACAGTGATTCACTTCGTTCATCAATTATCATACCTTCTGTCAAACGTGTCACGAATGATTTTATTTGTGAATACAATAGTAAGACGTTGGACATTTCAAAAATATGTTTTCTTTAAACAGATGCAGATTCTATTTATTTCTTTATGCAGATTCTATTTATCTGCATTGATGGGATGGAACAATACTTAATTATTTGATCTATGAATATATCAAAGGCAACTTCCTAATTACCAGATTAATTTTGTTCAACGTTCATTTAATACCTAATTAATGAAAAATATGTTTTCTTTGTCATTCAGTGAAGCAGTTTTATTAGTTTATGGTACATATTTGGTATTTAGTACCTTAATTTATGTAGGTGTCCATATATTTATATATAATTCTGTAAGCGAAATTTTTAAGTCAAAATTGTAGGAGTTTGGCAAATCGTAGGGTGATGGGAGACAGCTCAAATTAAAAGTCTTGATCCCACGGAACTCGGGAAAAGTAGTAGTATTTCTAAAATGTTGCCAGCAAACGATAAATAACGTAAAACATCCCAAATAAGAAAAGCATGGGATTTAAAAAACCTCTGTTTTGTTTACATTAAAACATGTGATTATGTGTCTACTTTGTTTACAAACTGACATGTACACTGTTTTCCCTCAGTATTTAAAGAGTAAAGAGATCGGAGTGTTGGAGCAAGATTAGGGGCTATGGCCCCTTCAAGCCGCTAGTCTAGCTATAATTCGAAATACGTTTAAGCAAGAATAAAATCCAAATTAGACTGATTCTATTTATCTGCATTGATGGGATGGAACAATACTTAATTATTTGATCTATGAATATATCAAATGCAACTTCCTAATTAATCAGTTTAATTTTGTTCAACGTTCATTTAATACCTAATTAACCCTTTGCGTGCTAAGCTTCTGAAAGGAGTAGTTGAATCCGTGATGTTTTGTTGATTTTTTTAATATATTGAACGCCTGAACAGTTAAAATTAATAAAAACGTGCTTCCGCTGGACACACACAGTAAAGGATAGGTAAAAAGTAGCAAAACACCTGATCAGATGTGCAACTCACAAAGAATCCACCCATCCCGTCAGCTTGGACCCGAGCCGTCCACCGTTTGCTTAAGGTCCGCCCTCACCCTTCAACTCTGCCACAGACAGGTGAACTCTCCATGAGTTGCACATAAAAACCACCGACTGTGACGGGATTCGAACCCTCGATCCAAGTGTTACCCCCGGCCGGGAAGGTAACGCCTTAGACCGCACAGCCACTGGTCAGGCTAGCAGCTGCAGTGGATCAGTTGGTATTATAGAGACTAGGCGCTGGACGAGGTAGTTCAATTCGTGTCTACCAGGTTTCACCACATGTCAGACTCAGACTGCAGACTAAGCGCCTAACGGTACAATCGCTTATGAAGCAGTAACAGTGTTTATTGATAACAGATTCAAAAGACGATATATCGGACCATAGCACTGAAAGGGTTAATACCTAAACATGTGTTATTAATGCTCAGTTTAATAGTTTAATAACTAGACCTAATCAAAACTATTCTCTTGATTCATTTCAAAATTAATTATTATGAATAACTAAACATGTTAGTAACCTTTCAAAATTTATAAATGATACAAATGTAGGTACTCCTAAAGTTGTTGTTTAAAGTTTCTCGCTTATACAGACACTCGTTCAAGACTTAGTAGGATACCCTCCTTATATATACTTCTGTTTTAAAACCTGAGTATTTTACTCTTACAGAAAAATCAGTAACGCCATTTAACTAGGTCGTGGTAATTTACTTTCCAAGCTAGACGCCAGCTATGACTTTTAACGGAGAGTAATACAGCCAAAGTGGGACTACAGAGATTTGGCCAACCATCAAATAGAAATAAAATAAATCCACCTTATCTCTGGTGACGTAATTATACCTTTGCTGAAGACACTTAAATCTGATTTACTATTGCACATAAAAAAACATACTTTGCAAATCTGTTTTCCATTTACCAAAACGTCCGCAGTCACTATGAGAAACGTATATCCCAAATAAGAAAAGCATGGGATTTAAAAAACCTCTGTTTTGTTTACATTAAAACATGTGATTATGTGTCTACTTTGTTTACAAACTGACATGTACACTGTTTTCCCTCAGTATTTAAAGAGTAAAGAGATCGGAGTGTTGGAGCAAGATTAGGGGCTATGGCCCCTTCAAGCCGCTAGTCTAGCTATAATTCGAAATACGTTTAATTACATTTATCTATACTTCATATTCTATATTTAGTAAATAATAACTATTTTTGTCATTAATGTTTGGCGAAAAGGGAGAAAGTATGTGTCAGTTTCCTGATACCGTTTATTATAATCGGTTAGACAAGTTCGTTGGGCAAAACAATCGGAAAACTGTAACCCTATTTTTTTTTATTTTAAATTTTGAATTTTTTGTTTGGGCCCAAAAAGGGTCATAAAAGCCCCTAATGTAACAGGAAGGCGTATTACGTTATAGGAATTAAAGAGGCTGAAATTTTAAGCCCTCCCTCATCATTCTAGCACCAATATTTACTGAGTTATTGAAGAAAATAAAGATTGAGTACGTTGTCTTATGGGGATTTTACATTGAAAAAGGTTGTTATTCATATCTTTATGTAGATATATCACTCCTAATACCCCCATACCAATTTCTGATCCTGATGGTACCTCCTCCTAAGCTTATAATGCACAAAATTGTAATGCAATTACTGGATTTAAATAGAACCACGTGTATCAGAACACCCAAAAAATATAATATTTTCCATTTTGCTATAAATCACACAAATCGTTTTTTTAAACCCGTTATTTGATTTTTTCTGTTGTTTTATACCGAAATTCATTTCCCTAACGTCAGCGTGCTGCGTGCGAACTCGTTTTCTATTCTAAAACTATCAATGGTCAGTATATTATCATACCTTCTGTCAAACGTGTCACGAATGATTTTATTTGTGAATACAATAGTAAGACGTTGGACATTTCAAAAATATGTTTTCTTTAAACAGATGCAGATTCTATTTATTTCTTTATGCAGATTCTATTTATCTGCATTGATGGGATGGAACAATACTTAATTATTTGATCTATGAATATATCAAATGCAACTTCCTAATTATCAGTTTAATTTTGTTCAACGTTCATTTAATACCTAATTAACCCTTTGAGTGCTAAGCTTCTGAAAGGAGTAGTTGAATCCGTGATGTTTTGTTGATTTTTTTAATATATTGAACGCCTGAACAGTTAAAATTAATAAAAACGTGCTTCCGCTGGACACACACAGTAAAGGATAGGTAAAAAGTAGCAAAACACCTGATCAGATGTGCAACTCACAAAGAATCCACCCATCCCGTCAGCTTGGACCCGAGCCGTCCACCGTTTGCTTAAGGTCCGCCCTCCCCTTCAACTCTGCCACAGACAGGTGAACTCTCCATGAGTTGCACATAAAAACCACCGACTGTGACGGGATTCGAACCCTCGATCCAAGTGTTACCCCCGGCCGGGAAGGTAACGCCTTAGACCGCACAGCCACTGGTCAGGCTAGCAGCTGCAGTGGATCAGTTGGTATTATAGAGACTAGGCGCTGGACGAGGTAGTTCAATTCGTGTCTACCAGGTTTCACCACATGTCAGACTCAGACTGCAGGCTAAGCGCCTAACGGTACAATCGCTTATGAAGCAGTAACAGTGTTTATTGATAACAGATTCAAAAGACGATATATCGGACCATAGCACTGAAAGGGTTAATACCTAAACATGTGTTATTAATGCTCAGTTTAATAGTTTAATAACTAGACCTAATCAAAACTATTCTCTTGATTTATTTCAAAATTAATTATTATGAATAACTAAACATGTTAGTAACCTTTCAAAATTTATAAATTATACAAATGTAGGTACTCCTAAAGTTGTTGTTTAAAGTTTCTCGCTTATACAGACACTCGTTCAAGACTTAGTAGGATACCCTCCTTATATATACTTCTGTTTTAAAACCTGAGTATTTTACTCTTACAGAAAAATCAGTAACGCCATTTAACTAGGTCGTGGTAATTTACTTTCCAAGCTAGACGCCAGCTATGACTTTTAACGGAGAGTAATACAGCCAAAGTGGGACTACAGAGATTTGGCCAACCATCAAATAGAAATAAAATAAATCCACCTTATCTCTGGTGACGTAATTATACCTTTGCTGAAGACACTTAAATCTGATTTACTATTGCACATAAAAAAACATACTTTGCAAATCTGTTTTCCATTTACCAAAACGTCCGCAGTCACTATGAGAAACGTATATCCCAAATAAGAAAAGCATGGGATTTAAAAAACCTCTGTTTTGTTTACATTAAAACATGTGATTATGTGTCTACTTTGTTTACAAACTGACATGTAGCTAGACGCCAGCTATGACTTTTAACGGAGAGTAATACAGCCAAAGTGGGACTACAGATATTTGGCCAACCATCAAATAGAAATAAAATAAATCCACCTTATCTCTGGTGACGTAATTATACCTTTGCTGAAGACACTTAAATCTGATTTACTATTGCACATAAAAAAACATACTTTGCAAATCTGTTTTCCATTTACCAAAACGTCCGCAGTCACTATGAGAAACGTATATCCCAAATAAGAAAAGCATGGGATTTAAAAAACCTCTGTTTTGTTTACATTAAAACATGTGATTATGTGTCTACTTTGTTTACAAACTGACATGTACACTGTTTTCCCTCAGTATTTAAAGAGTAAAGAGATCGGAGTGTTGGAGCAAGATTAGGGGCTATGGCCCCTTCAAGCCGCTAGTCTAGCTATAATTCTATTCTAAAACTATCAATGGTCAGTATATTATCATACCTTCTGTCAAACGTGTCACGAATGATTTTATTTGTGAATACAATAGTAAGACGTTGGACATTTCAAAAATATGTTTTATTTAAACAGATGCAGATTCTATTTATTTCTTTATGCAGATTCTATTTATCTGCATTGATGGGATGGAACAATACTTAATTATTTGATCTATGAATATATCAAATGCAACTTCCTAATTATCAGTTTAATTTTGTTCAACGTTCATTTAATACCTAATTAACCCTTTGAGTACTAAGCTTCTGAAAGGAGTAGTTGAATCCGTGATGTTTTGTTGATTTTTTTAATATATTGAACGCCTGAACAGTTAAAATTAATAAAAACGTGCTTCCGCTGGACACACACAGTAAAGGATAGGTAAAAAGTAGCAAAACACTTGATCAGATGTGCAACTCACAAAGAATCCACCCATCCCGTCAGCTTGGACCCGAGCCGTCCACCGTTTGCTTAAGGTCCGCCCTCCCCTTCAACTCTGCCACAGACAGGTGAACTCTCCATGAGTTGCCCATAAAAACCACCGACTGTGACGGGATTCGAACCCTCGATCCAAGTGTTACCCCCGGCCGGGAAGGTAACGCCTTAGACCGCACAGCCACTGGTCAGGCTAGCAGCTGCAGTGGATCAGTTGGTATTATAGAGACTAGGCGCTGGACGAGGTAGTTCAATTCGTGTCTACCAGGTTTCACCACATGTCAGACTCAGACTGCAGACCAAGCGCCTAACGGTACAATCGCTTATGAAGCAGTAACAGTGTTTATTGATAACAGATTCAAAAGACGATATATCGGACCATAGCACTGAAAGGGTTAATACCTAAACATGTGTTATTAATGCTCAGTTTAATAGTTTAATAACTAGACCTAATCAAAAGTATTCTCTTGATTCATTTCAAAATTAATTATTATGAATAACTAAACATGTTAGTAACCTTTCAAAATTTATAAATGATACAAATGTAGGTACTCCTAAAGTTGTTGTTTAAAGTTTCTCGCTTATACAGACACTTGTTCAAGACTTAGTAGGATACCCTCCTTATATATACTTCTGTTTTAAAACCTGAGTATTTAACTGTTACAGAAAAATCAGTAACGCCATTTAACTAGGTCGTGGTAATTTACTTTCCAAGCTAGACGCCAGCTATGACTTTTAACGGAGAGTAATACAGCCAAAGTGGGACTACAGAGATTTGGCCAACCATCAAATAGAAATAAAATAAATCCACCTTATCTCTGGTGACGTAATTATACCTTTGCTGAAGACACTTAAATCTGATTTACTATTGCACATAAAAAAACATACTTTGCAAATCTGTTTTCCATTTACCAAAACGTCCGCAGTCACTATGAGAAACGTATATCCCAAATAAGAAAAGCATGGGATTTAAAAAACCTCTGTTTTGTTTACATTAAAACATGTGATTATGTGTCTACTTTGTTTACAAACTGACATGTACACTGTTTTCCCTCAGTATTTAAAGAGTAAAGAGATCGGAGTGTTGGAGCAAGATTAGGGGCTATGGCCCCTTCAAGCCGCTAGTCTAGCTATAATTCTATTCTAAAACTATCAATGGTCAGTATATTATCATACCTTCTGTCAAACGTGTCACGAATGATTTTATTTGTGAATACAATAGTAAGACGTTGGACATTTCAAAAATATGTTTTCTTTAAACAGATGCAGAGTCTATTTATTTCTTTATGCAGATTCTATTTATCTGCATTGATGGGATGGAACAATACTTAATTATTTGATCTATGAATATATCAAATGCAACTTCCTAATTATCAGTTTAATTTTGTTCAACGTTCATTTAATACCTAATTAACCCTTTGAGTACTAAGCTTCTGAAAGGAGTAGTTGAATCCGTGATGTTTTGTTGATTTTTTTAATATATTGAACGCCTGAACAGTTAAAATTAATAAAAACGTGCTTCCGCTGGACACACACAGTAAAGGATAGGTAAAAAGTAGCAAAACACCTGATCAGATGTGCAACTCACAAAGAATCCACCCATCCCGTCAGCTTGGACCCGAGCCGTCCACCGTTTGCTTAAGGTCCGCCCTCCCCTTCAACTCTGCCACAGACAGGTGAACTCTCCATGAGTTGCCCATAAAAACCACCGACTGTGACGGGATTCGAACCCTCGATCCAAGTGTTACCCCCGGCCGGGAAGGTAACGCCTTAGACCGCACAGCCACTGGTCAGGCTAGCAGCTGCAGTGGATCAGTTGGTATTATAGAGACTAGGCGCTGGACGAGGTAGTTCAATTCGTGTCTACCAGGTTTCACCACATGTCAGACTCAGACTGCAGACTAAGCGCCTAACGGTACAATCGCTTATGAAGCAGTAACAGTGTTTATTGATAACAGATACAAAAGACGATATATCGGACCATAGCACTGAAAGGGTTAATACCTAAACATGTGTTATTAATGCTCAGTTTAATAGTTTAATAACTAGACCTAATCAAAACTATTCTCTTGATTCATTTCAAAATTAATTATTATGAATAACTAAACATGTTAGTAACCTTTCAAAATTTATAAATGATACAAATGTAGGTACTCCTAAAGTTGTTGTTTAAAGTTTCTCGCTTATACAGACACTCGTTCAAGACTTAGTAGGATACCCTCCTTATATATACTTCTGTTTTAAAACCTGAGTATTTTACTCTTACAGAAAAATCAGTAACGCCATTTAACTAGGTCGTGGTAATTTACTTTCCAAGCTAGACGCCAGCTATGACTTTTAACGGAGAGTAATACAGCCAAAGTGGGACTACAGAGATTTGGCCAACCATCAAATAGAAATAAAATAAATCCACCTTATCTCTGGTGACGTAATTATACCTTTGCTGAAGACACTTAAATCTGATTTACTATTGCACATAAAAAAACATACTTTGCAAATCTGTTTTCCATTTACCAAAACGTCCGCAGTCACTATGAGAAACGTATATCCCAAATAAGAAAAGCATGGGATTTAAAAAACCTCTGTTTTGTTTACATTAAAACATGTGATTATGTGTCTACTTTGTTTACAAACTGACATGTAGCTAGACGCCAGCTATGACTTTTAACGGAGAGTAATACAGCCAAAGTGGGACTACAGATATTTGGCCAACCATCAAATAGAAATAAAATAAATCCACCTTATCTCTGGTGACGTAATTATACCTTTGCTGAAGACACTTAAATCTGATTTACTATTGCACATAAAAAAACATACTTTGCAAATCTGTTTTCCATTTACCAAAACGTCCGCAGTCACTATGAGAAACGTATATCCCAAATAAGAAAAGCATGGGATTTAAAAAACCTCTGTTTTGTTTACATTAAAACATGTGATTATGTGTCTACTTTGTTTACAAACTGACATGTACACTGTTTTCCCTCAGTATTTAAAGAGTAAAGAGATCGGAGTGTTGGAGCAAGATTAGGGGCTATGGCCCCTTCAAGCCGCTAGTCTAGCTATAATTCTATTCTAAAACTATCAATGGTCAGTATATTATCATACCTTCTGTCAAACGTGTCACGAATGATTTTATTTGTGAATACAATAGTAAGACGTTGGACATTTCAAAAATATGTTTTCTTTAAACAGATGCAGATTCTATTTATTTCTTTATGCAGATTCTATTTATCTGCATTGATGGGATGGAACAATACTTAATTATTTGATCTATGAATATATCAAATGCAACTTCCTAATTATCAGTTTAATTTTGTTCAACGTTCATTTAATACCTAATTAACCCTTTGAGTACTAAGCTTCTGAAAGGAGTAGTTGAATCCGTGATGTTTTGTTGATTTTTTTAATATATTGAACGCCTGAACAGTTAAAATTAATAAAAACGTGCTTCCGCTGGACACACACAGTAAAGGATAGGTAAAAAGTAGCAAAACACTTGATCAGATGTGCAACTCACAAAGAATCCACCCATCCCGTCAGCTTGGACCCGAGCCGTCCACCGTTTGCTTAAGGTCCGCCCTCCCCTTCAACTCTGCCACAGACAGGTGAACTCTCCATGAGTTGCCCATAAAAACCACCGACTGTGACGGGATTCGAACCCTCGATCCAAGTGTTACCCCCGGCCGGGAAGGTAACGCCTTAGACCGCACAGCCACTGGTCAGGCTAGCAGCTGCAGTGGATCAGTTGGTATTATAGAGACTAGGCGCTGGACGAGGTAGTTCAATTCGTGTCTACCAGGTTTCACCACATGTCAGACTCAGACTGCAGACCAAGCGCCTAACGGTACAATCGCTTATGAAGCAGTAACAGTGTTTATTGATAACAGATTCAAAAGACGATATATCGGACCATAGCACTGAAAGGGTTAATACCTAAACATGTGTTATTAATGCTCAGTTTAATAGTTTAATAACTAGACCTAATCAAAAGTATTCTCTTGATTCATTTCAAAATTAATTATTATGAATAACTAAACATGTTAGTAACCTTTCAAAATTTATAAATGATACAAATGTAGGTACTCCTAAAGTTGTTGTTTAAAGTTTCTCGCTTATACAGACACTTGTTCAAGACTTAGTAGGATACCCTCCTTATATATACTTCTGTTTTAAAACCTGAGTATTTAACTGTTACAGAAAAATCAGTAACGCCATTTAACTAGGTCGTGGTAATTTACTTTCCAAGCTAGACGCCAGCTATGACTTTTAACGGAGAGTAATACAGCCAAAGTGGGACTACAGAGATTTGGCCAACCATCAAATAGAAATAAAATAAATCCACCTTATCTCTGGTGACGTAATTATACCTTTGCTGAAGACACTTAAATCTGATTTACTATTGCACATAAAAAAACATACTTTGCAAATCTGTTTTCCATTTACCAAAACGTCCGCAGTCACTATGAGAAACGTATATCCCAAATAAGAAAAGCATGGGATTTAAAAAACCTCTGTTTTGTTTACATTAAAACATGTGATTATGTGTCTACTTTCTTTACAAACTGACATGTACACTGTTTTCCCTCAGTATTTAAAGAGTAAAGAGATCGGAGTGTTGGAGCAAGATTAGGGGCTATGGCCCCTTCAAGCCGCTAGTCTAGCTATAATTCTATTCTAAAACTATCAATGGTCAGTATATTATCATACCTTCTGTCAAACGTGTCACGAATGATTTTATTTGTGAATACAATAGTAAGACGTTGGACATTTCAAAAATATGTTTTCTTTAAACAGATGCAGAGTCTATTTATTTCTTTATGCAGATTCTATTTATCTGCATTGATGGGATGGAACAATACTTAATTATTTGATCTATGAATATATCAAATGCAACTTCCTAATTATCAGTTTAATTTTGTTCAACGTTCATTTAATACCTAATTAACCCTTTGAGTACTAAGCTTCTGAAAGGAGTAGTTGAATCCGTGATGTTTTGTTGATTTTTTTAATATATTGAACGCCTGAACAGTTAAAATTAATAAAAACGTGCTTCCGCTGGACACACACAGTAAAGGATAGGTAAAAAGTAGCAAAACACCTGATCAGATGTGCAACTCACAAAGAATCCACCCATCCCGTCAGCTTGGACCCGAGCCGTCCACCGTTTGCTTAAGGTCCGCCCTCCCCTTCAACTCTGCCACAGACAGGTGAACTCTCCATGAGTTGCCCATAAAAACCACCGACTGTGACGGGATTCGAACCCTCGATCCTAGTGTTACCCCCGGCCGGGAAGGTAACGCCTTAGACCGCACAGCCACTGGTCAGGCTAGCAGCTGCAGTGGATCAGTTGGTATTATAGAGACTAGGCGCTGGACGAGGTAGTTCAATTCGTGTCTACCAGGTTTCACCACATGTCAGACTCAGACTGCAGACTAAGCGCCTAACGGTACAATCGCTTATGAAGCAGTAACAGTGTTTATTGATAACAGATACAAAAGACGATATATCGGACCATAGCACTGAAAGGGTTAATACCTAAACATGTGTTATTAATGCTCAGTTTAATAGTTTAATAACTAGACCTAATCAAAACTATTCTCTTGATTCATTTCAAAATTAATTATTATGAATAACTAAACATGTTAGTAACCTTTCAAAATTTATAAATGATACAAATGTAGGTACTCCTAAAGTTGTTGTTTAAAGTTTCTCGCTTATACAGACACTCGTTCAAGACTTAGTAGGATACCCTCCTTATATATACTTCTGTTTTAAAACCTGAGTATTTTACTCTTACAGAAAAATCAGTAACGCCATTTAACTAGGTCGTGGTAATTTACTTTCCAAGCTAGACGCCAGCTATGACTTTTAACGGAGAGTAATACAGCCAAAGTGGGACTACAGAGATTTGGCCAACCATCAAATAGAAATAAAATAAATCCACCTTATCTCTGGTGACGTAATTATACCTTTGCTGAAGACACTTAAATCTGATTTACTATTGCACATAAAAAAACATACTTTGCAAATCTGTTTTCCATTTACCAAAACGTCCGCAGTCACTATGAGAAACGTATATCCCAAATAAGAAAAGCATGGGATTTAAAAAACCTCTGTTTTGTTTACATTAAAACATGTGATTATGTGTCTACTTTGTTTACAAACTGACATGTACACTGTTTTCCCTCAGTATTTAAAGAGTAAAGAGATCGGAGTGTTGGAGCAAGATTAGGGGCTATGGCCCCTTCAAGCCGCTAGTCTAGCTATAATTCTATTCTAAAACTATCAATGGTCAGTATATTATCATACCTTCTGTCAAACGTGTCACGAATGATTTTATTTGTGAATACAATAGTAAGACGTTGGACATTTCAAAAATATGTTTTCTTTAAACAGATGCAGAGTCTATTTATTTCTTTATGCAGATTCTATTTATCTGCATTGATGGGATGGAACAATACTTAATTATTTGATCTATGAATATATCAAATGCAACTTCCTAATTATCAGTTTAATTTTGTTCAACGTTCATTTAATACCTAATTAACCCTTTGAGTACTAAGCTTCTGAAAGGAGTAGTTGAATCCGTGATGTTTTGTTGATTTTTTTAATATATTGAACGCCTGAACAGTTAAAATTAATAAAAACGTGCTTCCGCTGGACACACACAGTAAAGGATAGGTAAAAAGTAGCAAAACACCTGATCAGATGTGCAACTCACAAAGAATCCACCCATCCCGTCAGCTTGGACCCGAGCCGTCCACCGTTTGCTTAAGGTCCGCCCTCCCCTTCAACTCTGCCACAGACAGGTGAACTCTCCATGAGTTGCCCATAAAAACCACCGACTGTGACGGGATTCGAACCCTCGATCCTAGTGTTACCCCCGGCCGGGAAGGTAACGCCTTAGACCGCACAGCCACTGGTCAGGCTAGCAGCTGCAGTGGATCAGTTGGTATTATAGAGACTAGGCGCTGGACGAGGTAGTTCAATTCGTGTCTACCAGGTTTCACCACATGTCAGACTCAGACTGCAGACTAAGCGCCTAACGGTACAATCGCTTATGAAGCAGTAACAGTGTTTATTGATAACAGATACAAAAGACGATATATCGGACCATAGCACTGAAAGGGTTAATACCTAAACATGTGTTATTAATGCTCAGTTTAATAGTTTAATAACTAGACCTAATCAAAACTATTCTCTTGATTCATTTCAAAATTAATTATTATGAATAACTAAACATGTTAGTAACCTTTCAAAATTTATAAATGATACAAATGTAGGTACTCCTAAAGTTGTTGTTTAAAGTTTCTCGCTTATACAGACACTCGTTCAAGACTTAGTAGGATACCCTCCTTATATATACTTCTGTTTTAAAACCTGAGTATTTTACTCTTACAGAAAAATCAGTAACGCCATTTAACTAGGTCGTGGTAATTTACTTTCCAAGCTAGACGCCAGCTATGACTTTTAACGGAGAGTAATACAGCCAAAGTGGGACTACAGAGATTTGGCCAACCATCAAATAGAAATAAAATAAATCCACCTTATCTCTGGTGACGTAATTATACCTTTGCTGAAGACACTTAAATCTGATTTACTATTGCACATAAAAAAACATACTTTGCAAATCTGTTTTCCATTTACCAAAACGTCCGCAGTCACTATGAGAAACGTATATCCCAAATAAGAAAAGCATGGGATTTAAAAAACCTCTGTTTTGTTTACATTAAAACATGTGATTATGTGTCTACTTTGTTTACAAACTGACATGTACACTGTTTTCCCTCAGTATTTAAAGAGTAAAGAGATCGGAGTGTTGGAGCAAGATTAGGGGCTATGGCCCCTTCAAGCCGCTAGTCTAGCTATAATTCGAAATACGTTTAATTACATATATCTATACTTCATATTCTATATTTAGTAAATAATAACTATTTTTGTCATTAATGTTTGGCGAAAAGGGAGAAAGTATGTGTCAGTTTCCTGATACCGTTTATTATAATCGGTTAGACAAGTTCGTTGGGCAAAACAATCGGAAAACTGTAACCCTATTTTTTTTTTATTTTAAATTTTGAATTTTTTGTTTGGGCCCAAAAAGGGTCATAAAAGCCCCTAATGTAACAGGAAGGCGTATTACGTTATAGGAATTAAAGAGGGTGAAATTTTAAGCCCTCCCTCATCATTCTAGCACCAATATTTACTGAGTTATTGAAGAAAATAAAGATTGAGTACGTTGTCTTATGGGGATTTTACATTGAAAAAGGTTGTTATTCATATCTTTATGTAGATATATCACTCCTAATACCCCCATACCAATTTCTGATCCTGATGGTACCTCCTCCTAAGCTTATAATGCACAAAATTGTAATGCAATTACTGGATTTAAATAGAACCACGTGTATCAGAACACCCAAAAAATATAATATTTTCCATTTTGCTATAAATCACACAAATCTTTTTTTTTAAACCCGTTATTTGATTTTTCTGTTGTTTTATACCGAAATTCATTTCCCTAACGTCAGCGTGCTGCGTGCGAACTCGTTTTCTATTCTAAAACTATCAATGGTCAGTATATTATCATACCTTCTGTCAAACGTGTCACGAATGATTTTATTTGTGAATACAATAGTAAGACGTTGGACATTTCAAAAATATGTTTTCTTTGTCATTCAGTGAAGCAGTTTTATTAGTTTATGGTACATATTTGGTATTTAGTACCTTAATTTATGTAGGTGTCCATATATTTATATATAATTCTGTAAGCGAAATTTTTAAGTCAAAATTGTAGGAGTTTGGCAAATCGTAGGGTGATGGGAGACGGCTCAAATTAAAAGTCTTGATCCCACGGAACTCGGAAAAAGTAGTAGTATTTCTAAAATGTTGCCAGCAAACGATAAATAACGTAAAACATCCCAAATAAGAAAAGCATGGGATTTAAAAAACCTCTGTTTTGTTTACATTAAAACATGTGATTATGTGTCTACTTTGTTTACAAACTGACATGTACACTGTTTTCCCTCAGTATTTAAAGAGTAAAGAGATCGGAGTGTTGGAGCAAGATTAGGGGCTATGGCCCCTTCAAGCCGCTAGTCTAGCTATAATTCGAAATACGTTTAAGCAAGAATAAAATCCAAATTAGACTGATTCTATTTATCTGCATTGATGGGATGGAACAATACTTAATTATTTGATCTATGAATATATCAAATGCAACTTCCTAATTAATCAGTTTAATTTTGTTCAACGTTCCAACCACGTTCCACGTTCCAACCACGTGTATCAGAACACCTAAAAAATATAATATTTTCCATTTTGCTATAAATCACACAAATCGTTTTTTTAAACCCGTTATTTGATTTTTTATGTTGTTTTATACCGAAATTCATTTCCCTAACGTCAGCGTCCTGCTTGCGAACTCGTTTTCTATTCTAAAACTATCAATGGTCAGTATATTATCATACCTTCTGTCAAACGTGTCACGAATGATTTTATTTGTGAATACAATAGTAAGACGTTGGACATTTCAAAAATATGTTTTCTTTAAACAGATGCAGATTCTATTTATTTCTTTATGCAGATTCTATTTATCTGCATTGATGGGATGGAACAATACTTAATTATTTGATCTATGAATATATCAAATGCAACTTCCTAATTAATCAGTTTAATTTTGTTCAACGTTCATTTAATACCTAATTAACCCTTTGAGTGCTAAGCTTCTGAAAGGAGTAGTTGAATCCGTGATGTTTTGTTGATTTTTTTAATATATTGAACGCCTGAACAGTTAAAATTAATAAAAACGTGCTTCCGCTGGACACACACAGTAAAGGATAGGTAAAAAGTAGCAAAACACCTGATCAGATGTGCAACTCACAAAGAATCCACCCATCCCGTCAGCTTGGACCCGAGCCGTCCACCGTTTGCTTAAGGTCCGCCCTCCCCTTCAACTCTGCCACAGACAGGTGAACTCTCCATGAGTTACACATAAAAACCACCGACTGTGACGGGATTCGAACCCTCGATCCAAGTGTTACCCCCGGCCGGGAAGGTAACGCCTTAGACCGCACAGCCACTGGTCAGGCTAGCAGCTGCAGTGGATCAGTTGGTATTATAGAGACTAGGCGCTGGACGAGGTAGTTCAATTCGTGTCTACCAGGTTTCACCACATGTCAGACTCAGACTGCAGACTAAGCGCCTAACGGTACAATCGCTTATGAAGCAGTAACAGTGTTTATTGATAACAGATTCAAAAGACGATATATCGGACCATAGCACTGAAAGGGTTAATACCTAAACATGTGTTATTAATGCTCAGTTTAATAGTTTAATAACTAGACCTAATCAAAACTATTCTCTTGATTCATTTCAAAATTAATTATTATGAATAACTAAACATGTTAGTAACCTTTCAAAATTTATAAATGATACAAATGTAGGTACTCCTAAAGTTGTTGTTTAAAGTTTCTCGCTTATACAGACACTCGTTCAAGACTTAGTAGGATACCCTCCTTATATATACTTCTGTTTTAAAACCTGAGTATTTTACTCTTACAGAAAAATCAGTAACGCCATTTAACTAGGTCGTGGTAATTTACTTTCCAAGCTAGACGCCAGCTATGACTTTTAACGGAGAGTAATACAGCCAAAGTGGGACTACAGAGATTTGGCCAACCATCAAATAGAAATAAAATAAATCCACCTTATCTCTGGTGACGTAATTATACCTTTGCTGAAGACACTTAAATCTGATTTACTATTGCACATAAAAAAACATACTTTGCAAATCTGTTTTCCATTTACCAAAACGTCCGCAGTCACTATGAGAAACGTATATCCCAAATAAGAAAAGCATGGGATTTAAAAAACCTCTGTTTTGTTTACATTAAAACATGTGATTATGTGTCTACTTTGTTTACAAACTGACATGTACACTGTTTTCCCTCAGTATTTAAAGAGTAAAGAGATCGGAGTGTTGGAGCAAGATTAGGGGCTATGGCCCCTTCAAGCCGCTAGTCTAGCTATAATTCGAAATACGTTTAAGCAAGAATAAAATCCAAATTAGACTTAGGAAATAATAACTATTTTTGTCATTAATGTTTGGCGAAAAGGGAGAAAGTTTGTGTCAGTTTCCTGATACCGTTTATTATAATCGGTTAGACAAGTTCGTTGGGCAAAACAATCGGAAAACTGTAACCCAATTTTTTTTTATTTTAAATTTTGAATTTTTTGTTTGGGCCCAAAAAGGGTCATAAAAGCCCCTAATGTAACAGGAAGGCGTATTACGTTATAGGAATTAAAGAGGCTGAAATTTTAAGCCCTCCCTCATCATTCTAGCACCAATATTTACTGAGTTATTGAAGAAAATAAAGATTGAGTACGTTGTCTTATGGGGATTTTACGATGAAAAAGGTTGTTATTCATATCTTTATGTAGATATATCACTCCTAATACCCCCATACCAATTTCTGATCCTGATGGTACCTCCTCCTAAGCTTATAATGCACAAAATTGTAATGCAATTACTGGATTTAAATAGAACCACGTGTATCAGAACACCCAAAAAATATAATATTTTCCATTTTGCTATAAATCACACAAATCGTTTTTTTTAAACCCGTTATTTGATTTTTCTGTTGTTTTATACCGAAATTCATTTCCCTAACGTCAGCGTGCTGCGTGCGAACTCGTTTTCTATTCTAAAACTATCAATGGTCAGTATATTATCATACCTTCTGTCAAACGTGTCACGAATGATTTTATTTGTGAATACAATAGTAAGACGTTGGACATTTCAAAAATATGTTTTCTTTGTCATTCAGTGAAGCAGTTTTATTAGTTTATGGTACATATTTGGTATTTAGTACCTTAATTTATGTAGGTGTCCATATATTTATATATAATTCTGTAAGCGAAATTTTTAAGTCAAAATTGTAGGAGTTTGGCAAATCGTAGGGTGATGGGAGACGGCTCAAATTAAAAGTCTTGATCCCACGGAACTCGGGAAAAGTAGTAGTATTTCTAAAATGTTGCCAGCAAACGATAAATAACGTAAAACATCCCAAATAAGAAAAGCATGGGATTTAAAAAACCTCTGTTTTGTTTACATTAGAACATGTGATTATGTGTCTACTTTGTTTACAAACTGACATGTACACTGTTTTCCCTCAGTATTTAAAGAGTAAAGAGATCGGAGTGTTGGAGCAAGATTAGGGGCTATGGCCCCTTCAAGCCGCTAGTCTAGCTATAAATCGAAATACGTTTAAGCAAGAATAAAATCCAAATTAGACTGATTCTACTTATCTGCATTGATGGGATGGAACAATACTTAATTATTTGATCTATGAATATATCAAATGCAACTTCCTAATTAATCAGTTTAATTTTGTTCAACGTTCCAACCACGTTCCACGTTCCAACCACGTGTATCAGAACACCCAAAAAATATAATATTTTCCATTTTGCTATAAATCACACAAATCGTTTTTTTTAAACCCGTTATTTGATTTTTTCTGTTGTTTTATACCGAAATTCATTTCCCTAACGTCAGCGTGCTGCGTGCGAACTCGTTTTCTATTCTAAAACTATCAATGGTCAGTATATTATCATACCTTCTGTCAAACGTGTCACGAATGATTTTATTTGTGAATACAATAGTAAGACGTTGGACATTTCAAAAATATGTTTTCTTTAAACAGATGCAGATTCTATTTATTTCTTTATGCAGATTCTATTTATCTGCATTGATGGGATGGAACAATACTTAATTATTTGATCTATGAATATATCAAATGCAACTTCCTAATTAATCAGTTTAATTTTGTTCAACGTTCATTTAATACCTAATTAACCCTTTGAGTGCTAAGCTTCTGAAAGGAGTAGTTGAATCCGTGATGTTTTGTTGATTTTTTTAATATATTGAACGCCTGAACAGTTAAAATTAATAAAAACGTGCTTCCGCTGGACACACACAGTAAAGGATAGGTAAAAAGTAGCAAAACACCTGATCAGATGTGCAACTCACAAAGAATCCACCCATCCCGTCAGCTTGGACCCGAGCCGTCCACCGTTTGCTCAAGGTCCGCCCTCCCCTTCAACTCTGCCACAGACAGGTGAACTCTCCATGAGTTGCACATAAAAACCACCGACTGTGACGGGATTCGAACCCTCGATCCAAGTGTTACCCCCGGCCGGGAAGGTAACGCCTTAGACCGCACAGCCACTGGTCAGGCTAGCAGCTGCAGTGGATCAGTTGGTATTATAGAGACTAGGCGCTGGACGAGGTAGTTCAATTCGTGTCTACCAGGTTTCACCACATGTCAGACTCAGACTGCAGACTAAGCGCCTAACGGTACAATCGCTTATGAAGCAGTAACAGTGTTTATTGATAACAGATTCAAAAGACGATATATCGGACCATAGCACTGAAAGGGTTAATACCTAAACATGTGTTATTAATGCTCAGTTTAATAGTTTAATAACTAGACCTAATCAAAACTATTCTCTTGATTCATTTCAAAATTAATTATTATGAATAACTAAACATGTTAGTAACCTTTCAAAATTTATAAATGATACAAATGTAGGTACTCCTAAAGTTGTTGTTTAAAGTTTCTCGCTTATACAGACACTCGTTCAAGACTTAGTAGGATACCCTCCTTATATATACTTCTGTTTTAAAACCTGAGTATTTTACTCTTACAGAAAAATCAGTAACGCCATTTAACTAGGTCGTGGTAATTTACTTTCCAAGCTAGACGCCAGCTATGACTTTTAACGGAGAGTAATACAGCCAAAGTGGGACTACAGAGATTTGGCCAACCATCAAATAGAAATAAAATAAATCCACCTTATCTCTGGTGACGTAATTATACCTTTGCTGAAGACACTTAAATCTGATTTACTATTGCACATAAAAAAACATACTTTGCAAATCTGTTTTCCATTTACCAAAACGTCCGCAGTCACTATGAGAAACGTATATCGTTATGAAACTTTTTGAGGTAATTTTTACACCTTTCATATACATTTACGTTAGTTTGCCTGCATTCAGGATATTTCTGAATTGTCTAATAAAAATTCAAGAACGAGTTCCTGATAATACCTAATTAACCCTTTGAGTGCTAAGCTTTTGAAAGGAGTAGTTGAATCCGTGATGTTTTGTTGATTTTTTAATATATTGAACGCCTGAACAGTTAAAATTAATAAAAACGTGCTTCCGCTGGACACACACAGTATAGGATAGGTAAAAAGTAGCAAAACACCTGATCAGATGTGCAACTCACAAAGAATCCACCCATCCCGTCAGCTTGGACCCGAGCCGTCCACCGTTTGCTTAAGGTCCGCCCTCCCCTTCAACTCTGCCACAGACAGGTGAACTCTCCATGAGTTGCACATAAAAACCACCGACTGTGACGGGATTCGAACCCTCGATCCAAGTGTTACCCCCGGCCGGGAAGGTAACGCCTTAGACCGCACAGCCACTGGTCAGGCTAGCAGTTGCAGTGGATCAGTTGGTATTATAGAGACTAGGCGCTGGACGAGGTAGTTCAATTCGTGTCTACCAGGTTTCACCACATGTCAGACTCAGACTGCAGACTAAGCGCCTAACGGTACAATCGCTTATGAAGCAGTAACAGTGTTTATTGATAACAGATTCAAAAGACGATATATCGGACCATAGCACTGAAAGGGTTAATACCTAAACATGTGTTATTAATGCTCAGTTTAATAGTTTAATAACTAGACCTAATCAAAACTATTCTCTTGATTCATTTCAAAATTAATTATTATGAATAACTAAACATGTTAGTAACCTTTCAAAATTTATAAATGATACAAATGTAGGTACTCCTAAAGTTGTTGTTTAAAGTTTCTCGCTTATACAGACACTCGTTCAAGACTTAGTAGGATACCCTCCTTATATATACTTCTGTTTTAAAACCTGAGTATTTTACTCTTACAGAAAAATCAGTAACGCCATTTAACTAGGTCGTGGTAATTTACTTTCCAAGCTAGACGCCAGCTATGACTTTTAACGGAGAGTAATACAGCCAAAGTGGGACTACAGAGATTTGGCCAACCATCAAATAGAAATAAAATAAATCCACCTTATCTCTGGTGACGTAATTATACCTTTGCTGAAGACACTTAAATCTGATTTACTATTGCACATAAAAAAACATACTTTGCAAATCTGTTTTCCATTTACCAAAACGTCCGCAGTCACTATGAGAAACGTATATCCCAAATAAGAAAAGCATGGGATTTAAAAAACCTCTGTTTTGTTTACATTAAAACATGTGATTATGTGTCTACTTTGTTTACAAACTGACATGTACACTGTTTTCCCTCAGTATTTAAAGAGTAAAGAGATCGGAGTGTTGGAGCAAGATTAGGGGCTATGGCCCCTTCAAGCCGCTAGTCTAGCTATAATTCGAAATACGTTTAATTACATTTATCTACACTTCATATTCTATATTTAGTAAATAATAACTATTTTTGTCATTAATGTTTGGCGAAAAGGGAGAAAGTATGTGTCAGTTTCCTGATACCGTTTATTATAATCGGTTAGACAAGTTCGTTGGGCAAAACAATCGGAAAACTGTAACCCTATTTTTTTATTTTAAATTTTGAATTTTTTGTTTGGGCCCAAAAAGGGTCATAAAAGCCCCTAATGTAACAGGAAGGCGTATTACGTTATAGGAATTAAAGAGGCTGAAATTTTAAGCCCTCCCTCATCATTCTAGCACCAATATTTACTGAGTTATTGAAGAAAATAAAGATTGAGTACGTTGTCTTATGGGGATTTTACATTGAAAAAGCTTGGACCCGAGCCGTCCACCGTTTGCTTAAGGTCCGCCCTCCCCTTCAACTCTGCCACAGACAGGTGAACTCTCCATGAGTTGCACATAAAAATCACCGACTGTGACGGGATTCGAACCCTCGATCCAAGTGTTACCCCCGGCCGGGAAGGTAACGCCTTAGACCGCACAGCCACTGGTCAGGCTAGCAGCTGCAGTGGATCAGTTGGTATTATAGAGACTAGGCGCTGGACGAGGTAGTTCAATTCGTGTCTACCAGGTTTCACCACATGTCAGACTCAGACTGCAGACTAAGCGCCTAACGGTACAATCGCTTATGAAGCAGTAACAGTGTTTATTGATAACAGATTCAAAAGACGATATATCGGACCATAGCACTGAAAGGGTTAATACCTAAACATGTGCTATTAATGCTCAGTTTAATAGTTTAATAACTAGACCTAATCAAAACTATTCTCTTGATTAATTTCAAAATTAATTATTATGAATAACTAAACATGTTAGTAACCTTTCAAAATTTATAAATGATACAAATGTAGGTACTCCTAAAGTTGTTGTTTAAAGTTTCTCGCTTATACAGACACTCGTTCAAGACTTAGTAGGATACCCTCCTTATATATACTTCTGTTTTAAAACCTGAGTATTTTACTCTTACAGAAAAATCAGTAACGCCATTTAACTAGGTCGTGGTAATTTACTTTCCAAGCTAGACGCCAGCTATGACTTTTAACGGAGAGTAATACAGCCAAAGTGGGACTACAGAGATTTGGCCAACCATCAAATAGAAATAAAATAAATCCACCTTATCTCTGGTGACGTAATTATACCTTTGCTGAAGACACTTAAATCTGATTTACTATTGCACATAAAAAAACATACTTTGCAAATCTGTTTTCCATTTACCAAAACGTCCGCAGTCACTATGAGAAACGTATATCCCAAATAAGAAAAGCATGGGATTTAAAAAACCTCTGTTTTGTTTACATTAAAACATGTGATTATGTGTCTACTTTGTTTACAAACTGACATGTACACTGTTTTCCCTCAGTATTTAAAGAGTAAAGAGATCGGAGTGTTGGAGCAAGATTAGGGGCTATGGCCCCTTCAAGCCGCTAGTCTAGCTATAATTCGAAATACGTTTAATTACATTTATCTATACTTCATATTCTATATTTAGTAAATAATAACTATTTTTGTCATTAATGTTTGGCGAAAAGGGAGAAAGTATGTGTCAGTTTCCTGATACCGTTTATTATAATCGGTTAGACAAGTTCGTTGGGCAAAACAATCGGAAAACTGTAACCCTATTTTTTTTTATTTTAAATTTTGAATTTTTTGTTTGGGCCCAAAAAGGGTCATAAAAGCCCCTAATGTAACAGGAAGGCGTATTACGTTATAGGAATTAAAGAGGCTGAAATTTTAAGCCCTCCCTCATCATTCTAGCACCAATATTTACTGAGTTATTGAAGAAAATAAAGATTGAGTATGTTGTCTTATGGGGATTTTACATTGAAAAAGGTTGTTATTCATATCTTTATGTAGATATATCACTCCTAATACCCCCATACCAATTTCTGATCCTGATGGTACCTCCTCCTAAGCTTATAATGCACAAAATTGTAATGCAATTACTGGATTTAAATAGAACCACGTGTATCAGAACACCCAAAAAATATAATATTTTCCATTTTGCTATAAATCACACAAATCGTTTTTTTTAAACCCGTTATTTGATTTTTCTGTTGTTTTATACCGAAATTCATTTCCCTAACGTCAGCGTGCTGCGTGCGAACTCGTTTTCTATTCTAAAACTATCAATGGTCAGTATATTATCATACCTTCTGTCAAACGTGTCACGAATGATTTTATTTGTGAATACAATAGTAAGACGTTGGACATTTCAAAAATATGTTTTCTTTGTCATTCAGTGAAGCAGTTTTATTAGTTTATGGTACATATTTGGTATTTAGTACCTTAATTTATGTAGGTGTCCATATATTTATATATAATTCTGTAAGCGAAATTTTTAAGTCAAAATTGTAGGAGTTTGGCAAATTGTAGGGTGATGGGAGACGGCTCAAATTAAAAGTCTTGATCCCACGGAACTCGGGAAAAGTATTAGTATTTCTAAAATGTTGCCAGCAAACGATAAATAACGTAAAACATCCCAAATAAGAAAAGCATGGGATTTAAAAAACCTCTGTTTTGTTTACATTAAAACATGTGATTATGTGTCTACTTTGTTTACAAACTGACATGTACACTGTTTTCCCTCAGTATTTAAAGAGTAAAGAGATCAGAGTGTTGGAGCAAGATTAGGGGCTATGGCCCCTTCAAGCCGCTAGTCTAGCTATAATTCGAAATACGTTTAAGCAAGAATAAAATCCAAATTAGACTGATTCTATTTATCTGCATTGATGGGATGGAACAATACTTAATTATTTGATCTATGAATATATCAAATGCAACTTCCTAATTAATCAGTTTAATTTTGTTCAACGTTCCAACCACGTTCCACGTTCCAACCACGTGTATCAGAACACCCAAAAAATATAATATTTTCCATTTTGCTATAAATCACACAAATCGTTTTTTTAAACCCGTTATTTGATTTTTTCTGTTGTTTTATACCGAAATTCATTTCCCTAACGTCAGCGTGCTGCGTGCGAACTCGTTTTCTATTCTAAAACTATCAATGGTCAGTATATTATCATACCTTCTGTCAAACGTGTCACGAATGATTTTATTTGCGAATACAATAGTAAGACGTTGGACATTTCAAAAATATGTTTTCATTAAACAGATGCAGATTCTATTTATTTCTTTATGCAGATTCTATTTATCTGCATTGATGGGATGGAACAATACTTAATTATTTGATCTATGAATATATCAAATGCAACTTCCTAATTAATCAGTTTAATTTTGTTCAACGTTCATTTATTACCTAATTAATACCTAAACATGTGTTATTAATGCTCAGTTTAATAGTTTAATAACTAGACCTAATCAAAACTATTCTCTTGATTCATTTCAAAATTAATTATTATGAATAACTAAACATGTTAGTAACCTTTCAAAGTTTATAAATGATACAAATGTAGGTACTCCTAAAGTTGTAGTTTAAAGTTTCTCGCTTATACAGACACTCGTTCAAGACTTAGTAGGATACCCTCCTTATATATACTTCTGTTTTAAAACCTGAGTATTTTACTCTTACAGAAAAATCGGTAACGCCATTTAACTAGGTCGTGGTAATTTACTTTCCAAGCTAGACGCCAGCTATGACTTTTAACGGAGAGTAATACAGCCAAAGTGGGACTACAGAGATTTGGCCAACCATCAAATAGAAATAAAATAAGACGTTGGACATTTCAAAAATATGTTTTCTTTAAACAGATGCAGATTCTATTTAGTTCTTTATGCAGATTCTATTTATCTGCATTGATGGGATGGAACAATACTTAATTATTTGATCTATGAATATATCAAATGCAACTTCCTAATTAATCAGTTTAATTTTGTTCAACGTTCATTTAATACCTAATTAACCCTTTGAGTGCTAAGCTTCTGAAAGGAGTAGTTGAATCCGTGATGTTTTGTTGATTTTTTTAATATATTGAACGCCTGAACAGTTAAAATTAATAAAAACGTGCTTCCGCTGGACACACACAGTAAAGGATAGGTAAAAAGTAGCAAAACACCTGATCAGATGTGCAACTCACAAAGAATCCACCCATCCCGTCAGCTTGGACCCGAGCCGTCCACCGTTTGCTTAAGGTCCGCCCTCCCCTTCAACTCTGCCACAGACAGGTGAACTCTCCATGAGTTGCACATAAAAACCACCGACTGTGACGGGATTCGAACCCTCGATCCAAGTGTTACCCCCGGCCGGGAAGGTAACGCCTTAGACCGCACAGCCACTGGTCAGGCTAGCAGCTGCAGTGGATCAGTTGGTATTATAGAGACTAGGCGCTGGACGAGGTAGTTCAATTCGTGTCTACCAGGTTTCACCACATGTCAGACTCAGACTGCAGACTAAGCGCCTAACGGTACAATCGCTTATGAAGCAGTAACAGTGTTTATTGATAACAGATTCAAAAGACGATATATCGGACCATAGCACTGAAAGGGTTAATACCTAAACATGTGTTATTAATGCTCAGTTTAATAGTTTAATAACTAGACCTAATCAAAACTATTCTCTTGATTCACTTCAAAATTAATTATTATGAATAACTAAACATGTTAGTAACCTTTCAAAATTTATAAATGATACAAATGTAGGTACTCCTAAAGTTGTTGTTTAAAGTTTCTCGCTTATACAGACACTCGTTCAAGACTTAGTAGGATACCCTCCTTATATATACTTCTGTTTTAAAACCTGAGTATTTTACTCTTACAGAAAAATCAGTAACGCCATTTAACTAGGTCGTGGTAATTTACTTTCCAAGCTAGACGCCAGCTATGACTTTTAACGGAGAGTAATACAGCCAAAGTGGGACTACAGAGATTTGGCCAACCATCAAATAGAAATAAAATAAATCCACCTTATCTCTGGTGACGTAATTATACCTTTGCTGAAGACACTTAAATCTGATTTACTATTGCACATAAAAAAACATACTTTGCAAATCTGTTTTCCATTTACCAAAACGTCCGCAGTCACTATGAGAAACGTATATCGTTATGAAACATTTTGAGGTAATTTTTACACCTTTCATATACATTTACGTTAGTTTGCCTGCATTCAGGATATTTTTGAATTGTCTAATAAAAATACAAGAACGAGTTCCTGATAATACCTAATTAACCCTTTGAGTGCTAAGCTTCTGAAAGGAGTAGTTGAATCCGTGATGTTTTGTTGATTTTTTAATATATTGAACGCCTGAACAGTTAAAATTAATAAAAACGTGCTTCCGCTGGACACACACAGTAAAGGATAGGTAAAAAGTAGCAAAACACCTGATCAGATGTGCAATTCACAAAGAATCCACCCATCCCGTCAGCTTGGACCCGAGCCGTCCACCGTTTGCTTAAGGTCCGCCCTCCCCTTCAACTCTGCCACAGACAGGTGAACTCTCCATGAGTTGCACATAAAAACCACCGACTGTGACGGGATTCGAACCCTCGATCCAAGTGTTACCCCCGGCCGGGAAGGTAACGCCTTAGACCGCACAGCCACTGGTCAGGCTAGCAGCTGCAGTGGATCAGTTGGTATTATAGAGACTAGGCGCTGGACGAGGTAGTTCAATTCGTGTCTACCAGGTTTCACCACATGTCAGACTCAGACTGCAGACTAAGCGCCTAACGGTACAATCGCTTATGAAGCAGTAACAGTGTTTATTGATAACAGATTCAAAAGACGATATATCGGACCATAGCACTGAAAGGGTTAATACCTAAACATGTGTTATTAATGCTCAGTTTAATAGTTTAATAACTAGACCTAATCAAAACTATTCTCTTGATTCATTTCTAAATTAATTATTATGAATAACTAAACATGTTAGTAACCTTTCAAAATTTATAAATGATACAAATGTAGGTACTCCTAAAGTTGTTGTTTAAAGTTTCTCGCTTATACAGACACTCGTTCAAGACTTAGTAGGATACCCTCCTTATATATACTTCTGTTTTAAAACCTGAGTATTTTACTCTTACAGAAAAATCAGTAACGTCATTTAACTAGGTCGTGGTAATTTACTTTCCAAGCTAGACGCCAGCTATGACTTTTAACGGAGAGTAATACAGCCAAAGTGGGACTACAGAGATTTGGCCAACCATCAAATAGAAATAAAATAAATCCACCTTATCTCTGGTGACGTAATTATACCTTTGCTGAAGACACTTAAATCTGATTTACTATTGCACATAAAAAAACATACTTTGCAAATCTGTTTTCCATTTACCAAAACGTCCGCAGTCACTATGAGAAACGTATATCGTTATGAAACATTTTGAGGTAATTTTTACACCTTTCATATACATTTACGTTAGTTTGCCTGCATTCAGGATATTTCTGAATTGTCTAATAAAAATTCAAGAACGAGTTCCTGATAATACCTAATTAACCCTTTGAGTGCTAAGCTTCTGAAAGGAGTAGTTGAATCCGTGATGTTTTGTTGATTTTTTAATATATTGAACGCCTGAACAGTTAAAATTAATAAAAACGTGCTTCCGCTGGACACACACAGTAAAGGATAGGTAAAAAGTAGCAAAACACCTGATCAGATGTGCAACTCACAAAGAATCCACCCATCCCGTCAGCTTGGACCCGAGCCGTCCACCGTTTGCTTAAGGTCCGCCCTCCCCTTCAACTCTGCCACAGACAGGTGAACTCTCCATGAGTTGCACATAAAAACCACCGACTGTGACGGGATTCGAACCCTCGATCCAAGTGTTACCCCCGGCCGGGAAGGTAACGCCTTAGACCGCACAGCCACTGGTCAGGCTAGCAGCTGCAGTGGATCAGTTGGTATTATAGAGACTAGGCGCTGGACGAGGTAGTTCAATTCGTGTCTACCAGGTTTCACCACATGTCAGACTCAGACTGCAGACTAAGCGCCTAACGGTACAATCGCTTATGAAGCAGTAACAGTGTTTATTGATAACAGATTCAAAAGACGATATATCGGACCATAGCACTGAAAGGGTTAATACCTAAACATGTGTTATTAATGCTCAGTTTAATAGTTTAATAACTAGACCTAATCAAAACTATTCTCTTGATTCATTTCAAAATTAATTATTATGAATAACTAAACATGTAAGTACCCTTTCAAAATTTATAAATGATACAAATGTAGGTACTCCTAAAGTTGTTGTTTAAAGTTTCTCGCTTATACAGACACTCGTTCAAGACTTAGTAGGATACCCTCCTTATATATACTTCTGTTTTAAAACCTGAGTATTTTACTCTTACAGAAAAATCAGTAACGTCATTTAACTAGGTCGTGGTAATTTACTTTCCAAGCTAGGCGCCAGCTATGACTTTTAACGGAGAGTAATACAGCCAAAGTGGGACTACAGAGATTTGGCCAACCATCAAATAGGAATAAAATAAATCCACCTTATCTCTGGTGACGTAATTATACCTTTGCTGAAGACACTTAAATCTGATTTACTATTGCACATAAAAAAACATACTTTGCAAATCTGTTTTCCATTTACCAAAACGTCCGCAGTCACTATGAGAAACGTATATCGTTATGAAACATTTTGAGGTAATTTTTACACCTTTCATATACATTTACGTTAGTTTGCCTGCATTCAGGATATTTCTGAATTGTCTAATAAAAATTCAAGAACGAGTTCCTGATAATACCTAATTAACCCTTTGAGTGCTAAGCTTCTGAAAGGAGTAGTTGAATCCGTGATGTTTTGTTGATTTTTTAATATATTGAACGCCTGAACAGTTAAAATTAATAAAAACGTGCTTCCGCTGGACACACACAGTAAAGGATAGGTAAAAAGTAGCAAAACACCTGATCAGATGTGCAACTCACAAAGAATCCACCCATCCCGTCAGCTTGGACCCGAGCCGTCCACCGTTTGCTTAAGGTCCGCCCTCCCCTTCAACTCTGCCACAGACAGGTGAACTCTCCATGAGTTGCACATAAAAACCACCGACTGTGACGGGATTCGAACCCTCGATCCAAGTGTTTATTGATAACAGATTCAAAAGACGATATATCGGACCATAGCACTGAAAGGGTTAATACCTAAACATGTGTTATTAATGCTCAGTTTAATAGTTTAATAACTAGACCTAATCAAAACTATTCTCTTGATTCATTTCTAAATTAATTATTATGAATAACTAAACATGTTAGTAACCTTTCAAAATTTATAAATGATACAAATGTAGGTACTCCTAAAGTTGTTGTTTAAAGTTTCTCGCTTATACAGACACTCGTTCAAGACTTAGTAGGATACCCTCCTTATATATACTTCTGTTTTAAAACCTGAGTATTTTACTCTTACAGAAAAATCAGTAACGTCATTTAACTAGGTCGTGGTAATTTACTTTCCAAGCTAGACGCCAGCTATGACTTTTAACGGAGAGTAATACAGCCAAAGTGGGACTACAGAGATTTGGCCAACCATCAAATAGAAATAAAATAAATCCACCTTATCTCTGGTGACGTAATTATACCTTTGCTGAAGACACTTAAATCTGATTTACTATTGCACATAAAAAAACATACTTTGCAAATCTGTTTTCCATTTACCAAAACGTCCGCAGTCACTATGAGAAACGTATATCGTTATGAAACATTTTGAGGTAATTTTTACACCTTTCATATACATTTACGTTAGTTTGCCTGCATTCAGGATATTTCTGAATTGTCTAATAAAAATTCAAGAACGAGTTCCTGATAATACCTAATTAACCCTTTGAGTGCTAAGCTTCTGAAAGGAGTAGTTGAATCCGTGATGTTTTGTTGATTTTTTAATATATTGAACGCCTGAACAGTTAAAATTAATAAAAACGTGCTTCCGCTGGACACACACAGTAAAGGATAGGTAAAAAGTAGCAAAACACCTGATCAGATGTGCAACTCACAAAGAATCCACCCATCCCGTCAGCTTGGACCCGAGCCGTCCACCGTTTGCTTAAGGTCCGCCCTCCCCTTCAACTCTGCCACAGACAGGTGAACTCTCCATGAGTTGCACATAAAAACCACCGACTGTGACGGGATTCGAACCCTCGATCCAAGTGTTACCCCCGGCCGGGAAGGTAACGCCTTAGACCGCACAGCCACTGGTCAGGCTAGCAGCTGCAGTGGATCAGTTGGTATTATAGAGACTAGGCGCTGGACGAGGTAGTTCAATTCGTGTCTACCAGGTTTCACCACATGTCAGACTCAGACTGCAGACTAAGCGCCTAACGGTACAATCGCTTATGAAGCAGTAACAGTGTTTATTGATAACAGATTCAAAAGACGATATATCGGACCATAGCACTGAAAGGGTTAATACCTAAACATGTGTTATTAATGCTCAGTTTAATAGTTTAATAACTAGACCTAATCAAAACTATTCTCTTGATTCATTTCAAAATTAATTATTATGAATA
This sequence comes from Allygus modestus, assembly GCA_963675035.1. NCBI lineage: Eukaryota > Metazoa > Arthropoda > Insecta > Hemiptera > Cicadellidae > Allygus > Allygus modestus. The sequence continues at coordinate 147,134,073 of OY776112.1, read as the reverse complement.
ACTAAACATGTAAGTACCCTTTCAAAATTTATAAATGATACAAATGTAGGTACTCCTAAAGTTGTTGTTTAAAGTTTCTCGCTTATACAGACACTCGTTCAAGACTTAGTAGGATACCCTCCTTATATATACTTCTGTTTTAAAACCTGAGTATTTTACTCTTACAGAAAAATCAGTAACGTCATTTAACTAGGTCGTGGTAATTTACTTTCCAAGCTAGACGCCAGCTATGACTTTTAACGGAGAGTAATACAGCCAAAGTGGGACTACAGAGATTTGGCCAACCATCAAATAGGAATAAAATAAATCCACCTTATCTCTGGTGACGTAATTATACCTTTGCTGAAGACACTTAAATCTGATTTACTATTGCACATAAAAAAACATACTTTGCAAATCTGTTTTCCATTTACCAAAACGTCCGCAGTCACTATGAGAAACGTATATCGTTATGAAACATTTTGAGGTAATTTTTACACCTTTCATATACATTTACGTTAGTTTGCCTGCATTCAGGATATTTCTGAATTGTCTAATAAAAATTCAAGAACGAGTTCCTGATAATACCTAATTAACCCTTTGAGTGCTAAGCTTCTGAAAGGAGTAGTTGAATCCGTGATGTTTTGTTGATTTTTTAATATATTGAACGCCTGAACAGTTAAAATTAATAAAAACGTGCTTCCGCTGGACACACACAGTAAAGGATAGGTAAAAAGTAGCAAAACACCTGATCAGATGTGCAACTCACAAAGAATCCACCCATCCCGTCAGCTTGGACCCGAGCCGTCCACCGTTTGCTTAAGGTCCGCCCTCCCCTTCAACTCTGCCACAGACAGGTGAACTCTCCATGAGTTGCACATAAAAACCACCGACTGTGACGGGATTCGAACCCTCGATCCAAGTGTTACCCCCGGCCGGGAAGGTAACGCCTTAGACCGCACAGCCACTGGTCAGGCTAGCAGCTGCAGTGGATCAGTTGGTATTATAGAGACTAGGCGCTGGACGAGGTAGTTCAATTCGTGTCTACCAGGTTTCACCACATGTCAGACTCAGACTGCAGACTAAGCGCCTAACGGTACAATCGCTTATGAAGCAGTAACAGTGTTTATTGATAACAGATTCAAAAGACGATATATCGGACCATAGCACTGAAAGGGTTAATACCTAAACATGTGTTATTAATGCTCAGTTTAATAGTTTAATAACTAGACCTAATCAAAACTATTCTCTTGATTCATTTCAAAATTAATTATTATGAATAACTAAACATGTTAGTAACCTTTCAAAATTTATAAATGATACAAATGTAGGTACTCCTAAAGTTGTTGTTTAAAGTTTCTCGCTTATACAGACACTCGTTCAAGACTTAGTAGGATACCCTCCTTATATATACTTCTGTTTTAAAACCTGAGTATTTTACTCTTACAGAAAAATCAGTAACGCCATTTAACTAGGTCGTGGTAATTTACTTTCCAAGCTAGACGCCAGCTATGACTTTTAACGGAGAGTAATACAGCCAAAGTGGGACTACAGAGATTTGGCCAACCATCAAATAGAAATAAAATAAATCCACCTTATCTCTGGTGACGTAATTATACCTTTGCTGAAGACACTTAAATCTGATTTACTATTGCACATAAAAAAACATACTTTGCAAATCTGTTTTCCATTTACCAAAACGTCCGCAGTCACTATGAGAAACGTATATCGTTATGAAACATTTTGAGGTAATTATACCTTTGCTGAAGACACTTAAATCTGATTTACTATTGCACATAAAAAAAACATACTTTGCAAATCTGTTTTCAAACAGATAACATTGGTAACATTGGTCTTATGGAGAATAGATTAACATGGGTCTTATGGAGAATAGATTAACATGGACTCCCAAAAAATTTAATATTTTCCATTTTGCTATAAATCACACAAATCGTTTTTTTAAACCCGTTATTTGATTTTTTCTGTTGTTTTATAACGAAATTCATTTCCCTAACGTCAGCGTGCTGCGTGCGAACTCGTTTTCTATTCTAAAACTATCAATGGTCAGTATATTATCATACCTTCTGTCAAACGTGTCACGAATGATTTTATTTGTTAATACAATAGTAAGACGTTGGACATTTCAAAAATAAGGATGGAACAATACTTAATTATTTGATCTATGAATATATCAAATGCAACTTCCTAATTAATCAGTTTAATTTTGTTCAACGTTCATTTAATACCTAATTAACCCTTTGAGTGCTAAGCTTCTGAAAGGAGTAGTTGAATCCGTGATGTTTTGTTGTTTTTTTTAATATATTGAACGCCTGAACAGTTAAAATTAATAAAAACGTGCTTCCGCTGGACACACACAGTAAAGGATAGGTAAAAAGTAGCAAAACACCTGATCAGATGTGCAACTCACAAAGAATCCACCCATCCCGTCAGCTTGGACCCGAGCCGTCCACCGTTTGCTTAAGGTCCGCCCTCCCCTTCAACTCTGCCACAGACAGGTGAACTCTCCATGAGTTGCACATAAAAACCACCGACTGTGGCGGGATTCGAACCCTCGATCCAAGTGTTACCCCCGGCCGGGAAGGTAACGCCTTAGACCGCACAGCCACTGGTCAGGCTAGCAGCTGCAGTAGATCAGTTGGTATTATAGAGACTAGGCGCTGGACGAGGTAGTTCAATTCGTGTCTACCAGGTTTCACCACATGTCAGACTCAGACTGCAGACTAAGCGCCTAACGGTACAATCGCTTATGAAGCAGTAACAGTGTTTATTGATAACAGATTCAAAAGACGATATATCGGACCATAGCACTGAAAGGGTTAATACCTAAACATGTGTTATTAATGCTCAGTTTAATAGTTTAATAACTAGACCTAATCAAAACTATTCTCTTGATTCATTTCAAAATTAATTATTATGAATAACTAAACATGTTAGTAACCTTTCAAAATTTATAAATGATACAAATGTATGTACTCCTAAAGTTGTTGTTTAAAGTTTCTCGCTTATACAGACACTCGTTCAAGACTTAGTAGGATACCCTCCTTATATATACTTATGTTTTAAAACCTGAGTATTTTACTCTTACAGAAAAATCAGTAACGCCATTTAACTAGGTCGTGGTAATTTACTTTCCAAGCTAGACGCCAGCTATGACTTTTAACGGAGAGTAATACAACCAAAGTGGGACTACAGAGATTTGGCCAACCATCAAATAGAAATAAAATAAATCCACCTTATCTCTGGTGACGTAATTATACCTTTGCTGAAGACACTTAAATCTGATTTACTATTGCACATAAAAAAACATACTTTGCAAATCTGTTTTCCATTTACCAAAACGTCCGCAGTCACTATGAGAAACGTATATCGTTATGAAACATTTTGAGGTAATTATACCTTTGCTGAAGACACTTAAATCTGATTTACTATTGCACATAAAAAAAACATACTTTGCAAATCTGTTTTCAAACAGATAACATTAGTAACATTGGTCTTATGGAGAATAGATTAACATGGGTCTTATGGAGAATAGATTAACATGGACTCCCAAAAAATTTAATATTTTCCATTTTGCTATAAATCACACAAATCGTTTTTTTAAACCCGTTATTTGATTTTTTCTGTTGTTTTATACCGAAATTCATTTCCCTAACGTCAGCGTGCTGCGTGCGAACTCGTTTTCTATTCTAAAACTATCAATGGTCAGTATATTATCATACCTTCTGTCAAACGTGTCACGAATGATTTTATTTGTTAATACAATAGTAAGACTTGGACATTTCAAAAATAAGGATGGAACAATACTTAATTATTTGATCTATGAATATATCAAATGCAACTTCCTAATTAATCAGTTTAATTTTGTTCAACGTTCATTTAATACCTAATTAACCCTTTGAGTGCTAAGCTTCTGAAAGGAGTAGTTGAATCCGTGATGTTTTGTTGTTTTTTTTAATATATTGAACGCCTGAACAGTTAAAATTAATAAAAACGTGCTTCCGCTGGACACACACAGTAAAGGATAGGTAAAAAGTAGCAAAACACCTGATCAGATGTGCAACTCACAAAGAATCCACCCATCCCGTCAGCTTGGACCCGAGCCGTCCACCGTTTGCTTAAGGTCCGCCCTCCCCTTCAACTCTGCCACAGACAGGTGAACTCTCCATGAGTTGCACATAAAAACCACCGACTGTGACGGGATTCGAACCCTCGATCCAAGTGTTACCTTCGGCCGGAAAGGTAACGCCTTAGACCGCACAGCCACTGGTCAGGATAGCAGCTGCAGTGGATCAGTTGGTATTATAGAGACTAGGCGCTGGACGAGGTAGTTCAATTCGTGTCTACCAGGTTTCACCACATGTCAGACTCAGACTGCAGGCTAAGCGCCTAACGGTACAATCGCTTATGAAGCAGTAACAGTGTTTATTGATAACAGATTCAAAAGACGATATATCGGACCATAGCACTGAAAGGGTTAATACCTAAACATGTGTTATTAATGCTCAGTTTAATAGTTTATTAACTAGACCTAATCAAAACTATTCTCTTGATTCATTTAAAAATTAATTATTATGAATAACTAAACATGTTAGTAACCTTTCAAAATTTATAAATGATACAAATGTAGGTACTCCTAAAGTTGTTGTTTAAAGTTTCTCGCTTATACAGACACTCGTTCAAGACTTAGTAGGATACCCTCCTTATATATACTTCTGTTTTAAAACCTGAGTATTTTACTCTTACAGAAAAATCAGTAACGCCATTTAACTAGGTCGTGGTAATTTACTTTCCAAGCTAGACGCCAGCTATGACTTTTAACGGAGAGTAATACAGCCAAAGTGGGACTACAGAGATTTGGCCAACCATCAAATAGAAATAAAATAAATCCACCTTATCTCTGGTGACGTAATTATACCTTTGCTGAAGACACTTAAATCTGATTTACTATTGCACATAAAAAAACATACTTTGCAAATCTGTTTTCCATTTACCAAAACGTCCGCAGTCACTATGAGAAACGTATATCCCAAATAAGAAAAGCATGGGATTTAAAAAACCTCTGTTTTGTTTACATTAAAACATGTGATTATGTGTCTACTTTGTTTACAAACTGACATGTACACTGTTTTCCCTCAGTATTTAAAGAGTAAAGAGATCGGAGTGTTGGAGCAAGATTAGGGGCTATGGCCCCTTCAAGCCGCTAGTCTAGCTATAATTCGAAATACGTTTAATTACATTTATCTACACTTCATATTCTATATTTAGTAAATAATAACTATTTTTGTCATTAATGTTTGGCGAAAAGGGAGAAAGTATGTGTCAGTTTCCTGATACCGTTTATTATAATCGGTTAGACAAGTTCGTTGGGCAAAACAATCGGAAAACTGTAACCCTATTTTTTTATTTTAAATTTTGAATTTTTTGTTTGGGCCCAAAAAGGGTCATAAAAGCCCCTAATGTAACAGGAAGGCGTATTACGTTATAGGAATTAAAGAGGCTGAAATTTTAAGCCCTCCCTCATCATTCTAGCACCAATATTTACTGAGTTATTGAAGAAAATAAAGATTGAGTACGTTGTCTTATGGGGATTTTACATTGAAAAAGCTTGGACCCGAGCCGTCCACCGTTTGCTTAAGGTCCGCCCTCCCCTTCAACTCTGCCACAGACAGGTGAACTCTCCATGAGTTGCACATAAAAATCACCGACTGTGACGGGATTCGAACCCTCGATCCAAGTGTTACCCCCGGCCGGGAAGGTAACGCCTTAGACCGCACAGCCACTGGTCAGGCTAGCAGCTGCAGTGGATCAGTTGGTATTATAGAGACTAGGCGCTGGACGAGGTAGTTCAATTCGTGTCTACCAGGTTTCACCACATGTCAGACTCAGACTGCAGACTAAGCGCCTAACGGTACAATCGCTTATGAAGCAGTAACAGTGTTTATTGATAACAGATTCAAAAGACGATATATCGGACCATAGCACTGAAAGGGTTAATACCTAAACATGTGCTATTAATGCTCAGTTTAATAGTTTAATAACTAGACCTAATCAAAACTATTCTCTTGATTAATTTCAAAATTAATTATTATGAATAACTAAACATGTTAGTAACCTTTCAAAATTTATAAATGATACAAATGTAGGTACTCCTAAAGTTGTTGTTTAAAGTTTCTCGCTTATACAGACACTCGTTCAAGACTTAGTAGGATACCCTCCTTATATATACTTCTGTTTTAAAACCTGAGTATTTTACTCTTACAGAAAAATCAGTAACGCCATTTAACTAGGTCGTGGTAATTTACTTTCCAAGCTAGACGCCAGCTATGACTTTTAACGGAGAGTAATACAGCCAAAGTGGGACTACAGAGATTTGGCCAACCATCAAATAGAAATAAAATAAATCCACCTTATCTCTGGTGACGTAATTATACCTTTGCTGAAGACACTTAAATCTGATTTACTATTGCACATAAAAAAACATACTTTGCAAATCTGTTTTCCATTTACCAAAACGTCCGCAGTCACTATGAGAAACGTATATCCCAAATAAGAAAAGCATGGGATTTAAAAAACCTCTGTTTTGTTTACATTAAAACATGTGATTATGTGTCTACTTTGTTTACAAACTGACATGTACACTGTTTTCCCTCAGTATTTAAAGAGTAAAGAGATCGGAGTGTTGGAGCAAGATTAGGGGCTATGGCCCCTTCAAGCCGCTAGTCTAGCTATAATTCGAAATACGTTTAATTACATTTATCTATACTTCATATTCTATATTTAGTAAATAATAACTATTTTTGTCATTAATGTTTGGCGAAAAGGGAGAAAGTATGTGTCAGTTTCCTGATACCGTTTATTATAATCGGTTAGACAAGTTCGTTGGGCAAAACAATCGGAAAACTGTAACCCTATTTTTTTTTATTTTAAATTTTGAATTTTTTGTTTGGGCCCAAAAAGGGTCATAAAAGCCCCTAATGTAACAGGAAGGCGTATTACGTTATAGGAATTAAAGAGGCTGAAATTTTAAGCCCTCCCTCATCATTCTAGCACCAATATTTACTGAGTTATTGAAGAAAATAAAGATTGAGTATGTTGTCTTATGGGGATTTTACATTGAAAAAGGTTGTTATTCATATCTTTATGTAGATATATCACTCCTAATACCCCCATACCAATTTCTGATCCTGATGGTACCTCCTCCTAAGCTTATAATGCACAAAATTGTAATGCAATTACTGGATTTAAATAGAACCACGTGTATCAGAACACCCAAAAAATATAATATTTTCCATTTTGCTATAAATCACACAAATCGTTTTTTTTAAACCCGTTATTTGATTTTTCTGTTGTTTTATACCGAAATTCATTTCCCTAACGTCAGCGTGCTGCGTGCGAACTCGTTTTCTATTCTAAAACTATCAATGGTCAGTATATTATCATACCTTCTGTCAAACGTGTCACGAATGATTTTATTTGTGAATACAATAGTAAGACGTTGGACATTTCAAAAATATGTTTTCTTTGTCATTCAGTGAAGCAGTTTTATTAGTTTATGGTACATATTTGGTATTTAGTACCTTAATTTATGTAGGTGTCCATATATTTATATATAATTCTGTAAGCGAAATTTTTAAGTCAAAATTGTAGGAGTTTGGCAAATTGTAGGGTGATGGGAGACGGCTCAAATTAAAAGTCTTGATCCCACGGAACTCGGGAAAAGTATTAGTATTTCTAAAATGTTGCCAGCAAACGATAAATAACGTAAAACATCCCAAATAAGAAAAGCATGGGATTTAAAAAACCTCTGTTTTGTTTACATTAAAACATGTGATTATGTGTCTACTTTGTTTACAAACTGACATGTACACTGTTTTCCCTCAGTAGTTAAAGAGTAAAGAGATCAGAGTGTTGGAGCAAGATTAGGGGCTATGGCCCCTTCAAGCCGCTAGTCTAGCTATAATTCGAAATACGTTTAAGCAAGAATAAAATCCAAATTAGACTGATTCTATTTATCTGCATTGATGGGATGGAACAATACTTAATTATTTGATCTATGAATATATCAAATGCAACTTCCTAATTAATCAGTTTAATTTTGTTCAACGTTCCAACCACGTTCCACGTTCCAACCACGTGTATCAGAACACCCAAAAAATATAATATTTTCCATTTTGCTATAAATCACACAAATCGTTTTTTTAAACCCGTTATTTGATTTTTTCTGTTGTTTTATACCGAAATTCATTTCCCTAACGTCAGCGTGCTGCGTGCGAACTCGTTTTCTATTCTAAAACTATCAATGGTCAGTATATTATCATACCTTCTGTCAAACGTGTCACGAATGATTTTATTTGCGAATACAATAGTAAGACGTTGGACATTTCAAAAATATGTTTTCTTTAAACAGATGCAGATTCTATTTATTTCTTTATGCAGATTCTATTTATCTGCATTGATGGGATGGAACAATACTTAATTATTTGATCTATGAATATATCAAATGCAACTTCCTAATTAATCAGTTTAATTTTGTTCAACGTTCATTTATTACCTAATTAATACCTAAACATGTGTTATTAATGCTCAGTTTAATAGTTTAATAACTAGACCTAATCAAAACTATTCTCTTGATTCATTTCAAAATTAATTATTATGAATAACTAAACATGTTAGTAACCTTTCAAAGTTTATAAATGATACAAATGTAGGTACTCCTAAAGTTGTAGTTTAAAGTTTCTCGCTTATACAGACACTCGTTCAAGACTTAGTAGGATACCCTCCTTATATATACTTCTGTTTTAAAACCTGAGTATTTTACTCTTACAGAAAAATCGGTAACGCCATTTAACTAGGTCGTGGTAATTTACTTTCCAAGCTAGACGCCAGCTATGACTTTTAACGGAGAGTAATACAGCCAAAGTGGGACTACAGAGATTTGGCCAACCATCAAATAGAAATAAAATAAGACGTTGGACATTTCAAAAATATGTTTTCTTTAAACAGATGCAGATTCTATTTAGTTCTTTATGCAGATTCTATTTATCTGCATTGATGGGATGGAACAATACTTAATTATTTGATCTATGAATATATCAAATGCAACTTCCTAATTAATCAGTTTAATTTTGTTCAACGTTCATTTAATACCTAATTAACCCTTTGAGTGCTAAGCTTCTGAAAGGAGTAGTTGAATCCGTGATGTTTTGTTGATTTTTTTAATATATTGAACGCCTGAACAGTTAAAATTAATAAAAACGTGCTTCCGCTGGACACACACAGTAAAGGATAGGTAAAAAGTAGCAAAACACCTGATCAGATGTGCAACTCACAAAGAATCCACCCATCCCGTCAGCTTGGACCCGAGCCGTCCACCGTTTGCTTAAGGTCCGCCCTCCCCTTCAACTCTGCCACAGACAGGTGAACTCTCCATGAGTTGCACATAAAAACCACCGACTGTGACGGGATTCGAACCCTCGATCCAAGTGTTACCCCCGGCCGGGAAGGTAACGCTTTAGACCGCACAGCCACTGGTCAGGCTAGCAGCTGCAGTGGATCAGTTGGTATTATAGAGACTAGGCGCTGGACGAGGTAGTTCAATTCGTGTCTACCAGGTTTCACCACATGTCAGACTCAGACTGCAGACTAAGCGCCTAACGGTACAATCGCTTATGAAGCAGTAACAGTGTTTATTGATAACAGATTCAAAAGACGATATATCGGACCATAGCACTGAAAGGGTTAATACCTAAACATGTGTTATTAATGCTCAGTTTAATAGTTTAATAACTAGACCTAATCAAAACTATTCTCTTGATTCACTTCAAAATTAATTATTATGAATAACTAAACATGTTAGTAACCTTTCAAAATTTATAAATGATACAAATGTAGGTACTCCTAAAGTTGTTGTTTAAAGTTTCTCGCTTATACAGACACTCGTTCAAGACTTAGTAGGATACCCTCCTTATATATACTTCTGTTTTAAAACCTGAGTATTTTACTCTTACAGAAAAATCAGTAACGCCATTTAACTAGGTCGTGGTAATTTACTTTCCAAGCTAGACGCCAGCTATGACTTTTAACGGAGAGTAATACAGCCAAAGTGGGACTACAGAGATTTGGCCAACCATCAAATAGAAATAAAATAAGACGTTGGACATTTCAAAAATATGTTTTCTTTAAACAGATGCAGATTCTATTTAGTTCTTTATGCAGATTCTATTTATCTGCATTGATGGGATGGAACAATACTTAATTATTTGATCTATGAATATATCAAATGCAACTTCCTAATTAATCAGTTTAATTTTGTTCAACGTTCATTTAATACCTAATTAACCCTTTGAGTGCTAAGCTTCTGAAAGGAGTAGTTGAATCCGTGATGTTTTGTTGATTTTTTTAATATATTGAACGCCTGAACAGTTAAAATTAATAAAAACGTGCTTCCGCTGGACACACACAGTAAAGGATAGGTAAAAAGTAGCAAAACACCTGATCAGATGTGCAACTCACAAAGAATCCACCCATCCCGTCAGCTTGGACCCGAGCCGTCCACCGTTTGCTTAAGGTCCGCCCTCCCCTTCAACTCTGCCACAGACAGGTGAACTCTCCATGAGTTGCACATAAAAACCACCGACTGTGACGGGATTCGAACCCTCGATCCAAGTGTTACCCCCGGCCGGGAAGGTAACGCCTTAGACCGCACAGCCACTGGTCAGGCTAGCAGCTGCAGTGGATCAGTTGGTATTATAGAGACTAGGCGCTGGACGAGGTAGTTCAATTCGTGTCTACCAGGTTTCACCACATGTCAGACTCAGACTGCAGACTAAGCGCCTAACGGTACAATCGCTTATGAAGCAGTAACAGTGTTTATTGATAACAGATTCAAAAAACGATATATCGGACCATAGCACTGAAAGGGTTAATACCTAAACATGTGTTATTAATGCTCAGTTTAATAGTTTAATAACTAGACCTAATCAAAACTATTCTCTTGATTCACTTCAAAATTAATTATTATGAATAACTAAACATGTTAGTAACCTTTCAAAATTTATAAATGATACAAATGTAGGTACTCCTAAAGTTGTTGTTTAAAGTTTCTCGCTTATACAGACACTCGTTCAAGACTTAGTAGGATACCCTCCTTATATATACTTCTGTTTTAAAACCTGAGTATTTTACTCTTACAGAAAAATCAGTAACGCCATTTAACTAGGTCGTGGTAATTTACTTTCCAAGCTAGACGCCAGCTATGACTTTTAACGGAGAGTAATACAGCCAAAGTGGGACTACAGAGATTTGGCCAACCATCAAATAGAAATAAAATAAATCCACCTTATCTCTGGTGACGTAATTATACCTTTGCTGAAGACACTTAAATCTGATTTACTATTGCACATAAAAAAACATACTTTGCAAATCTGTTTTCCATTTACCAAAACGTCCGCAGTCACTATGAGAAACGTATATCGTTATGAAACATTTTGAGGTAATTTTTACACCTTTCATATACATTTACGTTAGTTTGCCTGCATTCAGGATATTTTTGAATTGTCTAATAAAAATTCAAGAACGAGTTCCTGATAATACCTAATTAACCCTTTGAGTGCTAAGCTTCTGAAAGGAGTAGTTGAATCCGTGATGTTTTGTTGATTTTTTAATATATTGAACGCCTGAACAGTTAAAATTAATAAAAACGTGCTTCCGCTGGACACACACAGTAAAGGATAGGTAAAAAGTAGCAAAACACCTGATCAGATGTGCAATTCACAAAGAATCCACCCATCCCGTCAGCTTGGACCCGAGCCGTCCACCGTTTGCTTAAGGTCCGCCCTCCCCTTCAACTCTGCCACAGACAGGTGAACTCTCCATGAGTTGCACATAAAAACCACCGACTGTGACGGGATTCGAACCCTCGATCCAAGTGTTACCCCCGGCCGGGAAGGTAACGCCTTAGACCGCACAGCCACTGGTCAGGCTAGCAGCTGCAGTGGATCAGTTGGTATTATAGAGACTAGGCGCTGGACGAGGTAGTTCAATTCGTGTCTACCAGGTTTCACCACATGTCAGACTCAGACTGCAGACTAAGCGCCTAACGGTACAATCGCTTATGAAGCAGTAACAGTGTTTATTGATAACAGATTCAAAAGACGATATATCGGACCATAGCACTGAAAGGGTTAATACCTAAACATGTGTTATTAATGCTCAGTTTAATAGTTTAATAACTAGACCTAATCAAAACTATTCTCTTGATTCATTTCTAAATTAATTATTATGAATAACTAAACATGTTAGTAACCTTTCAAAATTTATAAATGATACAAATGTAGGTACTCCTAAAGTTGTTGTTTAAAGTTTCTCGCTTATACAGACACTCGTTCAAGACTTAGTAGGATACCCTCCTTATATATACTTCTGTTTTAAAACCTGAGTATTTTACTCTTACAGAAAAATCAGTAACGTCATTTAACTAGGTCGTGGTAATTTACTTTCCAAGCTAGACGCCAGCTATGACTTTTAACGGAGAGTAATACAGCCAAAGTGGGACTACAGAGATTTGGCCAACCATCAAATAGAAATAAAATAAATCCACCTTATCTCTGGTGACGTAATTATACCTTTGCTGAAGACACTTAAATCTGATTTACTATTGCACATAAAAAAACATACTTTGCAAATCTGTTTTCCATTTACCAAAACGTCCGCAGTCACTATGAGAAACGTATATCGTTATGAAACATTTTGAGGTAATTTTTACACCTTTCATATACATTTACGTTAGTTTGCCTGCATTCAGGATATTTCTGAATTGTCTAATAAAAATTCAAGAACGAGTTCCTGATAATACCTAATTAACCCTTTGAGTGCTAAGCTTCTGAAAGGAGTAGTTGAATCCGTGATGTTTTGTTGATTTTTTAATATATTGAACGCCTGAACAGTTAAAATTAATAAAAACGTGCTTCCGCTGGACACACACAGTAAAGGATAGGTAAAAAGTAGCAAAACACCTGATCAGATGTGCAACTCACAAAGAATCCACCCATCCCGTCAGCTTGGACCCGAGCCGTCCACCGTTTGCTTAAGGTCCGCCCTCCCCTTCAACTCTGCCACAGACAGGTGAACTCTCCATGAGTTGCACATAAAAACCACCGACTGTGACGGGATTCGAACCCTCGATCCAAGTGTTACCCCCGGCCGGGAAGGTAACGCTTTAGACCGCACAGCCACTGGTCAGGCTAGCAGCTGCAGTGGATCAGTTGGTATTATAGAGACTAGGCGCTGGACGAGGTAGTTCAATTCGTGTCTACCAGGTTTCACCACATGTCAGACTCAGACTGCAGACTAAGCGCCTAACGGTACAATCGCTTATGAAGCAGTAACAGTGTTTATTGATAACAGATTCAAAAAACGATATATCGGACCATAGCACTGAAAGGGTTAATACCTAAACATGTGTTATTAATGCTCAGTTTAATAGTTTAATAACTAGACCTAATCAAAACTATTCTCTTGATTCACTTCAAAATTAATTATTATGAATAACTAAACATGTTAGTAACCTTTCAAAATTTATAAATGATACAAATGTAGGTACTCCTAAAGTTGTTGTTTAAAGTTTCTCGCTTATACAGACACTCGTTCAAGACTTAGTAGGATACCCTCCTTATATATACTTCTGTTTTAAAACCTGAGTATTTTACTCTTACAGAAAAATCAGTAACGCCATTTAACTAGGTCGTGGTAATTTACTTTCCAAGCTAGACGCCAGCTATGACTTTTAACGGAGAGTAATACAGCCAAAGTGGGACTACAGAGATTTGGCCAACCATCAAATAGAAATAAAATAAATCCACCTTATCTCTGGTGACGTAATTATACCTTTGCTGAAGACACTTAAATCTGATTTACTATTGCACATAAAAAAACATACTTTGCAAATCTGTTTTCCATTTACCAAAACGTCCGCAGTCACTATGAGAAACGTATATCGTTATGAAACATTTTGAGGTAATTTTTACACCTTTCATATACATTTACGTTAGTTTGCCTGCATTCAGGATATTTTTGAATTGTCTAATAAAAATTCAAGAACGAGTTCCTGATAATACCTAATTAACCCTTTGAGTGCTAAGCTTCTGAAAGGAGTAGTTGAATCCGTGATGTTTTGTTGATTTTTTAATATATTGAACGCCTGAACAGTTAAAATTAATAAAAACGTGCTTCCGCTGGACACACACAGTAAAGGATAGGTAAAAAGTAGCAAAACACCTGATCAGATGTGCAACTCACAAAGAATCCACCCATCCCGTCAGCTTGGACCCGAGCCGTCCACCGTTTGCTTAAGGTCCGCCCTCCCCTTCAACTCTGCCACAGACAGGTGAACTCTCCATGAGTTGCACATAAAAACCACCGACTGTGACGGGATTCGAACCCTCGATCCAAGTGTTACCCCCGGCCGGGAAGGTAACGCCTTAGACCGCACAGCCACTGGTCAGGCTAGCAGCTGCAGTGGATCAGTTGGTATTATAGAGACTAGGCGCTGGACGAGGTAGTTCAATTCGTGTCTACCAGGTTTCACCACATGTCAGACTCAGACTGCAGACTAAGCGCCTAACGGTACAATCGCTTATGAAGCAGTAACAGTGTTTATTGATAACAGATTCAAAAGACGATATATCGGACCATAGCACTGAAAGGGTTAATACCTAAACATGTGTTATTAATGCTCAGTTTAATAGTTTAATAACTAGACCTTATCAAAACTATTCTCTTGATTCATTTCTAAATTAATTATTATGAATAACTAAACATGTTAGTAACCTTTCAAAATTTATAAATGATACAAATGTAGGTACTCCTAAAGTTGTTGTTTAAAGTTTCTCGCTTATACAGACACTCGTTCAAGACTTAGTAGGATACCCTCCTTATATATACTTCTGTTTTAAAACCTGAGTATTTTACTCTTACAGAAAAATCAGTAACGTCATTTAACTAGGTCGTGGTAATTTACTTTCCAAGCTAGACGCCAGCTATGACTTTTAACGGAGAGTAATACAGCCAAAGTGGGACTACAGAGATTTGGCCAACCATCAAATAGAAATAAAATAAATCCACCTTATCTCTGGTGACGTAATTATACCTTTGCTGAAGACACTTAAATCTGATTTACTATTGCACATAAAAAAACATACTTTGCAAATCTGTTTTCCATTTACCAAAACGTCCGCAGTCACTATGAGAAACGTATATCGTTATGAAACATTTTGAGGTAATTTTTACACCTTTCATATACATTTACGTTAGTTTGCCTGCATTCAGGATATTTCTGAATTGTCTAATAAAAATTCAAGAACGAGTTCCTGATAATACCTAATTAACCCTTTGAGTGCTAAGCTTCTGAAAGGAGTAGTTGAATCCGTGATGTTTTGTTGATTTTTTAATATATTGAACGCCTGAACAGTTAAAATTAATAAAAACGTGCTTCCGCTGGACACACACAGTAAAGGATAGGTAAAAAGTAGCAAAACACCTGATCAGATGTGCAACTCACAAAGAATCCACCCATCCCGTCAGCTTGGACCCGAGCCGTCCACCGTTTGCTTAAGGTCCGCCCTCCCCTTCAACTCTGCCACAGACAGGTGAACTCTCCATGAGTTGCACATAAAAACCACCGACTGTGACGGGATTCGAACCCTCGATCCAAGTGTTACCCCCGGCCGGGAAGGTAACGCCTTAGACCGCACAGCCACTGGTCAGGCTAGCAGCTGCAGTGGATCAGTTGGTATTATAGAGACTAGGCGCTGGACGAGGTAGTTCAATTCGTGTCTACCAGGTTTCACCACATGTCAGACTCAGACTGCAGACTAAGCGCCTAACGGTACAATCGCTTATGAAGCAGTAACAGTGTTTATTGATAACAGATTCAAAAGACGATATATCGGACCATAGCACTGAAAGGGTTAATACCTAAACATGTGTTATTAATGCTCAGTTTAATAGTTTAATAACTAGACCTAATCAAAACTATTCTCTTGATTCATTTCAAAATTAATTATTATGAATAACTAAACATGTAAGTACCCTTTCAAAATTTATAAATGATACAAATGTAGGTACTCCTAAAGTTGTTGTTTAAAGTTTCTCGCTTATACAGACACTCGTTCAAGACTTAGTAGGATACCCTCCTTATATATACTTCTGTTTTAAAACCTGAGTATTTTACTCTTACAGAAAAATCAGTAACGTCATTTAACTAGGTCGTGGTAATTTACTTTCCAAGCTAGACGCCAGCTATGACTTTTAACGGAGAGTAATACAGCCAAAGTGGGACTACAGAGATTTGGCCAACCATCAAATAGGAATAAAATAAATCCACCTTATCTCTGGTGACGTAATTATACCTTTGCTGAAGACACTTAAATCTGATTTACTATTGCACATAAAAAAACATACTTTGCAAATCTGTTTTCCATTTACCAAAACGTCCGCAGTCACTATGAGAAACGTATATCGTTATGAAACATTTTGAGGTAATTTTTACACCTTTCATATACATTTACGTTAGTTTGCCTGCATTCAGGATATTTCTGAATTGTCTAATAAAAATTCAAGAACGAGTTCCTGATAATACCTAATTAACCCTTTGAGTGCTAAGCTTCTGAAAGGAGTAGTTGAATCCGTGATGTTTTGTTGATTTTTTAATATATTGAACGCCTGAACAGTTAAAATTAATAAAAACGTGCTTCCGCTGGACACACACAGTAAAGGATAGGTAAAAAGTAGCAAAACACCTGATCAGATGTGCAACTCACAAAGAATCCACCCATCCCGTCAGCTTGGACCCGAGCCGTCCACCGTTTGCTTAAGGTCCGCCCTCCCCTTCAACTCTGCCACAGACAGGTGAACTCTCCATGAGTTGCACATAAAAACCACCGACTGTGACGGGATTCGAACCCTCGATCCAAGTGTTACCCCCGGCCGGGAAGGTAACGCCTTAGACCGCACAGCCACTGGTCAGGCTAGCAGCTGCAGTGGATCAGTTGGTATTATAGAGACTAGGCGCTGGACGAGGTAGTTCAATTCGTGTCTACCAGGTTTCACCACATGTCAGACTCAGACTGCAGACTAAGCGCCTAACGGTACAATCGCTTATGAAGCAGTAACAGTGTTTATTGATAACAGATTCAAAAGACGATATATCGGACCATAGCACTGAAAGGGTTAATACCTAAACATGTGTTATTAATGCTCAGTTTAATAGTTTAATAACTAGACCTAATCAAAACTATTCTCTTGATTCATTTCAAAATTAATTATTATGAATAACTAAACATGTAAGTACCCTTTCAAAATTTATAAATGATACAAATGTAGGTACTCCTAAAGTTGTTGTTTAAAGTTTCTCGCTTATACAGACACTCGTTCAAGACTTAGTAGGATACCCTCCTTATATATACTTCTGTTTTAAAACCTGAGTATTTTACTCTTACAGAAAAATCAGTAACGTCATTTAACTAGGTCGTGGTAATTTACTTTCCAAGCTAGACGCCAGCTATGACTTTTAACGGAGAGTAATACAGCCAAAGTGGGACTACAGAGATTTGGCCAACCATCAAATAGGAATAAAATAAATCCACCTTATCTCTGGTGACGTAATTATACCTTTGCTGAAGACACTTAAATCTGATTTACTATTGCACATAAAAAAACATACTTTGCAAATCTGTTTTCCATTTACCAAAACGTCCGCAGTCACTATGAGAAACGTATATCGTTATGAAACATTTTGAGGTAATTTTTACACCTTTCATATACATTTACGTTAGTTTGCCTGCATTCAGGATATTTCTGAATTGTCTAATAAAAATTCAAGAACGAGTTCCTGATAATACCTAATTAACCCTTTGAGTGCTAAGCTTCTGAAAGGAGTAGTTGAATCCGTGATGTTTTGTTGATTTTTTAATATATTGAACGCCTGAACAGTTAAAATTAATAAAAACGTGCTTCCGCTGGACACACACAGTAAAGGATAGGTAAAAAGTAGCAAAACACCTGATCAGATGTGCAACTCACAAAGAATCCACCCATCCCGTCAGCTTGGACCCGAGCCGTCCACCGTTTGCTTAAGGTCCGCCCTCCCCTTCAACTCTGCCACAGACAGGTGAACTCTCCATGAGTTGCACATAAAAACCACCGACTGTGACGGGATTCGAACCCTCGATCCAAGTGTTACCCCCGGCCGGGAAGGTAACGCCTTAGACCGCACAGCCACTGGTCAGGCTAGCAGCTGCAGTGGATCAGTTGGTATTATAGAGACTAGGCGCTGGACGAGGTAGTTCAATTCGTGTTTACCAGGTTTCACCACATGTCAGACTCAGACTGCAGACTAAGCGCCTAACGGTACAATCGCTTATGAAGCAGTAACAGTGTTTATTGATAACAGATTCAAAAGACGATATATCGGACCATAGCACTGAAAGGGTTAATACCTAAACATGTGTTATTAATGCTCAGTTTAATAGTTTAATAACTAGACCTAATCAAAACTATTCTCTTGATTCATTTCAAAATTAATTATTATGAATAACTAAACATGTTAGTAACCTTTCAAAATTTATAAATGATACAAATGTAGGTACTCCTAAAGTTGTTGTTTAAAGTTTCTCGCTTATACAGACACTCGTTCAAGACTTAGTAGGATACCCTCCTTATATATACTTCTGTTTTAAAACCTGAGTATTTTACTCTTACAGAAAAATCAGTAACGCCATTTAACTAGGTCGTGGTAATTTACTTTCCAAGCTAGACGCCAGCTATGACTTTTAACGGAGAGTAATACAGCCAAAGTGGGACTACAGAGATTTGGCCAACCATCAAATAGAAATAAAATAAATCCACCTTATCTCTGGTGACGTAATTATACCTTTGCTGAAGACACTTAAATCTGATTTACTATTGCACATAAAAAAACATACTTTGCAAATCTGTTTTCCATTTACCAAAACGTCCGCAGTCACTATGAGAAACGTATATCGTTATGAAACATTTTGAGGTAATTATACCTTTGCTGAAGACACTTAAATCTGATTTACTATTGCACATAAAAAAAACATACTTTGCAAATCTGTTTTCAAACAGATAACATTAGTAACATTGGTCTTATGGAGAATAGATTAACATGGGTCTTATGGAGAATAGATTAACATGGACTCCCAAAAAATTTAATATTTTCCATTTTGCTATAAATCACACAAATCGTTTTTTTAAACCCGTTATTTGATTTTTTCTGTTGTTTTATACCGAAATTCATTTCCCTAACGTCAGCGTGCTGCGTGCGAACTCGTTTTCTATTCTAAAACTATCAATGGTCAGTATATTATCATACCTTCTGTCAAACGTGTCACGAATGATTTTATTTGTTAATACAATAGTAAGACTTGGACATTTCAAAAATAAGGATGGAACAATACTTAATTATTTGATCTATGAATATATCAAATGCAACTTCCTAATTAATCAGTTTAATTTTGTTCAACGTTCATTTAATACCTAATTAACCCTTTGAGTGCTAAGCTTCTGAAAGGAGTAGTTGAATCCGTGATGTTTTGTTGTTTTTTTTAATATATTGAACGCCTGAACAGTTAAAATTAATAAAAACGTGCTTCCGCTGGACACACACAGTAAAGGATAGGTAAAAAGTAGCAAAACACCTGATCAGATGTGCAACTCACAAAGAATCCACCCATCCCGTCAGCTTGGACCCGAGCCGTCCACCGTTTGCTTAAGGTCCGCCCTCCCCTTCAACTCTGCCACAGACAGGTGAACTCTCCATGAGTTGCACATAAAAACCACCGACTGTGACGGGATTCGAACCCTCGATCCAAGTGTTACCTTCGGCCGGAAAGGTAACGCCTTAGACCGCACAGCCACTGGTCAGGATAGCAGCTGCAGTGGATCAGTTGGTATTATAGAGACTAGGCGCTGGACGAGGTAGTTCAATTCGTGTCTACCAGGTTTCACCACATGTCAGACTCAGACTGCAGGCTAAGCGCCTAACGGTACAATCGCTTATGAAGCAGTAACAGTGTTTATTGATAACAGATTCAAAAGACGATATATCGGACCATAGCACTGAAAGGGTTAATACCTAAACATGTGTTATTAATGCTCAGTTTAATAGTTTATTAACTAGACCTAATCAAAACTATTCTCTTGATTCATTTAAAAATTAATTATTATGAATAACTAAACATGTTAGTAACCTTTCAAAATTTATAAATGATACAAATGTAGGTACTCCTAAAGTTGTTGTTTAAAGTTTCTCGCTTATACAGACACTCGTTCAAGACTTAGTAGGATACCCTCCTTATATATACTTCTGTTTTAAAACCTGAGTATTTTACTCTTACAGAAAAATCAGTAACGCCATTTAACTAGGTCGTGGTAATTTACTTTCCAAGCTAGACGCCAGCTATGACTTTTAACGGAGAGTAATACAGCCAAAGTGGGACTACAGAGATTTGGCCAACCATCAAATAGAAATAAAATAAATCCACCTTATCTCTGGTGACGTAATTATACCTTTGCTGAAGACACTTAAATCTGATTTACTATTGCACATAAAAAAACATACTTTGCAAATCTGTTTTCCATTTACCAAAACGTCCGCAGTCACTATGAGAAACGTATATCGTTATGAAACATTTTGAGGTAATTATACCTTTGCTGAAGACACTTAAATCTGATTTACTATTGCACATAAAAAAAACATACTTTGCAAATCTGTTTTCAAACAGATAACATTGGTAACATTGGTCTTATGGAGAATAGATTAACATGGGTCTTATGGAGAATAGATTAACATGGACTCCCAAAAAATTTAATATTTTCCATTTTGCTATAAATCACACAAATCGTTTTTTTAAACCCGTTATTTGATTTTTTCTGTTGTTTTATACCGAAATTCATTTCCCTAACGTCAGCGTGCTGCGTGCGAACTCGTTTTCTATTCTAAAACTATCAATGGTCAGTATATTATCATACCTTCTGTCAAACGTGTCACGAATGATTTTATTTGTTAATACAATAGTAAGACGTTGGACATTTCAAAAATAAGGATGGAACAATACTTAATTATTTGATCTATGAATATATCAAATGCAACTTCCTAATTAATCAGTTTAATTTTGTTCAACGTCCATTTAATACCTAATTAACCCTTTGAGTGCTAAGCTTCTGAAAGGAGTAGTTGAATCCGTGATGTTTTGTTGTTTTTTTTAATATATTGAACGCCTGAACAGTTAAAATTAATAAAAACGTGCTTCCGCTGGACACACACAGTAAAGGATAGGTAAAAAGTAGCAAAACACCTGATCAGATGTGCAACTCACAAAGAATCCACCCATCCCGTCAGCTTGGACCCGAGCCGTCCACCGTTTGCTTAAGGTCCGCCCTCCCCTTCAACTCTGCCACAGACAGGTGAACTCTCCATGAGTTGCACATAAAAACCACCGACTGTGACGGGATTCGAACCCTCGATCCAAGTGTTACCCCCGGCCGGGAAGGTAACGCCTTAGACCGCACAGCCACTGGTCAGGCTAGCAGCTGCAGTGGATCAGTTGGTATTATAGAGACTAGGCGCTGGACGAGGTAGTTCAATTCGTGTCTACCAGGTTTCACCACATGTCAGACTCAGACTGCAGACTAAGCGCCTAACAGTACAATCGCTTATGAAGCAGTAACAGTGTTTATTGATAACAGATTCAAAAGACGATATATCGGACCATAGCACTGAAAGGGTTAATACCTAAACATGTGTTATTAATGCTCAGTTTAATAGTTTAATAACTAGACCTAATCAAAACTATTCTCTTGATTCATTTCAAAATTAATTATTATGAATAACTAAACATGTTAGTAACCTTTCAAAATTTATAAATGATACAAATGTAGGTACTCCTAAAGTTGTTGTTTAAAGTTTCTCGCTTATACAGACACTCGTTCAAGACTTAGTAGGATACCCTCCTTATATATACTTCTGTTTTAAAACCTGAGTATTTTACTCTTACAGAAAAATCAGTAACGCCATTTAACTAGGTCGTGGTAATTTACTTTCCAAGCTAGACGCCAGCTATGACTTTTAACGGAGAGTAATACAGCCAAAGTGGGACTACAGAGATTTGGCCAACCATCAAATAGAAATAAAATAAATCCACCTTATCTCTGGTGACGTAATTATACCTTTGCTGAAGACACTTAAATCTGATTTACTATTGCACATAAAAAAACATACTTTGCAAATCTGTTTTCCATTTACCAAAACGTCCGCAGTCACTATGAGAAACGTATATCGTTATGAAACATTTTGAGGTAATTATACCTTTGCTGAAGACACTTAAATCTGATTTACTATAGCACATAAAAAAAACATACTTTGCAAATTTGTTTTCAAACAGATAACATTGGTAACATTGGTAACATTGGTCTTATGGAGAATAGATTAACATTGGTCTTCTGGAGAATAGATTAACATGGACTCCCAAAAAATTTAATATTTTCCATTTTGCTATAAATCACACAAATCGTTTTTTTAAACCCGTTATTTGATTTTTTCTGTTGTTTTATACCGAAATTCATTTCCCTAACGTCAGCGTGCTGCGTGCGAACTCGTTTTCTATTCTAAAACTATCAATGGTCAGTATATTATCATACCTTCTGTCAAACGTGTCACGAATGATTTTATTTGTTAATACAATAGTAAGACGTTGGACATTTCAAAAATAAGGATGGAACAATACTTAATTATTTGATCTATGAATATATCAAATGCAACTTCCTAATTAATCAGTTTAATTTTGTTCAACGTTCATTTAATACCTAATTAACCCTTTGAGTGCTAAGCTTCTGAAAGGAGTAGTTGAATCCGTGATGTTTTGTTGTTTTTTTTAATATATTGAACGCCTGAACAGTTAAAATTAATAAAAACGTGCTTCCGCTGGACACACACAGTAAAGGATAGGTAAAAAGTAGCAAAACACCTGATCAGATGTGCAACTCACAAAGAATCCACCCATCCCGTCAGCTTGGACCCGAGCCGTCCAGCGTTTGCTTAAGGTCCGCCCTCCCCTTCAACTCTGCCACAGACAGGTGAACTCTCCATGAGTTGCACATAAAAACCACCGACTGTGACGGGATTCGAACCCTCGATCCAAGTGTTACCCCCGGCCGGGAAGGTAACGCCTTAGACCGCACAGCCACTGGTCAGGCTAGCAGCTGCAGTGGATCAGTTGGTATTATAGAGACTAGGCGCTGGACGAGGTAGTTCAATTCGTGTCTACCAGGTTTCACCACATGTCAGACTCAGACTGCAGACTAAGCGCCTAACGGTACAATCGCTTATGAAGCAGTAACAGTGTTTATTGATAACAGATTCAAAAGACGATATATCGGACCATAGCACTGAAAGGGTTAATACCTAAACATGTGTTATTAATGCTCAGTTTAATAGTTTAATAACTAGACCTAATCAAAACTATTCTCTTGATTCATTTCAAAATTAATTATTATGAATAACTAAACATGTTAGTAACCTTTCAAAATTTATAAATGATACAAATGTAGGTACTCCTAAAGTTGTTGTTTAAAGTTTCTCGCTTATACAGACACTCGTTCAAGACTTAGTAGGATACCCTCCTTATATATACTTCTGTTTTAAAACCTGAGTATTTTACTCTTACAGAAAAATCAGTAACGTCATTTAACTAGGTCGTGGTAATTTACTTTCCAAGCTAGACGCCAGCTATGACATTTAACGGAGAGTAATACAGCCAAAGTGGGACTACAGAGATTTGGCCAACCATCAAATAGAAATAAAATAAATCCACCTTATCTCTGGTGACGTAATTATACCTTTGCTGAAGACACTTAAATCTGATTTACTATTGCACATAAAAAAACATACTTTGCAAATCTGTTTTCCATTTACCAAAACGTCCGCAGTCACTATGAGAAACGTATATCGTTATGAAACATTTTGAGGTAATTATACCTTTGCTGAAGACACTTAAATCTGATTTACTATTGCACATAAAAAAAACATACTTTGCAAATCTGTTTTCAAACAGATAACATTGGTAACATTGGTCTTATGGAGAATAGATTAACATGGGTCTTATGGAGAATAGATTAACATGGACTCCCAAAAAATTTAATATTTTCCATTTTGCTATAAATCACACAAATCGTTTTTTTTAAACCCGTTATTTGATTTTTTCTGTTGTTTTATACCGAAATTCATTTCCCTAACGTCAGCGTGCTGCGTGCGAACTCGTTTTCTATTCTAAAACTATCATTGGTCAGTATATTATCATACCTTCTGTCAAACGTGTCACGAATGATTTTATTTGTTAATACAATAGTAAGACGTTGGACATGTCATAAATAAGGATGGAACAATACTTAATTATTTGATCTATGAATATATCAAATGCAACTTCCTAATTAATCAGTTTAATTTTGTTCAACGTTCATTTAATACCTAATTAACCCTTTGAGTGCTAAGCTTCTGAAAGGAGTAGTTGAATCCGTGATGTTTTGTTATTTTTTTTAATATATTGAACGCCTGAACAGTTAAAATTAATAAAAACGTGCTTCCGCTGGACACACACAGTAAAGGATAGGTAAAAAGTAGCAAAACACCTGATCAGATGTGCAACTCACAAAGAATCCACCCATCCCGTCAGCTTGGACCCGAGCCGTCCACCGTTTGCTTAAGGTCCGCCCTCCCCTTCAACTCTGCCACAGATAGGTGAACTCTCCATGAGTTGCACATAAAAACCACCGACTGTGACGGGATTCGAACCCTCGATCCAAGTGTTACCCCCGGCCGGGAAGGTAACGCCTTAGACCGCACAGCCACTGGTCAGGCTAGCAGCTGCAGTGGATCAGTTGGTATTATAGAGACTAGGCGCTGGACGAGGTAGTTCAATTCGTGTCTACCAG
This sequence comes from Allygus modestus, assembly GCA_963675035.1. NCBI lineage: Eukaryota > Metazoa > Arthropoda > Insecta > Hemiptera > Cicadellidae > Allygus > Allygus modestus. The sequence continues at coordinate 147,109,068 of OY776112.1, read as the reverse complement.
GTTTCACCACATGTCAGACTCAGACTGCAGACTAAGCGCCTAACGGTACAATCGCTTATGAAGCAGTAACAGTGTTTATTGATAACAGATTCAAAAGACGATATATCGGACCATAGCACTGAAAGGGTTAATACCTAAACATGTGTTATTAATGCTCAGTTTAATAGTTTAATAACTAGACCTAATCAAAACTATTCTCTTGATTCATTTCAAAATTAATTATTATGAATAACTAAACATGTTAGTAACCTTTCAAAATTTATAAATGATACAAATGTAGGTACTCCTAAAGTTGTTGTTTAAAGTTTCTCGCTTATACAGACACTCGTTCAAGACTTAGTAGGATACCCTCCTTATATATACTTCTGTTTTAAAACCTGAGTATTTTACTCTTACAGAAAAATCAGTAACGCCATTTAACTAGGTCGTGGTAATTTACTTTCCAAGCTAGACGCCAGCTATGACTTTTAACGGAGAGTAATACAGCCAAAGTGGGACTACAGAGATTTGGCCAACCATCAAATAGAAATAAAATAAATCCACCTTATCTCTGGTGACGTAATTATACCTTTGCTGAAGACACTTAAATCTGATTTACTATTGCACATAAAAAAACATACTTTGCAAATCTGTTTTCCATTTACCAAAACGTCCGCAGTCACTATGAGAAACGTATATCGTTATGAAACATTTTGAGGTAATTATACCTTTGCTGAAGACACTTAAATCTGATTTACTATTGCACATAAAAAAAACATACTTTGCAAATCTGTTTTCAAACAGATAACATTGGTAACATTGGTCTTATGGAGAATAGATTAACATGGGTCTTATGGAGAATAGATTAACATGGACTCCCAAAAAATTTAATATTTTCCATTTTGCTATAAATCACACAAATCGTTTTTTTAAACCCGTTATTTGATTTTTTCTGTTGTTTTATACCGAAATTCATTTCCCTAACGTCAGCGTGCTGCGTGCGAACTCGTTTTCTATTCTAAAACTATCAATGGTCAGTATATTATCATACCTTCTGTCAAACGTGTCACGAATGATTTTATTTGTTAATACAATAGTAAGACGTTGGACATTTCAAAAATAAGGATGGAACAATACTTAATTATTTGATCTATGAATATATCAAATGCAACTTCCTAATTAATCAGTTTAATTTTGTTCAACGTTCATTTAATACCTAATTAACCCTTTGAGTGCTAAGCTTCTGAAAGGAGCAGTTGAATCCGTGATGTTTTGTTGTTTTTTTTAATATATTGAACGCCTGAACAGTTAAAATTAATAAAAACGTGCTTCCGCTGGACACACACAGTAAAGGATAGGTAAAAAGTAGCAAAACACCTGATCAGATGTGCAACTCACAAAGAATCCACCCATCCCGTCAGCTTGGACCCGAGCCGTCCACCGTTTGCTTAAGGTCCGCCCTCCCCTTCAACTCTGCCACAGACAGGTGAACTCTCCATGAGTTGCACATAAAAACCACCGACTGTGACGGGATTCGAACCCTCGATCCAAGTGTTACCCCCGGCCGGGAAGGTAACGCCTTAGACCGCACAGCCACTGGTCAGGCTAGCAGCTGCAGTGGATCAGTTGGTATTATAGAGACTAGGCGCTGGACGAGGTAGTTCAATTCGTGTCTACCAGGTTTCACCACATGTCAGACTCAGACTGCAGACTAAGCGCCTAACGGTACAATCGCTTATGAAGCAGTAACAGTGTTTATTGATAACAGATTCAAAAGACGATATATCGGACCATAGCACTGAAAGGGTTAATACCTAAACATGTGTTATTAATGCTCAGTTTAATAGTTTAATAACTAGACCTAATCAAAACTATTCTCTTGATTCATTTCAAAATTAATTATTATGAATAACTAAACATGTTAGTAACCTTTCAAAATTTATAAATGATACAAATGTAGGTACTCCTAAAGTTGTTGTTTAAAGTTTCTCGCTTATACAGACACTCGTTCAAGACTTAGTAGGATACCCTCCTTATATATACTTCTGTTTTAAAACCTGAGTATTTTACTCTTACAGAAAAATCAGTAACGCCATTTAACTAGGTCGTGGTAATTTACTTTCCAAGCTAGACGCCAGCTATGACTTTTAACGGAGAGTAATACAGCCAAAGTGGGACTACAGAGATTTGGCCAACCATCAAATAGAAATAAAATAAATCCACCTTATCTCTGGTGACGTAATTATACCTTTGCTGAAGACACTTAAATCTGATTTACTATTGCACATAAAAAAACATACTTTGCAAATCTGTTTTCCATTTACCAAAACGTCCGCAGTCACTATGAGAAACGTATATCGTTATGAAACATTTTGAGGTAATTATACCTTTGCTGAAGACACTTAAATCTGATTTACTATTGCACATAAAAAAAACATACTTTGCAAATCTGTTTTCAAACAGATAACATTGGTAACATTGGTCTTATGGAGAATAGATTAACATGGGTCTTATGGAGAATAGATTAACATGGACTCCCAAAAAATTTAATATTTTCCATTTTGCTATAAATCACACAAATCGTTTTTTTAAACCCGTTATTTGATTTTTTCTGTTGTTTTATACCGAAATTCATTTCCCTAACGTCAGCGTGCTGCGTGCGAACTCGTTTTCTATTCTAAAACTATCAATGGTCAGTATATTATCATACCTTCTGTCAAACGTGTCACGAATGATTTTATTTGTTAATACAATAGTAAGACGTTGGACATTTCAAAAATAAGGATGGAACAATACTTAATTATTTGATCTATGAATATATCAAATGCAACTTCCTAATTAATCAGTTTAATTTTGTTCAACGTTCATTTAATACCTAATTAACCCTTTGAGTGCTAAGCTTCTGAAAGGAGTAGTTGAATCCGTGATGTTTTGTTGTTTTTTTTAATATATTGAACGCCTGAACAGTTAAAATTAATAAAAACGTGCTTCCGCTGGACACACACAGTAAAGGATAGGTAAAAAGTAGCAAAACACCTGATCAGATGTGCAACTCACAAAGAATCCACCCATCCCGTCAGCTTGGACCCGAGCCGTCCACCGTTTGCTTAAGGTCCGCCCTCCCCTTCAACTCTGCCACAGACAGGTGAACTCTCCATGAGTTGCACATAAAAACCACCGACTGTGACGGGATTCGAACCCTCGATCCAAGTGTTACCCCCGGCCGGGAAGGTAACGCCTTAGACCGCACAGCCACTGGTCAGGCTAGCAGCTGCAGTGGATCAGTTGGTATTATAGAGACTAGGCGCTGGACGAGGTAGTTCAATTCGTGTCTACCAGGTTTCACCACATGTCAGACTCAGACTGCAGACTAAGCGCCTAACGGTACAATCGCTTATGAAGCAGTAACAGTGTTTATTGATAACAGATTCAAAAGACGATATATCGGACCATAGCACTGAAAGGGTTAATACCTAAACATGTGTTATTAATGCTCAGTTTAATAGTTTAATAACTAGACCTAATCAAAACTATTCTCTTGATTCATTTCAAAATTAATTATTATGAATAACTAAACATGTTAGTAACCTTTCAAAATTTATAAATGATACAAATGTAGGTACTCCTAAAGTTGTTGTTTAAAGTTTCTCGCTTATACAGACACTCGTTCAAGACTTAGTAGGATACCCTCCTTATATATACTTCTGTTTTAAAACCTGAGTATTTTACTCTTACAGAAAAATCAGTAACGTCATTTAACTAGGTCGTGGTAATTTACTTTCCAAGCTAGACGCCAGCTATGACATTTAACGGAGAGTAATACAGCCAAAGTGGGACTACAGAGATTTGGCCAACCATCAAATAGAAATAAAATAAATCCACCTTATCTCTGGTGACGTAATTATACCTTTGCTGAAGACACTTAAATCTGATTTACTATTGCACATAAAAAAACATACTTTGCAAATCTGTTTTCCATTTACCAAAACGTCCGCAGTCACTATGAGAAACGTATATCGTTATGAAACATTTTGAGGTAATTATACCTTTGCTGAAGACACTTAAATCTGATTTACTATTGCACATAAAAAAAACATACTTTGCAAATCTGTTTTCAAACAGATAACATTGGTAACATTGGTCTTATGGAGAATAGATTAACATGGGTCTTATGGAGAATAGATTAACATGGACTCCCAAAAAATTTAATATTTTCCATTTTGCTATAAATCACACAAATCGTTTTTTTAAACCCGTTATTTGATTTTTTCTGTTGTTTTATACCGAAATTCATTTCCCTAACGTCAGCGTGCTGCGTGCGAACTCGTTTTCTATTCTAAAACTATCAATGGTCAGTATATTATCATACCTTCTGTCAAACGTGTCACGAATGATTTTATTTGTTAATACAATAGTAAGACGTTGGACATTTCATAAATAAGGATGGAACAATACTTAATTATTTGATCTATGAATATATCAAATGCAACTTCCTAATTAATCAGTTTAATTTTGTTCAACGTTCATTTAATACCTAATTAACCCTTTGAGTGCTAAGCTTCTGAAAGGAGTAGTTGAATCCGTGATGTTTTGTTGTTTTTTTTAATATATTGAACGCCTGAACAGTTAAAATTAATAAAAACGTGCTTCCGCTGGACACACACAGTAAAGGATAGGTAAAAAGTAGCAAAACACCTGATCAGATGTGCAACTCACAAAGAATCCACCCATCCCGTCAGCTTGGACCCGAGCCGTCCACCGTTTGCTTAAGGTCCGCCCTCCCCTTCAACTCTGCCACAGACAGGTGAACTCTCCATGAGTTGCACATAAAAACCACCGACTGTGACGGGATTCGAACCCTCGATCCAAGTGTTACCCCCGGCCGGGAAGGTAACGCCTTAGACCGCACAGCCACTGGTCAGGCTAGCAGCTGCAGTGGATCAGTTGGTATTATAGAGACTAGGCGCTGGACGAGGTAGTTCAATTCGTGTCTACCAGGTTTCACCACATGTCAGACTCAGACTGCAGACTAAGCGCCTAACGGTACAATCGCTTATGAAGCAGTAACAGTGTTTATTGATAACAGATTCAAAAGACGATATATCGGACCATAGCACTGAAAGGGTTAATACCTAAACATGTGTTATTAATGCTCAGTTTAATAGTTTAATAACTAGACCTAATGAAAACTATTCTCTTGATTCATTTCAAAATTAATTATTATGAATAACTAAACATGTTAGTAACCTTTCAAAATTTATAAATGATACAAATGTAGGTACTCCTAAAGTTGTTGTTTAAAGTTTCTCGCTTATACAGACACTCGTTCAAGACTTAGTAGGATACCCTCCTTATATATACTTCTGTTTTAAAACCTGAGTATTTTACTCTTACAGAAAAATCAGTAACGCCATTTAACTAGGTCGTGGTAATTTACTTTCCAAGCTAGACGCCAGCTATGACTTTTAACGGAGAGTAATACAGCCAAAGTGGGACTACAGAGATTTGGCCAACCATCAAATAGAAATAAAATAAATCCACCTTATCTCTGGTGACGTAATTATACCTTTGCTGAAGACACTTAAATCTGATTTACTATTGCACATAAAAAAACATACTTTGCAAACCTGTTTTCAAACAGATAACATTGGTAACATTGGTCTTATGGAGAATAGATTAACATGGGGTCTTATGGAGAATAGATTAACATGGACTCCCAAAAATTTAATATTTTCCATTTTGCTATAAATCACACAAATCGTTTTTTTAAACCCGTTATTTGATTTTTTCTGTTGTTTTATACCGAAATTCATTTCCCTAACGTCAGCGTGCTGCGTGCGAACTCGTTTTCTATTCTAAAACTATCAATGGTCAGTATATTATCATACCTTCTGTCAAACGTGTCACGAATTATTTTATTTGTTAATACAATAGTAAGACGTTGGACATTTCATAAATAAGGATGGAACAATACTTAATTATTTGGCGTGATGTTTTGTTGTTTTTTTTAATATATTGAACGCCTGAACAGTTAAAATTAATAAAAACGTGCTTCCGCTGGACACACACAGTAAAGGATAGGTAAAAAGTAGCAAAACACCTGATCAGATGTGCAACTCACAAAGAATCCACCCATCCCGTCAGCTTGGACCCGAGCCGTTCACCGTTTGCTTAAGGTCCGCCCTCCCCTTCAACTCTGCCACAGACAGGTGAACTCTCCATGAGTTGCACATAAAAACCACCGACTGTGACGGGATTCGAACCCTCGATCCAAGTGTTACCCCCGGCCGGGAAGGTAACGCCTTAGACCGCACAGCCACTGGTCAGGCTAGCAGCTGCAGTAGATCAGTTGGTATTATAGAGACTAGGCGCTGGACGAGGTAGTTCAATTCGTGTCTACCAGGTTTCACCACATGTCAGACTCAGACTGCAGACTAAGCGCCTAACGGTACAATCGCTTATGAAGCAGTAACAGTGTTTATTGATAACAGATTCAAAAGACGATATATCGGACCATAGCACTGAAAGGGTTAATACCTAAACATGTGTTATTAATGCTCAGTTTAATAGTTTAATAACTAGACCTAATCAAAACTATTCTCTTGATTCATTTCAAAATTAATTATTATGAATAACTAAACATGTTAGTAACCTTTCAAAATTTATAAATGATACAAATGTAGGTACTCCTAAAGTTGTTGTTTAAAGTTTCTCGCTTATACAGACACTCGTTCAAGACTTAGTAGGATACCCTCCTTATATATACTTCTGTTTTAAAACCTGAGTATTTTACTCTTACAGAAAAATCAGTAACGCCATTTAACTAGGTCGTGGTAATTTACTTTCCAAGCTAGACGCCAGCTATGACTTTTAACGGAGAGTAATACAGCCAAAGTGGGACTACAGAGATTTGGCCAACCATCAAATAGAAATAAAATAAATCCACCTTATCTCTGGTGACGTAATTATACCTTTGCTGAAGACACTTAAATCTGATTTACTATTGCACATAAAAAAACATACTTTGCAAATCTGTTTTCAAACAGATAACATTGGTAACATTGGTCTTATGGAGAATAGATTAACATGGGGTCTTATGGAGAATAGATTAACATGGACTCCCAAAAAATTTAATATTTTCCATTTTGCTATAAATCACACAAATCGTTTTTTTAAACCCGTTATTTGATTTTTTCTGTTGTTTTATACCGAAATTCATTTCCCTAACGTCAGCGTGCTGCGTGCGAACTCGTTTTCTATTCTAAAACTATCAATGGTCAGTATATTATCATACCTTCTGTCAAACGTGTCACGAATGATTTTATTTGTTAATACAATAGTAAGACGTTGGACATTTCATAAATAAGGATGGAATAATACTTAATTATTTGATCTATGAATATATCAAATGCAACTTCCTAATTAATCAGTTTAATTTTGTTCAACGTTCATTTAATACCTAATTAACCCTTTGAGTGCTAAGCTTCTGAAAGGAGTAGTTGAATCCGTGATGTTTTGTTGTTTTTTTTTAATATATTGAACGCCTGAACAGTTAAAATTAATAAAAACGTGCTTCCGCTGGACACACACAGTAAAGGATAGGTAAAAAGTAGCAAAACACCTGATCAGATGTGCAACTCACAAAGAATCCACCCATCCCGTCAGCTTGGACCCGAGCCGTCCACCGTTTGCTTAAGGTCCGCCCTCCCCTTCAACTCTGCCACAGACAGGTGAACTCTCCATGAGTTGCACATAAAAACCACCGACTGTGACGGGATTCGAACCCTCGATCCAAGTGTTACCCCCGGCCGGGAAGGCAACGCCTTAGACCGCACAGCCACTGGTCAGGCTAGCAGCTGCAGTAGATCAGTTGGTATTATAGAGACTAGGCGCTGGACGAGGTAGTTCAATTCGTGTCTACCAGGTTTCACCACATGTCAGACTCAGACTGCAGACTAAGCGCCTAACGGTCCAATCGCTTATGAAGCAGTAACAGTGTTTATTGATAACAGATTCAAAAGACGATATATCGGACCATAGCACTGAAAGGGTTAATACCTAAACATGTGTTATTAATGCTCAGTTTAATAGTTTAATAACTAGACCTAATCAAAACTATTCTCTTGATTCATTTCAAAATTAATTATTATGAATAACTAAACATGTTAGTAACCTTTCAAAATTTATAAATGATACAAATGTAGGTACTCCTAAAGTTGTTGTTTAAAGTTTCTCGCTTATACAGACACTCGTTCAAGACTTAGTAGGATACCCTCCTTATATATACTTCTGTTTTAAAACCTGAGTATTTTACTCTTACAGAAAAATCAGTAACGCCATTTAACTAGGTCGTGGTAATTTACTTTCCAAGCTAGACGCCAGCTATGACTTTTAACGGAGAGTAATACAGCCAAAGTGGGACTACAGAGATTTGGCCAACCATCAAATAGAAATAAAATAAATCCACCTTATCTCTGGTGACGTAATTATACCTTTGCTGAAGACAATTAAATCTGATTTACTATTGCACATAAAAAAACATACTTTGCAAATCTGTTTTCCATTTACCAAAACGTCCGCAGTCACTATGAGAAACGTATATCGTTATGAAACATTTTGAGGTAATTATACCTTTGCTGAAGACACTTAAATCTGATTTACTATTGCACATAAAAAAAACATACTTTGCAAATCTGTTTTCAAACAGATAACATTGGTAACATTGGTCTTATGGAGAATAGATTAACATGGGTCTTATGGAGAATAGATTAACATGGACTCCCAAAAAATTTAATATTTTCCATTTTGCTATAAATCACACAAATCGTTTTTTTAAACACGTTATTTGATTTTTTCTGTTGTTTTATACCGAAATTCATTTCCCTAACGTCAGCGTGCTGCGTGCGAACTCGTTTTCTATTCTAAAACTATCAATGGTCAGTATATTATCATACCTTCTGTCAAACGTGTCACGAATGATTTTATTTGTTAATACAATAGTAAGACGTTGGACATTTCAAAAATAAGGATGGAACAATACTTAATTATTTGATCTATGAATATATCAAATGCAACTTCCTAATTAATCAGTTTAATTTTGTTCAACGTTCATTTAATACCTAATTAACCCTTTGAGTGCTAAGCTTCTGAAAGGAGTAGTTGAATCCGTGATGTTTTGTTGTTTTTTTTAATATATTGAACGCCTGAACAGTTAAAATTAATAAAAACGTGCTTCCGCTGGACACACACAGTAAAGGATAGGTAAAAAGTAGCAAAACACCTGATCAGATGTGCAACTCACAAAGAATCCACCCATCCCGTCAGCTTGGACCCGAGCCGTTCACCGTTTGCTTAAGGTCCGCCCTCCCCTTCAACTCTGCCACAGACAGGTGAACTCTCCATGAGTTGCACATAAAAACCACCGACTGTGACGGGATTCGAACCCTCGATCCAAGTGTTACCCCCGGCCGGGAAGGTAACGCCTTAGACCGCACAGCCACTGGTCAGGCTAGCAGCTGCAGTAGATCAGTTGGTATTATAGAGACTAGGCGCTGGACGAGGTAGTTCAATTCGTGTCTACCAGGTTTCACCACATGTCAGACTCAGACTGCAGACTAAGCGCCTAACGGTACAATCGCTTATGAAGCAGTAACAGTGTTTATTGATAACAGATTCAAAAGACGATATATCGGACCATAGCACTGAAAGGGTTAATACCTAAACATGTGTTATTAATGCTCAGTTTAATAGTTTAATAACTAGACCTAATCAAAACTATTCTCTTGATTCATTTCAAAATTAATTATTATGAATAACTAAACATGTTAGTAACCTTTCAAAATTTATAAATGATACAAATGTAGGTACTCCTAAAGTTGTTGTTTAAAGTTTCTCGCTTATACAGACACTCGTTCAAGACTTAGTAGGATACCCTCCTTATATATACTTCTGTTTTAAAACCTGAGTATTTTACTCTTACAGAAAAATCAGTAACGCCATTTAACTAGGTCGTGGTAATTTACTTTCCAAGCTAGACGCCAGCTATGACTTTTAACGGAGAGTAATACAGCCAAAGTGGGACTACAGAGATTTGGCCAACCATCAAATAGAAATAAAATAAATCCACCTTATCTCTGGTGACGTAATTATACCTTTGCTGAAGACACTTAAATCTGATTTACTATTGCACATAAAAAAACATACTTTGCAAATCTGTTTTCAAACAGATAACATTGGTAACATTGGTCTTATGGAGAATAGATTAACATGGGGTCTTATGGAGAATAGATTAACATGGACTCCCAAAAAATTTAATATTTTCCATTTTGCTATAAATCACACAAATCGTTTTTTTAAACCCGTTATTTGATTTTTTCTGTTGTTTTATACCGAAATTCATTTCCCTAACGTCAGCGTGCTGCGTGCGAACTCGTTTTCTATTCTAAAACTATCAATGGTCAGTATATTATCATACCTTCTGTCAAACGTGTCACGAATGATTTTATTTGTTAATACAATAGTAAGACGTTGGACATTTCATAAATAAGGATGGAATAATACTTAATTATTTGATCTATGAATATATCAAATGCAACTTCCTAATTAATCAGTTTAATTTTGTTCAACGTTCATTTAATACCTAATTAACCCTTTGAGTGCTAAGCTTCTGAAAGGAGTAGTTGAATCCGTGATGTTTTGTTGTTTTTTTTTAATATATTGAACGCCTGAACAGTTAAAATTAATAAAAACGTGCTTCCGCTGGACACACACAGTAAAGGATAGGTAAAAAGTAGCAAAACACCTGATCAGATGTGCAACTCACAAAGAATCCACCCATCCCGTCAGCTTGGACCCGAGCCGTCCACCGTTTGCTTAAGGTCCGCCCTCCCCTTCAACTCTGCCACAGACAGGTGAACTCTCCATGAGTTGCACATAAAAACCACCGACTGTGACGGGATTCGAACCCTCGATCCAAGTGTTACCCCCGGCCGGGAAGGCAACGCCTTAGACCGCACAGCCACTGGTCAGGCTAGCAGCTGCAGTAGATCAGTTGGTATTATAGAGACTAGGCGCTGGACGAGGTAGTTCAATTCGTGTCTACCAGGTTTCACCACATGTCAGACTCAGACTGCAGACTAAGCGCCTAACGGTCCAATCGCTTATGAAGCAGTAACAGTGTTTATTGATAACAGATTCAAAAGACGATATATCGGACCATAGCACTGAAAGGGTTAATACCTAAACATGTGTTATTAATGCTCAGTTTAATAGTTTAATAACTAGACCTAATCAAAACTATTCTCTTGATTCATTTCAAAATTAATTATTATGAATAACTAAACATGTTAGTAACCTTTCAAAATTTATAAATGATACAAATGTAGGTACTCCTAAAGTTGTTGTTTAAAGTTTCTCGCTTATACAGACACTCGTTCAAGACTTAGTAGGATACCCTCCTTATATATACTTCTGTTTTAAAACCTGAGTATTTTCCTCTTACAGAAAAATCAGTAACGCCATTTAACTAGGTCGTGGTAATTTACTTTCCAAGCTAGACGCCAGCTATGACTTTTAACGGAGAGTAATACAGCCAAAGTGGGACTACAGAGATTTGGCCAACCATCAAATAGAAATAAAATAAATCCACCTTATCTCTGGTGACGTAATTATACCTTTGCTGAAGACAATTAAATCTGATTTACTATTGCACATAAAAAAACATACTTTGCAAATCTGTTTTCCATTTACCAAAACGTCCGCAGTCACTATGAGAAACGTATATCGTTATGAAACATTTTGAGGTAATTATACCTTTGCTGAAGACACTTAAATCTGATTTACTATTGCACATAAAAAAACATACTTTGCAAATCTGTTTTCAAACAGATAACATTGGTAACATTGGTCTTATGGAGAATAGATTAACATGGGTCTTATGGAGAATAGATTAACATGGACTCCCAAAAAATTTAATATTTTCCATTTTGCTATAAATCACACAAATCGTTTTTTTAAACCCGTTATTTGATTTTTTCTGTTGTTTTATACCGAAATTCATTTCCCTAACGTCAGCGTGCTGCGTGCGAACTCGTTTTCTATTCTAAAACTATCAATGGTCAGTATATTATCATACCTTCTGTCAAACGTGTCACGAATGATTTTATTTGTTAATACAATAGTAAGACGTTGGACATTTCAAAAATAAGGATGGAACAATACTTAATTATTTGATCTATGAATATATCAAATGCAACTTCCTAATTAATCAGTTTAATTTTGTTCAACGTTCATTTAATACCTAATTAACCCTTTTAGTGCTAAGCTTCTGAAAGGAGTAGTTGAATCCGTGATGTTTTGTTGTTTTTTTTAATATATTGAACGCCTGAACAGTTGAAATTAATAAAAACGTGCTTCCGCTGGACACACACAGTAAAGGATAGGTAAAAAGTAGCAAAACACCTGATCAGATGTGCAACTCACAAAGAATCCACCCATCCCGTCAGCTTGGACCCGAGCCGTCCACCGTTTGCTTAAGGTCCGCCCTCCCCTTCAACTCTGCCACAGACAGGTGAACTCTCCATGAGTTGCACATAAAAACCACCGACTGTGACGGGATTCGAACCCTCGATCCAAGTGTTACCCCCGGCCGGGAAGGTAACGCCTTAGACCGCACAGCCACTGGTCAGGCTAGGATACCCTCCTTATATATACTTCTGTTTTAAAACCTGAGTATTTTCCTCTTACAGAAAAATCAGTAACGCCATTTAACTAGGTCGTGGTAATTTACTTTCCAAGCTAGACGCCAGCTATGACTTTTAACGGAGAGTAATACAGCCAAAGTGGGACTACAGAGATTTGGCCAACCATCAAATAGAAATAAAATAAATCCACCTTATCTCTGGTGACGTAATTATACCTTTGCTGAAGACAATTAAATCTGATTTACTATTGCACATAAAAAAACATACTTTGCAAATCTGTTTTCCATTTACCAAAACGTCCGCAGTCACTATGAGAAACGTATATCGTTATGAAACATTTTGAGGTAATTATACCTTTGCTGAAGACACTTAAATCTGATTTACTATTGCACATAAACAAAACATACTTTGCAAATCTGTTTTCAAACAGATAACATTGGTAACATTGGTCTTATGGAGAATAGATTAACATGGGTCTTATGGAGAATAGATTAACATGGACTCCCAAAAAATTTAATATTTTCCATTTTGCTATAAATCACACAAATCGTTTTTTTAAACCCGTTATTTGATTTTTTCTGTTGTTTTATACCGAAATTCATTTCCCTAACGTCAGCGTGCTGCGTGCGAACTCGTTTTCTATTCTAAAACTATCAATGGTCAGTATATTATCATACCTTCTGTCAAACGTGTCACGAATGATTTTATTTGTTAATACAATAGTAAGACGTTGGACATTTCAAAAATAAGGATGGAACAATACTTAATTATTTGATCTATGAATATATCAAATGCAACTTCCTAATTAATCAGTTTAATTTTGTTCAACGTTCATTTAATACCTAATTAACCCTTTGAGTGCTAAGCTTCTGAAAGGAGTAGTTGAATCCGTGATGTTTTGTTGTTTTTTTTAATATATTGAACGCCTGAACAGTTGAAATTAATAAAAACGTGCTTCCGCTGGACACACACAGTAAAGGATAGGTAAAAAGTAGCAAATTCCTGATCAGATGTGCAACTCACAAAGAATCCACCCATCCCGTCAGCTTGGACCCGAGCCGTCCACCGTTTGCTTAAGGTCCGCCCTCCCCTTCAACTCTGCCACAGACAGGTGAACTCTCCATGAGTTGCACATAAAAACCACCGACTGTGACGGGATTCGAACCCTCGATCCAAGTGTTACCCCCGGCCGGGAAGGTAACGCCTTAGACCGCACAGCCACTGGTCAGGCTAGCAGCTGCAGTGGATCAGTTGGTATTATAGAGACTAGGCGCTGGACGAGGTAGTTCAATTCGTGTCTACCAGGTTTCACCACATGTCAGACTCAGACTGCAGACTAAGCGCCTAACGGTACAATCGCTTATGAAGCAGTAACAGTGTTTATTGATAACAGATTCAAAAGACGATATATCGGACCATAGCACTGAAAGGGTTAATACCTAAACATGTGTTATTAATGCTCAGTTTAATAGTTTAATAACTAGACCTAATCAAAACTATTCTCTTGATTCATTTCAAAATTAATTATTATGAATAACTAAACATGTTAGTAACCTTTCAAAATTTATAAATGATACAAATGTAGGTACTCCTAAAGTTGTTGTTTAAAGTTTCTCGCTTATACAGACACTCGTTCAAGACTTAGTAGGATACCCTCCTTATATATACTTCTGTTTTAAAACCTGAGTATTTTACTCTTACAGAAAAATCAGTAACGCCATTTAACTAGGTCGTGGTAATTTACTTTCCAAGCTAGACGCCAGCTATGACTTTTAACGGAGAGTAATACAGCCAAAGTGGGACTACAGAGATTTGGCCAACCATCAAATAGAAATAAAATAAATCCACCTTATCTCTGGTGACGTAATTATACCTTTGCTGAAGACACTTAAATCTGATTTACTATTGCACATAAAAAAACATACTTTGCAAATCTGTTTTCCATTTACCAAAACGTCCGCAGTCACTATGAGAAACGTATATCGTTATGAAACATTTTGAGGTAATTTTTACACCTTTCATATACATTTACGTTAGTTTGCCTGCATTCAGGATATTTCTGAATTGTCTAATAAAAATTCAAGAACGAGTTCCTGAGATAACAAATTAACAAGTTGATAACAACTTATGGCCTATTTCGCTCCGTTACTCCGTTATCGTTGTATGTCGATTTGTGTTTTTTAATCAATAAATAAAATCTTAGGAATCGCTTAGTAAATTTTCTTGAAACTTAACATGTGTCTAATACTTTTGTAGAGCTTATTTGGTATTTAATTTGACGTTTCCAACCTTTACCGTTAACATTTAACATTTTAACAGCTTAACATATTCAAAACAGCAATTTTTTATAAACTGTGAAATTTTAAGTACCTAAAAATAAACACAAACAAGTTTTGTTGTTTTTTAGCGAATTTCCCCTATAGGGAAGAAGCTATTACCGTAGGTCTCATGGTAAGACTTAAGCCCGAGACAGTAGTAAGGCCGGCCACTTTGGGTCCAACATTGGTCTTATGGAGAATAGATTAACATGGACTCCCAAAAAATTTAATATTTTCCATTTTGCTATAAATCACACAAATCGTTTTTTTAAACCCGTTATTTGATTTTTTCTGTTGTTTTATACCGAAATTCATTTCCCTAACGTCAGCGTGCTGCGTGCGAACTCGTTTTCTATTCTAAAACTATCAATGGTCAGTATATTATCATACCTTCTGTCAAACGTGTCACGAATGATTTTATTTGTGAATACAATAGTAAGACGTTGGACATTTCAAAAATATGTTTTCTTTGTCATTCAGTGAAGCAGTTTTATTAGTTTATGGTACATATTTGGTATTTAGTACCTTAATTTATGTAGGTGTCCATATATTTATATATAATTCTGTAAGCGAAATTTTTAAGTCAAAATTGTAGGAGTTTGGCAAATCGTAGGGTGATGGGAGACGGCTCAAATTAAAAGTCTTGATCCCACGGAACTCGGGAAAAGTAGTAGTATTTCTAAAATGTTGCCAGCAAACGATAAATAACGTAAAACATCCCAAATAAGAAAAGCATGGGATTTAAAAAACCTCTGTTTTGTTTACATTAAAACATGTGATTATGTGTCTACTTTGTTTACAAACTGACATGTACACTGTTTTCCCTCAGTATTAACGAGTTCCTGATAATACCTAATTAATACCTAAACATGTGTTATTAATGCTCAGTTTAATAGTTTAATAACTAGACCTAATCTAAACTATTCTCTTGATTCATTTCAAAATTAATTATTATGAATAACTAAACATGTTAGTAACCTTTCAAAATTTATAAATGATACAAATGTAGGTACTCCTAAAGTTGTTGTTTAAAGTTTCTCGCTTATACAGACACTCGTTCAAGACTTAGTAGGATACCCTCCTTATATATACTTCTGTTTTAAAACCTGAGTATTTTACTCTTACAGAAAAATCAGTAACGCCATTTAACTAGGTCGTGGTAATTTACTTTCCAAGCTAGACGCCAGCTATGACTTTTAACGGAGAGTAATACAGCCAAAGTGGGACTACATAGATTTGGCCAACCATCAAATAGAAATAAAATAAATCCACCTTATCTCTGGTGACGTAATTATACCTTTGCTGAAGACACTTAAATCTGATTTACTATTGCACATAAAAAAACATACTTTGCAAATCTGTTTTCCATTTACCAAAACGTCCGCAGTCACTATGAGAAACGTATATCGTTATGAAACATTTTGAGGTAATTTTTACACCTTTCATATACATTTACGTTAGTTTGCCTGCATTCAGGATATTTCTGAATTGTCTAATAAAAATTCAAGAACGAGTTCCTGAGATAACAAATTAACAAGTTGATAACAGCTTATGGCCTATTTCGCTCCGTTACTCCGTTATCGTTGTATGTCGATTTGTGTTTTTTAATCAATAAATAAAATCTTAGGAATCGCTTAGTAAATTTTCTTGAAACTTAACACGTGTCTAATACTTTTGTAGAGCTTATTTGGTATTTAATTTGACGTTTCCAACATTTACGTTAGTTTGCCTGCATTCAGGATATTTCTGAATTGTCTAATAAAAATTCAAGAACGAGTTCCTGATAATACCTAATTAACCCTTTGAGTGCTAAGCTTCTGAAAGGAGTAGTTGAATCCGTGATGTTTTGTTGTTTTTTTTAATATATTGAACGCCTGAACAGTTAAAATTAATAAAAACGTGCTTCCGCTGGACACACACAGTAAAGGATAGGTAAAAAGTAGCAAAACACCTGATCAGATGTGCAACTCACAAAGAATCCACCCATCCCGTCAGCTTGGACCCGAGCCGTCCACCGTTTGCTTAAGGTCCGCCCTCCCCTTCAACTCTGCCACAGACAGGTGAACTCTCCATGAGTTGCACATAAAAACCACCGACTGTGACGGGATTCGAACCCTCGATCCAAGTGTTACCCCCGGCCGGGAAGGTAACGCCTTAGACCGCACAGCCACTGGTCAGGCTAGCAGCTGCAGTGGATCAGTTGGTATTATAGAGACTAGGCGCTGGACGAGGTAGTTCAATTCGTGTCTACCAGGTTTCACCACATGTCAGACTCAGACTGCAGACTAAGCGCCTAACGGTACAATCGCTTATGAAGCAGTAACAGTGTTTATTGATAACAGATTCAAAAGACGATATATCGGACCATAGCACTGAAAGGGTTAATACCTAAACATGTGTTATTAATGCTCAGTTTAATAGTTTAATAACTAGACCTAATCAAAACTATTCTCTTGATTCATTTCAAAATTAATTATTATGAATAACTAAACATGTTAGTAACCTTTCAAAATTTATAAATGATACAAATGTAGGTACTCCTAAAGTTGTTGTTTAAAGTTTCTCGCTTATACAGACACTCGTTCAAGACTTAGTAGGATACCCTCCTTATATATACTTCTGTTTTAAAACCTGAGTATTTTACTCTTACAGAAAAATCAGTAACGCCATTTAACTAGGTCGTGGTAATTTACTTTCCAAGCTAGACGCCAGCTATGACTTTTAACGGAGAGTAATACAGCCAAAGTGGGACTACAGAGATTTGGCCAACCATCAAATAGAAATAAAATAAATCCACCTTATCTCTGGTGACGTAATTATACCTTTGCTGAAGACACTTAAATCTGATTTACTATTGCACATAAAAAAACATACTTTGCAAATCTGTTTTCAAACAGATAACATTGGTAACATTGGTCTTATGGAGAATAGATTAACATGGGGTCTTATGGAGAATAGATTAACATGGACTCCCAAAAAATTTAATATTTTCCATTTTGCTATAAATCACACAAATCGTTTTTTTAAACCCGTTATTTGATTTTTTCTGTTGTTTTATACCGAAATTCATTTCCCTAACGTCAGCGTGCTGCGTGCGAACTCGTTTTCTATTCTAAAACTATCAATGGTCAGTATATTATCATACCTTCTGTCAAACGTGTCACGAATGATTTTATTTGTTAATACAATAGTAAGACGTTGGACATTTCATAAATAAGGATGGAACAATACTTAATTATTTGGCCAACCATCAAATAGAAATAAAATAAATCCACCTTATCTCTGGTGACGTAATTATACCTTTGCTGAAGACACTTAAATCTGATTTACTATTGCACATAAAAAAACATACTTTGCAAATCTGTTTTCCATTTACCAAAACGTCCGCAGTCACTATGAGAAACGTATATCGTTATGAAACATTTTGAGGTAATTATACCTTTGCTGAAGACACTTAAATCTGATTTACTATTGCACATAAAAAAAACATACTTTGCAAATCTGTTTTCAAACAGATAACATTGGTAACATTGGTCTTATGGAGAATAGATTAACATGGGTCTTATGGAGAATAGATTAACATGGACTCCCAAAAAATTTAATATTTTCCATTTTGCTATAAATCACACAAATCGTTTTTTTAAACCCGTTATTTGATTTTTTCTGTTGTTTTATACCGAAATTCATTTCCCTAACGTCAGCGTGCTGCGTGCGAACTCGTTTTCTATTCTAAAACTATCAATGGTCAGTATATTATCATACCTTCTGTCAAACGTGTCACGAATGATTTTATTTGTTAATACAATAGTAAGACATTGGACATTTCAAAAATAAGGATGGAACAATACTTAATTATTTGATCTATGAATATATCAAATGCAACTTCCTAATTAATCAGTTTAATTTTGTTCAACGTTCATTTAATACCTAATTAACCCTTTGAGTGCTAAGTTTCTGAAAGGAGTAGTTGAATCCGTGATGTTTTGTTGTTTTTTTTAATATATTGAACGCCTGAACAGTTAAAATTAATAAAAACGTGCTTCCGCTGGACACACACAGTAAAGGATAGGTAAAAAGTAGCAAAACACCTGATCAGATGTGCAACTCACAAAGAATCCACCCATCCCGTCAGCTTGGACCCGAGCCGTCCACCGTTTGCTTAAGGTCCGCCCTCCCCTTCAACTCTGCCACAGACAGGTGAACTCTCCATGAGTTGCACATAAAAACCACCGACTGTGACGGGATTCGAACCCTCGATCCAAGTGTTACCCCCGGCCGGGAAGGTAACGCCTTAGACCGCACAGCCACTGGTCAGGCTAGCAGCTGCAGTGGATCAGTTGGTATTATAGAGACTAGGCGCTGGACGAGGTAGTTCAATTCGTGTCTACCAGGTTTCACCACATGTCAGACTCAGACTGCAGACTAAGCGCCTAACGGTACAATCGCTTATGAAGCAGTAACAGTGTTTATTGATAACAGATTCAAAAGACGATATATCGGACCATAGCACTGAAAGGGTTAATACCTAAACATGTGTTATTAATGCTCAGTTTAATAGTTTAATAACTAGACCTAATCAAAACTATTCTCTTGATTCATTTCAAAATTAATTATTATGAATAACTAAACATGTTAGTAACCTTTCAAAATTTATAAATGATACAAATGTAGGTACTCCTAAAGTTGTTGTTTAAAGTTTCTCGCTTATACAGACACTCGTTCAAGACTTAGTAGGATACCCTCCTTATATATACTTCTGTTTTAAAACCTGAGTATTTTACTCTTACAGAAAAATCAGTAACGCCATTTAACTAGGTCGTGGTAATTTACTTTCCAAGCTAGACGCCAGCTATGACTTTTAACGGAGAGTAATACAGCCAAAGTGGGACTACAGAGATTTGGCCAACCATCAAATAGAAATAAAATAAATCCACCTTATCTCTGGTGACGTAATTATACCTTTGCTGAAGACACTTAAATCTGATTTACTATTGCACATAAAAAAACATACTTTGCAAATCTGTTTTCAAACAGATAACATTGGTAACATTGGTCTTATGGAGAATAGATTAACATGGGGTCTTATGGAGAATAGATTAACATGGACTCCCAAAAAATTTAATATTTTCCATTTTGCTATAAATCACACAAATCGTTTTTTTAAACCCGTTATTTGATTTTTTCTGTTGTTTTATACCGAAATTCATTTCCCTAACGTCAGCGTGCTGCGTGCGAACTCGTTTTCTATTCTAAAACTATCAATGGTCAGTATATTATCATACCTTCTGTCAAACGTGTCACGAATGATTTTATTTGTTAATACAATAGTAAGACGTTGGACATTTCATAAATAAGGATGGAACAATACTTAATTATTTGGCCAACCATCAAATAGAAATAAAATAAATCCACCTTATCTCTGGTGACGTAATTATACCTTTGCTGAAGACACTTAAATCTGATTTACTATTGCACATAAAAAAACATACTTTGCAAATCTGTTTTCCATTTACCAAAACGTCCGCAGTCACTATGAGAAACGTATATCGTTATGAAACATTTTGAGGTAATTATACCTTTGCTGAAGACACTTAAATCTGATTTACTATTGCACATAAAAAAAACATACTTTGCAAATCTGTTTTCAAACAGATAACATTGGTAACATTGGTCTTATGGAGAATAGATTAACATGGGTCTTATGGAGAATAGATTAACATGGACTCCCAAAAAATTTAATATTTTCCATTTTGCTATAAATCACACAAATCGTTTTTTTAAACCCGTTATTTGATTTTTTCTGTTGTTTTATACCGAAATTCATTTCCCTAACGTCAGCGTGCTGCGTGCGAACTCGTTTTCTATTCTAAAACTATCAATGGTCAGTATATTATCATACCTTCTGTCAAACGTGTCACGAATGATTTTATTTGTTAATACAATAGTAAGACATTGGACATTTCAAAAATAAGGATGGAACAATACTTAATTATTTGATCTATGAATATATCAAATGCAACTTCCTAATTAATCAGTTTAATTTTGTTCAACGTTCATTTAATACCTAATTAACCCTTTGAGTGCTAAGTTTCTGAAAGGAGTAGTTGAATCCGTGATGTTTTGTTGTTTTTTTTAATATATTGAACGCCTGAACAGTTAAAATTAATAAAAACGTGCTTCCGCTGGACACACACAGTAAAGGATAGGTAAAAAGTAGCAAAACACCTGATCAGATGTGCAACTCACAAAGAATCCACCCATCCCGTCAGCTTGGACCCGAGCCGTCCACCGTTTGCTTAAGGTCCGCCCTCCCCTTCAACTCTGCCACAGACAGGTGAACTCTCCATGAGTTGCACATAAAAACCACCGACTGTGACGGGATTCGAACCCTCGATCCAAGTGTTACCCCCGGCCGGGAAGGTAACGCCTTAGACCGCACAGCCACTGGTCAGGCTAGCAGCTGCAGTGGATCAGTTGGTATTATAGAGACTAGGCGCTGGACGAGGTAGTTCAATTCGTGTCTACCAGGTTTCACCACATGTCAGACTCAGACTGCAGACTAAGCGCCTAACGGTACAATCGCTTATGAAGCAGTAACAGTGTTTATTGATAACAGATTCAAAAGACGATATATCGGACCATAGCACTGAAAGGGTTAATACCTAAACATGTGTTATTAATGCTCAGTTTAATAGTTTAATAACTAGACCTAATCAAAACTATTCTCTTGATTCATTTCAAAATTAATTATTATGAATAACTAAACATGTTGGTAACCTTTCAAAATTTATAAATGATACAAATGTAGGTACTCCTAAAGTTGTTGTTTAAAGTTTCTCGCTTATACAGACACTCGTTCAAGACTTAGTAGGATACCCTCCTTATATATACTTCTGTTTTAAAACCTGAGTATTTTACTCTTACAGAAAAATCAGTAACGCCATTTAACTAGGTCGTGGTAATTTACTTTCCAAGCTAGACGCCAGCTATGACTTTTAACGGAGAGTAATACAGCCAAAGTGGGACTACAGAGATTTGGCCAACCATCAAATAGAAATAAAATAAATCCACCTTATCTCTGGTGACGTAATTATACCTTTGCTGAAGACACTTAAATCTGATTTACTATTGCACATAAAAAAACATACTTTGCAAATCTGTTTTCAAACAGATAACATTGGTAACATTGGTCTTATGGAGAATAGATTAACATGGGGTCTTATGGAGAATAGATTAACATGGACTCCCAAAAAATTTAATATTTTCCATTTTGCTATAAATCACACAAATCGTTTTTTTAAACCCGTTATTTGATTTTTTCTGTTGTTTTATACCGAAATTCATTTCCCTAACGTCAGCGTGCTGCGTGCGAACTCGTTTTCTATTCTAAAACTATCAATGGTCAGTATATTATCATACCTTCTGGCAAACGTGTCACGAATGATTTTATTTGTTAATACAATAGTAAGACGTTGGACATTTCATAAATAAGGATGGAACAATACTTAATTATTTGATCTATGAATATATCAAATGCAACTTCCTAATTAATCAGTTTAATTTTGTTCAACGTTCATTTAATACCTAATTAACCCTTTGAGTGCTAAGCTTCTGAAAGGAGTAGTTGAATCCGTGATGTTTTGTTGTTTTTTTTAATATATTGAACGCCTGAACAGTTAAAATTAATAATAATGTGCTTCCGCTGGACACACACAGTAAAGGATAGGTAAAAAGTAGCAAAACACCTGATCAGATGTGCAACTCACAAAGAATCCACCCATCCCGTCAGCTTGGACCCGAGCCGTCCACCGTTTGCTTAAGGTCCGCCCTCCCCTTCAACTCTGCCACAGACAGGTGAACTCTCCATGAGTTGCACATAAAAACCACCGACTGTGACGGGATTCGAACCCTCGATCCAAGTGTTACCCCCGGCCGGGAAGGCAACGCCTTAGACCGCACAGCCACTGGTCAGGCTAGCAGCTGCAGTAGATCAGTTGGTATTATAGAGACTAGGCGCTGGACGAGGTAGTTCAATTCGTGTCTACCAGGTTTCACCACATGTCAGACTCAGACTGCAGACTAAGCGCCTAACGGTACAATCGCTTATGAAGCAGTAACAGTGTTTATTGATAACAGATTCAAAAGACGATATATCGGACCATAGCACTGAAAGGGTTAATACCTAAACATGTGTTATTAATGCTCAGTTTAATAGTTTAATAACTAGACCTAATCAAAACTATTCTCTTGATTCATTTCAAAATTAATTATTATGAATAACTAAACATGTTAGTAACCTTTCAAAATTTATAAATGATACAAATGTAGGTACTCCTAAAGTTGTTGTTTAAAGTTTCTCGCTTATACAGACACTCGTTCAAGACTTAGTAGGATACCCTCCTTATATATACTTCTGTTTTAAAACCTGAGTATTTTACTCTTACAGAAAAATCAGTAACGCCATTTAACTAGGTCGTGGTAATTTACTTTACAAGCTAGACGCCAGCTATGACTTTTAACGGAGAGTAATACAGCCAAAGTGGGACTACAGAGATTTGGCCAACCATCAAATAGAAATAAAATAAATCCACCTTATCTCTGGTGACGTAATTATACCTTTGCTGAAGACACTTAAATCTGATTTACTATTGCACATAAAAAAACATACTTTGCAAATCTGTTTTCAAACAGATAACATTGGTAACATTGGTCTTATGGAGAATAGATTAACATGGGGTCTTATGGAGAATAGATTAACATGGACTCCCAAAAAATTTAATATTTTCCATTTTGCTATAAATCACACAAATCGTTTTTTTAAACCCGTTATTTGATTTTTTCTGTTGTTTTATACCGAAATTCATTTCCCTAACGTCAGCGTGCTGCGTGCGAACTCGTTTTCTATTCTAAAACTATCAATGGTCAGTATATTATCATACCTTCTGTCAAAAGTGTCACGAATGATTTTATTTGTTAATACAATAGTAAGACGTTGGACATTTCAAAAATAAGGATGGAACAATACTTAATTATTTGATCTATGAATATATCAAATGCAACTTCCTAATTAATCAGTTTAATTTTGTTCAACGTTCATTTAATACCTAATTAACCCTTTGAGTGCTAAGCTTCTGAAAGGAGTAGTTGAATCCGTGATGTTTTGTTGTTTTTTTTAATATATTGAACGCCTGAACAGTTAAAATTAATAAAAACGTGCTTCCGCTGGACACACACAGTAAAGGATAGGTAAAAAGTAGCAAAACACCTGATCAGATGTGCAACTCACAAAGAATCCACCCATCCCGTCAGCTTGGACCCGAGCCGTCCACCGTTTGCTTAAGGTCCGCCCTCCCCTTCAACTCTGCCACAGACAGGTGAACTCTCCATGAGTTGCACATAAAAACCACCGACTGTGACGGGATTCGAACCCTCGATCCAAGTGTTACCCCCGGCCGGGAAGGTAACGCCTTAGACCGCACAGCCACTGGTCAGGCTAGCAGCTGCAGTGGATCAGTTGGTATTATAGAGACTAGGCGCTGGACGAGGTAGTTCAATTCGTGTCTACCAGGTTTCACCACATGTCAGACTCAGACTGCAGACTAAGCGCCTAACGGTACAATCGCTTATGAAGCAGTAACAGTGTTTATTGATAACAGATTCAAAAGACGATATATCGGACCATAGCACTGAAAGGGTTAATACCTAAACATGTGTTATTAATGCTCAGTTTAATAGTTTAATAACTAGACCTAATCAAAACTATTCTCTTGATTCATTTCAAAATTAATTATTATGAATAACTAAACATGTTAGTAACCTCTCAAAATTTATAAATGATACAAATGTAGGTACTCCTAAAGTTGTTGTTTAAAGTTTCTCGCTTATACAGACACTCGTTCAAGACTTAGTAGGATACCCTCCTTATATATACTTCTGTTTTAAAACCTGAGTATTTTACTCTTACAGAAAAATCAGTAACGCCATTTAACTAGATCGTGGTAATTTACTTTCCAAGCTAGACGCCAGCTATGACTTTTAACGGAGAGTAATACAGCCAAAGTGGGACTACAGAGATTTGGCCAACCATCAAATAGAAATAAAATAAATCCACCTTATCTCTGGTGCCGTATTTATACCTTTGCTGAAGACACTTAAATCTGATTTACTATTGCACATAAAAAAACATACTTTGCAAATCTGTTTTCCATTTACCAAAACGTCCGCAGTCACTATGAGAAACGTATATCGTTATGAAACATTTTGAGGTAATTTTTACACCTTTCATATACATTTACGTTACGTTGAACGCCTGAACAGTTAAAATTAATAAAAACGTGCTTCCGCTGGACACACACAGTAAAGGATAGGTAAAAAGTAGCAAAACACCTGATCAGATGTGCAACTCACAAAGAATCCACCCATCCCGTCAGCTTGGACCCGAGCCGTCCACCGTTTGCTTAAGGTCCGCCCTCCCCTTCAACTCTGCCACAGACAGGTGAACTCTCCATGAGTTGCACATAAAAACCACCGACTGTGACGGGATTCGAACCCTCGATCCAAGTGTTACCCCCGGCCGGGAAGGTAACGCCTTAGACCGCACAGCCACTGGTCAGGCTAGCAGCTGCAGTGGATCAGTTGGTATTATAGAGACTAGGCGCTGGACGAGGTAGTTCAATTCGTGTCTACCAGGTTTCACCACATGTCAGACTCAGACTGCAGACTAAGCGCCTAACGGTACAATCGCTTATGAAGCAGTAACAGTGTTTATTGATAACAGATTCAAAAGACGATATATCGGACCATAGCACTGAAAGGGTTAATACCTAAACATGTGTTATTAATGCTCAGTTTAATAGTTTAATAACTAGACCTAATCAAAACTATTCTCTTGATTCATTTCAAAATTAATTATTATGAATAACTAAACATGTTAGTAACCTCTCAAAATTTATAAATGATACAAATGTAGGTACTCCTAAAGTTGTTGTTTAAAGTTTCTCGCTTATACAGACACTCGTTCAAGACTTAGTAGGATACCCTCCTTATATATACTTCTGTTTTAAAACCTGAGTATTTTACTCTTACAGAAAAATCAGTAACGCCATTTAACTAGATCGTGGTAATTTACTTTCCAAGCTAGACGCCAGCTATGACTTTTAACGGAGAGTAATACAGCCAAAGTGGGACTACAGAGATTTGGCCAACCATCAAATAGAAATAAAATAAATCCACCTTATCTCTGGTGCCGTATTTATACCTTTGCTGAAGACACTTAAATCTGATTTACTATTGCACATAAAAAAACATACTTTGCAAATCTGTTTTCCATTTACCAAAACGTCCGCAGTCACTATGAGAAACGTATATCGTTATGAAACATTTTGAGGTAATTTTTACACCTTTCATATACATTTACGTTACGTTGAACGCCTGAACAGTTAAAATTAATAAAAACGTGCTTCCGCTGGACACACACAGTAAAGGATAGGTAAAAAGTAGCAAAACACCTGATCAGATGTGCAACTCACAAAGAATCCACCCATCCCGTCAGCTTGGACCCGAGCCGTCCACCGTTTGCTTAAGGTCCGCCCTCCCCTTCAACTCTGCCACAGACAGGTGAACTCTCCATGAGTTGCACATAAAAACCACCGACTGTGACGGGATTCGAACCCTCGATCCAAGTGTTACCCCCGGCCGGGAAGGTAACGCCTTAGACCGCACAGCCACTGGTCAGGCTAGCAGCTGCAGTGGATCAGTTGGTATTATAGAACCTAGGCGCTGGACGAGGTAGTTCAATTCGTGTCTACCAGGTTTCACCACATGTCAGACTCAGACTGCAGACTAAGCGCCTAACGGTACAATCGCTTATGAAGCAGTAACAGTGTTTATTGATAACAGATTCAAAAGACGATATATCGGACCATAGCACTGAAAGGGTTAATACCTAAACATGTGTTATTAATGCTCAGTTTAATAGTTTAATAACTAGACCTAATCAAAAATATTCTCTTGATTCATTTCAAAATTAATTATTATGAATAACTAAACATGTTAGTAACCTTTCAAAATTTATAAATGATACAAATGTAGGTACTCCTAAAGTTGTTGTTTAAAGTTTCTCGCTTATACAGAGACTCGTTCAAGACTTAGTAGGATACCCTCCTTATATATACTTCTGTTTTAAAACCTGAGTATTTTACTCTTACAGAAAAATCAGTAACGCCATTTAACTAGATCGTGGTAATTTACTTTCCAAGCTAGACGCCAGCTATGACTTTTAACGGAGAGTAATACAGCCAAAGTGGGACTACAGAGATTTGGCCAACCATCAAATAGAAATAAAATAAATCCACCTTATCTCTGGTGACGTATTTATACCTTTGCTGAAGACACTTAAATCTGATTTACTATTGCACATAAAAAAACATACTTTGCAAATCTGTTTTCCATTTACCAAAACGTCCGCAGTCACTATGAGAAACGTATATCGTTATGAAACATTTTGAGGTAATTTTTACACCTTTCATATACATTTACGTTAGTTTGCCTGCATTCAGGATATTTCTGAATTGTCTAATAAAAATTCAAGAACGAGTTCCTGATAATACCTAATTAACCCTTTGAGTGCTAAGCTTCTGAAAGGAGTAGTTGAATCCGTGATGTTTTGTTGATTTTTTAATATATTGAACGCCTGAACAGTTAAAATTAATAAAAACGTGCTTCCGCTGGACACACACAGTAAAGGATAGGTAAAAAGTAGCAAAACACCTGATCAGATGTGCAACTCACAAAGAATCCACCCATCCCGTCAGCTTGGACCCGAGCCGTCCACCGTTTGCTTAAGGTCCGCCCTCCCCTTCAACTCTGCCACAGACAGGTGAACTCTCCATGAGTTGCACATAAAAACCACCGACTGTGACGGGATTCGAACCCTCGATCCAAGTGTTACCCCCGGCCGGGAAGGTAACGCCTTAGACCGCACAGCCACTGGTCAGGCTAGCAGCTGCAGTGGATCAGTTGGTATTATAGAACCTAGGCGCTGGACGAGGTAGTTCAATTCGTGTCTACCAGGTTTCACCACATGTCAGACTCAGACTGCAGACTAAGCGCCTAACGGTACAATCGCTTATGAAGCAGTAACAGTGTTTATTGATAACAGATTCAAAAGACGATATATCGGACCATAGCACTGAAAGGGTTAATACCTAAACATGTGTTATTAATGCTCAGTTTAATAGTTTAATAACTAGACCTAATCAAAAATATTCTCTTGATTCATTTCAAAATTAATTATTATGAATAACTAAACATGTTAGTAACCTTTCAAAATTTATAAATGATACAAATGTAGGTACTCCTAAAGTTGTTGTTTAAAGTTTCTCGCTTATACAGAGACTCGTTCAAGACTTAGTAGGATACCCTCCTTATATATACTTCTGTTTTAAAACCTGAGTATTTTACTCTTACAGAAAAATCAGTAACGCCATTTAACTAGATCGTGGTAATTTACTTTCCAAGCTAGACGCCAGCTATGACTTTTAACGGAGAGTAATACAGCCAAAGTGGGACTACAGAGATTTGGCCAACCATCAAATAGAAATAAAATAAATCCACCTTATCTCTGGTGACGTATTTATACCTTTGCTGAAGACACTTAAATCTGATTTACTATTGCACATAAAAAAACATACTTTGCAAATCTGTTTTCCATTTACCAAAACGTCCGCAGTCACTATGAGAAACGTATATCGTTATGAAACATTTTGAGGTAATTTTTACACCTTTCATATACATTTACGTTAGTTTGCCTGCATTCAGGATATTTCTGAATTGTCTAATAAAAATTCAAGAACGAGTTCCTGATAATACCTAATTAACCCTTTGAGTGCTAAGCTTCTGAAAGGAGTAGTTGAATCCGTGATGTTTTGTTGATTTTTTAATATATTGAACGCCTGAACAGTTAAAATTAATAAAAACGTGCTTCCGCTGGACACACACAGTAAAGGATAGGTAAAATGTAGCAAAACACCTGATCAGATGTGCAACTCACAAAGAATCCACCCATCCCGTCAGCTTGGACCCGAGCCGTCCACCGTTTGCTTAAGGTCCGCCCTCCCCTTCAACTCTGCCACAGACAGGTGAACTCTCCATGAGTTGCACATAAAAACCACCGACTGTGACGGGATTCGAACCCTCGATCCAAGTGTTACCCCCGGCCGGGAAGGTAACGCCTTAGACCGCACAGCCACTGGTCAGGCTAGCAGCTGCAGTGGATCAGTTGGTATTATAGAGACTAGGCGCTGGACGAGGTAGTTCAATTCGTGTCTACCAGGTTTCACCACATGTCAGACTCAGACTGCAGACTAAGCGCCTAACGGTACAATCGCTTATGAAGCAGTAACAGTGTTTATTGATAACAGATTCAAAAGACGATATATCGGACCATAGCACTGAAAGGGTTAATACCTAAACATGTGTTATTAATGCTCAGTTTAATAGTTTAAAAAAACATACTTTGCAAATCTGTTTTCCATTTACCAAAACGTCCGCAGTCACTATGAGAAACGTATATCGTTATGAAACATTTTGAGGTAATTTTTACACCTTTCATATACATTTACGTTAGTTTGCCTGCATTCAGGATATTTCTGAATTGTCTAATAAAAATTCAAGAACGAGTTCCTGATAATACCTAATTAACCCTTTGAGTGCTAAGCTTCTGAAAGGAGTAGTTGAATCCGTGATGTTTTGTTGATTTTTTAATATATTGAACGCCTGAACAGTTAAAATTAATAAAAACGTGCTTCCGCTGGACACACACAGTAAAGGATAGGTAAAAAGTAGCAAAACACCTGATCAGATGTGCAACTCACAAAGAATCCACCCATCCCGTCAGCTTGGACCCGAGCCGTCCACCGTTTGCTTAAGGTCCGCCCTCCCCTTCAACTCTGCCACAGACAGGTGAACTCTCCATGAGTTGCACATAAAAACCACCGACTGTGACGGGATTCGAACCCTCGATCCAAGTGTTACCCCCGGCCGGGAAGGTAACGCCTTAGACCGCACAGCCACTGGTCAGGCTAGCAGCTGCAGTGGATCAGTTGGTATTATAGAGACTAGGCGCTGGACGAGGAAGTTCAATTCGTGTCTACCAGGTTTCACCACATGTCAGACTCAGACTGCAGACTAAGCGCCTAACGGTACAATCGCTTATGAAGCAGTAACAGTGTTTATTGATATATCGGACCATAGCAATGAAAGGGTTAATACCTAAACATGTGTTATTAATGCTCAGTTTAATAGTTTAAAAAAACATACTTTGCAAATCTGTTTTCCATTTACCAAAACGTCCGCAGTCACTATGAGAAACGTATATCGTTATGAAACATTTTGAGGTAATTTTTACACCTTTCATATACATTTACGTTAGTTTGCCTGCATTCAGGATATTTCTGAATTGTCTAATAAAAATTCAAGAACGAGTTCCTGATAATACCTAATTAACCCTTTGAGTGCTAAGCTTCTGAAAGGAGTAGTTGAATCCGTGATGTTTTGTTGATTTTTTAATATATTGAACGCCTGAACAGTTAAAATTAATAAAAACGTGCTTCCGCTGGACACACACAGTAAAGGATAGGTAAAAAGTAGCAAAACACCTGATCAGATGTGCAACTCACAAAGAATCCACCCATCCCGTCAGCTTGGACCCGAGCCGTCCACCGTTTGCTTAAGGTCCGCCCTCCCCTTCAACTCTGCCACAGACAGGTGAACTCTCCATGAGTTGCACATAAAAACCACCGACTGTGACGGGATTCGAACCCTCGATCCAAGTGTTACCCCCGGCCGGGAAGGTAACGCCTTAGACCGCACAGCCACTGGTCAGGCTAGCAGCTGCAGTGGATCAGTTGGTATTATAGAGACTAGGCGCTGGACGAGGAAGTTCAATTCGTGTCTACCAGGTTTCACCACATGTCAGACTCAGACTGCAGACTAAGCGCCTAACGGTACAATCGCTTATGAAGCAGTAACAGTGTTTATTGATAACAGATTCAAAAGACGATATATCGGACCATAGCACTGAAAGGGTTAATACCTAAACATGTGTTATTAATGCTCAGTTTAATAGTTTAATAACTAGACCTAATCAAAACTATTCTCTTGATTCATTTCAAAATTAATTATTATGAATAACTAAACATGTTAGTAACCTTTCAAAATTTATAAATGATACAAATGTAGATACTCCTAAAGTTGTTGTTTAAAGTTTCTCGCTTATACAGACACTCGTTCAAGACTTAGTAGGATACCCTCCTTATATATACTTCTGTTTTAAAACCTGAGTATTTTACTCTTACAGAAAAATCAGTAACGCCATTTAACTAGATCGTGGTAATTTACTTTCCAAGCTAGACGCCAGCTATGACTTTTAACGGAGAGTAATACAGCCAAAGTGGGACTACAGAGATTTGGCCAACCATCAAATAGAAATAAAATAAATCCACCTTATCTCTGGTGACGTATTTATACCTTTGCTGAAGACACTTAAATCTGATTTACTATTGCACATAAAAAAACATACTTTGCAAATCTGTTTTCCATTTACCAAAACGTCCGCAGTCACTATGAGAAACGTATATCGTTATGAAACATTTTGAGGTAATTTTTACACCTTTCATATACATTTACGTTACGTTGAACGCCTGAACAGTTAAAATTAATAAAAACGTGCTTCCGCTGGACACACACAGTAAAGGATAGGTAAAAAGTAGCAAAACACCTGATCAGATGTGCAACTCACAAAGAATCCACCCATCCCGTCAGCTTGGACCCGAGCCGTCCACCGTTTGCTTAAGGTCCGCCCTCCCCTTCAACTCTGCCACAGACAGGTGAACTCTCCATGAGTTGCACATAAAAACCACCGACTGTGACGGGATTCGAACCCTCGATCCAAGTGTTACCCCCGGCCGGGAAGGTAACGCCTTAGACCGCACAGCCACTGGTCAGGCTAGCAGCTGCAGTGGATCAGTTGGTATTATAGAACCTAGGCGCTGGACGAGGTAGTTCAATTCGTGTCTACCAGGTTTCACCACATGTCAGACTCAGACTGCAGACTAAGCGCCTAACGGTACAATCGCTTATGAAGCAGTAACAGTGTTTATTGATAACAGATTCAAAAGACGATATATCGGACCATAGCACTGAAAGGGTTAATACCTAAACATGTGTTATTAATGCTCAGTTTAATAGTTTAATAACTAGACCTAATCAAAAATATTCTCTTGATTCATTTCAAAATTAATTATTATGAATAACTAAACATGTTAGTAACCTTTCAAAATTTATAAATGATACAAATGTAGGTACTCCTAAAGTTGTTGTTTAAAGTTTCTCGCTTATACAGAGACTCGTTCAAGACTTAGTAGGATACCCTCCTTATATATACTTCTGTTTTAAAACCTGAGTATTTTACTCTTACAGAAAAATCAGTAACGCCATTTAACTAGATCGTGGTAATTTACTTTCCAAGCTAGACGCCAGCTATGACTTTTAACGGAGAGTAATACAGCCAAAGTGGGACTACAGAGATTTGGCCAACCATCAAATAGAAATAAAATAAATCCACCTTATCTCTGGTGACGTATTTATACCTTTGCTGAAGACACTTAAATCTGATTTACTATTGCACATAAAAAAACATACTTTGCAAATCTGTTTTCCATTTACCAAAACGTCCGCAGTCACTATGAGAAACGTATATCGTTATGAAACATTTTGAGGTAATTTTTACACCTTTCATATACATTTACGTTAGTTTGCCTGCATTCAGGATATTTCTGAATTGTCTAATAAAAATTCAAGAACGAGTTCCTGATAATACCTAATTAACCCTTTGAGTGCTAAGCTTCTGAAAGGAGTAGTTGAATCCGTGATGTTTTGTTGATTTTTTAATATATTGAACGCCTGAACAGTTAAAATTAATAAAAACGTGCTTCCGCTGGACACACACAGTAAAGGATAGGTAAAATGTAGCAAAACACCTGATCAGATGTGCAACTCACAAAGAATCCACCCATCCCGTCAGCTTGGACCCGAGCCGTCCACCGTTTGCTTAAGGTCCGCCCTCCCCTTCAACTCTGCCACAGACAGGTGAACTCTCCATGAGTTGCACATAAAAACCACCGACTGTGACGGGATTCGAACCCTCGATCCAAGTGTTACCCCCGGCCGGGAAGGTAACGCCTTAGACCGCACAGCCACTGGTCAGGCTAGCAGCTGCAGTGGATCAGTTGGTATTATAGAGACTAGGCGCTGGACGAGGTAGTTCAATTCGTGTCTACCAGGTTTCACCACATGTCAGACTCAGACTGCAGACTAAGCGCCTAACGGTACAATCGCTTATGAAGCAGTAACAGTGTTTATTGATAACAGATTCAAAAGACGATATATCGGACCATAGCACTGAAAGGGTTAATACCTAAACATGTGTTATTAATGCTCAGTTTAATAGTTTAAAAAAACATACTTTGCAAATCTGTTTTCCATTTACCAAAACGTCCGCAGTCACTATGAGAAACGTATATCGTTATGAAACATTTTGAGGTAATTTTTACACCTTTCATATACATTTACGTTAGTTTGCCTGCATTCAGGATATTTCTGAATTGTCTAATAAAAATTCAAGAACGAGTTCCTGATAATACCTAATTAACCCTTTGAGTGCTAAGCTTCTGAAAGGAGTAGTTGAATCCGTGATGTTTTGTTGATTTTTTAATATATTGAACGCCTGAACAGTTAAAATTAATAAAAACGTGCTTCCGCTGGACACACACAGTAAAGGATAGGTAAAAAGTAGCAAAACACCTGATCAGATGTGCAACTCACAAAGAATCCACCCATCCCGTCAGCTTGGACCCGAGCCGTCCACCGTTTGCTTAAGGTCCGCCCTCCCCTTCAACTCTGCCACAGACAGGTGAACTCTCCATGAGTTGCACATAAAAACCACCGACTGTGACGGGATTCGAACCCTCGATCCAAGTGTTACCCCCGGCCGGGAAGGTAACGCCTTAGACCGCACAGCCACTGGTCAGGCTAGCAGCTGCAGTGGATCAGTTGGTATTATAGAGACTAGGCGCTGGACGAGGAAGTTCAATTCGTGTCTACCAGGTTTCACCACATGTCAGACTCAGACTGCAGACTAAGCGCCTAACGGTACAATCGCTTATGAAGCAGTAACAGTGTTTATTGATATATCGGACCATAGCAATGAAAGGGTTAATACCTAAACATGTGTTATTAATGCTCAGTTTAATAGTTTAAAAAAACATACTTTGCAAATCTGTTTTCCATTTACCAAAACGTCCGCAGTCACTATGAGAAACGTATATCGTTATGAAACATTTTGAGGTAATTTTTACACCTTTCATATACATTTACGTTAGTTTGCCTGCATTCAGGATATTTCTGAATTGTCTAATAAAAATTCAAGAACGAGTTCCTGATAATACCTAATTAACCCTTTGAGTGCTAAGCTTCTGAAAGGAGTAGTTGAATCCGTGATGTTTTGTTGATTTTTTAATATATTGAACGCCTGAACAGTTAAAATTAATAAAAACGTGCTTCCGCTGGACACACACAGTAAAGGATAGGTAAAAAGTAGCAAAACACCTGATCAGATGTGCAACTCACAAAGAATCCACCCATCCCGTCAGCTTGGACCCGAGCCGTCCACCGTTTGCTTAAGGTCCGCCCTCCCCTTCAACTCTGCCACAGACAGGTGAACTCTCCATGAGTTGCACATAAAAACCACCGACTGTGACGGGATTCGAACCCTCGATCCAAGTGTTACCCCCGGCCGGGAAGGTAACGCCTTAGACCGCACAGCCACTGGTCAGGCTAGCAGCTGCAGTGGATCAGTTGGTATTATAGAGACTAGGCGCTGGACGAGGAAGTTCAATTCGTGTCTACCAGGTTTCACCACATGTCAGACTCAGACTGCAGACTAAGCGCCTAACGGTACAATCGCTTATGAAGCAGTAACAGTGTTTATTGATAACAGATTCAAAAGACGATATATCGGACCATAGCACTGAAAGGGTTAATACCTAAACATGTGTTATTAATGCTCAGTTTAATAGTTTAATAACTAGACCTAATCAAAACTATTCTCTTGATTCATTTCAAAATTAATTATTATGAATAACTAAACATGTTAGTAACCTTTCAAAATCTATAAATTATACAAATGTAGGTACTCCTAAAGTTGTTGTTTAAAGTTTCTCGCTTATACAGACACTCGTTCAAGACTTAGTAGGATACCCTCCTTATATATACATCTGTTTTAAAACCTGAGTATTTTACTCTTACAGAAAAATCAGTAACGCCATTTAACTAGGTCGTGGTAATTTACTTTCCAAGCTAGACGCCAGCTATGACTTTTAACGGAGAGTAATACAGCCAAAGTGGGACTACAGAGATTTGGCCAACCATCAAATAGAAATAAAATAAATCCACCTTATCTCTGGTGACGTAATTATACCTTTGCTGAAGACACTTAAATCTGATTTACTATTGCACATAAAAAAACATACTTTGCAAATCTGTTTTCCATTTACCAAAACGTCCGCAGTCACTATGAGAAACGTATATGCCAAATAAGAAAAGCATGGGATTTAAAAAACCTCTGTTTTGTTTACATTAAAACATGTGATTATGTGTCTACTTTGTTTACAAACTGACATGTACACTGTTTTCCCTCAGTATTTAAAGAGTAAAGAGATCGGAGTGTTGGAGCAAGATTAGGGGCTATGGCCCCTTCAAGCCGCTAGTCTAGCTATAATTCGAAATACGTTTAAGCAAGAATAAAATCCAAATTAGACTGATTCTATTTATCTGCATTGATGGGATGGAACAATACTTAATTATTTGATCTATGAATATATCAAATGCAACTTCCAAATTAATCAGTTTAATTTTGTTCAACGTTCATTTAATACCTAATTAATACCTAAACATGTGTTATTAATGCTTAGTTTAATAGTTTAATAACTAGACCTAATCAATACTATTCTCTTGATTCATTTCAAAATTAATTATTATGAATAACTAAACATGTTAATAACCTTTCAAAATTTATAAATGATACAAATGTAGGTACTCCTAAAGTTGTTGTTTAAAGTTTCTCGCTTATACAGACACTCGTTCAAGACTTAGTAGGATACCCTCCTTATATATACTTCTGTTTTAAAACCTGAGTATTTTACTCTTACAGAAAAATCAGTAACGCCATTTAACTAGGTCGTGGTAATTTACTTTCCAAGCTAGACGCCAGCTATGACTTTTAACGGAGAGTAATACAGCCAAAGTGGGACTACAGAGATTTGGCCAACCATCAAATAGAAATAAAATAAATCCACCTTATCTCTGGTGACGTAATTATACCTTTGCTGAAGACACTTAAATCTGATTTACTATTGCACATAAAAAAACATACTTTGCAAATCTGTTTTCCATTTACCAAAACGTCCGCAGTCACTATGAGAAACGTATATCGTTATGAAACATTTTGAGGTAATTTTTACACCTTTCATATACATTTACGTTAGTTAGCCTGCATTCAGGATATTTCTGAATTGTCTAATAAAAATTCAAGAACGAGTTCCTGAGATAACAAATTAACAAGTTGATAACAACTTATGGCCTATTTCGCTCCGTTACTCCGTTATCGTTGTATGTCGATTTGTGTTTTTTAATCAATAAATAAAATCTTAGGAATCGCTTAGTAAATTTTCTTGAAACTTAACACGTGTCTAATACTTTTGTAGAGCTTATTTGGTATTTAATTTGACGTTTCCAACTTTTACCGTTAACATTTAACATTTTAACAGCTTAACATATTCAAAACAGCAATTTTTTATAAACTGTGAAATTTTAAGTACCTAAAAATAAACACAAACAAGTTTTGTTGTTTTTTAGCGAATTTCCCCTATAGGGAAGAAGCTATTACCGTAGGTCTCATGGTAAGACTTAAGCCCGAGACAGTAGTAAGGCCGGCCACTTTGGGTCCAACATTGGTCTTATGGAGAATAGATTAACATGGGGTCTTATGGAGAATAGATTAACATGGACTCCCAAAAAATTTAATATTTTCCATTTTGCTATAAATCACACAAATCTTTTTTTAAACCCGTTATTTGATTTTTTCTGTTGTTTTATACCGAAATTCATTTCCCTAACGTCAGCGTGCTGCGTGCGAACTCGTTTTCTATTCTAAAAC
Organism: Allygus modestus; assembly: GCA_963675035.1. Classification (NCBI taxonomy): domain Eukaryota; kingdom Metazoa; phylum Arthropoda; class Insecta; order Hemiptera; family Cicadellidae; genus Allygus; species Allygus modestus. The sequence continues at coordinate 147,071,797 of OY776112.1, read as the reverse complement.
TATCAATGGTCAGTATATTATCATACCTTCTGTCAAACGTGTCACGAATGATTTTATTTGTGAATACAATAGTAAGACGTTGGACATTTCAAAAATATGTTTTCTTTGTCATTCAGTGAAGCAGTTTTATTAGTTTATGGTACATATTTGGTATTTAGTACCTTAATTTATGTAGGTGTCCATATATTTATATATAATTCTGTAAGCGAAATTTTTAAGTCAAAATTTTAGGAGTTTGGCAAATCGTAGGGTGATGGGAGACGGCTCAAATTAAAAGTCTTGATCCCACGGAACTCGGGAAAAGTAGTAGTATTTCTAAAATGTTGCCAGCAAACGATAAATAACGTAAAACATCCCAAATAAGAAAAGCATGGGATTTAAAAAACCTCTGTTTTGTTTACATTAAAACATGTGATTATGTGTCTACTTTGTTTACAAACTGACATGTACACTGTTTTCCCTCAGTATTAACGAGTTCCTGATAATACCTAATTAATACCTAAACATGTGTTATTAATGCTCAGTTTAATAGTTTAATAACTAGACCTAATCAAAACTATTCTCTTGATTCATTTCAAAATTAATTATTATGAATAACTAAACATGTTAGTAACCTTTCAAAATTTATAAATGATACAAATGTAGGTACTCCTAAAGTTGTTGTTTAAAGTTTCTCGCTTATACAGACACTCGTTCAAGACTTAGTAGGATACCCTCCTTATATATACTTCTGTTTTAAAACCTGAGTATTTTACTCTTACAGAAAAATCAGTAACGCCATTTAACTAGGTCGTGGTAATTTACTTTCCAAGCTAGACGCCAGCTATGACTTTTAACGGAGAGTAATACAGCCAAAGTGGGACTACATAGATTTGGCCAACCATCAAATAGAAATAAAATAAATCCACCTTATCTCTGGTGACGTAATTAGACCTTTGCTGAAGACACTTAAATCTGATTTACTATTGCACATAAAAAAACATACTTTGCAAATCTGTTTTCCATTTACCAAAACGTCCGCAGTCACTATGAGAAACGTATATCGTTATGAAACATTTTGAGGTAATTTTTACACCTTTCATATACATTTACGTTAGTTAGCCTGCATTCAGGATATTTCTGAATTGTCTAATAAAAATTCAAGAACGAGTTCCTGAGATAACAAATTAACAAGTTGATAACAACTTATGGCCTATTTCGCTCCGTTACTCCGTTATCGTTGTATGTCGATTTGTGTTTTTTAATCAATAAATAAAATCTTAGGAATCGCTTAGTAAATTTTCTTGAAACTTAACACGTGTCTAATACTTTTGTAGAGCTTATTTGGTATTTAATTTGACGTTTCCAACTTTTACCGTTAACATTTAACATTTTAACAGCTTAACATATTCAAAACAGCAATTTTTTATAAACTGTGAAATTTTAAGTACCTAAAAATAAACACAAACAAGTTTTGTTGTTTTTTAGCGGATTTCCCCTATAGGGAAGAAGCTATTACCGTAGGTCTCATGGTAAGACTTAAGCCCGAGACAGTAGTAAGGCCGGCCACTTTGGGTCCAACATTGGTCTTATGGAGAATAGATTAACATGGGGTCTTATGGAGAATAGATTAACATGGACTCCCAAAAAAATTAATATTTTCCATTTTGCTATAAATCAAACAAATCGTTTTTTAAACCCGTTATTTGATTTTTTCTGTTGTTTTATACCGAAATTCATTTCCCTAACGTCAGCGTGCTGCGTGCGAACTCGTTTTCTATTCTAAAACTATCAATGGTCAGTATATTATCATACCTTCTGTCAAACGTGTCACGAATGATTTTATTTGTGAATACAATAGTAAGACGTTGGACATTTCAAAAATATGTTTTCTTTGTCATTCAGTGAAGCAGTTTTATTAGTTTATGGTACATATTTGGTATTTACTACCTTAATTTATGTAGGTGTCCATATATTTATATATAATTCTGTAAGCGAAATTTTTAAGTCAAAATTGTAGGAGTTTGGCAAATCGTAGGGTGATGGGAGACGGCTCAAATTAAAAGTCTTGATCCCACGGAACTCGGGAAAAGTAGTAGTATTTCTAAAATGTTGCCAGCAAACGATAAATAACATAAAACATCCCAAATAAGAAAAGCATGGGATATAAAAAACCTCTGTTTTGTTTACATTAAAACATGTGATTATGTGTCTACTTTGTTTACAAACTGACATGTACACTGTTTTCCCTCAGTATTTAAAGAGTAAAGAGATCGGAGTGTTGGAGCAAGATTAGGGGCTATGGCCCCTTCAAGCCGCTAGTCTAGCTATAATTCGAAATAAATTTAAGCAAGAATAAAATCCAAATTAGACTGATTCTATTTATCTGCATTGATGGGATGGAACAATACTTAATTATTTGATCTATGAATATATCAAATGCAACTTCCTAATTAATCAGTTTAATTTTGTTCAACGTTCATTTAATACCTAATTAACCCTTTGAGTGCTAAGCTTCTGAAAGGAGTAGTTGAATCCGTGATGTTTTGTTGATTTTTTTAATATATTGAACGCCTGAACAGTTAAAATTAATAAAAACGTGCTTCCGCTGGACACACACAGTAAAGGATAGGTTAAAAGTAGCAAAACACCTGATCAGATGTGCAACTCACAAAGCAGCTGCAGTGGATCAGTTGGTATTATAGAGACTAGGCGCTGGACGAGGTAGTTCAATTCGTGTCTACCAGGTTTCACCACATGTCAGACTCAGACTGCAGACTAAGCGCCTAACGGTACAATCGCTTATGAAGCAGTAACAGTGTTTATTGATAACAGATTCAAAAGACGATATATCGGACCATAGCACTGAAAGGGTTAATACCTAAACATGTGTTATTAATGCTCAGTTTAAAAACCACATAAAAAAACATACTTTGCAAATCTGTTTTCCATTTACCAAAACGTCCGCAGTCACTATGAGAAACGTATATCGTTATGAAACATTTTGAGGTAATTTTTACACCTTTCATATACATTTACGTTAGTTTGCCTGCATTCAGGATATTTCTGAATTGTCTAATAAAAATTCAAGAACGAGTTCCTGAGATAACAAATTAACAAGTTGATAACAACTTATGGCCTATTTCGCTCCGTTACTCCGTTATCGTTGTATGTCGATTTGTGTTTTTTAATCAATAAATAAAATCTTAGGAATCGCTTAGTAAATTTTCTTGAAACTTAACACGTGTCTAATACTTTTGTAGAGCTTATTTGGTATTTAATTTGACGTTTCCAACTTTTACCGTTAACATTTAACATTTTAACAGCTTAACATATTCAAAACAGCAATTTTTTATAAACTGTGAAATTTTAAGTACCTAAAAATAAACACAAACAAGTTTTGTTGTTTTTTAGCGAATTTCCCCTATAGGGAAGAAGCTATTACCGTAGGTCTCATGGTAAGACTTAAGCCCGAGACAGTAGTAAGGCCGGCCACTTTGGGTCCAACATTGGTCTTATGGAGAATAGATTAACATGGGGTCTTATGGAGAATAGATTAACATGGACTCCCAAAAAATTTAATATTTTCCATTTTGCTATAAATCACACAAATCGTTTTTTTAAACCCGTTATTTGATTTTTTGATGGTGATGGGAGACGGCTCAAATTAAAAGTCTTGATCCCACGGAACTCGGGAAAAGTAGTAGTATTTCTAAAATGTTGCCAGCAAACGATAAATAACGTAAAACATCCCAAATAAGAAAAGCATGGGATTTAAAAAACCTCTGTTTTGTTTACATTAAAACATGTGATTATGTGTCTACTTTTTAATATATTGAACGCCTGAACAGTTAAAATTAATAAAAACGTGCTTCCGCTGGACACACACAGTAAAGGATAGGTAAAAAGTAGCAAAACACCTGATCAGATGTGCAACTCACAAAGAATCCACCCATCCCGTCAGCTTGGACCCGAGCCGTCCACCGTTTGCTTAAGGTCCGCCCTCCCCTTCAACTCTGCCACAGACAGGTGAACTCTCCATGAGTTGCACATAAAAACCACCGACTGTGACAGGATTCGAACCCTCGATCCAAGTGTTACCCCCGGCCGGGAAGGTAACGCCTTAGACCGCCTAAAAATAAACACAAACAAGTTTTGTTGTTTTTTAGCGAATTTTCCCTATAGGGAAGAAGCTATTACCGTAGGTCTCATGGTAAGACTTAAGCCCGAGACAGTAGTAAGGCCGGCCACTTTGAGTCCAACATTGGTCTTATGGAGAATAGATTAACATGGGGTCTTATGGAGAATAGATTAACATGGACTCCCAAAAAATTTAATATTTTCCATTTTGCTATAAATCACACAAATCGTTTTTTTAAACCCGTTATTTGATTTTTTGATGGTGATGGGAGACGGCTCAAATTAAAAGTCTTGATCCCACGGAACTCGGGAAAAGTAGTAGTATTTCTAAAATGTTGCAAGCAAACGATAAATAACGTAAAACATCCCAAATAAGAAAAGCATGGGATTTAAAAAACCTCTGTTTTGTTTACATTAAAACATGTGATTATGTGTCTACTTTTTAATATATTGAACGCCTGAACAGTTAAAATTAATAAAAACGTGCTTCCGCTGGACACACACAGTAAAGGATAGGTAAAAAGTAGCAAAACACCTGATCAGATGTGCAACTCACAAAGAATCCACCCATCCCGTCAGCTTGGACCCGAGCCGTCCACCGTTTGCTTAAGGTCCGCCCTCCCCTTCAACTCTGCCACAGACAGGTGAACTCTCCATGAGTTGCACATAAAAACCACCGACTGTGACGGGATTCGAACCCTCGATCCAAGTGTTACCCCCGGCCGGGAAGGTAACGCCTTAGACCGCACAGCCACTGGTCAGGCTAGCAGCTGCAGTGGATCAGTTGGTATTATAGAGACTAGGCGCTGGACGAGGTAGTTCAATTCGTGTCTACCAGGTTTCACCACATGTCAGACTCAGACTGCAGACTAAGCGCCTAACGGTACAATCGCTTATGAAGCAGTAACAGTGTTTATTGATAACAGATTCAAAAGACGATATATCGGACCATAGCACTGAAAGGGTTAATACCTAAACATGTGTTATTAATGCTCAGTTTAATAGTTTAATAACTAGACCTAATCAAAACTATTCTCTTGATTCATTTCAAAATTAATTATTATGAATAACTAAACATGTTAGTAACCTTTCAAAATTTATAAATGATACAAATGTAGGTACTCCTAAAGTTGTTGTTTAAAGTTTCTCGCTTATACAGACACTCGTTCAAGACTTAGTAGGATACCCTCCTTATATATACTTCTGTTTTAAAACCTGAGTATTTTACTCTTACAGAAAAATCAGTAACGCCATTTAACTAGGTCGTGGTAATTTACTTTCCAAGCTAGACGCCAGCTATGACTTTTAACGGAGAATAATACAGCCAAAGTGAGCTTATTTGGTATTTAATTTGATAACAACTTATGGCCTATTTCGCTCCGTTACTCCGTTATCGTTGTATGTCGATTTGTGTTTTTTAATCAATAAATAAAATCTTAGGAATCGCTTAGTAAATTTTCTTGAAACTTAACACGTGTCTAATACTTTTGTAGAGCTTATTTGGTATTTAATTTGACGTTTCCAACTTTTACCGTTAACATTTAACATTTTAACAGCTTAACATATTCAAAACAGCAATTTTTTATAAACTGTGAAATTTTAAGTACCTAAAAATAAACACAAACAAGTTTTGTTGTTTTTTAGCGAATTTCCCCTATAGGGAAGAAGCTATTACCGTAGGTCTCATGGTAAGACTTAAGCCCGAGACAGTAGTAAGGCCGGCCGTACGTTAGTTTGCCTGCATTCAGGATATTTCTGAATTGTCTAATAAAAATTCAAGAACGAGTTCCTGAGATAACAAATTAACAAGTTGATAACAACTTATGGCCTATTTCGCTCCGTTACTCCGTTATCGTTGTATGTCGATTTGTGTTTTTTAATCAATAAATAAAATCTTAGGAATCGCTTAGTAAATTTTCTTGAAACTTAACACGTGTCTAATACTTTTGTAGAGCTTATTTGGTATTTAATTTGACGTTTCCAACTTTTACCGTTAACATTTAACATTTTAACAGCTTAACATATTCAAAACAGCAATTTTTTATAAACTGTGAAATTTTAAGTACCTAAAAATAAACACAAACAAGTTTTGTTGTTTTTTAGCGAATTTCCCCTATAGGGAAGAAGCTATTACCGTAGGTCTCATGGTAAGACTTAAGCCCGAGACAGTAGTAGGGCCGGCCACTTTGGGTCCAACATTGGTCTTATGGAGAATAGATTAACATGGGGTCTTATGGAGAATAGATTAACATGGACTCCCAAAAAATTTAATATTTTCCATTTTGCTATAAATCACACAAATCGTTTTTTTAAACCCGGTATTTGATTTTTTGATGGTGATGGGAGACGGCTCAAATTAAAAGTCTTGATCCCACGGAACTCGGGAAAAGTAGTAGTATTTCTAAAATGTTGCCAGCAAACGATAAATAACGTAAAACATCCCAAATAAGAAAAGCATGGGATTTAAAAAACCTCTGTTTTGTTTACATTAAAACATGTGATTATGTGTCTACTTTTTAATATATTGAACGCCTGAACAGTTAAAATTAATAAAAACGTGCTTCCGCTGGACACACACAGTAAAGGATAGGTAAAAAGTAGCAAAACACCTGATCAGATGTGCAACTCACAAAGAATCCACCCATCCCGTCAGCTTGGACCCGAGCCGTCCACCGTTTGCTTAAGGTCCGCCCTCCCCTTCAACTCTGCCACAGACAGGTGAACTCTCCATGAGTTGCACATAAAAACCACCGACTGTGACAGGATTCGAACCCTCGATCCAAGTGTTACCCCCGGCCGGGAAGGTAACGCCTTAGACCGCCTAAAAATAAACACAAACAAGTTTTGTTGTTTTTTAGCGAATTTTCCCTATAGGGAAGAAGCTATTACCGTAGGTCTCATGGTAAGACTTAAGCCCGAGACAGTAGTAAGGCCGGCCACTTTGAGTCCAACATTGGTCTTATGGAGAATAGATTAACATGGGGTCTTATGGAGAATAGATTAACATGGACTCCCAAAAAATTTAATATTTTCCATTTTGCTATAAATCACACAAATCGTTTTTTTAAACCCGTTATTTGATTTTTTGATGGTGATGGGAGACGGCTCAAATTAAAAGTCTTGATCCCACGGAACTCGGGAAAAGTAGTAGTATTTCTAAAATGTTGCAAGCAAACGATAAATAACGTAAAACATCCCAAATAAGAAAAGCATGGGATTTAAAAAACCTCTGTTTTGTTTACATTAAAACATGTGATTATGTGTCTACTTTTTAATATATTGAACGCCTGAACAGTTAAAATTAATAAAAACGTGCTTCCGCTGGACACACACAGTAAAGGATAGGTAAAAAGTAGCAAAACACCTGATCAGATGTGCAACTCACAAAGAATCCACCCATCCCGTCAGCTTGGACCCGAGCCGTCCACCGTTTGCTTAAGGTCCGCCCTCCCCTTCAACTCTGCCACAGACAGGTGAACTCTCCATGAGTTGCACATAAAAACCACCGACTGTGACGGGATTCGAACCCTCGATCCAAGTGTTACCCCCGGCCGGGAAGGTAACGCCTTAGACCGCACAGCCACTGGTCAGGCTAGCAGCTGCAGTGGATCAGTTGGTATTATAGAGACTAGGCGCTGGACGAGGTAGTTCAATTCGTGTCTACCAGGTTTCACCACATGTCAGACTCAGACTGCAGACTAAGCGCCTAACGGTACAATCGCTTATGAAGCAGTAACAGTGTTTATTGATAACAGATTCAAAAGACGATATATCGGACCATAGCACTGAAAGGGTTAATACCTAAACATGTGTTATTAATGCTCAGTTTAATAGTTTAATAACTAGACCTAATCAAAACTATTCTCTTGATTCATTTCAAAATTAATTATTATGAATAACTAAACATGTTAGTAACCTTTCAAAATTTATAAATGATACAAATGTAGGTACTCCTAAAGTTGTTGTTTAAAGTTTCTCGCTTATACAGACACTCGTTCAAGACTTAGTAGGATACCCTCCTTATATATACTTCTGTTTTAAAACCTGAGTATTTTACTCTTACAGAAAAATCAGTAACGCCATTTAACTAGGTCGTGGTAATTTACTTTCCAAGCTAGACGCCAGCTATGACTTTTAACGGAGAATAATACAGCCAAAGTGAGCTTATTTGGTATTTAATTTGATAACAACTTATGGCCTATTTCGCTCCGTTACTCCGTTATCGTTGTATGTCGATTTGTGTTTTTTAATCAATAAATAAAATCTTAGGAATCGCTTAGTAAATTTTCTTGAAACTTAACACGTGTCTAATACTTTTGTAGAGCTTATTTGGTATTTAATTTGACGTTTCCAACTTTTACCGTTAACATTTAACATTTTAACAGCTTAACATATTCAAAACAGCAATTTTTTATAAACTGTGAAATTTTAAGTACCTAAAAATAAACACAAACAAGTTTTGTTGTTTTTTAGCGAATTTCCCCTATAGGGAAGAAGCTATTACCGTAGGTCTCATGGTAAGACTTAAGCCCGAGACAGTAGTAAGGCCGGCCGTACGTTAGTTTGCCTGCATTCAGGATATTTCTGAATTGTCTAATAAAAATTCAAGAACGAGTTCCTGAGATAACAAATTAACAAGTTGATAACAACTTATGGCCTATTTCGCTCCGTTACTCCGTTATCGTTGTATGTCGATTTGTGTTTTTTAATCAATAAATAAAATCTTAGGAATCGCTTAGTAAATTTTCTTGAAACTTAACACGTGTCTAATACTTTTGTAGAGCTTATTTGGTATTTAATTTGACGTTTCCAACTTTTACCGTTAACATTTAACATTTTAACAGCTTAACATATTCAAAACAGCAATTTTTTATAAACTGTGAAATTTTAAGTACCTAAAAATAAACACAAACAAGTTTTGTTGTTTTTTAGCGGATTTCCCCTATAGGGAAGAAGCTATTACCGTAGGTCTCATGGTAAGACTTAAGCCCGAGACAGTAGTAAGGCCGGCCACTTTGGGTCCAACATTGGTCTTATGGAGAATAGATTAACATGGGGTCTTATGGAGAATAGATTAACATGGACTCCCAAAAAAATTAATATTTTCCATTTTGCTATAAATCAAACAAATCGTTTTTTAAACCCGTTATTTGATTTTTTCTGTTGTTTTATACCGAAATTCATTTCCCTAACGTCAGCGTGCTGCGTGCGAACTCGTTTTCTATTCTAAAACTATCAATGGTCAGTATATTATCATACCTTCTGTCAAACGTGTCACGAATGATTTTATTTGTGAATACAATAGTAAGACGTTGGACATTTCAAAAATATGTTTTCTTTGTCATTCAGTGAAGCAGTTTTATTAGTTTATGGTACATATTTGGTATTTACTACCTTAATTTATGTAGGTGTCCATATATTTATATATAATTCTGTAAGCGAAATTTTTAAGTCAAAATTGTAGGAGTTTGGCAAATCGTAGGGTGATGGGAGACGGCTCAAATTAAAAGTCTTGATCCCACGGAACTCGGGAAAAGTAGTAGTATTTCTAAAATGTTGCCAGCAAACGATAAATAACATAAAACATCCCAAATAAGAAAAGCATGGGATATAAAAAACCTCTGTTTTGTTTACATTAAAACATGTGATTATGTGTCTACTTTGTTTACAAACTGACATGTACACTGTTTTCCCTCAGTATTTAAAGAGTAAAGAGATCGGAGTGTTGGAGCAAGATTAGGGGCTATGGCCCCTTCAAGCCGCTAGTCTAGCTATAATTCGAAATAAATTTAAGCAAGAATAAAATCCAAATTAGACTGATTCTATTTATCTGCATTGATGGGATGGAACAATACTTAATTATTTGATCTATGAATATATCAAATGCAACTTCCTAATTAATCAGTTTAATTTTGTTCAACGTTCATTTAATACCTAATTAACCCTTTGAGTGCTAAGCTTCTGAAAGGAGTAGTTGAATCCGTGATGTTTTGTTGATTTTTTTAATATATTGAACGCCTGAACAGTTAAAATTAATAAAAACGTGCTTCCGCTGGACACACACAGTAAAGGATAGGTTAAAAGTAGCAAAACACCTGATCAGATGTGCAACTCACAAAGCAGCTGCAGTGGATCAGTTGGTATTATAGAGACTAGGCGCTGGACGAGGTAGTTCAATTCGTGTCTACCAGGTTTCACCACATGTCAGACTCAGACTGCAGACTAAGCGCCTAACGGTACAATCGCTTATGAAGCAGTAACAGTGTTTATTGATAACAGATTCAAAAGACGATATATCGGACCATAGCACTGAAAGGGTTAATACCTAAACATGTGTTATTAATGCTCAGTTTAAAAACCACATAAAAAAACATACTTTGCAAATCTGTTTTCCATTTACCAAAACGTCCGCAGTCACTATGAGAAACGTATATCGTTATGAAACATTTTGAGGTAATTTTTACACCTTTCATATACATTTACGTTAGTTTGCCTGCATTCAGGATATTTCTGAATTGTCTAATAAAAATTCAAGAACGAGTTCCTGAGATAACAAATTAACAAGTTGATAACAACTTATGGCCTATTTCGCTCCGTTACTCCGTTATCGTTGTATGTCGATTTGTGTTTTTTAATCAATAAATAAAATCTTAGGAATCGCTTAGTAAATTTTCTTGAAACTTAACACGTGTCTAATACTTTTGTAGAGCTTATTTGGTATTTAATTTGACGTTTCCAACTTTTACCGTTAACATTTAACATTTTAACAGCTTAACATATTCAAAACAGCAATTTTTTATAAACTGTGAAATTTTAAGTACCTAAAAATAAACACAAACAAGTTTTGTTGTTTTTTAGCGAATTTCCCCTATAGGGAAGAAGCTATTACCGTAGGTCTCATGGTAAGACTTAAGCCCGAGACAGTAGTAAGGCCGGCCACTTTGGGTCCAACATTGGTCTTATGGAGAATAGATTAACATGGGGTCTTATGGAGAATAGATTAACATGGACTCCCAAAAAATTTAATATTTTCCATTTTGCTATAAATCACACAAATCGTTTTTTTAAACCCGTTATTTGATTTTTTGATGGTGATGGGAGACGGCTCAAATTAAAAGTCTTGATCCCACGGAACTCGGGAAAAGTAGTAGTATTTCTAAAATGTTGCCAGCAAACGATAAATAACGTAAAACATCCCAAATAAGAAAAGCATGGGATTTAAAAAACCTCTGTTTTGTTTACATTAAAACATGTGATTATGTGTCTACTTTTTAATATATTGAACGCCTGAACAGTTAAAATTAATAAAAACGTGCTTCCGCTGGACACACACAGTAAAGGATAGGTAAAAAGTAGCAAAACACCTGATCAGATGTGCAACTCACAAAGAATCCACCCATCCCGTCAGCTTGGACCCGAGCCGTCCACCGTTTGCTTAAGGTCCGCCCTCCCCTTCAACTCTGCCACAGACAGGTGAACTCTCCATGAGTTGCACATAAAAACCACCGACTGTGACAGGATTCGAACCCTCGATCCAAGTGTTACCCCCGGCCGGGAAGGTAACGCCTTAGACCGCCTAAAAATAAACACAAACAAGTTTTGTTGTTTTTTAGCGAATTTTCCCTATAGGGAAGAAGCTATTACCGTAGGTCTCATGGTAAGACTTAAGCCCGAGACAGTAGTAAGGCCGGCCACTTTGAGTCCAACATTGGTCTTATGGAGAATAGATTAACATGGGGTCTTATGGAGAATAGATTAACATGGACTCCCAAAAAATTTAATATTTTCCATTTTGCTATAAATCACACAAATCGTTTTTTTAAACCCGTTATTTGATTTTTTGATGGTGATGGGAGACGGCTCAAATTAAAAGTCTTGATCCCACGGAACTCGGGAAAAGTAGTAGTATTTCTAAAATGTTGCAAGCAAACGATAAATAACGTAAAACATCCCAAATAAGAAAAGCATGGGATTTAAAAAACCTCTGTTTTGTTTACATTAAAACATGTGATTATGTGTCTACTTTTTAATATATTGAACGCCTGAACAGTTAAAATTAATAAAAACGTGCTTCCGCTGGACACACACAGTAAAGGATAGGTAAAAAGTAGCAAAACACCTGATCAGATGTGCAACTCACAAAGAATCCACCCATCCCGTCAGCTTGGACCCGAGCCGTCCACCGTTTGCTTAAGGTCCGCCCTCCCCTTCAACTCTGCCACAGACAGGTGAACTCTCCATGAGTTGCACATAAAAACCACCGACTGTGACGGGATTCGAACCCTCGATCCAAGTGTTACCCCCGGCCGGGAAGGTAACGCCTTAGACCGCACAGCCACTGGTCAGGCTAGCAGCTGCAGTGGATCAGTTGGTATTATAGAGACTAGGCGCTGGACGAGGTAGTTCAATTCGTGTCTACCAGGTTTCACCACATGTCAGACTCAGACTGCAGACTAAGCGCCTAACGGTACAATCGCTTATGAAGCAGTAACAGTGTTTATTGATAACAGATTCAAAAGACGATATATCGGACCATAGCACTGAAAGGGTTAATACCTAAACATGTGTTATTAATGCTCAGTTTAATAGTTTAATAACTAGACCTAATCAAAACTATTCTCTTGATTCATTTCAAAATTAATTATTATGAATAACTAAACATGTTAGTAACCTTTCAAAATTTATAAATGATACAAATGTAGGTACTCCTAAAGTTGTTGTTTAAAGTTTCTCGCTTATACAGACACTCGTTCAAGACTTAGTAGGATACCCTCCTTATATATACTTCTGTTTTAAAACCTGAGTATTTTACTCTTACAGAAAAATCAGTAACGCCATTTAACTAGGTCGTGGTAATTTACTTTCCAAGCTAGACGCCAGCTATGACTTTTAACGGAGAATAATACAGCCAAAGTGAGCTTATTTGGTATTTAATTTGATAACAACTTATGGCCTATTTCGCTCCGTTACTCCGTTATCGTTGTATGTCGATTTGTGTTTTTTAATCAATAAATAAAATCTTAGGAATCGCTTAGTAAATTTTCTTGAAACTTAACACGTGTCTAATACTTTTGTAGAGCTTATTTGGTATTTAATTTGACGTTTCCAACTTTTACCGTTAACATTTAACATTTTAACAGCTTAACATATTCAAAACAGCAATTTTTTATAAACTGTGAAATTTTAAGTACCTAAAAATAAACACAAACAAGTTTTGTTGTTTTTTAGCGAATTTCCCCTATAGGGAAGAAGCTATTACCGTAGGTCTCATGGTAAGACTTAAGCCCGAGACAGTAGTAAGGCCGGCCGTACGTTAGTTTGCCTGCATTCAGGATATTTCTGAATTGTCTAATAAAAATTCAAGAACGAGTTCCTGAGATAACAAATTAACAAGTTGATAACAACTTATGGCCTATTTCGCTCCGTTACTCCGTTATCGTTGTATGTCGATTTGTGTTTTTTAATCAATAAATAAAATCTTAGGAATCGCTTAGTAAATTTTCTTGAAACTTAACACGTGTCTAATACTTTTGTAGAGCTTATTTGGTATTTAATTTGACGTTTCCAACTTTTACCGTTAACATTTAACATTTTAACAGCTTAACATATTCAAAACAGCAATTTTTTATAAACTGTGAAATTTTAAGTACCTAAAAATAAACACAAACAAGTTTTGTTGTTTTTTAGCGAATTTCCCCTATAGGGAAGAAGCTATTACCGTAGGTCTCATGGTAAGACTTAAGCCCGAGACAGTAGTAGGGCCGGCCACTTTGGGTCCAACATTGGTCTTATGGAGAATAGATTAACATGGGGTCTTATGGAGAATAGATTAACATGGACTCCCAAAAAATTTAATATTTTCCATTTTGCTATAAATCACACAAATCGTTTTTTTAAACCCGGTATTTGATTTTTTGATGGTGATGGGAGACGGCTCAAATTAAAAGTCTTGATCCCACGGAACTCGGGAAAAGTAGTAGTATTTCTAAAATGTTGCCAGCAAACGATAAATAACGTAAAACATCCCAAATAAGAAAAGCATGGGATTTAAAAAACCTCTGTTTTGTTTACATTAAAACATGTGATTATGTGTCTACTTTTTAATATATTGAACGCCTGAACAGTTAAAATTAATAAAAACGTGCTTCCGCTGGACACACACAGTAAAGGATAGGTAAAAAGTAGCAAAACACCTGATCAGATGTGCAACTCACAAAGAATCCACCCATCCCGTCAGCTTGGACCCGAGCCGTCCACCGTTTGCTTAAGGTCCGCCCTCCCCTTCAACTCTGCCACAGACAGGTGAACTCTCCATGAGTTGCACATAAAAACCACCGACTGTGACAGGATTCGAACCCTCGATCCAAGTGTTACCCCCGGCCGGGAAGGTAACGCCTTAGACCGCCTAAAAATAAACACAAACAAGTTTTGTTGTTTTTTAGCGAATTTTCCCTATAGGGAAGAAGCTATTACCGTAGGTCTCATGGTAAGACTTAAGCCCGAGACAGTAGTAAGGCCGGCCACTTTGAGTCCAACATTGGTCTTATGGAGAATAGATTAACATGGGGTCTTATGGAGAATAGATTAACATGGACTCCCAAAAAATTTAATATTTTCCATTTTGCTATAAATCACACAAATCGTTTTTTTAAACCCGTTATTTGATTTTTTGATGGTGATGGGAGACGGCTCAAATTAAAAGTCTTGATCCCACGGAACTCGGGAAAAGTAGTAGTATTTCTAAAATGTTGCAAGCAAACGATAAATAACGTAAAACATCCCAAATAAGAAAAGCATGGGATTTAAAAAACCTCTGTTTTGTTTACATTAAAACATGTGATTATGTGTCTACTTTTTAATATATTGAACGCCTGAACAGTTAAAATTAATAAAAACGTGCTTCCGCTGGACACACACAGTAAAGGATAGGTAAAAAGTAGCAAAACACCTGATCAGATGTGCAACTCACAAAGAATCCACCCATCCCGTCAGCTTGGACCCGAGCCGTCCACCGTTTGCTTAAGGTCCGCCCTCCCCTTCAACTCTGCCACAGACAGGTGAACTCTCCATGAGTTGCACATAAAAACCACCGACTGTGACGGGATTCGAACCCTCGATCCAAGTGTTACCCCCGGCCGGGAAGGTAACGCCTTAGACCGCACAGCCACTGGTCAGGCTAGCAGCTGCAGTGGATCAGTTGGTATTATAGAGACTAGGCGCTGGACGAGGTAGTTCAATTCGTGTCTACCAGGTTTCACCACATGTCAGACTCAGACTGCAGACTAAGCGCCTAACGGTACAATCGCTTATGAAGCAGTAACAGTGTTTATTGATAACAGATTCAAAAGACGATATATCGGACCATAGCACTGAAAGGGTTAATACCTAAACATGTGTTATTAATGCTCAGTTTAATAGTTTAATAACTAGACCTAATCAAAACTATTCTCTTGATTCATTTCAAAATTAATTATTATGAATAACTAAACATGTTAGTAACCTTTCAAAATTTATAAATGATACAAATGTAGGTACTCCTAAAGTTGTTGTTTAAAGTTTCTCGCTTATACAGACACTCGTTCAAGACTTAGTAGGATACCCTCCTTATATATACTTCTGTTTTAAAACCTGAGTATTTTACTCTTACAGAAAAATCAGTAACGCCATTTAACTAGGTCGTGGTAATTTACTTTCCAAGCTAGACACCAGCTATGACTTTTAACGGAGAATAATACAGCCAAAGTGAGCTTATTTGGTATTTAATTTGATAACAACTTATGGCCTATTTCGCTCCGTTACTCCGTTATCGTTGTATGTCGATTTGTGTTTTTTAATCAATAAATAAAATCTTAGGAATCGCTTAGTAAATTTTCTTGAAACTTAACACGTGTCTAATACTTTTGTAGAGCTTATTTGGTATTTAATTTGACGTTTCCAACTTTTACCGTTAACATTTAACATTTTAACAGCTTAACATATTCAAAACAGCAATTTTTTATAAACTGTGAAATTTTAAGTACCTAAAAATAAACACAAACAAGTTTTGTTGTTTTTTAGCGAATTTCCCCTATAGGGAAGAAGCTATTACCGTAGGTCTCATGGTAAGACTTAAGCCCGAGACAGTAGTAAGGCCGGCCGTACGTTAGTTTGCCTGCATTCAGGATATTTCTGAATTGTCTAATAAAAATTCAAGAACGAGTTCCTGAGATAACAAATTAACAAGTTGATAACAACTTATGGCCTATTTCGCTCCGTTACTCCGTTATCGTTGTATGTCGATTTGTGTTTTTTAATCAATAAATAAAATCTTAGGAATCGCTTAGTAAATTTTCTTGAAACTTAACACGTGTCTAATACTTTTGTAGAGCTTATTTGGTATTTAATTTGACGTTTCCAACTTTTACCGTTAACATTTAACATTTTAACAGCTTAACATATTCAAAACAGCAATTTTTTATAAACTGTGAAATTTTAAGTACCTAAAAATAAACACAAACAAGTTTTGTTGTTTTTTAGCGGATTTCCCCTATAGGGAAGAAGCTATTACCGTAGGTCTCATGGTAAGACTTAAGCCCGAGACAGTAGTAAGGCCGGCCACTTTGGGTCCAACATTGGTCTTATGGAGAATAGATTAACATGGGGTCTTATGGAGAATAGATTAACATGGACTCCCAAAAAAATTAATATTTTCCATTTTGCTATAAATCAAACAAATCGTTTTTTAAACCCGTTATTTGATTTTTTCTGTTGTTTTATACCGAAATTCATTTCCCTAACGTCAGCGTGCTGCGTGCGAACTCGTTTTCTATTCTAAAACTATCAATGGTCAGTATATTATCATACCTTCTGTCAAACGTGTCACGAATGATTTTATTTGTGAATACAATAGTAAGACGTTGGACATTTCAAAAATATGTTTTCTTTGTCATTCAGTGAAGCAGTTTTATTAGTTTATGGTACATATTTGGTATTTACTACCTTAATTTATGTAGGTGTCCATATATTTATATATAATTCTGTAAGCGAAATTTTTAAGTCAAAATTGTAGGAGTTTGGCAAATCGTAGGGTGATGGGAGACGGCTCAAATTAAAAGTCTTGATCCCACGGAACTCGGGAAAAGTAGTAGTATTTCTAAAATGTTGCCAGCAAACGATAAATAACATAAAACATCCCAAATAAGAAAAGCATGGGATATAAAAAACCTCTGTTTTGTTTACATTAAAACATGTGATTATGTGTCTACTTTGTTTACAAACTGACATGTACACTGTTTTCCCTCAGTATTTAAAGAGTAAAGAGATCGGAGTGTTGGAGCAAGATTAGGGGCTATGGCCCCTTCAAGCCGCTAGTCTAGCTATAATTCGAAATAAATTTAAGCAAGAATAAAATCCAAATTAGACTGATTCTATTTATCTGCATTGATGGGATGGAACAATACTTAATTATTTGATCTATGAATATATCAAATGCAACTTCCTAATTAATCAGTTTAATTTTGTTCAACGTTCATTTAATACCTAATTAACCCTTTGAGTGCTAAGCTTCTGAAAGGAGTAGTTGAATCCGTGATGTTTTGTTGATTTTTTTAATATATTGAACGCCTGAACAGTTAAAATTAATAAAAACGTGCTTCCGCTGGACACACACAGTAAAGGATAGGTTAAAAGTAGCAAAACACCTGATCAGATGTGCAACTCACAAAGCAGCTGCAGTGGATCAGTTGGTATTATAGAGACTAGGCGCTGGACGAGGTAGTTCAATTCGTGTCTACCAGGTTTCACCACATGTCAGACTCAGACTGCAGACTAAGCGCCTAACGGTACAATCGCTTATGAAGCAGTAACAGTGTTTATTGATAACAGATTCAAAAGACGATATATCGGACCATAGCACTGAAAGGGTTAATACCTAAACATGTGTTATTAATGCTCAGTTTAAAAACCACATAAAAAAACATACTTTGCAAATCTGTTTTCCATTTACCAAAACGTCCGCAGTCACTATGAGAAACGTATATCGTTATGAAATATTTTGAGGTAATTTTTACTCCTTTCATATACATTTACGTTAGTTTGCCTGCATTCAGGATATTTCTGAATTGTCTAATAAAAATTCAAGAACGAGTTCCTGAGATAACAAATTAACAAGTTGATAACAACTTATGGCCTATTTCGCTCCGTTACTCCGTTATCGTTGTATGTCGATTTGTGTTTTTTAATCAATAAATAAAATCTTAGGAATCGCTTAGTAAATTTTCTTGAAACTTAACACGTGTCTAATACTTTTGTAGAGCTTATTTGGTATTTAATTTGACGTTTCCAACTTTTACCGTTAACATTTAACATTTTAACAGCTTAACATATTCAAAACAGCAATTTTTTATAAACTGTGAAATTTGAAGTACCTAAAAATAAACACAAACAAGTTTTGTTGTTTTTTAGCGAATTTCCCCTATAGGGAAGAAGCTATTACCGTAGGTCTCATGGTAAGACTTAAGCCCGAGACAGTAGTAAGGCCGGCCACTTTGGGTCCAACATTGGTCTTATGGAGAATAGATTAACATGGGGTCTTATGGAGAATAGATTAACATGGACTCCCAAAAAATTTAATATTTTCCATTTTGCTATAAATCACACAAATCGTTTTTTTAAACCCGTTATTTGATTTTTTGATGGTGATGGGAGACGGCTCAAATTAAAAGTCTTGATCCCACGGAACTCGGGAAAAGTAGTAGTATTTCTAAAATGTTGCCAGCAAACGATAAATAACGTAAAACATCCCAAATAAGAAAAGCATGGGATTTAAAAAACCTCTGTTTTGTTTACATTAAAACATGTGATTATGTGTCTACTTTTTAATATATTGAACGCCTGAACAGTTAAAATTAATAAAAACGTGCTTCCGCTGGACACACACAGTAAAGGATAGGTAAAAAGTAGCAAAACACCTGATCAGATGTGCAACTCACAAAGAATCCACCCATCCCGTCAGCTTGGACCCGAGCCGTCCACCGTTTGCTTAAGGTCCGCCCTCCCCTTCAACTCTGCCACAGACAGGTGAACTCTCCATGAGTTGCACATAAAAACCACCGACTGTGACAGGATTCGAACCCTCGATCCAAGTGTTACCCCCGGCCGGGAAGGTAACGCCTTAGACCGCCTAAAAATAAACACAAACAAGTTTTGTTGTTTTTTAGCGAATTTTCCCTATAGGGAAGAAGCTATTACCGTAGGTCTCATGGTAAGACTTAAGCCCGAGACAGTAGTAAGGCCGGCCACTTTGAGTCCAACATTGGTCTTATGGAGAATAGATTAACATGGGGTCTTATGGAGAATAGATTAACATGGACTCCCAAAAAATTTAATATTTTCCATTTTGCTATAAATCACACAAATCGTTTTTTTAAACCCGTTATTTGATTTTTTGATGGTGATGGGAGACGGCTCAAATTAAAAGTCTTGATCCCACGGAACTCGGGAAAAGTAGTAGTATTTCTAAAATGTTGCAAGCAAACGATAAATAACGTAAAACATCCCAAATAAGAAAAGCATGGGATTTAAAAAACCTCTGTTTTGTTTACATTAAAACATGTGATTATGTGTCTACTTTTTAATATATTGAACGCCTGAACAGTTAAAATTAATAAAAACGTGCTTCCGCTGGACACACACAGTAAAGGATAGGTAAAAAGTAGCAAAACACCTGATCAGATGTGCAACTCACAAAGAATCCACCCATCCCGTCAGCTTGGACCCGAGCCGTCCACCGTTTGCTTAAGGTCCGCCCTCCCCTTCAACTCTGCCACAGACAGGTGAACTCTCCATGAGTTGCACATAAAAACCACCGACTGTGACGGGATTCGAACCCTCGATCCAAGTGTTACCCCCGGCCGGGAAGGTAACGCCTTAGACCGCACAGCCACTGGTCAGGCTAGCAGCTGCAGTGGATCAGTTGGTATTATAGAGACTAGGCGCTGGACGAGGTAGTTCAATTCGTGTCTACCAGGTTTCACCACATGTCAGACTCAGACTGCAGACTAAGCGCCTAACGGTACAATCGCTTATGAAGCAGTAACAGTGTTTATTGATAACAGATTCAAAAGACGATATATCGGACCATAGCACTGAAAGGGTTAATACCTAAACATGTGTTATTAATGCTCAGTTTAATAGTTTAATAACTAGACCTAATCAAAACTATTCTCTTGATTCATTTCAAAATTAATTATTATGAATAACTAAACATGTTAGTAACCTTTCAAAATTTATAAATGATACAAATGTAGGTACTCCTAAAGTTGTTGTTTAAAGTTTCTCGCTTATACAGACACTCGTTCAAGACTTAGTAGGATACCCTCCTTATATATACTTCTGTTTTAAAACCTGAGTATTTTACTCTTACAGAAAAATCAGTAACGCCATTTAACTAGGTCGTGGTAATTTACTTTCCAAGCTAGACGCCAGCTATGACTTTTAACGGAGAATAATACAGCCAAAGTGAGCTTATTTGGTATTTAATTTGATAACAACTTATGGCCTATTTCGCTCCGTTACTCCGTTATCGTTGTATGTCGATTTGTGTTTTTTAATCAATAAATAAAATCTTAGGAATCGCTTAGTAAATTTTCTTGAAACTTAACACGTGTCTAATACTTTTGTAGAGCTTATTTGGTATTTAATTTGACGTTTCCAACTTTTACCGTTAACATTTAACATTTTAACAGCTTAACATATTCAAAACAGCAATTTTTTATAAACTGTGAAATTTTAAGTACCTAAAAATAAACACAAACAAGTTTTGTTGTTTTTTAGCGAATTTCCCCTATAGGGAAGAAGCTATTACCGTAGGTCTCATGGTAAGACTTAAGCCCGAGACAGTAGTAAGGCCGGCCGTACGTTAGTTTGCCTGCATTCAGGATATTTCTGAATTGTCTAATAAAAATTTAAGAACGAGTTCCTGAGATAACAAATTAACAAGTTGATAACAACTTATGGCCTATTTCGCTCCGTTACTCCGTTATCGTTGTATGTCGATTTGTGTTTTTTAATCAATAAATAAAATCTTAGGAATCGCTTAGTAAATTTTCTTGAAACTTAACACGTGTCTAATACTTTTGTAGAGCTTATTTGGTATTTAATTTGACGTTTCCAACTTTTACCGTTAACATTTAACATTTTAACAGCTTAACATATTCAAAACAGCAATTTTTTATAAACTGTGAAATTTTAAGTACCTAAAAATAAACACAAACAAGTTTTGTTGTTTTTTAGCGAATTTCCCCTATAGGGAAGAAGCTATTACCGTAGGTCTCATGGTAAGACTTAAGCCCGAGACAGTAGTAGGGCCGGCCACTTTGGGTCCAACATTGGTCTTATGGAGAATAGATTAACATGGGGTCTTATGGAGAATAGATTAACATGGACTCCCAAAAAATTTAATATTTTCCATTTTGCTATAAATCACACAAATCGTTTTTTTAAACCCGGTATTTGATTTTTTGATGGTGATGGGAGACGGCTCAAATTAAAAGTCTTGATCCCACGGAACTCGGGAAAAGTAGTAGTATTTCTAAAATGTTGCCAGCAAACGATAAATAACGTAAAACATCCCAAATAAGAAAAGCATGGGATTTAAAAAACCTCTGTTTTGTTTACATTAAAACATGTGATTATGTGTCTACTTTTTAATATATTGAACGCCTGAACAGTTAAAATTAATAAAAACGTGCTTCCGCTGGACACACACAGTAAAGGATAGGTAAAAAGTAGCAAAACACCTGATCAGATGTGCAACTCACAAAGAATCCACCCATCCCGTCAGCTTGGACCCGAGCCGTCCACCGTTTGCTTAAGGTCCGCCCTCCCCTTCAACTCTGCCACAGACAGGTGAACTCTCCATGAGTTGCACATAAAAACCACCGACTGTGACAGGATTCGAACCCTCGATCCAAGTGTTACCCCCGGCCGGGAAGGTAACGCCTTAGACCGCCTAAAAATAAACACAAACAAGTTTTGTTGTTTTTTAGCGAATTTTCCCTATAGGGAAGAAGCTATTACCGTAGGTCTCATGGTAAGACTTAAGCCCGAGACAGTAGTAAGGCCGGCCACTTTGAGTCCAACATTGGTCTTATGGAGAATAGATTAACATGGGGTCTTATGGAGAATAGATTAACATGGACTCCCAAAAAATTTAATATTTTCCATTTTGCTATAAATCACACAAATCGTTTTTTTAAACCCGTTATTTGATTTTTTGATGGTGATGGGAGACGGCTCAAATTAAAAGTCTTGATCCCACGGAACTCGGGAAAAGTAGTAGTATTTCTAAAATGTTGCAAGCAAACGATAAATAACGTAAAACATCCCAAATAAGAAAAGCATGGGATTTAAAAAACCTCTGTTTTGTTTACATTAAAACATGTGATTATGTGTCTACTTTTTAATATATTGAACGCCTGAACAGTTAAAATTAATAAAAACGTGCTTCCGCTGGACACACACAGTAAAGGATAGGTAAAAAGTAGCAAAACACCTGATCAGATGTGCAACTCACAAAGAATCCACCCATCCCGTCAGCTTGGACCCGAGCCGTCCACCGTTTGCTTAAGGTCCGCCCTCCCCTTCAACTCTGCCACAGACAGGTGAACTCTCCATGAGTTGCACATAAAAACCACCGACTGTGACGGGATTCGAACCCTCGATCCAAGTGTTACCCCCGGCCGGGAAGGTAACGCCTTAGACCGCACAGCCACTGGTCAGGCTAGCAGCTGCAGTGGATCAGTTGGTATTATAGAGACTAGGCGCTGGACGAGGTAGTTCAATTCGTGTCTACCAGGTTTCACCACATGTCAGACTCAGACTGCAGACTAAGCGCCTAACGGTACAATCGCTTATGAAGCAGTAACAGTGTTTATTGATAACAGATTCAAAAGACGATATATCGGACCATAGCACTGAAAGGGTTAATACCTAAACATGTGTTATTAATGCTCAGTTTAATAGTTTAATAACTAGACCTAATCAAAACTATTCTCTTGATTCATTTCAAAATTAATTATTATGAATAACTAAACATGTTAGTAACCTTTCAAAATTTATAAATGATACAAATGTAGGTACTCCTAAAGTTGTTGTTTAAAGTTTCTCGCTTATACAGACACTCGTTCAAGACTTAGTAGGATACCCTCCTTATATATACTTCTGTTTTAAAACCTGAGTATTTTACTCTTACAGAAAAATCAGTAACGCCATTTAACTAGGTCGTGGTAATTTACTTTCCAAGCTAGACGCCAGCTATGACTTTTAACGGAGAATAATACAGCCAAAGTGAGCTTATTTGGTATTTAATTTGATAACAACTTATGGCCTATTTCGCTCCGTTACTCCGTTATCGTTGTATGTCGATTTGTGTTTTTTAATCAATAAATAAAATCTTAGGAATCGCTTAGTAAATTTTCTTGAAACTTAACACGTGTCTAATACTTTTGTAGAGCTTATTTGGTATTTAATTTGACGTTTCCAACTTTTACCGTTAACATTTAACATTTTAACAGCTTAACATATTCAAAACAGCAATTTTTTATAAACTGTGAAATTTTAAGTACCTAAAAATAAACACAAACAAGTTTTGTTGTTTTTTAGCGAATTTCCCCTATAGGGAAGAAGCTATTACCGTAGGTCTCATGGTAAGACTTAAGCCCGAGACAGTAGTAAGGCCGGCCGTACGTTAGTTTGCCTGCATTCAGGATATTTCTGAATTGTCTAATAAAAATTCAAGAACGAGTTCCTGAGATAACAAATTAACAAGTTGATAACAACTTATGGCCTATTTCGCTCCGTTACTCCGTTATCGTTGTATGTCGATTTGTGTTTTTTAATCAATAAATAAAATCTTAGGAATCGCTTAGTAAATTTTCTTGAAACTTAACACGTGTCTAATACTTTTGTAGAGCTTATTTGGTATTTAATTTGACGTTTCCAACTTTTACCGTTAACATTTAACATTTTAACAGCTTAACATATTCAAAACAGCAATTTTTTATAAACTGTGAAATTTTAAGTACCTAAAAATAAACACAAACAAGTTTTGTTGTTTTTTAGCGAATTTCCCCTATAGGGAAGAAGCTATTACCGTAGGTCTCATGGTAAGACTTAAGCCCGAGACAGTAGTAGGGCCGGCCACTTTGGGTCCAACATTGGTCTTATGGAGAATAGATTAACATGGGGTCTTATGGAGAATAGATTAACATGGACTCCCAAAAAATTTAATATTTTCCATTTTGCTATAAATCACACAAATCGTTTTTTTAAACCCGGTATTTGATTTTTTGATGGTGATGGGAGACGGCTCAAATTAAAAGTCTTGATCCCACGGAACTCTGGAAAAGTAGTAGTATTTCTAAAATGTTGCCAGCAAACGATAAATAACGTAAAACATCCCAAATAAGAAAAGCATGGGATTTAAAAAACCTCTGTTTTGTTTACATTAAAACATGTGATTATGTGTCTACTTTTTAATATATTGAACGCCTGAACAGTTAAAATTAATAAAAACGTGCTTCCGCTGGACACACACAGTAAAGGATAGGTAAAAAGTAGCAAAACACCTGATCAGATGTGCAACTCACAAAGAATCCACCCATCCCGTCAGCTTGGACCCGAGCCGTCCACCGTTTACTTACGGTCCGCCCTCCCCTTCAACTCTGCCACAGACAGGTGAACTCTCCATGAGTTGCACATAAAAACCACCGACTGTGACGGGATTCGAACCCTCGATTCAAGTGTTACCCCCGGCCGGGAAGGTAACGCCTTAGACCGCCTAAAAATAAACACAAACAAGTTTTGTTGTTTTTTAGCGAATTTCCCCTATAGGGAAGAAGCTATTACCGTAGGTCTCATGGTAAGACTTAAGCCCGAGACAGTAGTAAGGCCGGCCACTTTGGGTCCAACATTGGTCTTATGGAGAATAGATTAACATGGGGTCTTATGGAGAATAGATTAATATGGACTCCCAAAAAATTTAATATTTTCCATTTTGTTATAAATCACACAAATCGTTTTTTTAAACCCGTTATTTGATTTTTTGATGGTGATGGGAGACGGCTCAAATTAAAAGTCTTGATCCCACGGAACTCGGGAAAAGTAGTAGTATTTCTAAAATGTTGCCAGCAAACGATAAATAACGTAAAACATCCCAAATAAGAAAAGCATGGGATTTAAAAAACCTCTGTTTTGTTTACATTAAAACATGTGATTATGTGTCTACTTTTTAATATATTGAACGCCTGAACAGTTAAAATTAATAAAAACGTGCTTCCGCTGGACACACACAGTAAAGGATAGGTAAAAAGTAGCAAAACACCTGATCAGATGTGCAACTCACAAAGAATCCACCCATCCCGTCAGCTTGGACCCGAGCCGTCCACCGTTTGCTTAAGGTCCGCCCTCCCCTTCAACTCTGCCACAGACAGGTGAACTTTCCATGAGTTGCACATAAAAACCACCGACTGTGACGGGATTCGAGCCCTCGATCCAAGTGTTACCCCCGGCCGGGAAGGTAACGCCTTAGACCGCACAGCCACTGGTCAGGCTAGCAGCTGCAGTGGATCAGTTGGTATTATAGAGACTAGGCGCTGGACGAGGTAGTTCAATTCGTGTCTACCAGGTTTCACCACATGTCAGACTCAGACTGCAGACTAAGCGCCTAACGGTACAATCGCTTATGAAGCAGTAACAGTGTTTATTGATAACAGATTCAAAAGACGATATATCGGACCATAGCACTGAAAGGGTTAATACCTAAACATGTGTTATTAATGCTCAGTTTAATAGTTTAATAACTAGACCTAATCAAAACTATTCTCTTGATTCATTTCAAAATTAATTATTATGACTTTTTTAAACATGTTAGTAACCTTTCAAAATTTATAAATTATACAAATGTAGGTACTCCTAAAGTTGTTGTTTAAAGTTTCTCGCTTATACAGACACTCGTTCAAGATTTAGTAGGATACCCTCCTTATATATACTTCTGTTTTAAATCCTGAGTATTTTACTCTTACAGAAAAATCAGTAACGCCATTTAACTAGGTCGTGGTAATTTACTTTCCAAGCTAGACGCCAGCTATGACTTTTAACGGAGAGTAATACAGCCAAAGTGAGCTTATTTGGTATTTAATTTGATAACAACTTATGGCCTATTTCGCTCCGTTACTCCGTTATCGTTGTATGTCGATTTGTGTTTTTTAATCAATAAATAAAATCTTAGGAATCGCTTAGTAAATTTTCTTGAAACTTAACACGTGTCTAATACTTTTGTAGAGCTTATTTGGTATTTAATTTGACGTTTCCAACTTTTACCGTTAACATTTAACATTTTAACAGCTTAACATATTCAAAACAGCAATTTTTTATAAACTGTGAAATTTTAAGTACCTAAAAATAAACACAAACAAGTTTTGTTGTTTTTTAGCGAATTTCCCCTATAGGGAAGAAGCTATTACCGTAGGTCTCATGGTAAGACTTAAGCCCGAGACAGTAGTAAGGCCGGCCACTTTGGGTCCAACATTGGTCTTATGGAGAATAGATTAACATGGGGTCTTATGTAGAATAGATTAACATGGACTCCCAAAAAATTTAATATTTTCCATTTTGCTATAAATCACACAAATCGTTTTTTTAAACCCGTTATTTGATTTTTTGATGGTGATGGGAGACGGCTCAAATTAAAAGTCTTGATCCCACGGAACTCGGGAAAAGTAGTAGTATTTCTAAAATGTTGCCAGCAAACGATAAATAACGTAAAACATCCCAAATAAGAAAAGCATGGGATTAAAAAAACCTCTGTTTTGTTTACATTAAAACATGTGATTATGTGTCTACTTTTTAATATATTGAACGCCTGAACAGTTAAAATTAATAAAAACGTGCTTCCGCTGGACACACACAGTAAAGGATAGGTAAAAAGTAGCAAAACACCTGATCAGATGTGCAACTCACAAAGAATCCACCCATCCCGTCAGCTTGGACCCGAGCCGTCCACCGTTTGCTTAAGGTCCGCCCTCCCCTTCAACTCTGCCACAGACAGGTGAACTCTCCATGAGTTGCACATAAAAACCACCGACTGTGACGGGATTCGAACCCTCGATTCAAGTGTTACCCCCGGCCGGGAAGGTAACGCCTTAGACCGCCTAAAAATAAACACAAACAAGTTTTGTTGTTTTTTAGCGAATTTACCCTATAGGGAAGAAGCTATTACCGTAGGTCTCATGGTAAGACTTAAGCCCGAGACAGTAGTAAGGCCGGCCACTTTGGGTCCAACATTGGTCTTATGGAGAATAGATTAACATGGGGTCTTATGGAGAATAGATTAATATGGACTCCCAAAAAATTTAATATTTTCCATTTTGCTATAAATCACACAAATCGTTTTTTTAAACCCGTTATTTGATTTTTTGATGGTGATGGGATACGGCTCAAATTAAAAGTCTTGATCCCACGGAACTCGGGAAAAGTAGTCGTATTTCTAAAATGTTGCCAGCAAACGATAAATAACGTAAAACATCCCAAATAAGAAAAGCATGGGATTTAAAAAACCTCTGTTTTGTTTACATTAAAACATGTGATTATGTGTCTACTTTTTAATATATTGAACGCCTGAACAGTTAAAATTAATAAATACGTGCTTCCGCTGGACACACACAGTAAAGGATAGGTAAAAAGTAGCAAAACACCTGATCAGATGTGCAACTCACAAAGAATCCACCCATCCCGTCAGCTTGGACCCGAGCCGTCCACCGTTTGCTTAAGGTCCGCCCTCCCCTTCAACTCTGCCACAGACAGGTGAACTCTCCATGAGTTGCACATAAAAACCACCGACTGTGACGGGATTCGAACCCTCGATTCAAGTGTTACCCCCGGCCGGGAAGGTAACGCCTTAGACCGCCTAAAAATTAACACAAACAAGTTTTGTTGTTTTTTAGCGAATTTCCCCTATAGGGAAGAAGCTATTACCGAAGGTCTCATGGTAAGACTTAAGCCCGAGACAGTAGTAAGGCCGGCCACTTTGGGTCCAACATTGGTCTTATGGAGAATAGATTAACATGGGGTCTTATGGAGAATAGATTAACATGGACTCCCAAAAAATTTAATATTTTCCATTTTGCTATAAATCACACAAATCGTTTTTTAAACCCGTTATTTAAAAGCATGGGATTTAAAAAACCTAATTATACCTTTGCTGAAGACACTTAAATCTGATTTACTATTGCACATAAAAAAACATACTTTGCAAATCTGTTTTCCATTTACCAAAACGTCCGCAGTCACTATGAGAAACGTATATCGTTATGAAACATTTTGAGGTAATTTTTACACCTTTCATATACATTTACGTTAGTTTGCCTGCATTCAGGATATTTCTGAATTGTCTAATAAAAATTCAAGAACGAGTTCCTGAGATAACAAATTAACAAGTTGATAACAACTTATGGCCTATTTCGCTCCGTTACTCCGTTATCGTTGTATGTCGATTTGTGTTTTTTAATCAATAAATAAAATCTTAGGAATCGCTTAGTAAATTTTCTTGAAACTTAACACGTGTCTAATACTTTTGTAGAGCTTATTTGGTATTTAATTTGACGTTTCCAACTTTTACCGTTAACATTTAACATTTTAACAGCTTAACATATTCAAAACAGCAATTTTTTATAAACTGTGAAATTTTAAGTACCTAAAAATAAACACAAACAAGTTTTGTTGTTTTTTAGCGAATTTCCCCTATAGGGAAGAAGCTATTACCGTAGGTCTCATGGTAAGACTTAAGCCCGAGACTGTAGTAAGGCCGGCCACTTTGGGTCCAACATTGGTCTTATGGAGAATAGATTAACATGGGGTCTTATGGAGAATAGATTAACATGGACTCCCAAAAAAATTAATATTTTCCATTTTGCTATAAATCACACAAATCGTTTTTTTAAACCCGTTATTTGATTTTTTGATGGTGATGGGAGACGGCTCAAATTAAAAGTCTTGATCCCACGGAACTCTGGAAAAGTAGTAGTATTTCTAAAATGTTGCCAGCAAACGATAAATAACGTAAAACATCCCAAATAAGAAAAGCATGGGATTTAAAAAACCTCTGTTTTGTTTACATTAAAACATGTGATTATGTGTCTACTTTTTAATATATTGAACGCCTGAACAGTTAAAATTAATAAAAACGTGCTTCCGCTGGACACACACAGTAAAGGATAGGTAAAAAGTAGCAAAACACCTGATCAGATGTGCAACTCACAAAGAATCCACCCATCCCGTCAGCTTGGACCCGAGCCGTCCACCGTTTGCTTAAGGTCCGCCCTCCCCTTCAACTCTGCCACAGACAGGTGAACTCTCCATGAGTTGCACATAAAAACCACCGACTGTGACGGGATTCGAACCCTCGATCCAAGTGTTACCCCCGGCCGGGAAGGTAACGTCTTAGACCGCCTAAAAATAAACACAAACAAGTTTTGTTGTTTTTTAGCGAATTTCCCCTATAGGGAAGAAGCTATTACCGTAGGTCTCATGGTAAGACTGAAGCCCGAGACAGTAGTAAGGCCGGCCACTTTGGGTCCAACATTGGTCTTATGGAGAATAGATTAACATGGGGTCTTATGGAGAATAGATTAACATGGACTTCCAAAAAATTTAATATTTTCCATTTTGCTATAAATCACACAAATCGTTTTTTTAAACCCGTTATTTGATTTTTTGATGGTGATGGGAGACGGCTCAAATTAAAAGTCTTGATCCCACGGAACTCGGGAAAAGTAGTAGTATTTCTAAAATGTTGCCAGCAAACGATAAATAACGTAAAACATCCCAAATAAGAAAAGCATGGGATTTAAAAAACCTCTGTTTTGTTTACATTAAAACATGTGATTATGTGTCTACTTTTTAATATATTGAACGCCTGAACAGTTAAAATTAATAAAAACGTGCTTCCGCTGGACACACACAGTAAAGGATAGGTAAAAAGTAGCAAAACACCTGATCAGATGTGCAACTCACAAAGAATCCACCCATCCCGTCAGCTTGGACCCGAGCCGTCCACCGTTTGCTTAAGGTCCGCCCTCCCCTTCAACTCTGCCACAGACAGGTGAACTCTCCATGAGTTGCACATAAAAACCACCGACTGTGACGGGATTCGAACCCTCGATCCAAGTGTTACCCCCGGCCGGGAAGGTAACGCCTTAGACCGCACAGCCACTGGTCAGGCTAGCAGCTGCAGTGGATCAGTTGGTATTATAGAGACTAGGCGCTGGACGAGGTAGTTCAATTCGTGTCTACCAGGTTTCACCACATGTCAGACTCAGACTGCAGACTAAGCGCCTAACGGTACAATCGCTTATGAAGCAGTAACAGTGTTTATTGATAACAGATTCAGAAGACGATATATCGGACCATAGCACTGAAAGGGTTAATACCTAAACATGTGTTATTAATGCTCAGTTTAATAGTTTAATAACTAGACCTAATCAAAACTATTCTCTTGATTCATTTCAAAATTAATTATTATGAATATCTAAACATGTTAGTAACCTTTCAAAATTTATAAATGATACAAATGTAGGTACTCCTAAAGTTGTTGTTTAAAGTTTCTCGCTTATACAGACACTCGTTCAAGACTTAGTAGGATACCCTCCTTGTATATACTTCTGTTTTAAAACCTGAGTATTTTACTCTTACAGAAAAATCAGTAACGCCATTTAACTAGGTCGTTGTAATTTACTTTCCAAGCTAGACGCCAGCTATGACTTTTAACGGAGAATAATACAGCCAAAGTGGGACTACAGAGATTTGGCCAACCATCAAATAGAAATAAAATACATCCACCTTATCTCTGGTGACGTAATTATACCTTTGCTGAAGACACTTAAATCTGATTTACTATTGCACATAACAAATTAACAAGTTGATAACAACTTATGGCCTATTTCGCTCCGTTACTCCGTTATCGTTGTATGTCGATTTGTGTTTTTTAATCAATAAATAAAATCTTAAGAATCGCTTAGTAAATTTTCTTGAAACTTAACACGTGTCTAATACTTTTGTAGAGCTTATTTGGTATTTAATTTGACGTTTCCAACTTTTACCGTTAACATTTAACATTTTAACAGCTTAACATATTCAAAACAGCAATTTTTTATAAACTGTGAAATTTTAAGTACCTAAAAATAAACACAAACAAGTTTTGTTGTTTTTTAGCGAATTTCCCCTATAGGGAAGAAGCTATTACCGTAGGTCTCATGGTAAGACTTAAGCCCGAGACAGTAGTAAGGCCGGCCACTTTGGGTCCAACATTGGTCTTATGGAGAATAGATTAACATGGGGTCTTATGGAGAATAGATTAACATGGACTCCCAAAAAATTTAATATTTTCCATTTTGCTATAAATCACACAAATCGTTTTTTTAAACCCGTTATTTGATTTTTTGATGGTGATGGGAGACGGCTCAAATTAAAAGTCTTGATCCCACGGAACTCGGGAAAAGTAGTAGTATTTCTAAAATGTTGCCAGCAAACGATAAATAACGTAAAACATCCCAAATAAGAAAAGCATGGGATTTAAAAAACCTAATTATACCTTTGCTGAAGACACTTAAATCTGATTTACTATTGCACATAAAAAAACATACTTTGCAAATCTGTTTTCCATTTACCAAAACGTCCGCAGTCACTATGAGAAACGTATATCGTTATGAAACATTTTGAGGTAATTTTTACACCTTTCATATACATTTACGTTAGTTTGCCTGCATTCAGGATATTTCTGAATTGTCTAATAAAAATTCAAGAACGAAATCCTGAGATAACAAATTAACAAGTTGATAACAACTTATGGCCTATTTCGCTCCGTTACTCCGTTATCGTTGTATGTCGATTTGTGTTTTTTAATCAATAAATAAAATCTTAGGAATCGCTTAGTAAATTTTCTTGAAACTTAACACGTGTCTAATACTTTTGTAGAGCTTATTTGGTATTTAATTTGACGTTTCCAACTTTTACCGTTAACATTTAACATTTTAACAGCTTAACATATTCAAAACAGCAATTTTTTATAAACTGTGAAATTTTAAGTACCTAAAAATAAACACAAACAAGTTTTGTTGTTTTTTAGCGAATTTCCCCTATAGGGAAGAAGCTATTACCGTAGGTCTCATGGTAAGACTGAAGCCCGAGACAGTAGTAAGGCCGGCCACTTTGGGTCCAACATTGGTCTTATGGAGAATAGATTAACATGGGGTCTTATGGAGAATAGATTAACATGGACTCCCAAAAAATTTAATATTTTCCATTTTGCTATAAATCACACAAATCGTTTTTTTAAACCCGTTATTTGATTTTTTGATGGTGATGGGAGACGGCGCAAATTAAAAGTCTTGATCCCACGGAACTCGGGAAAAGTAGTAGTATTTCTAAAATGTTGCCAGCAAACGATAAATAACGTAAAACATCCCAAATAAGAAAAGCATGGGATTTAAAAAACCTCTGTTTTGTTTACATTAAAACATGTGATTATGTGTCTACTTTGTTTACAAACTGACATGTACACTGTTTTCCCTCAGTATTTAAAGAGTAAAGAGATCGGAGTGTTGGAGCAAGATTAGGGGCTATGGCCCCTTCAAGCCGCTAGTCTAGCTATAATTCGAAATACGTTTAAGCAAGAATAAAATCCAAATTAGACTGATTCTATTTATCTGCATTGATGGGATGGAACAATACTTAATTATTTGATCTATGAATATATCAAATGCAACTTCCTAATTAATCAGTTTAATTTTGTTCAACGTTCATTTAATACCTAATTAACCCTTTGAGTGCTAAGCTTCTGAAAGGAGTAGTTGAATCCGTGATGTTTTGTTGATTTGTTTAATATATTGAACGCCTGAACAGTTAAAATTAATAAAAACGTGCTTCCGCTGGACACACACAGTAAAGGATAGGTAAAAAGTAGCAAAACACCTGATCAGATGTGCAACTCACAAAGAATCCACCCATCCCGTCAGCTTGGACCCGAGCCGTCCACCGTTTGCTTAAGGTCCGCCCTCCCCTTCAACTCTGCCACAGACAGGTGAACTCTCCATGAGTTGCACATAAAAACCACCGACTGTGACGGGATTCGAACCCTCGATCCAAGTGTTACCCCCGGCCGGTAAGGTAAAGCCTTAGACCGCACAGCCACTGGTCAGGCTAGCAGCTGCAGTGGATCAGTTGGTATTATAGAGACTAGGCGCTGGACGAGGTAGTTCAATTCGTGTCTACCAGGTTTCACCACATGTCAGACTCAGACTGCAGACTAAGCGCCTAACGGTACAATCGCTTATGAAGCAGTAACAGTGTTTATTGATAACAGATTCAAAAGACGATATATCGGACCATAGCACTGAAAGGGTTAATACCTAAACATGTGTTATTAATGCTCAGTTTAATAGTTTAATAACTAGACCTAATCAAAACTATTCTCTTGATTCATTTCAAAATTAATTATTATGAATAACTAAACATGTTAGTAACCTTTCAAAATTTATAAATGATACAAATGTAGGTACTCCTAAAGTTGTTGTTTAAAGTTTCTCGCTTATACAGACACTCGTTCAAGACTTAGTAGGATACCCTCCTTATATATACTTCTGTTTTAAAACCTGAGTATTTTACTCTTACAGAAAAATCAGTAACGCCATTTAACTAGGTCGTGGTAATTTACTTTCCAAGCTAGACGCCAGCTATGACTTTTAACGGAGAGTAATACAGCCAAAGTGGGACTACAGAGATTTGGCCAACCATCAAATAGAAATAAAATAAATCCACCTTATCTCTGGTGACGTAATTATACCTTTGCTGAAGACACTTAAATCTGATTTACTATTGCACATAAAAAAACATACTTTGCAAATCTGTTTTCCATTTACCAAAACGTCCGCAGTCACTATGAGAAACGTATATCGTTATGAAACATTTTGAGGTAATTTTTACACCTTTCATATACATTTACGTTAGTTTGCCTGCATTCAGGATATTTCTGAATTGTCTAATAAAAGTTCAAGAACGAGTTCCTGAGATAACAAATTAACAAGTTGATAACAACTTATGGCCTATTTCGCTCCGTTACTCCGTTATCGTTGTATGTCGATTTGTGTTTTTTAATCAATAAATAAAATCTTAGGAATCGCTTAGTAAATTTTCTTGAAACTTAACACGTGTCTAA
This sequence comes from Allygus modestus, assembly GCA_963675035.1. Taxonomy (NCBI): domain Eukaryota; kingdom Metazoa; phylum Arthropoda; class Insecta; order Hemiptera; family Cicadellidae; genus Allygus; species Allygus modestus. Next base: position 147,037,431 of record OY776112.1, on the reverse strand, counting down.
TACTTTTGTAGAGCTTATTTGGTATTTAATTTGACGTTTCCAACTTTTACCGTTAACATTTAACATTTTAACAGCTTAACATATTCAAAACAGCAATTTTTTATAAACTGTGAAATTTTAAGTACCAAAAAATAAACACAAACAAGTTTTGTTGTTTTTTAGCGAATTTCCCCTATAGGGAAGAAGCTATTACCGTAGGTCTCATGGTAAGACTTAAGCCCGAGACAGTAGTAAGGCCGGCCACTTTGGGTCCAACATTGGTCTTATGGAGAATAGATTAACATGGGGTCTTATGGAGAATAGATTAACATGGACTCCCAAAAAATTTAATATTTTCCATTTTGCTATAAATCACACAAATCGTTTTTTTAAACACGTTATTTGATTTTTTCTGTTGTTTTATACCGAAATTCATTTCCCTAACGTCAGCGTGCTGCGTGCGAACTCGTTTTCTATTCTAAAACTATCAATGGTCAGTATATTATCATACCTTCTGTCAAACGTGTCACGAATGATTTTATTTGTGAATACAATAGTAAGACGTTGGACATTTCAAAAATATGTTTTCTTTGTCATTCAGTGAAGCAGTTTTATTAGTTTATGGTACATATTTGGTATTTAGTACCTTAATTTATGTAGGTGTCCATATATTTATATATAATTCTGTAAGCGAAATTTTTAAGTCAAAATTGTAGGAGTTTGGCAAATCGTAGGGTGATGGGAGACGGCTCAAATTAAAAGTCTTGATCCCACGGAACTCGGGAAAAGTAGTAGTATTTCTAAAATGTTGCCAGCAAACGATAAATAACGTAAAACATCCCAAATAAGAAAAGCATGGGATTTAAAAAACCTCTGTTTTGTTTACATTAAAACATGTGATTATGTGTCTACTTTTTAATATATTGAACGCCTGAACAGTTAAAATTAATAAAAACGTGCTTCCGCTGGACACACACAGTAAAGGATAGGTAAAAAGTAGCAAAACACCTGATCAGATGTGCAACTCACAAAGAATCCACCCATCCCGTCAGCTTGGACCCGAGCCGTCCACCGTTTGCTTAAGGTCCGCCCTCCCCTTCAACTCTGCCACAGACAGGTGAACTCTCCATGAGTTGCACATAAAAACCACCGACTGTGACGGGATTCGAACCCTCGATCCAAGTGTTACCCCCGGCCGGGAAGGTAACGCCTTAGACCGCACAGCCACTGGTCAGGCTAGCAGCTGCAGTGGATCAGTTGGTATTATAGAGACTAGGCGCTGGACGAGGTAGTTCAATTCGTGTCTACCAGGTTTCACCACATGTCAGACTCAGACTGCAGACTAAGCGCCTAACGGTACAATCGCTTATGAAGCAGTAACAGTGTTTATTGATAACAGATTCAAAAGACGATATATCGGACCATAGCACTGAAAGGGTTAATACCTAAACATGTGTTATTAATGCTCAGTTTAATAGTTTAATAACTAGACCTAATCAAAACTATTCTCTTTGTTCATTTATTACCTAATTAACCCTTTGAGTGCTAAGCTTCTGAAAGGAGTAGTTGAATCCGTGATGTTTTGTTGATTTTTTTAATATATTGAACGCCTGAACAGTTAAAAATAATAAAAACGTGCTTCCGCTGGACACACACAGTAAAGGATAGGTAAAAAGTAGCAAAACACCTGATCAGATGTGCAACTCACAAAGAATCCACCCATCCCGTCAGCTTGGACCCGAGCCGTCCACCGTTTGCTTAAGGTTCGCCCTCCCCTTCAACTCTGCCACAGACAGGTGAACTCTCCATGAGTTGCACATAAAAACCACCGACTGTGACGGGATTCGAACCCTCGATCCAAGTGTTACCCCCGGCCGGGAAGGTAACGCCTTAGACCGCACAGCCACTGGTCAGGCTAGCAGCTGCAGTGGATCAGTTGGTATTATAGAGACTAGGCGCTGGACGAGGTAGTTCAATTCGTGTCTACCAGGTTTCACCACATGTCAGACTCAGACTGCAGACTAAGTGCCTAACGGTACAATCGCTTATGAAGCAGTAACAGTGTTTATTGATAACAGATTCAAAAGACGATATATCGGACCATAGCACTGAAAGGGTTAATACCTAAACATGTGTTATTAATGCTCAGTTTAATAGTTTAATAACTAGACCTAATCAAAACTATTCTCTTGATTCATTTCAAAATTAATTATTATGAATAACTAAACATGTTAGTAACCTTTCAAAATTTATAAATGATACAAATGTAGGTACTCCTAAAGTTGTTGTTTAAAGTTTCTCGCTTATACAGACACTCGTTCAAGACTTAGTAGGATACCCTCCTTATATATACTTCTGTTTTAAAACCTGAGTATTTTACTCTTACGGAAAAATCAGTAACGCCATTTAACTAGGTCGTGGTAATTTACTTTCCAAGCTAGACGCCAACTATGACTTTTAACGGAGAGTAATACAGCCAAAGTGGGACTACAGAGATTTGGCCAACCATCAAATAGAAATAAAATAAATCCACCTTATCTCTGGTGACGTAATTATACCTTTGCTGAAGACACATAAATCTGATTAACTATTGCACATAAAAAAACATACTTTGCAAATCTGTTTTCCATTTACCAAAACGTCCGCAGTCACTATGAGAAACGTATATCGTTATGAAACATTTTGAGGTAATTTTTACACCTTTCATATACATTTACGTTAGTTTGCCTGCATTCAGGATATTTCTGAATTGTCTAATAAAAATTCAAGAACGAGTTCCTGAGATAACAAATTAACAAGTTGATAACAACTTATGGCCTATTTCGCTCCGTTACTCCGTTATCGTTGTATGTCGATTTGTGTTTTTTAATCAATAAATAAAATCTTAGGAATCGCTTAGTAGAGCTTATTTGGTATTTAATTTGACGTTTCCAACTTTTACCGTTAACATTTAACATTTTAACAGCTTAACATATTCAAAACAGCAATTTTTTATAAACTGTGAAATTTTAAGTACCTAAAAATAAACACAAACAAGTTTTGTTGTTTTTTAGCGAATTTCCCCTATAGGGAAGAAGCTATTACCGTAGGTCTCATGGTAAGACTTAAGCCCGAGACAGTAGTAAGGCCGGCCACTTTGGGTCCAACATTGGTCTTATGGAGAATAGATTAACATAGTCTAGCTATAATTCGAAATACGTTTAAGCAAGAATAAAATCCAAATTAGACTGATTCTATTTATCTGCATTGATGGGATGGAACAATACTTAATTATTTGATCTATGAATATATCAAATGCAACTTCCTAATTAATCAGTTTAATTTTGTTCAACGTTCATTTAATACCTAATTAACCCTTTGAGTGCTAAGCTTCTGAAAGGAATAGTTGAATCCGTGATGTTTTGTTGATTTTTTTAATATATTGAACGCTTGAACAGTTAAAATTAATAAAAACGTGCTTCCGCTGGACACACACAGTAAAGGATAGGTAAAAAGTAGCAAAACACCTGATCAGATGTGCAACTCACAAAGAATCCACCCATCCCGTCAGCTTGGACCCGAGCCGTCCACCGTTTGCTTAAGGTCCGCCCTCCCCTTCAACTCTGCCACAGACAGGTGAACTCTCCATGAGTTGCACATAAAAACCACCGACTGTGACGGGATTTGAACCCTCGATCCAAGTGTTACCCCCGGCCGGGAAGGTAACGCCTTAGACCGCACAGCCACTGGTCAGGCTAGCAGCTGCAGTGGATCAGTTGGTATTATAGAGACTAGGCGCTGGACGAGGTAGTTCAATTCGTGTCTACCAGGTTTCGCCACATGTCAGACTCAGACTGCAGACTAAGCGCCTAACGGTACAATCGCTTATGAAGCAGTAACAGTGTTTATTGATAACAGATTCAAAAGACGATATATCGGACCATAGCACTGAAAGGGTTAATACCTAAACATGTGTTATTAATGCTCAGTTTAATAGTTTAATAACTAGACCTAATCAAAACTATTCTCTTGATTCATTTCAAAATTAATTATTATGAATAACTAAACATGTTAGTAACCTTTCAAAATTTATAAATGATACAAATGTAGGTACTCCTAAAGTTGTTGTTTAAAGTTTCTCGCTTATACAGACACTCGTTCAAGACTTAGTAGGATACCCTCCTTATATATACTTCTGTTTTAAAACCTGAGTATTTTACTCTTACAGAAAAATCAGTAACGCCATTTAACTAGGTCGTGGTAATTTACTTTCCAAGCTAGACGCCAGCTATGACTTTTAACGGAGAGTAATACAGCCAAAGTGGGACTACAGAGATTTGGCCAACCATCAAATAGAAATAAAATAAATCCACCTTATCTCTGGTGACGTAATTAGACCTTTGCTGAAGACACTTAAATCTGATTTACTATTGCACATAAAAAAACATACTTTGCAAATCTGTTTTCCATTTACCAAAACGTCCGCAGTCACTATGAGAAACGTATATCGTTATGAAACATTTTGAGGTAATTTTTACACCTTTCATATACATTTACGTTAGTTTGCCTGCATTCAGGATATTTCTGAATTGTCTAATAAAAATTCAAGAACGAGTTCCTGAGATAACAAATTAACAAGTTGATAACAACTTATTGCCTATTTCGCTCCGTTACTCCGTTATCGTTGTATGTCGATTTGTGTTTTTTAATCAATAAATAAAATCTTAGGAATCGCTTAGTAGAGCTTATTTGGTATTTAATTTGACGTTTCCAACTTTTACCGTTAACATTTAACATTTTAACAGCTTAACATATTCAAAACAGCAATTTTTTATAAACTGTGAAATTTTAAGTACCTAAAAATAAACACAAACAAGTTTTGTTGTTTTTTAGCGAATTTCCCCTATAGGGAAGAAGCTATTACCGTAGGTCTCATGGTAAAACTTAAGCCCGAGACAGTAGTAAGGCCGGCCACTTTGGGTCCAACATTGGTCTTATGGAGAATAGATTTACATGGGGTCTTATGGAGAATAGATTAACATGGACTCCCAAAAAATTTAATATTTTCCATTATGCTATAAATCACACAAATCGTTTTTTTAAACCCGTTATTTGATTTTTTGATGGTGATGGGAGACGGCTCAAATTAAAAGTCTTGATCCCACGGAACTCGGGAAAAGTAGTAGTATTTCTAAAATGTTGCCAGCAAACGATAAATAACGTAAAACATCCCAAATAAGAAAAGCATGGGATTTAAAAAACCTCTGTTTTGTTTACATTAAAACATGTGATTATGTGTCTACTTTGTTTACAAACTGACATGTACACTGTTTTCCCTCAGTATTTAAAGAGTAAAGAGATCGGAGTGTTGGAGCAAGATTAGGGGCTATGGCCCCTTCAAGCCGCTAGTCTAGCTATAATTCGAAATACGTTTAAGCAAGAATAAAATCAAAATTAGACTGATTCTATTTATCTGCATTGATGGGATGGAACAATACTTAATTATTTGATCTATGAATATATCAAATGCAACTTCCTAATTAATCAGTTTAATTTTGTTCAACGTTCATTTAATACCTAATTAACCCTTTGAGTGCTAAGCTTCTGAAAGGAGTAGTTGAATCCGTGATGTTTTGTTGATTTTTTTAATATATTGAACGCCTGAACAGTTAAAATTAATAAAAACGTGCTTCCGCTGGACACACACAGTAACAGTGTTTATTGATAACAGATTCAAAAGACGATATATCGGACCATAGCACTGAAAGGGTTAATACCTAAACATGTGCTTCCGCTGGACACACACAGTAAAGGATAGGTAAAAAGTAGCAAAACACCTGATCAGATGTGCAACTCACAAAGAATCCACCCATCCCGTCAGCTTGGACCCGAGCCGTCCACCGTTTGCTTAAGGTCCGCCCTCCCCTTCAACTCTGCCACAGACAGGTGAACTCTCCATGAGTTGCACATAAAAACCACCGACTGTGACGGGATTTGAACCCTCGATCCAAGTGTTACCCCCGGCCGGGAAGGTAACGCCTTAGACCGCACAGCCACTGGTCAGGCTAGCAGCTGCAGTGGATCAGTTGGTATTATAGAGACTAGGCGCTGGACGAGGTAGTTCAATTCGTGTCTACCAGGTTTCGCCACATGTCAGACTCAGACTGCAGACTAAGCGCCTAACGGTACAATCGCTTATGAAGCAGTAACAGTGTTTATTGATAACAGATTCAAAAGACGATATATCGGACCATAGCACTGAAAGGGTTAATACCTAAACATGTGTTATTAATGCTCAGTTTAATAGTTTAATAACTAGACCTAATCAAAACTATTCTCTTGATTCATTTCAAAATTAATTATTATGAATAACTAAACATGTTAGTAACCTTTCAAAATTTATAAATGATACAAATGTAGGTACTCCTAAAGTTGTTGTTTAAAGTTTCTCGCTTATACAGACACTCGTTCAAGACTTAGTAGGATACCCTCCTTATATATACTTCTGTTTTAAAACCTGAGTATTTTACTCTTACAGAAAAATCAGTAACGCCATTTAACTAGGTCGTGGTAATTTACTTTCCAAGCTAGACGCCAGCTATGACTTTTAACGGAGAGTAATACAGCCAAAGTGGGACTACAGAGATTTGGCCAACCATCAAATAGAAATAAAATAAATCCACCTTATCTCTGGTGACGTAATTAGACCTTTGCTGAAGACACTTAAATCTGATTTACTATTGCACATAAAAAAACATACTTTGCAAATCTGTTTTCCATTTACCAAAACGTCCGCAGTCACTATGAGAAACGTATATCGTTATGAAACATTTTGAGGTAATTTTTACACCTTTCATATACATTTACGTTAGTTTGCCTGCATTCAGGATATTTCTGAATTGTCTAATAAAAATTCAAGAACGAGTTCCTGAGATAACAAATTAACAAGTTGATAACAACTTATTGCCTATTTCGCTCCGTTACTCCGTTATCGTTGTATGTCGATTTGTGTTTTTTAATCAATAAATAAAATCTTAGGAATCGCTTAGTAGAGCTTATTTGGTATTTAATTTGACGTTTCCAACTTTTACCGTTAACATTTAACATTTTAACAGCTTAACATATTCAAAACAGCAATTTTTTATAAACTGTGAAATTTTAAGTACCTAAAAATAAACACAAACAAGTTTTGTTGTTTTTTAGCGAATTTCCCCTATAGGGAAGAAGCTATTACCGTAGGTCTCATGGTAAAACTTAAGCCCGAGACAGTAGTAAGGCCGGCCACTTTGGGTCCAACATTGGTCTTATGGAGAATAGATTTACATGGGGTCTTATGGAGAATAGATTAACATGGACTCCCAAAAAATTTAATATTTTCCATTATGCTATAAATCACACAAATCGTTTTTTTAAACCCGTTATTTGATTTTTTGATGGTGATGGGAGACGGCTCAAATTAAAAGTCTTGATCCCACGGAACTCGGGAAAAGTAGTAGTATTTCTAAAATGTTGCCAGCAAACGATAAATAACGTAAAACATCCCAAATAAGAAAAGCATGGGATTTAAAAAACCTCTGTTTTGTTTACATTAAAACATGTGATTATGTGTCTACTTTGTTTACAAACTGACATGTACACTGTTTTCCCTCAGTATTTAAAGAGTAAAGAGATCGGAGTGTTGGAGCAAGATTAGGGGCTATGGCCCCTTCAAGCCGCTAGTCTAGCTATAATTCGAAATACGTTTAAGCAAGAATAAAATCAAAATTAGACTGATTCTATTTATCTGCATTGATGGGATGGAACAATACTTAATTATTTGATCTATGAATATATCAAATGCAACTTCCTAATTAATCAGTTTAATTTTGTTCAACGTTCATTTAATACCTAATTAACCCTTTGAGTGCTAAGCTTCTGAAAGGAGTAGTTGAATCCGTGATGTTTTGTTGATTTTTTTAATATATTGAACGCCTGAACAGTTAAAATTAATAAAAACGTGCTTCCGCTGGACACACACTGTAACAGTGTTTATTGATAACAGATTCAAAAGACGATATATCGGACCATAGCACTGAAAGGGTTAATACCTAAACATGTGCTTCCGCTGGACACACACAGTAAAGGATAGGTAAAAAGTAGCAAAACACCTGATCAGATGTGCAACTCACAAAGAATCCACCCATCCCGTCAGCTTGGACCCGAGCCGTCCACCGTTTGCTTAAGGTCCGCCCTCCCCTTCAACTCTGCCACAGACAGGTGAACTCTCCATGAGTTGCACATAAAAACCACCGACTGTGACGGGATTCGAACCCTCGATCCAAGTGTTACCCCCGGCCGGGAAGGTAACGCCTTAGACCGCACAGCCACTGGTCAGGCTAGCAGCTGCAGTGGATCAGTTGGTATTATAGAGACTAGGCGCTGGACGAGGTAGTTCAATTCGTGTCTACCAGGTTTCACCACATGTCAGACTCAGACTGCAGACTAAGCGCCTAACGGTACAATCGCTTATGAAGCAGTAACAGTGTTTATTGATAACAGATTCAAAAGACGATATATCGGACCATAGCACTGAAAGGGTTAATATCTAAACATGTGTTATTAATGCTCAGTTTAATAGTTTAATAACTAGACCTAATCAAAACTATTCTCTTGATTCATTTCAAAATTAATTATTATGAATAACTAAACATGTTAGTAACCTTTCAAAATTTATAAATGATACAAATGTAGGTACTCCTAAAGTTGTTGTTTAAAGTTTCTCGCTTATACAGACACTCGTTCAAGACTTAGTAGGATACCCTCCTTATATATACTTCTGTTTTAAAACCTGAGTATTTTACTCTTACAGAAAAATCAGTAACGCCATTTAACTAGGTCGTGGTAATTTACTTTCCAAGCTAGACGCCAGCTATGACTTTTAACGGAGAGTAATACAGCCAAAGTGGGACTACAGAGATTTGGCCAACCATCAAATAGAAATAAAATAAATCCACCTTATCTCTGGTGACGTAATTAGACCTTTGCTGAAGACACTTAAATCTGATTTACTATTGCACATAAAAAAACATACTTTGCAAATCTGTTTTCCATTTACCAAAACGTCCGCAGTCACTATGAGAAACGTATATCGTTATGAAACATTTTGAGGTAATTTTTACACCTTTCATATACATTTACGTTAGTTTGCCTGCATTCAGGATATTTCTGAATTGTCTAATAAAAATTCAAGAACGAGTTCCTGAGATAACAAATTAACAAGTTGATAACAACTTATGGCCTATTTCGCTCCGTTACTCCGTTATCGTTGTATGTCGATTTGTGTTTTTTAATCAATAAATAAAATCTTAGGAATCGCTTAGTAGAGCTTATTTGGTATTTAATTTGACGTTTCCAACTTTTACCGTTAACATTTAACATTTTAACAGCTTAACATATTCAAAACAGCAATTTTTTATAAACTGTGAAATTTTAAGTACCTAAAAATAAACACAAACAAGTTTTGTTGTTTTTTAGCGAATTTCCCCTATAGGGAAGAAGCTATTACCGTAGGTCTCATGGTAAAACTTAAGCCCGAGACAGTAGTAAGGCCGGCCACTTTGGGTCCAACATTGGTCTTATGGAGAATAGATTAACATGGGGTCTTATGGAGAATAGATTAACATGGACTCCCAAAAAATTTAATATTTTCCATTTTGCTATAAATCACACAAATCGTTTTTTTAAACCCGTTATTTGATTTTTTGATGGTGATGGGAGACGGCTCAAATTAAAAGTCTTGATCCCACGGAACTCGGGAAAAGTAGTAGTATTTCTAAAATGTTGCCAGCAAACGATAAATAACGTAAAACATCCCAAATAAGAAAAGCATGGGATTTAAAAAACCTCTGTTTTGTTTACATTAAAACATGTGATTATGTGTCTACTTTGTTTACAAACTGACATGTACACTGTTTTCCCTCAGTATTTAAAGAGTAAAGAGATCGGAGTGTTGGAGCAAGATTAGGGGCTATGGCCCCTTCAAGCCGCTAGTCTAGCTATAATTCGAAATACGTTTAAGCAAGAATAAAATCAAAATTAGACTGATTCTATTTATCTGCATTGATGGGATGGAACAATACTTAATTATTTGATCTATGAATATATCAAATGCAACTTCCTAATTAATCAGTTTAATTTTGTTCAACGTTCATTTAATACCTAATTAACCCTTTGAGTGCTAAGCTTCTGAAAGGAGTAGTTGAATCCGTGATGTTTTGTTGATTTTTTTAATATATTGAACGCCTGAACAGTTAAAATTAATAAAAACGTGCTTCCGCTGGACACACACAGTAACAGTGTTTATTGATAACAGATTCAAAAGACGATATATCGGACCATAGCACTGAAAGGGTTAATACCTAAACATGTGTTATTAATGCTCAGTTTAATAGTTTAATAACTAGACCTAATCAAAACTATTCTCTTTGTTCATTTATTACCTAATTAACCCTTTGAGTGCTAAGCTTCCGAAAGGAGTAGTTGAATCCGTGATGTTTTGTTGATTTTTTTAATATATTGAACGCCTGAACAGTTAAAATTAATAAAAACGTGCTTCCGCTGGACACACACAGTAAAGGATAGGTAAAAAGTAGCAAAACACCTGATCAGATGTGCAACTCACAAAGAATCCACCCATCCCGTCAGCTTGGACCCGAGCCGTCCACCGTTTGCTTAAGGTCCGCCCTCCCCTTCAACTCTGCCACAGACAGGTGAACTCTCCATGAGTTGCACATAAAAACCACCGACTGTGACGGGATTCGAACCCTCGATCCAAGTGTTACCCCCGGCCGGGAAGGTAACGCCTTAGACCGCACAGCCACTGGTCAGGCTAGCAGCTGCAGTGGATCAGTTGGTATTATAGAGACTAGGCGCTGGACGAGGTAGTTCAATTCGTGTCTACCAGGTTTCACCACATGTCAGACTCAGACTGCAGACTAAGCGCCTAACGGTACAATCGCTTATGAAGCAGTAACAGTGTTTATTGATAACAGATTCAAAAGACGATATATCGGACCATAGCACTGAAAGGGTTAATACCTAAACATGTGTTATTAATGCTCAGTTTAATAGTTTAATAACTAGACCTAATCAAAACTATTCTCTTGATTCATTTCAAAATTAATTATTATGAATAACTAAACATGTTAGTAACCTTTCAAAATTTATAAATGATACAAATGTAGGTACTCCTAAAGTTGTTGTTTAAAGTTTCTCGCTTATACAGACACTCGTTCAAGACTTAGTAGGATACCCTCCTTATATATACTTCTGTTTTAAAACCTGAGTATTTTACTCTTACAGAAAAATCAGTAACGCCATTTAACTAGGTCGTGGTAATTTACTTTCCAAGCTAGACGCCAGCTATGACTTTTAACGGAGAGTAATACAGCCAAAGTGGGACTACAGAGATTTGGCCAACCATCAAATAGAACAGAGAGTAGTTGAATCCGTGATGTTTTGTTGATTTTTTTAATATATTGAACGCCTGAACAGTTAAAATTAATAAAAACGTGCTTCCGCTGGACACACACAGTAAAGGATAGGTAAAAAGTAGCAAAACACCTGATCAGATGTGCAACTCACAAAGAATCCACCCATCCCGTCAGCTTGGACCCGAGCCGTCCACCGTTTGCTTAAGGTCCGCCCTCCCCTTCAACTCTGCCACAGACAGGTGAACTCTCCATGAGTTGCACATAAAAACCACCGACTGTGACGGGATTCGAACCCTCGATCCAAGTGTTACCCCCGGCCGGGAAGGTAACGCCTTAGACCGCACAGCCACTGGTCAGGCTAGCAGCTGCAGTGGATCAGTTGGTATTATAGAGACTAGGCGCTGGACGAGGTAGTTCAATTCGTGTCTACCAGGTTTCACCACATGTCAGACTCAGACTGCAGACTAAGCGCCTAACGGTACAATCGCTTATGAAGCAGTAACAGTGTTTATTGATAACAGATTCAAAAGACGATATATCGGACCATAGCACTGAAAGGGTTAATACCTAAACATGTGTTATTAATGCTCAGTTTAATAGTTTAATAACTAGACCTAATCAAAACTATTCTCTTGATTCATTTCAAAATTAATTATTATGAATAACTAAACATGTTAGTAACCTTTCAAAATTTATAAATGATACAAATGTAGGTACTCCTAAAGTTGTTGTTTAAAGTTTCTCGCTTATACAGACACTCGTTCAAGACTTAGTAGGATACCCTCCTTATATATACTTCTGTTTTAAAACCTGAGTATTTTACTCTTACAGAAAAATCAGTAACGCCATTTAACTAGGTCGTGGTAATTTACTTTCCAAGCTAGACGCCAGCTATGACTTTTAACGGAGAGTAATACAGCCAAAGTGGGACTACAGAGATTTGGCCAACCATCAAATAGAAATAAAATAAATCCACCTTATCTCTGGTGACGTAATTAGACCTTTGCTGAAGACACTTAAATCTGATTTACTATTGCACATAAAAAAACATACTTTGCAAATCTGTTTTCCATTTACCAAAACGTCCGTAGTCACTATGAGAAACGTATATCGTTATGAAACATTTTGAGGTAATTTTTACACCTTTCATATACATTTACGTTAGTTTGCCTGCATTCAGGATATTTCTGAATTGTCTAATAAAAATTCAAGAACGAGTTCCTGAGATAACAAATTAACAAGTTGATAACAACTTATGGCCTATTTCGCTCCGTTACTCCGTTATCGTTGTATGTCGATTTGTGTTTTTTAATCAATAAATAAAATCTTAGGAATCGCTTAGTAGAGCTTATTTGGTATTTAATTTGACGTTTCCAACTTTTACCGTTAACATTTAACATTTTAACAGCTTAACATATTCAAAACAGCAATTTTTTATAAACTGTGAAATTTTAAGTACCTAAAAATAAACACAAACAAGTTTTGTTGTTTTTTAGCGAATTTCCCCTATAGGGAAGAAGCTATTACCGTAGGTCTCATGGTAAAACTTAAGCCCGAGACAGTAGTAAGGCCGGCCACTTTGGGTCCAACATTGGTCTTATGGAGAATAGATTAACATGGGGTCTTATGGAGAATAGATTAACATGGACTCCCAAAAAATTTAATATTTTCCATTTTGCTATAAATCACACAAATCGTTTTTTTAAACCCGTTATTTGATTTTTTGATGGTGATGGGAGACGGCTCAAATTAAAAGTCTTGATCCCACGGAACTCGGGAAAAGTAGTAGTATTTCTAAAATGTTGCCAGCAAACGATAAATAACGTAAAACATCCCAAATAAGAAAAGCATGGGATTTAAAAAACCTCTGTTTTGTTTACATTAAAACATATGATTATGTGTCTACTTTGTTTACAAACTGACATGTACACTGTTTTCCCTCAGTATTTAAAGAGTAAAGAGATCGGAGTGTTGGAGCAAGATTAGGGGCTATGGCCCCTTCAAGCCGCTAGTCTAGCTATAATTCGAAATACGTTTAAGCAAGAATAAAATCAAAATTAGACTGATTCTATTTATCTGCATTGATGGGATGGAACAATACTTAATTATTTGATCTATGAATATATCAAATGCAACTTCCTAATTAATCAGTTTAATTTTGTTCAACGTTCATTTAATACCTAATTAACCCTTTGAGTGCTAAGCTTCTGAAAGGAGTAGTTGAATCCGTGATGTTTTGTTGATTTTTTTAATATATTGAACGCCTGAACAGTTAAAATTAATAAAAACGTGCTTCCGCTGGACACACACAGTAACAGTGTTTATTGATAACAGATTCAAAAGACGATATATCGGACCATAGCACTGAAAGGGTTAATACCTAAACATGTGTTATTAATGCTCAGTTTAATAGTTTAATAACTAGACCTAATCAAAACTATTCTCTTTGTTCATTTATTACCTAATTAACCCTTTGAGTGCTAAGCTTCCGAAAGGAGTAGTTGAATCCGTGATGTTTTGTTGATTTTTTTAATATATTGAACGCCTGAACAGTTAAAATTAATAAAAACGTGCTTCCGCTGGACACACACAGTAAAGGATAGGTAAAAAGTAGCAAAACACCTGATCAGATGTGCAACTCACAAAGAATCCACCCATCCCGTCAGCTTGGACCCGAGCCGTCCACCGTTTGCTTAAGGTCCGCCCTCCCCTTCAACTCTGCCACAGACAGGTGAACTCTCCATGAGTTGCACATAAAAACCACCGACTGTGACGGGATTCGAACCCTCGATCCAAGTGTTACCCCCGGCCGGGAAGGTAACGCCTTAGACCGCACAGCCACTGGTCAGGCTAGCAGCTGCAGTGGATCAGTTGGTATTATAGAGACTAGGCGCTGGACGAGGTAGTTCAATTCGTGTCTACCAGGTTTCACCACATGTCAGACTCAGACTGCAGACTAAGCGCCTAACGGTACAATCGCTTATGAAGCAGTAACAGTGTTTATTGATAACAGATTCAAAAGACGATATATCGGACCATAGCACTGAAAGGGTTAATACCTAAACATGTGTTATTAATGCTCAGTTTAATAGTTTAATAACTAGACCTAATCAAAACTATTCTCTTGATTCATTTCAAAATTAATTATTATGAATAACTAAACATGTTAGTAACCTTTCAAAATTTATAAATGATACAAATGTAGGTACTCCTAAAGTTGTTGTTTAAAGTTTCTCGCTTATACAGACACTCGTTCAAGACTTAGTAGGATACCCTCCTTATATATACTTCTGTTTTAAAACCTGAGTATTTTACTCTTACAGAAAAATCAGTAACGCCATTTAACTAGGTCGTGGTAATTTACTTTCCAAGCTAGACGCCAGCTATGACTTTTAACGGAGTGTAATACAGCCAAAGTGGGACTACAGAGATTTGGCCAACCATCAAATAGAAATAAAATAAATCCACCTTATCTCTGGTGACGTAATTAGACCTTTGCTGAAGACACTTAAATCTGATTTACTATTGCACATAAAAAAACATACTTTGCAAATCTGTTTTCCATTTACCAAAACGTCCGTAGTCACTATGAGAAACGTATATCGTTATGAAACATTTTGAGGTAATTTTTACACCTTTCATATACATTTACGTTAGTTTGCCTGCATTCAGGATATTTCTGAATTGTCTAATAAAAATTCAAGAACGAGTTCCTGAGATAACAAATTAACAAGTTGATAACAACTTATGGCCTATTTCGCTCCGTTACTCCGTTATCGTTGTATGTCGATTTGTGTTTTTTAATCAATAAATAAAATCTTAGGAATCGCTTAGTAGAGCTTATTTGGTATTTAATTTGACGTTTCCAACTTTTACCGTTAACATTTAACATTTTAACAGCTTAACATATTCAAAACAGCAATTTTTTATAAACTGTGAAATTTTAAGTACCTAAAAATAAACACAAACAAGTTTTGTTGTTTTTTAGCGAATTTCCCCTATAGGGAAGAAGCTATTACCGTAGGTCTCATGGTAAGACTGAAGCCCGAGACAGTAGTAAGGCCGGCCACTTTGGGTCCAACATTGGTCTTATGGAGAATAGATTAACATGGGGTCTTATGGAGAATAGATTAACATGGACTCCCAAAAAATTTAATATTTTCCATTTTGCTATAAATCACACAAATCGTTTTTTTAAACCCGTTATTTGATTTTTTGATGGTGATGGGAGACGGCTCAAATTAAAAGTCTTGATCCCACGGAACTCGGGAAAAGTAGTAGTATTTCTAAAATGTTGCCAGCAAACGATAAATAACGTAAAACATCCCAAATAAGAAAAGCATGGGATTTAAAAAACCTCTGTTTTGTTTACATTAAAACATGTGATTATGTAAAACTATTCTCTTTGTTCATTTATTACCTAATTAACCCTTTGAGTGCTAAGCTTCCGAAAGGAGTAGTTGAATCCGTGATGTTTTGTTGATTTTTTTAATATATTGAACGCCTGAACAGTTAAAATTAATAAAAACGTGCTTCCGCTGGACACACACAGTAAAGGATAGGTAAAAAGTAGCAAAACACCTGATCAGATGTGCAACTCACAAAGAATCCACCCATCCCGTCAGCTTGGACCCGAGCCGTCCACCGTTTGCTTAAGGTCCGCCCTCCCCTTCAACTCTGCCACAGACAGGTGAACTCTCCATGAGTTGCACATAAAAACCACCGACTGTGACGGGATTCGAACCCTCGATCCAAGTGTTACCCCCGGCCGGGAAGGTAACGCCTTAGACCGCACAGCCACTGGTCAGGCTAGCAGCTGCAGTGGATCAGTTGGTATTATAGAGACTAGGCGCTGGACGAGGTAGTTCAATTCGTGTCTACCAGGTTTCACCACATGTCAGACTCAGACTGCAGACTAAGCGCCTAACGGTACAATCGCTTATGAAGCAGTAACAGTGTTTATTGATAACAGATTCAAAAGACGATATATCGGACCATAGCACTGAAAGGGTTAATACCTAAACATGTGTTATTAATGCTCAGTTTAATAGTTTAATAACTAGACCTAATCAAAACTATTCTCTTGATTCATTTCAAAATTAATTATTATGAATAACTAAACATGTTAGTAACCTTTCAAAATTTATAAATGATACAAATGTAGGTACTCCTAAAGTTGTTGTTTAAAGTTTCTCGCTTATACAGACACTCGTTCAAGACTTAGTAGGATACCCTCCTTATATATACTTCTGTTTTAAAACCTGAGTATTTTACTCTTACAGAAAAATCAGTAACGCCATTTAACTAGGTCGTGGTAATTTACTTTCCAAGCTAGACGCCAGCTATGACTTTTAACGGAGTGTAATACAGCCAAAGTGGGACTACAGAGATTTGGCCAACCATCAAATAGAAATAAAATAAATCCACCTTATCTCTGGTGACGTAATTAGACCTTTGCTGAAGACACTTAAATCTGATTTACTATTGCACATAAAAAAACATACTTTGCAAATCTGTTTTCCATTTACCAAAACGTCCGTAGTCACTATGAGAAACGTATATCGTTATGAAACATTTTGAGGTAATTTTTACACCTTTCATATACATTTACGTTAGTTTGCCTGCATTCAGGATATTTCTGAATTGTCTAATAAAAATTCAAGAACGAGTTCCTGAGATAACAAATTAACAAGTTGATAACAACTTATGGCCTATTTCGCTCCGTTACTCCGTTATCGTTGTATGTCGATTTGTGTTTTTTAATCAATAAATAAAATCTTAGGAATCGCTTAGTAGAGCTTATTTGGTATTTAATTTGACGTTTCCAACTTTTACCGTTAACATTTAACATTTTAACAGCTTAACATATTCAAAACAGCAATTTTTTATAAACTGTGAAATTTTAAGTACCTAAAAATAAACACAAACAAGTTTTGTTGTTTTTTAGCGAATTTCCCCTATAGGGAAGAAGCTATTACCGTAGGTCTCATGGTAAGACTGAAGCCCGAGACAGTAGTAAGGCCGGCCACTTTGGGTCCAACATTGGTCTTATGGAGAATAGATTAACATGGGGTCTTATGGAGAATAGATTAACATGGACTCCCAAAAAATTTAATATTTTCCATTTTGCTATAAATCACACAAATCGTTTTTTTAAACCCGTTATTTGATTTTTTGATGGTGATGGGAGACGGCTCAAATTAAAAGTCTTGATCCCACGGAACTCGGGAAAAGTAGTAGTATTTCTAAAATGTTGCCAGCAAACGATAAATAACGTAAAACATCCCAAATAAGAAAAGCATGGGATTTAAAAAACCTCTGTTTTGTTTACATTAAAACATGTGATTATGTGTCTACTTTGTTTACAAACTGACATGTACACTGTTTTCCCTCAGTATTTAAAGAGTAAAGAGATCGGAGTGTTGGAGCAAGATTAGGGGCTATGGCCCCTTCAAGCCGCTAGTCTAGCTATAATTCGAAATACGTTTAAGCAAGAATAAAATCAAAATTAGACTGATTCTATTTATCTGCATTGATGGGATGGAACAATACTTAATTATTTGATCTATGAATATATCAAATGCAACTTCCTAATTAATCAGTTTAATTTTGTTCAACGTTCATTTAATACCTAATTAACCCTTTGAGTGCTAAGCTTCTGAAAGGAGTAGTTGAATCCGTGATGTTTTGTTGATTTTTTTAATATATTGAACGCCTGAACAGTTAAAATTAATAAAAACGTGCTTCCGCTGGACACACACAGTAACAGTGTTTATTGATAACAGATTCAAAAGACGATATATCGGACCATAGCACTGAAAGGGTTAATACCTAAACATGTGTTATTAATGCTCAGTTTAATAGTTTAATAACTAGACCTAATCAAAACTATTCTCTTTGTTCATTTATTACCTAATTAACCCTTTGAGTGCTAAGCTTCCGAAAGGAGTAGTTGAATCCGTGATGTTTTGTTGATTTTTTTAATATATTGAACGCCTGAACAGTTAAAATTAATAAAAACGTGCTTCCGCTGGACACACACAGTAAAGGATAGGTAAAAAGTAGCAAAACACCTGATCAGATGTGCAACTCACAAAGAATCCACCCATCCCGTCAGCTTGGACCCGAGCCGTCCACCGTTTGCTTAAGGTCCGCCCTCCCCTTCAACTCTGCCACAGACAGGTGAACTCTCCATGAGTTGCACATAAAAACCACCGACTGTGACGGGATTCGAACCCTCGATCCAAGTGTTACCCCCGGCCGGGAAGGTAACGCCTTAGACCGCACAGCCACTGGTCAGGCTAGCAGCTGCAGTGGATCAGTTGGTATTATAGAGACTAGGCGCTGGACGAGGTAGTTCAATTCGTGTCTACCAGGTTTCACCACATGTCAGACTCAGACTGCAGACTAAGCGCCTAACGGTACAATCGCTTATGAAGCAGTAACAGTGTTTATTGATAACAGATTCAAAAGACGATATATCGGACCATAGCACTGAAAGGGTTAATACCTAAACATGTGTTATTAATGCTCAGTTTAATAGTTTAATAACTAGACCTAATCAAAACTATTCTCTTGATTCATTTCAAAATTAATTATTATGAATAACTAAACATGTTAGTAACCTTTCAAAATTTATAAATGATACAAATGTAGGTACTCCTAAAGTTGTTGTTTAAAGTTTCTCGCTTATACAGACACTCTTTCAAGACTTAGTAGGATACCCTCCTTATATATACTTCTGTTTTTAAACCTGAGTATTTTACTCTTACAGAGAAATCAGTAACGCCATTTAACTAGGTCGTGGTAATTTACTTTCCAAGCTAGACGCCAGCTATGACTTTTAACGGAGAGTAATACAGCCAAAGTGGGACTACAGAGATTTGGCCAACCATCAAATAGAAATAAAATAAATCCACCTTATCTCTGGTGACGTAATTAGACCTTTGCTGAAGACACTTAAATCTGATTTACTATTGCACATAAAAAAACATACTTTGCAAATCTGTTTTCCATTTACCAAAACGTCCGCAGTCACTATGAGAAACGTATATCGTTATGAAACATTTTGAGGTAATTTTTACACCTTTCATATACATTTACGTTAGTTTGCCTGCATTCAGGATATTTCTGAATTGTCTAATAAAAATTCAAGAACGAGTTCCTGAGATAACAAATTAACAAGTTGATAACAACTTATGGCCTATTTCGCTCCGTTACTCCGTTATCGTTGTATGTCGATTTGTGTTTTTTAATCAATAAATAAAATCTTAGGAATCGCTTAGTAGAGCTTATTTGGTATTTAATTTGACGTTTCCAACTTTTACCGTTAACATTTAACATTTTAACAGCTTAACATATTCAAAACAGCAATTTTTTATAAACTGTGAAATTTTAAGTACCTAAAAATAAACACAAACAAGTTTTGTTGTTTTTTAGCGAATTTCCCCTATAGGGAAGAAGCTATTACCGTAGGTCTCATGGTAAAACTTAAGCCCGAGACAGTAGTAAGGCCGGCCACTTTGGGTCCAGCATTGGTCTTATGGAGAATAGATTAACATGGGGTCTTATGGAGAATAGATTAACATGGACTCCCAAAAAATTTAATATTTTCCATTTTGCTATAAATTACACAAATCGTTTTTTTAAACCCGTTATTTGATTTTTTGATGGTGATGGGAGACGGCTCAAATTAAAAGTCTTGATCCCACGGAACTCGGGAAAAGTAGTAGTATTTCTAAAATGTTGCCAGCAAACGATAAATAACGTAAAACATCCCAAATAAGAAAAGCATGGGATTTAAAAAACCTCTGTTTTGTTTACATTAAAACATGTGATTATGTGTCTACTTTGTTTACAAACTGACATGTACACTGTTTTCCCTCAGTATTTAAAGAGTAAAGAGATCGGAGTGTTGGAGCAAGATTAGGGGCTATGGCCCCTTCAAGCCGCTAGTCTAGCTATAATTCGAAATACGTTTAAGCAAGAATAAAATCCAAATTAGACTGATTCTATTTATCTGCATTGATGGGATGGAACAATACTTAATTATTTGATCTATGAATATATCAAATGCAACTTCCTAATTAATCAATTTAATTTTGTTCAACGTTCATTTAATACCTAATTAACCCTTTGAGTGCTAAGCTTCTGAAAGGAGTAGTTGAATCCGTGATGTTTTGTTGATTTTTTTAATATATTGAACGCCTGAACAGTTAAAATTAATAAAAACGTGCTTCCGCTGGACACACACAGTAACAGTGTTTATTGATAACAGATTCAAAAGACGATATATCGGACCATAGCACTGAAAGGGTTAATACCTAAACATGTGTTATTAATGCTCAGTTTAATAGTTTAATAACTAGACCTAATCAAAACTATTCTCTTGATTCATTTCAAAATTAATTATTATGAATAACTAAACATGTTAGTAACCTTTCAAAATTTATAAATGATACAAATGTAGGTACTCCTAAAGTTGTTGTTTAAAGTTTCTCGCTTATACAGACACTCGTTCAAGACTTAGTAGGATACCCTCCTTATATATACTTCTGTTTTAAAACCTGAGTATTTAACTCTTACGGAAAAATCAGTAACGCCATTTAACTAGGTCGTGGTAATTTACTTTCCAAGCTAGACGCCAGCTATGACTTTTAACGGAGAGTAATACAGCCAAAGTGGGACTACAGAGATTTGGCCAACCATCAAATAGAAATAAAATAAATCCACCTTATCTCTGGTGACGTAATTATACCTTTGCTGAAGACACATAAATCTGATTTACTATTGCACATAAAAAAACATACTTTGCAAATCTGTTTTCCATTTACCAAAACGTCCGCAGTCACTATGAGAAACGTATATCGTTATGAAACATTTTGAGGTAATTTTTACACCTTTCATATACATTTACGTTAGTTTGCCTGCATTCAGGATATTTCTGAATTGTCTAATAAAAATTCAAGAACGAGTTCCTGAGATAACAAATTAACAAGTTGATAACAACTTATGGCCTATTTCGCTCCGTTACTCCGTTATCGTTGTATGTCGATTTGTGTTTTTTAATCAATAAATAAAATCTTAGGAATCGCTTAGTAGAGCTTATTTGGTATTTAATTTGACGTTTCCAACTTTTACCGTTAACATTTAACATTTTAACAGCTTAACATATTCAAAACAGCAATTTTTTATAAACTGTGAAATTTTAAGTACCTAAAAATAAACACAAACAAGTTTTGTTGTTTTTTTGCGAATTTCCCCTATAGGGAAGAAGCTATTACCGTAGGTCTCATGGTAAGACTTAAGCCCGAGACAGTAGTAAGGCCGGCCACTTTGGGTCCAACATTGGTCTTATGGAGAATAGATTAACATAGTCTAGCTATAATTCGAAATACGTTTAAGCAAGAATAAAATCCAAATTAGACTGATTCTATTTATCTGCATTGATGGGATGGAACAATACTTAATTATTTGATCTATGAATATATCAAATGCAACTTCCTAATTAATCAGTTTAATTTTGTTCAACGTTCATTTAATACCTAATTAACCCTTTGAGTGCTAAGCTTCTGAAAGGAGTAGTTGAATCCGTGATGTTTTGTTGGTTTTTTTAATATATTGAACGCCTGAACAGTTAAAATTAATAAAAACGTGCTTCCGCTGGACACACACAGTAAAGGATAGGTAAAAAGTAGCAAAACACCTGATCAGATGTGCAACTCACAAAGAATCCACCCATCCCGTCAGCTTGGACCCGAGCCGTCCACCGTTTGCTTAAGGTCCGCCCTCCCCTTCAACTCTGCCACAGACAGGTGAACTCTCCATGAGTTGCACATAAAAACCACCGACTGTGACGGGATTCGAACCCTCGATCCAAGTGTTACCCCCGGCCGGGAAGGTAACGCCTTAGACCGCACAGCCACTGGTCAGGCTAGCAGCTGCAGTGGATCAGTTGGTATTATAGAGACTAGGCGCTGGACGAGGTAGTTCAATTCGTGTCTACCAGGTTTCACCACATGTCAGACTCAGACTGCAGACTAAGCGCCTAACGGTACAATCGCTTATGAAGCAGTAACAGTGTTTATTGATAACAGATTCGAAAGACGATATATCGGACCATAGCACTGATAGGGTTAATACCTAAACATGTGTTATTAATGCTCAGTTTAATAGTTTAATAACTAGACCTAATCAAAACTATTCTCTTGATTCATTTCAAAATTAATTATTATGAATAACTAAACATGTTAGTAACCTTTCAAAATTTATAAATGATACAAATGTAGGTACTCCTAAAGTTGTTGTTTAAAGTTTCTCGCTTATACAGACACTCGTTCAAGACTTAGTAGGATACCCTCCTTATATATACTTCTGTTTTTAAACCTGAGTATTTTACTCTTACAGAAAAATCAGTAACGCCATTTAACTAGGTCGTGGTAATTTACTTTCCAAGCTAGACGCCAGCTATGACTTTTAACGGAGAGTAATACAGCCAAAGTGGGACTACAGAGATTTGGCCAACCATCAAATAGAAATAAAATAAATCCACCTTATCTCTGGTGACGTAATTAGACCTTTGCTGAAGACACTTAAATCTGATTTACTATTGCACATAAAAAAACATACTTTGCAAATCTGTTTTCCATTTACCAAAACGTCCGCAGTCACTATGAGAAACGTATATCGTTATGAAACATTTTGAGGTAATTTTTACACCTTTCATATACATTTACGTTAGTTTGCCTGCATTCAGGATATTTCTGAATTGTCTAATAAAAATTCAAGAACGAGTTCCTGAGATAACAAATTAACAAGTTGATAACAACTTATGGCCTATTTCGCTCCGTTACTCCGTTATCGTTGTATGTCGATTTGTGTTTTTTAATCAATAAATAAAATCTTAGGAATCGCTTAGTAGAGCTTATTTGGTATTTAATTTGACGTTTCCAACTTTTACCGTTAACATTTAACATTTTAACAGCTTAACATATTCAAAACAGCAATTTTTTATAAACTGTGAAATTTTAAGTACCTAAAAATAAACACAAACAAGTTTTGTTGTTTTTTAGCGAATTTCCCCTATAGGGAAGAAGCTATTACCGTAGGTCTCATGGTAAGACTTAAGCCCGAGACAGTAGTAAGGCCGGCCACTTTGGGTCCAACATTGGTCTTATGGAGAATAGATTAACATGGGGTCTTATGGAGAATAGATTAACATGGACTCCCAAAAGATTTATTATTTTCCATTTTGCTATAAATCACACAAATCGTTTTTTTAAACCCGTTATTTGATTTTTTGATGGTGATGGGAGACGGCTCAAATTAAAAGTCTTGATCACACGGAACTCGGGAAAAGTAGTAGTATTTCTAAAATGTTGCCAGCAAACGATAAATAACGTAAAACATCCCAAATAAGAAAAGCATGGGATTTAAAAAACCTCTGTTTTGTTTACATAAAAACATGTGATTATGTGTCTACTTTGTTTACAAACTGACATGTACACTGTTTTCCCTCAGTATTTAAAGAGTAAAGAGATCGGAGTGTTGGAGCAAGATTAGGGGCTATGGCCCCTTCAAGCCGCTAGTCTAGCTATAATTCGAAATACGTTTAAGCAAGAATAAAATCCAAATTAGACTGATTCTATTTATCTGCATTGATGGGATGGAACAATACTTAATTATTTGATCTATGAATATATCAAATGCAACTTCCTAATTAATCAGTTTAATTTTGTTCAACGTTCATTTAATACCTAATTAACCCTTTGAGTGCTAAGCTTCTGAAAGGAGTAGTTGAATCCGTGATGTTTTGTTGATTTTTTTAATATATTGAACGCCTGAACAGTTAAAATTAATAAAAACGTGCTTCCGCTGGACACACACAGTAAAGGATAGGTAAAAAGTAGCAAAACACCTGATCAGATGTGCAACTCACAAAGAATCCACCCATCCCGTCAGCTTGGACCCGAGCCGTCCACCGTTTGCTTAAGGTCCGCCCTCCCCTTCAACTCTGCCACAGACAGGTGAACTCTCCATGAGTTGCACATAAAAACCACCGACTGTGACGGGATTCGAACCCTCGATCCAAGTGTTACCCCCGGCCGGGAAGGTAACGCCTTAGACCGCACAGCCACTGGTCAGGCTAGCAGCTGCAGTGGATCAGTTGGTATTATAGAGACTAGGCGCTGGACGAGGTAGTTCAATTCGTGTCTACCAGGTTTCACCACATGTCAGACTCAGACTGCAGACTAAGCGCCTAACGGTACAAACGCTTATGAAGCAGTATCAGTGTTTATTGATAACAGATTCAAAAGACTATATATCGGACCATAGCACTGAAAGGGTTAATACCTAAACATGTGTTATTAATGCTCAGTTTAATAGTTTAATAACTATACCTAATCAAAACTATTCTCTTGATTCATTTAAAAATTAATTATTATGAATAACTAAACATGTTAGTAACCTTTCAAAATTTATAAATGATACAAATGTAGGTACTCCTAAAGTTGTGGTTTAAAGTTTCTCGCTTATACAGACACTCGTTCAAGACTTAGTAGGATACCCTCCTTATATATAGTAGAGCTTATTTGGTATTTAATTTGACGTTTCCAACTTTTACCGTTAACATTTAACATTTTAACAGCTTAACATATTCAAAACAGCAATTTTTTATAAACTGTGAAATTTTAAGTACCTAAAAATAAACACAAACAAGTTTTGTTGTTTTTTAGCGAATTTCCCCTATAGGGAAGAAGCTATTACCGTAGGTCTCATGGTAAGACTTAAGCCCGAGACAGTAGTAAGGCCGGCCACTTTGGGTCCAACATTGGTCTTATGGAGAATAGATTAACATGGGGTCTTATGGAGAATAGATTAACATGGACTCCCAAAAAATTTATTATTTTCCATTTTGCTATAAATCACACAAATCGTTTTTTTAAACCCGTTATTTGATTTTTTGATGGTGATGGGAGACGGCTCAAATTAAAAGTCTTGATCACACGGAACTCGGGAAAAGTAGTAGTATTTCTAAAATGTTGCCAGCAAACGATAAATAACGTAAAACATCCCAAATAAGAAAAGCATGGGATTTAAAAAACCTCTGTTTTGTTTACATAAAAACATGTGATTATGTGTCTACTTTGTTTACAAACTGACATGTACACTGTTTTCCCTCAGTATTTAAAGAGTAAAGAGATCGGAGTGTTGGAGCAAGATTAGGGGCTATGGCCCCTTCAAGCCGCTAGTCTAGCTATAATTCGAAATACGTTTAAGCAAGAATAAAATCCAAATTAGACTGATTCTATTTATCTGCATTGATGGGATGGAACAATACTTAATTATTTGATCTATGAATATATCAAATGCAACTTCCTAATTAATCAGTTTAATTTTGTTCAACGTTCATTTAATACCTAATTAACCCTTTGAGTGCTAAGCTTCTGAAAGGAGTAGTTGAATCCGTGATGTTTTGTTGATTTTTTTAATATATTGAACGCCTGAACAGTTAAAATTAATAAAAACGTGCTTCCGCTGGACACACACAGTAAAGGATAGGTAAAAAGTAGCAAAACACCTGATCAGATGTGCAACTCACAAAGAATCCACCCATCCCGTCAGCTTGGACCCGAGCCGTCCACCGTTTGCTTAAGGTCCGCCCTCCCCTTCAACTCTGCCACAGACAGGTGAACTCTCCATGAGTTGCACATAAAAACCACCGACTGTGACGGGATTCGAACCCTCGATCCAAGTGTTACCCCCGGCCGGGAAGGTAACGCCTTAGACCGCACAGCCACTGGTCAGGCTAGCAGCTGCAGTGGATCAGTTGGTATTATAGAGACTAGGCGCTGGACGAGGTAGTTCAATTCGTGTCTACCAGGTTTCACCACATGTCAGACTCAGACTGCAGACTAAGCGCCTAACGGTACAAACGCTTATGAAGCAGTATCAGTGTTTATTGATAACAGATTCAAAAGACTATATATCGGACCATAGCACTGAAAGGGTTAATACCTAAACATGTGTTATTAATGCTCAGTTTAATAGTTTAATAACTATACCTAATCAAAACTATTCTCTTGATTCATTTAAAAATTAATTATTATGAATAACTAAACATGTTAGTAACCTTTCAAAATTTATAAATGATACAAATGTAGGTACTCCTAAAGTTGTGGTTTAAAGTTTCTCGCTTATACAGACACTCGTTCAAGACTTAGTAGGATACCCTCCTTATATATACTTCTGTTTTAAAACCTGAGTATTTTACTCTTACAGAAAAATCAGTAACGCCATTTAACTAGGTCGTGGTAATTTACTTTCCAAGCTAGACGCCAGCTATGACTTTTAACGGAGAGTAATACAGCCAATACCAATACAGCCACTTTGGGTCCAACATTGGTCTTATGGAGAATAGATTAACATGGGGTCTTATGGAGAATAGATTAACATGGACTCCCAAAAAATTTAAGATTTTCCATTTTGCTATAAATCACACAAATCGTTTTTTTAAACCCGTTATTTGATTTTTTGATGGTGATGGGAGACGGCTCAAATTAAAAGTCTTGATCCCACGGAACTCGGGAAAAGTAGTAGTATTTCTAAAATGTTGCCAGCAAACGATAAATAACGTAAAACATCCCAAATAAGAAAAGCATGGGATTTAAAAAACCTCTGTTTTGTTTACATTAAAACATGTGATTATGTGTCTACTTTGTTTACAAACTGACATGTACACTGTTTTCCCTCAGTATTTAAAGAGTAAAGAGATCGGAGTGTTGGAGCAAGATTAGGGGCTAGTACTTTCCATGTTAGTAACCTTTCAAAATTTATAAATGATACAAATGTAGGTACTCCTAAAGTTGTGGTTTAAAGTTTCTCGCTTATACAGACACTCGTTCAAGACTTAGTAGGATACCCTCCTTATATATACTTCTGTTTTAAAACCTGAGTATTTTACTCTTACAGAAAAATCAGTAACGCCATTTAACTAGGTCGTGGTAATTTACTTTCCAAGCTAGACGCCAGCTATGACTTTTAACGGAGAGTAGATTAACGTCTTATGGAGAATAGATTAACATGGGGTCTTATGGAGAATAGATTAACATGGACTCCCAAAAAATTTAATATTTTCCATTTTGCTATAAATCACACAAATCGTTTTTTTAAACCCGTTATTTGATTTTTTGATGGTGATGGGAGACGGCTCAAATTAAAAGTCTTGATCCCACGGAACTCGGGAGAAGTAGTAGTATTTCTAAAATGTTGCCAGCAAACGATAAATAACGTAAAACATCCCAAATAAGAAAAGCATGGGATTTAAAAAACCTCTGTTTTGTTTACATTAAAACATGTGATTATGTGTCTACTTTGTTTACAAACTGACATGTACACTGTTTTCCCTCAGTATTTAAAGAGTAAAGAGATCGGAGTGTTGGAGCAAGATTAGGGGCTATGGCCCCTTCAAGCCGCTAGTCTAGCTATAATTCGAAATACGTTTAAGCAAGAATAAAATCCAAATTAGACTGATTCTATTTATCTGCATTGATGGGATGGAACAATACTTAATTATTTGATCTATGAATATATCAAATGCAACTTCTTAATTAATCAGTTTAATTTTGTTCAACGTTCATTTAATACCTAATTAACCCTTTGAGTGCTAAGCTTCTGAAAGGAGTAGTTGAATCCGTGATGTTTTGTTGATTTTTTTAATATATTGAACGCCTGAACAGTTAAAATTAATAAAAACGTGCTTCCGCTGGACACACACAGTAAAGGATAGGTAAAAAGTAGCAAAACACCTGATCAGATGTGCAACTCACAAAGAATCCACCCATCCCGTCAGCTTGGACCCGAGCCGTCCACCGTTTGCTTAAGGTCCGCCCTCCCCTTCAACTCTGCCACAGACAGGTGAACTCTCCATGAGTTGCACATAAAAACCACCGACTGTGACGGGATTCGAACCCTCGATCCAAGTGTTACCCCCGGCCGGGAAGGTAACGCCTTAGACCGCACAGCAACTGGTCAGGCTAGCAGCTGCAGTGGATCAGTTGGTATTATAGAGACTAGGCGCTGGACGAGGTAGTTCAATTCGTGTCTACCAGGTTTCACCACATGTCAGACTCATACTGCAGACTAAGCGCCTAACGGTACAATCGCTTATGAAGCAGTAACAGTGTTTATTGATAACAGATTCAAAAGACGATATATCGGACCATAGCACTGAAAGGGTTAATACCTAAACATGTGTTATTAATGCTCAGTTTAATAGTTTAATAACTAGACCTAATCAAAACTATTCTCTTGATTCATTTCAAAATTAATTATTATGAATAACTAAACATGTTAGTAACCTTTCAAAATTTATAAATGATACAAATGTAGGTACTCCTAAAGTTGTTGTTTAAAGTTTCTCGCTTATACAGACACTCGTTCAAGACTTAGTAGGATACCCTCCTTATATATACTTCTGTTTTAAAACCTGAGTATTTTACTCTTGCAGAAAAATCAGTAACGCCATTTAACTAGGTCGTGGTAATTTACTTTCCAAGCTAGACGCCAGCTATGACTTTTAACGGAGAGTAATACAGCCAAAGTGGGACTACAGAGATTTGGCCAACCATCAAATAGAAATAAAATAAATCCACCTTATCTCTGGTGACGTAATTATACCTTTGCTGAAGACACTTAAATCTGATTTACTATTGCACATAAAAAAACATACTTTGCAAATCTGTTTTCCATTTACCAAAACGTCCGCAGTCACTATGAGAAACGTATATCGTTATGAAACATTTTGAGGTAATTTTTACACCTTTCATATACATTTACGTTAGTTTGCCTGCATTCAGGATATTTCTGAAGTAGTAGTATTTCTAAAATGTTGCCAGCAAACGATAAATAACGTAAAACATCCCAAATAAGAAAAGCATGGGATTTAAAAAACCTCTGTTTTGTTTACATTAAAACATGTGATTATGTGTCTACTTTGTTTACAAACTGACATGTACACTGTTTTCCCTCAGTATTTAAAGAGTAAAGAGATCGGAGTGTTGGAGCAAGATTAGGAGCTATGGCCCCTTCAAACCGCTAGTCTAGCTATAATTCGAAATACGTTTAAGCAAGAATAAAATCCAAATTAGACTGATTCTATTTATCTGCATTGATGGGATGGAACAATACTTAATTATTTGATCTATGAATATATCAAATGCAACTTCTTAATTAATCAGTTTAATTTTGTTCAACGTTCATTTAATACCTAATTAACCCTTTGAGTGCTAAGCTTCTGAAAGGAGTAGTTGAATCCGTGATGTTTTGTTGATTTTTTTAATATATTGAACGCCTGAACAGTTAAAATTAATAAAAACGTGCTTCCGCTGGACACACACAGTAAAGGATAGGTAAAAAGTAGCAAAACACCTGATCAGATGTGCAACTCACAAAGAATCCACCCATCCCGTCAGCTTGGACCCGAGCCGTCCACCGTTTGCTTAAGGTCCGCCCTCCCCTTCAACTCTGCCACAGACAGGTGAACTCTCCATGAGTTGCACATAAAAACCACCGACTGTGACGGGATTCGAACCCTCGATCCAAGTGTTACCCCCGGCCGGGAAGGTAACGCCTTAGACCGCACAGCCACTGGTCAGGCTAGCAGCTGCAGTGGATCAGTTGGTATTATAGAGACTAGGCGCTGGACGAGGTAGTTCAATTCGTGTCTACCAGGTTTCACCACATGTCAGACTCAGACTGCAGACTAAGCGCCTAACGGTACAATCGCTTATGAAGCAGTAACAGTGTTTATTGATAACAGATTCAAAAGACGATATATCGGACCATAGCACTGAAAGGGTTAATACCTAAACATGTGTTATTAATGCTCAGTTTAATAGTTTAATAACTAGACCTAATCAAAACTATTCTCTTGATTCATTTCAAAATTAATTATTATGAATAACTAAACATGTTAGTAACCTTTCAAAATTTATAAATGATACAAATGTAGGTACTCCTAAAGTTGTTGTTTAAAGTTTCTCGCTTATACAGACACTCGTTCAAGACTTAGTAGGATACCCTCCTTATATATACTTCTGTTTTAAAACCTGAGTATTTTACTCTTACAGAAAAATCAGTAACGCCATTTAACTAGGTCGTGGTAATTTACTTTCCAAGCTAGACGCCAGCTATGACTTTTAACGGAGAGTAATACAGCCAAAGTGGGACTACAGAGATTTGGCCAACCATCAAATAGAAATAAAATAAATCCACCTTATCTCTGGTGACGTAATTATACCTTTGCTGAAGACACTTAAATCTGATTTACTATTGCACATAAAAAAACATACTTTGCAAATCTGTTTTCCATTTACCAAAACGTCCGCAGTCACTATGAGAAACGTATATCGTTATGAAACATTTTGAGGTAATTTTTACACCTTTCATATACATTTACGTTAGTTTGCCTGCATTCAGGATATTTCTGAAGTAGTAGTATTTCTAAAATGTTGCCAGCAAACGATAAATAACGTAAAACATCCCAAATAAGAAAAGCATGGGATTTAAAAAACCTCTGTTTTGTTTACATTAAAACATGTGATTATGTGTCTACTTTGTTTACAAACTGACATGTACACTGTTTTCCCTCAGTATTTAAAGAGTAAAGAGATCGGAGTGTTGGAGCAAGATTAGGAGCTATGGCCCCTTCAAACCGCTAGTCTAGCTATAATTCGAAATACGTTTAAGCAAGAATAAAATCCAAATTAGACTGATTCTATTTATCTGCATTGATGGGATGGAACAATACTTAATTATTTGATCTATGAATATATCAAATGCAACTTCTTAATTAATCAGTTTAATTTTGTTCAACGTTCATTTAATACCTAATTAACCCTTTGAGTGCTAAGCTTCTGAAAGGAGTAGTTGAATCCGTGATGTTTTGTTGATTTTTTTAATATATTGAACGCCTGAACAGTTAAAATTAATAAAAACGTGCTTCCGCTGGACACACACAGTAAAGGATAGGTAAAAAGTAGCAAAACACCTGATCAGATGTGCAACTCACAAAGAATCCACCCATCCCGTCAGCTTGGACCCGAGCCGTCCACCGTTTGCTTAAGGTCCGCCCTCCCCTTCAACTCTGCCACAGACAGGTGAACTCTCCATGAGTTGCACATAAAAACCACCGACTGTGACGGGATTCGAACCCTCGATCCAAGTGTTACCCCCGGCCGGGAAGGTAACGCCTTAGACCGCACAGCCACTGGTCAGGCTAGCAGCTGCAGTGGATCAGTTGGTATTATAGAGACTAGGCGCTGGACGAGGTAGTTCAATTCGTGTCTACCAGGTTTCACCACATGTCAGACTCAGACTGCAGACTAAGCGCCTAACGGTACAATCGCTTATGAAGCAGTAACAGTGTTTATTGATAACAGATTCAAAAGACGATATATCGGACCATAGCACTGAAAGTGTTAATACCTAAACATGTGTTATTAATGCTCAGTTTAATAGTTTAATAACTAGACCTAATCAAAACTATTCTCTTGATTCATTTCAAAATTAATTATTATGAATAACTAAACATGTTAGTAACCTTTCAAAATTTATAAATGATACAAATGTAGGTACTCCTAAAGTTGTTGTTTAAAGTTTCTCGCTTATACAGACACTCGTTCAAGACTTAGTAGGATACCCTCCTTATATATACTTCTGTTTTAAAACCTGAGTATTTTACTCTTACAGAAAAATCAGTAACGCCATTTAACTAGGTCGTGGTAATTTACTTTCCAAGCTAGACGCCAGCTATGACTTTTAACGGAGAGTAATACAGCCAAAGTGGGACTACAGAGATTTGGCCAACCATCAAATAGAAATAAAATAAATCCACCTTATCTCTGGTGACGTAATTATACCTTTGCTGAAGACACTTAAATCTGATTTACTATTGCACATAAAAAAACATACTTTGCAAATCTGTTTTCCATTTACCAAAACGTCCGCAGTCACTATGAGAAACGTATATCGTTATGAAACATTTTGAGGTAATTTTTACACTTTTCATATACATTTACGTTAGTTTGCCTGCATTCAGGATATTTCTGA
Source organism: Allygus modestus (assembly GCA_963675035.1). NCBI lineage: Eukaryota > Metazoa > Arthropoda > Insecta > Hemiptera > Cicadellidae > Allygus > Allygus modestus. The sequence goes on along the minus strand of OY776112.1, from coordinate 147,004,891 downwards.
ATTGTCTAATAAAAATTCAAGAACGAGTTCCCGAGATAACAAATTAACAAGTTGATAACAACTTATGGCCTATTTCGCTCCGTTACCCGTATGTATGTCGATTTGTGTTTTTTAATCAATAAATAAAATCTTAGGAATCGCTTAGTAAATTTTCTTGAAACTTAACACGTGTCTAATACTTTTGTAGAGCTTATTTGGTATTTAATTTGACGTTTCCAACTTTTACCGTTAACATTTAACATTTTAACAGCTTAACATATTTAAAACAGCAATTTTTTATAAACTGTGAAATTTTAAGTACCTAAAAATAAACACAAACAAGTTTTGTTGTTTTTTAGCGAATTTCTCCTATAGGGAAGAAGCTATTACCGTAGGTCTCATGGTAAGACTTAAGCCCGAGACAGTAGTAAGGCCGGCCACTTTGGGTCCAACATTGGTCTTATGGAGAATAGATTAACATGGGGTCTTATGGAGAATAGATTAACATGGACTCTTATGGGAGAATAGAATAACATGGGCTCTTATGAGAAATGGAATTAGGGTGTAATTGCTACCCCCTGTGGTTCTTTTGCTACCCTCTGTGGTTAATTATTTATCTTTTTCATCCCCTGTTAATTATATACCGTTTTTGGTAATTGTTTGACCCTTGCGTCCTTCACTTCCTTCTGTGTATCTAACTACAGATCCTGTCTCTCAGCGTACTGTAGCTGGCGGGTGTAACGTGAACATTTTTAAGTAAACTGATGGGTTGAAATGTTAATTCGTGTCCTTCTGTTGTTAATCATCTAGCCTTCTGTGGTAATTATTTAGCCCTCGTGTCCTTCTGCTGTTAATCATCTAGCATTCTGTGGTAATTATTTGAACTACGTTTCCTTCTACATATTTATTTTTTTAACCCCAGTGCCCTTCTATACATCTAACCTCCACATCCTTCTGCGTATCTAATCTCACTTCCTTCTGCGTATCTAACCACAACATCCGCAACAAGTCTCTGTCAGTAAACTTTCCGTTACCTGTTAAAATACTGTTCTGTGATTGGCCGGAATAAGCTCGCACTCCATTGGTTGTAATTAGGCGTCCTGCCCTCTGATTGGTCCATACACCGGCAACAAACAACACTATTGCATCAGCCACCTCCCCACCACCCCCAATTACCGCTATTTTCTCCCTCTCTTTGCTCTCAGCTTTCATTACGATCAGACGTGTCCCTGTGTTGCTCTGTTTGCTGCGATTGGCGAAGATAACCTCACTTTTTTCTAACCTCAATCTTGAGCGTTTGCCTACCCTATCTTACGTGTAACATAACCTCACTTCCTTGTGTCAAGGGTTGTGTCGTGCTTGTATTTGTTGACTGACAGTAATACCACTTTCTATTCTTGTTCTTTATTAAGTACCTTAGCCATTTTGTTTTACTTGGTAGTCCTGTGTTTATATGTATTGGATAACATAACAGCAAACCTAGTTTCTTGCGTCAAAAGTAGTTTTGTGCGTTGTATTTGATTGTTTGATTTGACTGTAGTAGTGTTGTGCGTTGTATGTGCTGAGTAACATAACAGTAATATCACGGTATCATGCACTTGTCTTGTTCATGCCTGACTTATCTATGTTAAGAGTGTTGTATGACTTGCTAGTGTACAGTAACATCAGAGTTAACTACATGTTTCAAGAGTAGTGTCGTGTGATTTTTAGCGTTATCTGAAATGCTAAAGTAACCTCACTTTTTCTAACCTCACTTTTTACACTCCAACTTTACTGCATTATATTCCGTGCATGGTGTACTTAATTTTATTTCTGTGTTGTGTTTATTGTCTTGGCTAGAGTAGTGTTGTTTTGTGTTTAATTGTTTGATTTGATAGTTTACAGTAAAGAAAGTAAACAAACCCTCACTTCCTTGTGGCTAAAGTAGTGTTGTGTTGACTGACATAACCTCCAGTAACCTTATTTTTTTGCCCTGGTTCTTTTTGAACTGTAAATTCACCTCAGTAACCTCACCTTCTATTCTTGTTCTTTAAAACAGTTTTGGTTAGAACAGTTTTTGTATGTGTTGACTAACAGTAACCTCACTTTTCCGACCCGCTGAGCGAGGAAAGAGTAAGAAGAAAATTTTCCCACCAAATTTTCCCGCCAAATTTGCGCGCCAAAAGAAAAAATTGGCGCCAAACCTAACCTCACTTTCTTGTGTCAAGAGTAGTGTTGTGTTTTATGTGCTGAGTAACAGTAATCTCACTTTCTATTCTCGTTCTTTTGGTTAGAGTAGTGTTTGAAACCTTCCTTAGAGTTAACTTTTGGTAACTTGTAGTTCTGATTTGACTCACGTAGTGTTAGTGTTTTTCTGACTTGCGTAGTACAGGGGTACCGTGCTCTTTTGTAGATCCTCTGTACCTGTTATCTTAGAGAACTTGATCAGTGACTTTAAAGTATCAGTTCTAGACGTAACCGTTCCAATAGTAACAGGTGCCTTCTCTATCTTGTTCATGTTATAGCATTGAAAACTGCTACAAAGTAACGGTTCCAAATGGTTACAGTTCCAACAATGTAACAGTTCCAGCAGTACTCCTTCCAACGGTTCCAACAGTAACCGTTCCAAAAGTAACAGTTCCAGTAGACCAACCAGTGACAAAGTAACAGTTCCGTTCTCTATATAGCTCTTACAACAAGCTCTGGTTCTTCAGTCTGATTTCAATCGTCACACTGGTCGGACGTTCTTTTGCGCTACTCTTGCGTAGGTGTTCTCTTGCACAGATTATTATTGATTCTGCGTAATTCAGTTGTATCCGTGTGAGTTTGACTCTGGTCGGTGTGTTTTCTCTTTTAAGCGTTAGTACAGTTTAGCTTGTTTTCAGTATTTAATTGTTTGTTGAAAGATGGACGTTTCTAAAAATAACCCTCAAAACGCGATAAATTTAATTAGTAAAGATCAAACCTATGTTAAAAAATTCAGACTTTACGGGACTAACACTGTTTTTAAATTTACTAACCCTCCCAATGGTATCTCTGAGTTTGATTGGATTCGTAAGGGTCTTAATCAAATTTTTGAAAAAGCTAAAGCCGATGCTGTACCCACCGATTATCTAGGGTTTAAAATGCAGTCAATAAATTTAAAAAGTGCTGAACCGGGGTATGTAGATTTTAGACCGGTCTCTGAAGTTAGCGGTGATGTCCTTTGGGAAATTTTCGGGGGTATTCTTCAATCAAATTCCGAATCTATTAAGTCTACAGACACGTTCAAAGTATATGTAGCACGGGTTAACGTGCCTGTTGGTAAAGGGAGGGTAAAAATTAATAAAAACGTGCTTCCGCTGGACACACACAGTAAAGGATAGGTAAAAAGTAGCAAAACACCTGATCAGATGTGCAACTCACAAAGAATCCACCCATCCCGTCAGCTTGGACCCGAGCCGTCCACCGTTTGCTTAAGGTCCACCCTCCCCTTCAACTCTGCCACAGACAGGTGAACTCTCCATGAGTTGCACATAAAAACCACCGACTGTGACGGGATTCGAACCCTCGATCCAAGTGTTACCCCCGGCCGGGAAGGTAACGCCTTAGACCGCACAGCCACTGGTCAGGCTAGCAGCTGCAGTTGATCAGTTGGTATTATAGAGACTAGGCGCTGGACGAGGTAGTTCAATTCATGTCTACCAGGTTTCACCACATGTCAGACTCAGATATTGATAACAGATTCAAAAGACGATATATCGGACCATAGCACTGAAAGGGTTAATACCTAAACATGTGTTATTAATGCTCAGTTTAATAGTTTAATAACTAGACCTAATCAAAACTATTCTCTTGATTCATTTCAAAATTAATTATTATGAATAACTAAACATGTTAGTAACCTTTCAAAATTTATAAATGATACAAATGTAGGTACTCCTAAAGTTGTTGTTTAAAGTTTCTCGCTTATACAGACACTCGTTCAAGACTTAGTAGGATACCCTCCTTATATATACTTCTGTTTTAAAACCTGAGTATTTTACTCTTACAGAAAAATCAGTAACGCCATTTAACTAGGTCGTGGTAATTTACTTTCCAAGCTAGACGCCAGCTATGACTTTTAACGGAGAGTAATACAGCCAAAGTGGGACTACAGAGATTTGGCCAACCATCAAATAGAAATAAAATAAATCCACCTTATCTCTGGTGACGTAATTATACCTTTGCTGAAGACACTTAAATCTGATTTACTATTGCACATAAAAAAACATACTTTGCAAATCTGTTTTCCATTTACCAAAACGTCCGCAGTCACTATGAGAAACGTATATCGTTATGAAACATTTTGAGGTAATTTTTACACCTTTCATATACATTTACGTTAGTTTACCTGCATTCAGGATATTTCTGAATTGTCTAATAAAAATTCAAGAACGAGTTCCTGAGATAACAAATTAACAAGTTGGTAACAACTTATGGCCTATTTCGCTCCGTTACCCGTATGTATGTCGATTTGTGTTTTTTAATCAATAAATAAAATCTTAGGAATCGCTTAGTAAATTTTCTTGAAACTTAACACGTGTCTAATACTTTTGTAGAGCTTATTTGGTATTTAATTTGACGTTTCCAACTTTTACCGTTAACATTTAACATTTTAACAGCTTAACATATTCAAAACAGCAATTTTTTATAAACTGTGAAATTTTAAGTACCTAAAAATAAACACAAACAAGTTTTGTTGTTTTTTAGCGAATTTCTCCTATAGGGAAGAAGCTATTACCGTAGGTCTCATGGTAAGACTTAAGCCCGAGACAGTAGTAAGGCCGGCCACTTTGGGTCCAACATTGGTCTTATGGAGAATAGATTAACATGGGGTCTTATGGAGAATAGATTAACATGGACTCTTATGGGAGAATAGAATAACATGGGCTCTTATGAGAAATGGAATTAGGGTGTAATTGCTACCCCCTGTGGCTCTTTTGCTACCCTCTGTGGTTAATTATTTATCTTTTTCATCCCCTGTTAATTATATACCGTTTTTGGTAATTGTTTGACCCTTGGGTCCTTCACTTCCTTCTGTGTATCTAACTACAGATCCTGTCTCTCAGCGTACTGTAGCTGGCGGGTGTAACGTGAACATTTTTAAGTAAACTGATGGGTTGAAATGTTAATTCGTGTCCTTCTGTTGTTAATCATCTAGCCTTCTGTGGTAATTATTTAGCCCTCGTGTCCTTCTGCTGTTAATCATCTAGCATTCTGTGGTAATTATTTGAACTACGTTTCCTTCTACATATTTATTTTTTTAACCCCAGTGCCCTTCTATTCATCTAACCTCCACATCCTTCTGCGTATCTAATCTCACTTCCTTCTGCGTATCTAACCACAACATCCGCAACAAGTCTCTGTCAGTAAACTTTCCGTTACCTGTTAAAATACTGTTCTGTGATTGGCCGGAATAAGCTCGCACTCCATTGGTTGTAATTAGGCGTCCTGCCCTCTGATTGGTCCATACACCCGCAACAAACAACACTATTGCATCAGCCACCTCCCCACCACCCCCAATTACCGCTATTTTCTCCCTCTCTTTGCTCTCAGCTTTCATTACGATCAGACGTGTCCCTGTGTTGCTCTGTTTGCTGCGATTGGCGAAGATAACCTCACTTTTTTCTAACCTCAATCTTGAGCGTTTGCCTACCCTATCTTACGTGTAACATAACCTCACTTCCTTGTGTCAAGGGTTGTGTCGTGCTTGTATTTGTTGACTGACAGTAATACCACTTTCTATTCTTGTTCTTTATTAAGTACCTTAGCCATTTTGTTTTACTTGGTAGTCCTGTGTTTATATGTATTGGATAACATAACAGCAAACCTAGTTTCTTGCGTCAAAAGTAGTTTTGTGCGTTGTATTTGATTGTTTGATTTGACTGTAGTAGTGTTGTGCGTTGTATGTGCTGAGTAACATAACAGTAATATCACGGTATCATGCACTTGTCTTGTTCATGCCTGACTTATCTATGTTAAGAGTGTTGTATGACTTGCTAGTGTACAGTAACATCAGAGTTAACTACATGTTTCAAGAGTAGTGTCGTGTGATTTTTAGCGTTATCTGAAATGCTAAAGTAACCTCACTTTTTCTAACCTCACTTTTTACACTCCAACTTTACTGTATTATATTCCGTGCATGGTGTACTTAATTTTATTTCTGTGTTGTGTTTATTGTCTTGGCTAGAGTAGTGTTGTTTTGTGTTTAATTGTTTGATTTGATAGTTTACAGTAAAGAAAGTAAACAAACCCTCACTTCCTTGTGGCTAAAGTAGTGATGTGTTGACTGACATAACCTCCAGTAACCTTATTTTTTTGCCCTGGTTCTTTTTGAACTGTAAATTCACTTCAGTAACCTCACCTTCTATTCTTGTTCTTTAAAACAGTTTTGGTTAGAACAGTTTTTGTATGCGTTGACTAACAGTAACCTCACTTTTCCGACCCGCTGAGCGAGGAAAGAGTAAGAAGAAAATTTTCCCACCAAATTTTCCCGCCAAATTTGCGCGCCAAAAGAAAAAATTGGCGCCAAACCTAACCTCACTTTCTTGTGTCAAGAGTAGTGTTGTGTTTTATGTGCTGAGTAACAGTAATCTCACTTTCTATTCTCGTTCTTTTGGTTAGAGTAGTGTTTGAAACCTTCCTTAGAGTTAACTTTTGGTAACTTGTAGTTCTGATTTGACTCACGTAGTGTTAGTGTTTTTCTGACTTGCGTAGTACAGGGGTAACGTGCTCTTTTGTAGATCCTCTGTACCTGTTATCTTAGAGAACTTGATCAGTGACTTTAAAGTATCAGTTCTAGACGTAACCGTTCCAATAGTAACAGTTGCCTTCTCTATCTTGTTCATGTTATAGCATTGAAAACTGCTACAAAGTAACGGTTCCAAATGGTTACAGTTCCAACAATGTAACAGTTCCAGCAGTACTCCTTCCAACGGTTCCAACAGTAACCGTTCCAAAAGTAACAGTTCCAGTAGACCAACCAGTGACAAAGTAACAGTTCCGTTCTCTATATAGCTCTTACAACAAGCTCTGGTTCTTCAGTCTGATTTCAATCGTCACACTGGTCGGACGTTCTTTTGCGCTACTCTTGCGTAGGTGTTCTCTTGCACAGATTATTATTGATTCTGCGTAATTCAGTTGTATCCGTGTGAGTTTGACTCTGGTCGGTGTGTTTTCTCTTTTAAGCGTTAGTACAGTTTAGCTTGTTTTCAGTATTTAATTGTTTGTTGAAAGATGGACGTTTCTAAAAAGAACCCTCAAAACCCGATAAATTTAATTAGTAAAGATCAAACCTATGTTAAAAAATTCAGACTTTACGGGACTAACACTGTTTTTAAATTTACTAACCCTCCCAATGGTATCTCTGAGTTTGATTGGATTCGTAAGGGTCTTAATCAAATTGTTAAAAAAGCTAAAGCCGATGCTGTACCCACCGATTATCTAGGGTTTAAAATGCAGTCAATAAATTTAAAAAGTGCTGAACCGGGGTATGTAGATTTTAGACCGGTCTCTGAAGTTAGCGGTGATGTCCTTTGGGAAATTTTCGGGGGTATTCTTCAATCAAATTCCGAATCTATTAAGTCTACAGACACGTTCAAAATATATGTAGCACGGGTTAACGTGCCTGTTGGTAAAGGGAGGGTAAGGCCTGGATTTTACAATACGTTTGATGAAGAGTGTAAGACGAGAAAAGGGATTGTAGTAATTAATAACAAAGACAATTTATGTTTGGCTAGAGCGTTGGTAGTAGGCAAAGCGTATGCAAAAAATGATCCTCAGATCTACGCTATTCGAAAAGACAAGGGGAAAAGACAAACTTTCAGAGCTAATAAGCTCATAGCAAAAGCCCGTGTAGAAATGCCGGAGGAAGGCGCCGGTATCCCCGAGCTAGAGAAATTCCAGTCCCATCTTAAAAAATACAAAATTACCGTCTACAACTACGACAAGAAAGGCCGGGATGTCTATTTTGAGGGAGGTAATGAAGACGCTAAATTCAAAATTAACTTGCTCTTTCACAACGGTCATTATAATGTAATTACAAACTTAACTGCCGCGTTTGCATGCCATTATTTCTGTGAAGCATGTCATATTCCCTACAATAACAAGGGTGAGCACCGATGCTCAAACAGATGCTTGTCCTGCCATACTATCTCCCCACCCTGTAAACTAGAACACGGAGGCATTACATGTCGTTTTTGCAACCGTTTCTTCAAAAACGAGCGGTGTTTAATAGCCCATCAAGGGCAAGTTTGTAAAACTTTAAAACTCTGCCGTGACTGTAAGAAAATGATTCATCCAAAAAAATTAAGACAGCTCACGTATGCGGAGAAGTTTATTGTAAACCCTGTGAAGCGTTCAAAGACCCAGCACATCAGTGTTTCATGAGGGTAGATAGGAGAACTCCCAAAGACCGTGATTTTTTGTTTATTTTCTTTGACTTGGAGACTCGCCAAGACGAGTCTCTCCCCTCTGACCCTGAACAAAAAGTACATCAAGTTAACTTGTGTGTCTCACAACAGTACTGTTTTAAATGAATTAATGGGGGTGAGTGTGAAACTTGCTCGGAACGGCAAAGGGTATTTGAAAAAGAACCGGTAAAACAGTTTATGGAGTATGTGATGCAAGTTCGAAAACAGTTCAAGAATATCTGTGTAATTGCCCACAACGGGCAAGGTTTTGATTTCCAATTCATACTACAATATATTATGGAAGAAACTAAATTTACCCCAAAAATAACTCCTCGGGGAACTAAAGCTATTTTGATGGAAATGGACAACGTAAGATTCATTGACTCCCTAAGCTATTTTCCTATGGCCCTCGCTGCGCTCCCTAAAGCCTTCGATCTGCCTACCGAGAAAAAGAAGGGCTACTTCCCGCATATTTTCAATACATTGGAGAACCAAAATTATGTAGGGCCTATGCCCGATAAAAAATACTACTGCCCAGAGTCGATGTTTGAGACACCACACAAGGCATTTGAAGAATGGTATGACGAACAAGTAGCGAGTAACTATATTTTTGATTTTTAAAAGGAAATCCTGGAGTACTGTATTTCGGACGTAGAAATCCTAGCTCAAGCGTGTATTAAGTTTAGAGCCTTGCATCTTCAAGAGTGTAACGTAGATACTTTCCTCGAGGCTATCACAATAGCCAGCGCATGTAACTTGGCCCTCCGCCGTAACTTCTTAAAATAAAATACTATTGGACTTATACCAAAATCAGGGTACCGACTGACTGACAATCAGTCAGCCGTTGCTTTACAGTGGCTAACATGGGAGGAGGAGGAACGTGGAGTAAAGATTCAACATGCGGGCCGGGGTAAAGAAGTTAAAATTAAAGGAATGAAAGTAGATGGGTTTGACGGTGAGCGAATTTATGAGTTTCACGGGTGTTATTGGCACGGGTGCCCAAAATGTTTTCCTTACAATCGAGAAGAACCTCTGAAGGAGGATCCTTCAGACAGTTTGCATCTCCGTTACGAGAGAACCAAGTCCAAAATGGCAAGATTTAATAGCTATGAGGTTGTAGAGATGTGGGAGTGTGAGTTTAAAGGTTTGAAGAAAGATAAAAAATTAAATCACCTGAACCAACTGTCCATTCTAAACACACTTCCACTTAATCCTAGAGATTCCTTCTTTGGAGGCAGGACGGGTAATACTAAAACGTATTGTAAATGTGAAGAGGGAGAAACAATTCAATACGTTGATGTCTGTTCCCTCTACCCGTATGTAAATAAATATTGTAAGTATCCCGTGGGTCACCCTACTGTTTACGTTGGAAATGAGTGCCGAGAGAGAGGCCTTGAAGTAGAGGGTTTGTTAAAGTGTAAGATTCTACCTCCTTACAACTTGTATCATCCCGTACTCCCGCAAAAATTAATAATAAATTGATGTTTGTTTTGTGTAGAACTTGCGGGGAAACTCAAAACCAAGGGGAATGTTTTCATGGTAGTGAGGAAAGGGCGATGGTAGGAACATGGACTATGGATGAAATTAGAAAAGCTGTAGAGAAAGGAAACGTTGTGCGGGACATGTATGAGTTGTGGGAGTATGAGGTCGCTACATACGAGAAAGGGGGATTGTTTACAGACTTTATTAATAAATTCTTGAAAATGAAGCAGGAAGCCTCAGGGTATCCCGCTTGGTGTAAAACAGAGGAGGATAAAGACAAGTATGTTTCTGATTTCTTTGAGCGTGAGGGTGTTCAACTGGAAACGGGCAAAATTGCTAAAAACGGGGGTTTGAGATCGGTAGCCAAACTCATGCTAAACAGTTTTTGGGGCAAGTTTGGTCAACGCGAAAACATGACAAAAACTGCAATCGTGAGAGACTCTAAAGAATTGTTCAATTCGTTAACTCAACCAGGAACAAAAGTAAAGTTTGTTGAAATAATTAACCAGGAGGTTTTATTAGTTAATTGGCAGAATGTTGATGAAGCTAGTGAGCCTCTAAAAACTGTAAATGTTGTAATTGCGGCCTACACTACAGCTCATGCGAGACTTAAACTGTATGAACACTTGGAGGCTTTGGGCGGTCAAGTCTTGTATTATGATACAGACTCCTGTATTTATTTATACCGGGAAGGATTGTACAGGGTCCCTACGGGAGATTACCTCGGGGAAATGACCGATGAATTGGCAGGTGACTACGGGCCCGCCTCTTATATCGTAGAGTTTGTTTCTGGGGGACCTAAAACTTATGCATACCTTGTCTGGTCAACCAACAAACAGAAACTAGAATCTGTGTGTAAAATCAAAGGCCTCACCCTCAATTTAAAAACCTCCGAAACGCTAAATTTTGAGCAATTGAAAAAGATGGTCCTTAGTGAAGCTGCTGAAATACTAGAAATTGAAGAAAACAGAATCAGGAGAACAAAGAGACGAGAAGTCGTTACTGTAAGTGAAATTAAAAAGTTTAAAATTACAGGACCCAAGAGGAAATTTAATGATGATCACGATACCTTGCCTTTCGGCTTTAAAAAACAAAGAGTTGCTTAACGGAGCTGTCACTCACACGGGTACTGTGTGCATATACCTCTAAACATCAGCTCTATTAACTCATTCTGTTCTGAGACGCGGTAGTGAACGGACGTGCCTGTGTCTTACCCTGTATTTCTCTCCTTGTAGAATGCTTGCTGAACGAAATACATCCGCTATTCAAGCGGTGTTTTTAAAGTTTATATCTAAAAGAAAGTTAAATGAAAATTCAAAATTTCGCATTACATGCTCAGAGTATGAGTTCTTACTTGACGGTTCAATAAATGCATGGGAATGGCCTTTGATGTTCTCGGAGTATATAGTAGATAAAATAACGGAGGACTCCTCATCAATCACCTACATTGGAGTAGCAATAAAGTACGGTGATATTTCAAGAGATATATCGTTCATGTTCTTACCTGATTTAACACCGAAGTTTTTTGATGATTACATTAAAGGAGTATTTTGTAGTAATGCGGAACTGCCTGGTGTTTTACGTTTTGAAGTATTACTTAGCCATCTTCCATAATGCTACCCTCGATAAAGGTAGCACCTTTCGCTACGGAGCAGCGTTACTCCTGTATATACCACTTGTCACTAGTACAGTTACATCATTCTGCTCCAAGACGTGGTACTTATCAGACGTTCTTCTGCGCTCCTTTTGCCTGTACTATTGAGTAAATTGTGACATGGCTGCCAAGTTCTATACATTCAATAACAAACCGGTATTGGTTCTGTTTGAGAATGAAGGAAAGCCATGGTTTAAAGCTAGAGACGTAGCTACTGCTCTAAAACATGTTAATGGCTGGAGTGCAGTTCGGAAACATGTAGATGACAGTGATAAATTAACTGTTGGAAGTTTTTCTGACGCCCAAAAACAGGGCGTTGGGCCTATTGAGAAAACAACGGTTTTCATAAATGAAGCCGGATTATGTTCTTTGATGTTAAAATCAACTACTCCTGAGGCAAGACTGTTAGTAAGAAGTCTGTTGCCGGAGAAGTTTTACCTTACTTACACAAATATGAAGGATGAAAGTTAACTTTAAATGTAAATTTTCTTTAAAATCACAAGTTCCCACTGTATGTGTGTGTGTGTGTGTGTGAATGAAGGTCACTGGCGCGGGTGACGAAAAGCCCCGTAAACCTGAATGAAGGTCACTGGCGCGGGTGACAAAAAGCCCCGTAAACCTGAATGTGTGATGAAGGGCTTAGTAGATTGAGGCGTCGGGCTAACACCCCGGCTACTCCTTCGAACAACCCGGTGTGAATGAAGGATCTTGTACACTGAGGCGCATGGCTAACAACCAGGCTACTCCTTGGAACGGTACGTACGGTGGGACTTGTAAGAATAAAAATGAAAACTGCGCCTTGATGTCCGCGAAGTACTACGCTCAAAAAATATTTTCGAGTGGGGTCTAATAAAAAAAAAGACCCGGCAGTCGCTCACCCATCAGGCAGGGCTAAACCCTTTGTAAGTCCAGGGGTGTGGGGAGGTTGGCGTAAAAAACCGTGAAACCGTTTGTTGTAATCCTCCGACTGTCAGGGAAAACCGGATGGAAAGGCGCAACAAAAAAAAAGATAAAAATAAAAACCAAATAAAAATTATAAAAGCAATAAAACAAAAAAAATATAAAAAGGAGGTAGCATTTTGTTATGGAGTGGCTACCACTGTGAGAGGCGATGGTTGGGGCCTCTCACCCCAGAGGTTAGGCGTCCAGGGGAAGCTCTGGGTAACCAAAAAGAACGCACTGACGCTCCTACAGCCTAGCCTAATGGCTTACCGTGGTGTGGAAACGTGAGCGTTCAAAATTATTTCACTGGGGTTAGAAGTGTTTAACCGATAAATTTTAAAAAGATCCCCGTTAAAGTGAAATGTAACACATTATAATGTAGCTTCAGCGGAGGCAGGAGTAAATAACCGGATAAATTTAAGAAGTTTCGGCCAATTTATGGCACTGCCCCCTTAAAAACACCTTCAAGCTGAATTTGAGGTATTTGACGGAGAAGTTACAGCGTAAAAATACGACAGATCCGCCGTTTTACAGGACTTAAATGCAAATAACCAATCAAGTTTAAAGACTCGGAGCTAAATACTGTATAATTTCTGTCCTTCTAAAGAATGCATTTTATGCTTGTTGTCTTTTAATATGCACCCATGGTGTGTAATTTTTTGCCAACTCTCTGATATTGGTGTTGGTTACAATCCTTTTACTAGTAAATTCAGTAAAATTATATATTGATTCAGTTTGTTACAGAGTTTTACAAGCAATCAACTACAACAAAAAGACAACTCTGTATTTGTTTGACTTTACAAAATACCCTACTGTCACCAGCCTCTTCTGCATTAGTTTTAGTTCTTGAACAGTGGGTCCTGAGGGTCCAACACTTAGAATCATGACAATTGAGTTGGGACCCATTTTGGGTCCCAACTACTTCCGGTGTAGGGTTATCAAAGGGATTCGTTCCCCCTTGGAGTGGGGGTATAGTTTTATTGTCTGTCCATTTCTGCTAGTTTTTACAAGCCTCTTCTCTCCTTTTAGTTAATATAACCTTGAGATTTCTAAACAGTTCAATACATGTAAAGTTTCCCAAAGTAATTCTTAAGTAACACTTAATTTACAGGCATACACAACAGCTACAATTATTCAATCATGAAGCTAAAACCCAGTTAATATACTAACAATCTAATAAAAGACAGAGACATGACACAAAATAACAGCTAAAATACACAAAAAACAGCTAAAATACACAAAAAACAGCTAAAATACACAAAAACAGCTAAAATACACAAAAAACAGCTAAAATACACAAAACAGCTAAAATACACAAAAAACCGCTACAAATAGCCAGAGAGCCGTTTTAGCAAGGGGAAGTATTGACCCCCTTTACCTTCACGTTAAAGAATCAGTCAAAGAATAATTTATTTTGTGTTGGTTTCTCACCAGTTTTCTTGTAGTTTGTGTCAATCACATGTATTTTACATTATCATGATTTAAGAGTGGCTGAGGTATATGATGATGTACAGAGAACCATACCGGAAGTGGGGGTGAACGTTTTGTTCACCCCTTTGAACTATCAATCCCAAATAGTTTAAATCAATGAACCAGGGCTTTACTATATTTAACATAAAAAAGAAGCAAACACCCTGAAAAAACTAGTACAACAGCGCTTGAGATATGGTCCTGTCCAGTTTTTGTGATGTTTCTTATTTACATAGTTTAAATTGTAGCGTGGGTTAATAAGTAGCAAACTGCATTTCAATTGTCCCAAAAACTCTCAATATATTTAATATTAAAGTATAGCTAAGATTTACAAAACCCTAAACTCTGTACTGCAGGTAGTATCAAAATAGTTGAAGGAGTCATATTTTAAAAACCAATATCTTAAGAACCGCTGGGCCTATTTTAATGAAACTTGATATGTGGATTCTTGTTAACCTCCGCTACATCTTACAAAAACCTAAACTCTGTACTGCAGGTAGTATCAAAATAATTGAAGGAGCTATACTTTAAAATTAAATACTTTGAGAGCTTTTGGGGTAATTGAAATGCAATTTTGTATCTACTTGTACTCCTCCACTACGATTTAAAAAACTTAAACTCTGTATTGTGGGAAAGTATCAAAAACACTGAAGGAGCTATACTTTAATATTAAATATATTGAGAGTTTTTGGGACAATTGAAATGCAGTTCGCTACTTATTAACCCACGCTACAATTTAAACTATGTAAATAAGAAACATCACAAAAACTGGACAGGACCATATCTCAAGCGCTGTTGTACTAGTTTTTTCAGGGTGTTTGCTTCTTTTTTATGTTAAATATAGTAAAGCCCTGGTTCATTGATTTAAACTATTTGGGATTGATAGTTCAAAGGGGTGAACAAAACGTTCACCCCCACTTCCGGTATAGTTCTCTGTACATCATCATATACCTCAGCCACTCTTAAATCATGATAATGTAAAATACATGTGATTGACACAAACTACAAGAAAACTGGTGAGAAACCAACACAAAATAAATTATTCTTTGACTGATTCTTTAACGTGAAGGTAAAGGGGGTCAATACTTCCCCTTGCTAAAACGGCTCTCTGGCTATTTGTAGCGGTTTTTTTGTGTATTTTAGCTTTTTTTGTGTATTTTAGCTGTTTTTTGTGTATTTTAGCTGTTTTTTGTGTATTTTACCTGTTTTTTGTGTATTTTAGCTGTTTTTTGTGTATTTTAGCTGTTTTTGTGTATTTTAGCTGTTTTTTGTGTATTTTAGCTGTTTTTTGTGTATTTTAGCTGTTATTTTGGGTCATGTCTCTGTCTTTTATTAGATTGTTAGTATATTAACTGGGTTTTAGCTTCATGATTGAATAATTGTAGCTGTTGTGTATGCCTGTAAATTAAGTGTTACTTAAGAATTACTTTGGGAAACTTTACATGTATTGAACTGTTTAGAAATCTCAAGGTTATATTAACTAAAAGGAGAGAAGAGGCTTGTAAAAACTAGCAGAAATGGACAGACAATAAAACTATACCTCCACTCCAAGGGGGAACGAATCCCTTTGATAACCCTACACCGGAAGTAGTTGGGACCCAAAATGGGTCCCAACTCAATTGTCATGATTCTAAGTGTTGGACCCTCAGGACCCACTGTTCAAGAACTAAAACTAATGCAGAAGAGGCTGGTGACAGTAGGGTATTTTGTAAAGTCAAACAAATACAGAGTTGTCTTTTTGTTGTAGTTGATTGCTTGTAAAACTCTGTAACAAACTGAATCAATATATAATTTTACTGAATTTACTAGTAAAAGGATTGTAACCAACACCAATATCAGAGAGTTGGCAAAAAATTACACACCATGGGTGCATATTAAAAGACAACAAGCATAAAATGCATTCTTTAGAAGGACAGAAATTATACAGTATTTAGCTCCGAGTCTTTAAACTTGATTGGTTATTTGCATTTAAGTCCTGTAAAACGGCGGATCTGTCGTATTTTTACGCTGTAACTTCTCCGTCAAATACCTCAAATTCAGCTTGAAGGTGTTTTTAAGGGGGCAGTGCCATAAATTGGCCGAAACTTCTTAAATTTATCCGGTCATTTACTCCTGCCTCCGCTGAAGCTACATTATAATGTGTTACATTTCACTTTAACGGGGATCTTTTTAAAATTTATCGGTTAAACACTTCTAACCCCAGTGAAATAATTTTGAACGCTCACGTTTCCACACCACGGTAAGCCTTTAGGCTAGGCCGTAGGAGCGTCGGCGCGTTCTTTTTGGTTACCCAGAGCTTCCCCTGGAGGCCTAACCTCTGGGGTGAGAGGCCCCAACCATCGCCTCTCACAGTGGTAGCCACTCCATAACAAAATGCTACCTCCTTTTTATATTTTTTTTGTTTTTTTGCTTTTATACTTTTTATTTGGTTTTTATTTTTATCTTTTTTTTTTGTTGCGCCTTTCCATCCGGTTTTCCCTGACAGTCGGAGGATTACAACAAACGGTTTCACGGTTTTTTACGCCAACCTCCCCACACCCCTGGACTTACAAAGGGTTTAGCCCTGCCTGATGGGTGAGCGACTGCCGGGTCTTTTTTTTATTAGACCCCACTCGAAAATATGTTTTGAGCGTAGTACTTCGCGGACATCAAGGCGCAGTTTTCATTTTTATTCTTACAAGTCCCACCGTACGGACCGTTCCAAGGAGTAGCCTGGTTGTTAGCCAGGCGCCTCAGTGTACAAGATCCTTCATTCACACCGGGTTGTTCGAAGGAGTAGCCGGGGTGTTAGCCCGACGCCTCAATCTACTAAGCCCTTCATCACACATTCAGGTTTACGGGGCTTTTTGTCACCCGCGCCAGTGACCTTCATTCAGGTTTACGGGGCTTTTCGTCACCCGCGCCAGTGACCTTCATTCACACACACACACACACACATACAGTGGGAACTTGTGATTTTAAAGAAAATTTACATTTAAAGTTAACTTTCATCCTTCATATTTGTGTAAGTAAGGTAAAACTTCTCCGGCAACAGACTTCTTACTAACAGTCTTGCCTCAGGAGTAGTTGATTTTAACATCAAAGAACATAATCCGGCTTCATTTATGAAAACCGTTGTTTTCTCAATAGGCCCAACGCCCTGTTTTTGGGCGTCAGAAAAACTTCCAACAGTTAATTTATCACTGTCATCTACATGTTTCCGAACTGCACTCCAGCCATTAACATGTTTTAGAGCAGTAGCTACGTCTCTAGCTTTAAACCATGGCTTTCCTTCATTCTCAAACAGAACCAATACCGGTTTGTTATTGAATGTATGGAACTTGGCAGCCATGTCACAATTTACTCAATAGTACAGGCAAAAGGAGCGCAGAAGAACGTCTGATCAGTACCACGTCTTGGAGCAGAATGATGTAACTGTACTAGTGACAAGTGGTATATACAGGAGTAACGCTGCTCCGTAGCGAAAGGTGCTACCTTTATCGAGGGTAGCATTATGGAAGATGGCTAAGTAATACTTCAAAACGTAAAACACCAGGCAGTTCCGCATTACTACAAAATACTCCTTTAATGTAATCATCAAAAAACTTCGGTGTTAAATCAGGTAAGAACATGAACGATATATCTCTTGAAATATCACCGTACTTTATTGCTACTCCAATGTAGGTGATTGATGAGGAGTCCTCCGTTATTTTATCTACTATATACTCCGAGAACATCAAAGGCCATTCCCATGCATTTATTGAACCGTCAAGTAAGAACTCATACTCTGAGCATGTAATGCGAAATTTTGAATTTTCATTTAACTTTCTTTTAGATATAAACTTTAAAAACACCGCTTGAATAGCGGATGTATTTCGTTCAGCAAGCATTCTACAAGGAGAGAAATACAGGGTAAGACACAGGCACGTCCGTTCACTACCGCGTCTCAGAACAGAATGAGTTAATAGAGCTGATGTTTAGAGGTATATGCACACAGTACCCGTGTGAGTGACAGCTCCGTTAAGCAACTCTTTGTTTTTTAAAGCCGAAAGGCAAGGTATCGTGATCATCATTAAATTTCCTCTTGGGTCCTGTAATTTTAAACTTTTTAATTTCACTTACAGTAACGACTTCTCGTCTCTTTGTTCTCCTGATTCTGTTTTCTTCAATTTCTAGTATTTCAGCAGCTTCACTAAGGACCATCTTTTTCAATTGCTCAAAATTTAGCGTTTCGGAGGTTTTTAAATTGAGGGTGAGGCCTTTGATTTTACACACAGATTCTAGTTTCTGTTTGTTGGTTGACCAGACAAGGTATGCATAAGTTTTAGGTCCCCCAGAAACAAACTCTACGATATAAGAGGCGGGCCCGTAGTCACCTGCCAATTCATCGGTCATTTCCCCGAGGTAATCTCCCGTAGGGACCCTGTACAATCCTTCCCGGTATAAATAAATACAGGAGTCTGTATCATAATACAAGACTTGACCGCCCAAAGCCTCCAAGTGTTCATACAGTTTAAGTCTCGCATGAGCTGTAGTGTAGGCCGCAATTAACAACATTTACAGTTTTTAGAGGCTCACTAGCTTCATCAACATTCTGCCAATTAACTAATAAAACCTCCTGGTTAATTATTTCAACAAACTTTACTTTTGTTCCTGGTTGAGTTAACGAATTGAACAATTCTTTAGAGTCTCTCACGATTGCAGTTTTTGTCATGTTTTCGCGTTGACCAAACTTGCCCCAAAAACTGTTTAGCATGAGTTTGGCTACCGATCTCAAACCCCCGTTTTTAGCAATTTTGCCCGTGTCCAGTTGAACACCCTCACGCTCAAAGAAATCAGAAACATACTTGTCTTTATCCTCCTCTGTTTTACACCAAGCGGGATACCCTGAGGCTTCCTGCTTCATTTTCAAGAATTTATTAATAAAGTCTGTAAACAATCCCCCTTTCTCGTATGTAGCGACCTCATACTCCCACAACTCATACAAGTCCAGCACAACGTATCCTTTCTCTACAGCTTTTCTAATTTCATCCATAGTCCATGTTCCTACCATCGCCCTTTCCTCACTATCATGAAAACATTCCCCTTGGTTTTGAGTTTCCCCGCAAGTTCTACACAAAACAAACATCAATTTATTATTAATTTTTGCGGGGAGTACGGGATGATACAAGTTGTAAGGAGGTAGAATCTTACACTTTAACAAACCCTCTACTTCAAGGCCTCTCTCTCGGCACTCATTTCCAACGTAAACAGTAGGGTGACCCACGGGATACTTACAATATTTATTTACATACGGGTAGAGGGAACAGACATCAACGTATTGAATTGTTTCTCCCTCTTCATATTTACAATACGTTTTAGTATTACCCGTCCTGCCTCCAAAGAAGGAATCTCTAGGATTAAGTGGAAGTGTGTTTAGAATGGACAGTTGGTTCAGGTGATTTAATTTTTTATCTTTCTTCAAACCTTTAAACTTACACTCCCACATCTCTACAACCTCATAGCTATTAAATCTTGCCATTTTGGACTTGGTTCTCTCGTAACGGAGATGCAAACTGTCTGAAGGATCCTCCTTCAGAGGTTCTTCTCGATTGTAAGGAAAACATTTTGGGCACCCGTGCCAATAACACCCGTGAAACTCATAAATTCGCTCACCGTCAAACCCATCTACTTTCATTCCTTTAATTTTAACTTCTTTACCCCGTCCCGCATGTTGAATCTTTACTCCACGTTCCTCCTCCTCCCATGTTAGCCACTGTAAAGCAACGGCTGACTGATTGTCAGTCAGTCGGTACCCTGATTTTGGTATAAGTCCAATAGTATTTTCTTTTAAGAAGTTACGGCGGAAGGCCAAAATACATGCGCTGGCTATTGTGATAGCCTCGAGGAAAGGATCTACGTTACACTCTTGAAGAAGCAAGGCTCTAAACTTAATACACGCTTGAGCTAGAATTTCTACGTCCGAAATACAGTACTCCAGGATTTCCTTTTGATAATCAAAAATATAGTTACTCGCTACTTGTTCGTCATACCATTCTTCAAATGCCTTGTGTGGTTTCTCAAACATCGACTCGGGGCAGTAGTATTTTTTATCGGGCATAGGCCCTACATAATTTTGGTTCTCCAATGTATTGAAAAGATGCGGGAAGTAGCCCTTCTTTTTCTCGGGAGGCAGATTGAAGGCTTTAGGGAGCGCAGCGAGGGCCATAGGGAAATAGCTTAGGGAGTCAATGAATCTTACGTTGTCCATTTCCATCAAAATATCTTTAGTTCCTCGAGGAGTTATTTTTGGGGTAAATTTAGTTTCTTCCATAATATATTGTAGTATGAATTGGAAATCAAAACCTTGCCCGTTGTGGGCAATTACACAGATATTCTTGAACTGTTTTCGAACTTGCATCACATACTCCATAAACTGTTTTACCGGTTCATTTTCAAATACCCTTTGCCGTTCCGAGCAAGTTTCACAATCACCCCCATTAATTCATTTAAAACAGTACTGTTGTGAGACACACAAGTTAAATTGATGTACTTTTTGTTCAGGGTCAGAGGGGAGAGACTCGTCTTGGCGAGTCTCCAAGTCAAAGAAAATAAACAAAAAATCACGGTCTTTGGGAGTTCTCCTATCTACCCTCATGAAACACTGATGTGCTGAGTCTTTGAACGCTTCACAGGGTTTACAATAAACTTCTCCGCATACGTGAGCTGTCTTACGTTTTTTTGGATGAATCATTTTCTTACAGTCACGGCAGAGTTTTAAAGTTTTACAAACTTGCCCTTGATGGGCTATTAAACACCGCTCGTTTTTGAAGAAACGGTTGCAAAAACGACATGTAATGCCTCCGTGTTCTAGTTTACAGGGTGGGGAGATAGTATGGCAGGACAAGCATCTGTTTGAGCATCGGTGCTCACCCTTGTTATTGTAGGGAATATGACATGCTTCACAGAAATAATGGCATACAAACGCGGCAGTTAAGTTTGTAATTACATTATAATGACCGTTGTGAAAGAGCAAGTTAATTTTGAATTTAGCGTCTTCATTACCTCCCTCAAAATAGACATCCCGGCCTTTCTTGTCGTAGTTGTAGACGGTAATTTTGTATTTTTTAAGATGGGACTGGAATTTCTCTAGATCGGGGATACCGGCGCCTTCCTCCGGCATTTCTACACGGGCTTTTGCTATGAACTTATTAGCTCTGAAAGTTTGTCTTTTCCCCTTGTCTTTTCGAATAGCGTAGATCTGAGGATCATTTTTTGCATACGCTTTGCCTACTACCAACGCTCTAGCCAAACATAAATTGTCTTTGTTATTAATTACTACAACCCCTTTTCTCGTCTTACACTCTTCATCAAACGTATTGTAAAATCCAGGCCTTACCCTCCCTTTACCAACAGGCACGTTAACCCGTGCTACATATACTTTGAACGTGTCTGTAGACTTAATAGATTCGGAATTTGATTGAAGAATACCCCCGAAAATTTCCCAAAGGACATCACCGCTAACTTCAGAGACCGGTCTAAGATCTACATACCCCGGTTCAGCACTTTTTAAATTTATTGACTGCATTTTAAACCCTAGATAATCGGTGGGTACAGCATCGGCTTTAGCTTTTTCAACAATTTGATTAAGACCCTTACGAATCCAATCAAACTCAGAGATACCATTGGGAGGGTTAGTAAATTTAAAAACAGTGTTAGTCCCGTAAAGTCTGAATTTTTTAACATAGGTTTGATCTTTACTAATTAAATTTATCGGGTTTTGAGGGTTCTTTATAGAAACGTCCATCTTTCAACAAACAATTAAATACTGAAAACAAGCTAAACTGTACTAACGCTTAAAAGAGAAAACACACCGACCAGAGTCAAACTCACACGGATACAACTGAATTACGCAGAATCAATAATAATCTGTGCAAGAGAACACCTACGCAAGAGTAGCGCAAAAGAACGTCCGACCAGTGTGACGATTGAAATCAGACTGAAGAACCAGAGCTTGTTGTAAGAGCTATATAGAGAACGGAACTGTTACTTTGTCACTGGTTGGTCTACTGGAACTGTTACTTTTGGAACGGTTACTGTTGGAACCGTTGGAAGGAGTACTGCTGGAACTGTTACATTGTTGGAACTGTAACCATTTGGAACCGTTACTTTGTAGCAGTTTTCAATGCTATAACATGAACAAGATAGAGAAGGCAACTGTTACTATTGGAACGGTTACGTCTAGAACTGATACTTAAAGTCACTGATAAAGTTCTCTAAGATAACAGGTACAGAGGATCAACAAAAGAGCACGGTACCCCTGTACTACGCAAGTCAGAAAAACACTAACACTACGTGAGTCAAATCAGAACTACAAGTTACCAAAAGTTAACTCTAAGGAAGGTTTCAAACACTACTCTAACCAAAAGAACGAGAATAGAAAGTGAGATTACTGTTACTCAGCACATAAAACACAACACTACTCTTGACACAAGAAAGTGAGGTTAGGTTTGGCGCCAATTTTTTCTTTTGGCGCGCAAATTTGGCGGGAAAATTTGGTGGGAAAATTTTCTTCTTACTCTTTCCTCGCTCAGCGGGTCGGAAAAGTGAGGTTACTGTTAGTCAACGCATACAAAAACTGTTCTAACCAAAACTGTTTTAAAGAACAAGAATAGAAGGTGAGGTTACTGAGGTGAATTTACAGTTCAAAAAGAACCAGGGCAAAAAAATAAGGTTACTGGAGGTTATGTCAGTCAACACAACACTACTTTAGCCACAAGGAAGTGAGGGTTTGTTTACTTTCATTACTGTAAACTATCAAATCAAACAATTAAACACAAAACAACACTACTCTAGCCAAGACAATAAACACAACACAGAAATAAAATTAAGTACACCATGCACGGAATATAATACAGTAAAGTTGGAGTGTAAAGAGTGAGGTTAGAAAAAGTGAGGTTACTTTAGCATTTCAGATAACGCTAAAAATCACACGACACTACTCTTGAAACATGTAGTTAACTCTGATGTTACTGTACACTAGCAAGTCATACAACACTCTTAACATAGATAAGTCAGGCATGAACAAGACAAGTGCATGATACCGTGATATTACTGTTATGTTACTCAGCACATACAACGCACAACACTACTACAGTCAAATCAAACAATCAAATACAACGCACAAAACTACTTTTGACGCAAGAAACTAGGTTTGCTGTTATGTTATCCAATACATATAAACACAGGACTACCAAGTAAAACAAAATGGCTAAGGTACTTAATAAAGAACAAGAATAGAAAGTGGTATTACTGTCAGTCAACAAATACAAGCACGACACAACCCTTGACACAAGGAAGTGAGGTTATGTTACACGTAAGATAGGGTAGGCAAACGCTCAAGATTGAGGTTAGAAAAAAGTGAGGTTATCTTCGCCAATCGCAGCAAACAGAGCAACACAGGGACACGTCTGATCGTAATGAAAGCTGAGAGCAAAGAGAGGGAGAAAATAGCGGTAATTGGGGGTGGTGGGGAAGTGGCTGATGCAATAGTGTTGTTTGTTGCGGGTGTATGGACCAATCAGAGGGCAGGACGCCTAATTACAACCAATGGGGTGCGAGCTTATTCCGGCCAATCACAGAACAGTATTTTAACAGGTAACGGAAAGTTTACTGACAGAGACTTGTTGCGGATGTTGTGGTTAGATACGCAGAAGGAAGTGAGATTAGATACGCAGAAGGATGTGGAGGTTAGATGTATAGAAGGGCACTGGGGTTAAAAAAATAAATATGTAGAAGGAAACGTAGTTCAAATAATTACCACAGAATGCTAGATGATTAACAGCAGAAGGACACGAGGGCTAAATAATTACCACAGAAGGCTAGATGATTAACAACAGAAGGACACGAATTAACATTTCAACCCATCAGTTTACTTAAAAATGTTCACGTTACACCCGCCAGCTACAGTACGCTGAGAGACAGGATCTGTAGTTAGATACACAGAAGGAAGTGAAGGACGCAAGGGTCAAACAATTACCAAAAACGGTATATAATTAACCACAGGGGATGAAAAAGATAAATAATTAACCACAGAGGGTAGCAAAAGAGCCACAGGGGGTAGCAATTACACCCTAATTCCATTTCTCATAAGAGCCCATGTTATTCTATTCTCCATAAGACCCCATGTTAATCTATTCTCCATAAGACCAATGTTGGACCCAAAGTGGCCGGCCTTACTACTCGAGACCATGATAACTTTTCATTTTGAGGTCCCCAGATGCCAAAAACACCATTCGTTCAAATTTTTATATATGTATATATATATATATTTATATATATATATTTATATATATATATATTTATATATATATTTATATATATTTATATATATATATGTGTCCGTAAGCACCATAACTCTCGTAAAAAAGGTCCGATCTTAATGAAATTTGGTACAAATGTGTAAAGTACCATTTATTTGAACGAGTTCGAAAATCAGATAAATCGCACCACCCGAAGGGGGGTTTTGGGGGGGTTTTGTACCCCAAAAATGTGTTTTTTGGGGTTTTCACATGTAATTTTAATTTAAATCAAATTTTAATTTATACCATTGGATTCAACTTAAAAAAACAAACAATTTGGTATTTTCATCATTGCTCTACGTCAATTGGTTACCGAGATATTGAAAGTGCTAAACACAGTACGTTGTCTAATGTTATTCTTATGGAGAAAATGAAAAATTGTATATCTCGCTTATTTATGAACATAAACTGGCGAAATTTGGTATATGGCTTGATCTGGTTGTGGTTTATTGTTGTTTGCACAAAAAAACAACTTTTCGCCTATGGTTCCTGTAGCAGCAAACCTAGGTACTTGGTCCCCATGTTATTCTTATGGAAAATACTTAAAATGTTATATATCGCTTATTTATGAATGTATATGGATGAAACTTGGTATGTGACTTCACTAAGATGAGTTCTATTGATGTTTGCATAAAAACCCATTATTTTCTGTGCCTTGTTGCAGCAAACCTGCATACTCATCCCCAATGTTATTCTTATGGAGAATAATTAATATTTTAAATATTGCTTGTTTGTGAATACATTTCTTATGAATCCTGTTAAGTGTTTTAACGTGTTATGTTATGTTATGTGTCATTCATTGGAAATTCGCTGAGTATGCAGGTTTGCTGCTACGGGGGTATTATGATCATAGTATAAATATCACTCCTCCCTTAGCAGAGTAATTGGGAAATTTCGAAAAAATACGCTGTAATTTATCGTAATTTACATATAATTTTCACGATTATACAAATAAACATTGCAATAGGTCAGCAATGGTTTGAGTGATCGTTAAAACCTTTACACCGTCGCTTTTAGATACAAATTTAAAATCTGTCACATCTATATCGGTTTAAGGAAATAAATTCCTTTTTTAAAATGTCAAACGTTGAAAATTTTAAATAGCCACGAATTTGAAAGCTAAAAAATGAACCATCTATAACAATTTTGTCTTAGAAATACGCGTATAACACGCTAACCAAGTTTAAACTCAGAACCTAAAGTGGTTCTTAAGGTACAGTGTATTGATTAAAACAGACGGGTAATTGAGAAATTTTGTTTATTTCCTGAACAAGTTCCTGAGGTTTATGTAGACAGTTCGGGAACACCCTGTGTTTATAAGGCTCGGATAAAAAATTATACATAAGGTATGTGTGATGATTAAACGCAAATGAAAACTAGTACAACACACTTGAAAATGAGAATATAGTCAGGAAAATTAGTGCAGTAAACTAATTTGTATATTATCTTTAATGTCCAACATATCCTACTTTAAAATCTACTAGATGACCCGACAGACGTTGTCCTGTCTTTGAATATTAAATGTGAAATGGAATAAATAACAATAAATATATAAAAAAACAAACTCGTTTATTGTAATGTTTTTTGGTATACAACATTATTAGTCTCCTGGTTCACATTATAGCACAGTTAAATGAAAAGATTCCAGCTCAAATTATAACACTTTTTACCTTGGTTATTAAAAAAGCTTTGAACTAAGTACAATTTATAAATCCTTGACAAAATAAAAACAAAAATGTAAACAAATAAACACATGTTTTTTTAACTCATTCAAATCTTAGTATTGATTACATATGATCAATCCAAATGGCATTGGAAATTTTCAAATATCAGGTGCTGCCATCTAGGGGATAAATTGTTAATGGTTTGGGATAAGTCTACAGGAGAACGTTGTCCCTCAAATTCTTATATTAATGATTTATTTGTTCACGAGTTATAAATATAAACCCTTTTTCTCATTTGGGGAAAGCCTTTCACTATATATGTGTTGCATGGGTTCAAGATCTACCTTTGTGTAAAGTTCCAGCCCAGTCGGTTCAGTAGTTTTTGCGTTCACCCGGAACATTAGACAGACAGACAGGCAGATAGACAGACAGACAGAAACCACCTCTTCTTTATAATATTATATAATATATAATATCATAAAGAAGAGGTGGTTTCTGTCTGTCTGTCTGTCTGTATATCTGTCTGTCTGTCTGTCTGTCTGTCTGTCTGTCTGTCTGATGTTCCGGGTGAACGCAAAAACTACTGAACCAACTGGGCTGAAAATTTACACACAGGTAGATCTTGAACCCATGGAATACATAGGCCTATTCACTTCCTTAAAATCCTCTCAGGCTACGCCCCGTGAAAGTCCTAAGTTTCAATGTTTACATTTCAGAATAAAGTAAACATTCAGAAACTGTAATGCGAACAGCTGTGGATACTTCCATTTGACAGCTTAAAGAGCAGAAGCAAGAACAGCTGTTTAAAGCTAACTAAAATGGAAATTGCATTGACTAAAGAACGGGTAGAGAAAACCCCTGTGCGAAGAACGGGTACGTCAGCTAGTATAACATAAAAACAGCCAGATTGTTACCTTGTCCGGTTAAACATATTTATTGATATTAGGTTATCCGGTTGAATTTTCTTGTTAATTAAAATACTGGTTTGTGCTGTGAACGTGTGATGATTAAGCATATGAACCGATTTGTTTTTATATGAAATCTTCTGCAATGAATTGAAATGTTCCGGTATTCTATTGTATGTTTTCATGTACTGTTTTTTTCTGTAAATTGTCAGTTAGTTAAAAGTGGACCTTATACGTATATATTTAACAATTATCCAAACTCAATTTCTAACTGAATAACATTTGAGCTGTGAGCGAGTTAATTCCTGCCACAGTTAAGTGAGTCAATAATGGCCCTTACATTCACAGATTCAATTCCATCACCCAAAGCTCATCTTGTACTATCAGGTTACTGTTGACAGTTTTATATTGTTCCTGGAATCCTTACGACGCAGTACACTGTTCGGGACTTAAATTGTTTCTACAAAATCATGATGTCTATTTGCTCTTAACACTGAAATTGAAAACTATTGAATTTCCAACCAGCATTTCTAGGGAATTGTAAACCTAAACCAGATCTCCGTTTTCCAAACCATTGATTCCCATTAGTTTTGTCAGTGGAAGATATTACTACTATTGAAACACATTTAACATATTTAACACACATTTAACATATTTAACACATAAACATATTTAATAGATATATTTATGTATACAGTTTCGAACGAATGGTGTTTTTGAGGTTTGGGGACCTCAAAACGAAAGGTTATCATTGTCCTGGGCCTAGGTATTACCGACTACAGTAATAGCTTCTTCCCTATAGGGGAAATTCGCTAAAAATGTCAACGAAACTTTCAATATATGAGCAAAGCTAGTATAAAAATAGAATTTCAATTACACCCTGGTACTAACAAAGCTGTCAATTCGTAACGACAAATAAACAAACAAACGCTGATGCACATCACTGTGTCGCATTAAATATTCAATTTCTATAAAAGGCTGGATTGAGAATGAATTAATTAATTTACTTTCAGTTTAGGAACCCCGTATATCATGACTTAAACTCTTTGCAAATGCAATTTTATTGGTTTTTATCGAGAACTGGTAAAGTGAATGTTAGTTGATTCAATAAAGAACAATTTTTTAAGTTTTAGAGTTTATTGTGTGTATTATATTAATTTTATTATTCGTTAAAACTATTTGTAAAACTATAAAATGTGTTTGTCTATGTTATTAGATTTAGTTTTTTTACTGAATTCTCAAATTATATAAAACCAGACTAATTATTTGAAAGAAACAAGTTAACTATTGGAAAATGATTAAATGAAAATGATAATAACAATAATAACAATAATGACAATAATTTTTTTAATTATTGTCATAGTTTGTTAAACAAATACAAAACGTAACCTGGACCTACTCTTAAATGATGACGGAACGAAGTGAAGGAATCTATGTATTAGCAGAGACAATGATTCGTTGTCCTTCAATATGTGGTCGTGTGTGTTCGGATCGCAATAACGTGAAAACGGCTGCACGGATCGTTTTCAGAATTTACACAACTGTTTTCCAGGACATTTCACGCTTTCAGTTCAAAAATTGAACACATTCGTTAAATAGTTTTTATTACTTGTACTACTTTTAAATTTTAATTAAAAGCAGAATTTGCACCTCTAATAATCCTATATAATAATAGCGTGTACAAGGCAACGTGAATCGCCTATTCCAAGTAAACTACTTAACTTAGAGAGGCCAGGTTGGTGTCAAAAGATATCCTTTAAGCCAAGGATGATGAAAAAAAATACGATATCCTAAATTTACTCAGTTATACGTTTGCAATCGGCAAAAAACACTGTTTTGTTGGCCTTTTCTCGCCATCCCCATGTATAAGGAACGTGTAACCACATATTCCGAGTTAACTACTGAACGCAGAGAGGCCAGGTTAGTGTCAAAAAATTTCAATTAGGCCCAGGTTGATGAAAAAAATACGATATCCTACATTTATTTAGGTGGAAGTTTGTAATTGGCAAAAATACTGTGTTTTAGGCCATGTTTTATTTGCAATCATTTTGTTTACTATGTGTTCCCTAATTTGCATCCAAATTCAATACAACAGCTGAGTAAAGTTACGGTTGTTTTTGTTAACAAAGCAGACAACTATCCTTAACTAATTTTTGGTTTTTGGATTAAAATTTACTAGCAGTAAGGAACAGAAATTTCATGCTGAATGTGAATAAAGTTTATAATACTATATAAAAAGTGTCAGCAAAGTTCAAGTCAGATTTGTTTATTCTATATTTACTATTTATATTTCAGATTTTGTTTACTTTTACTCTTGCAGCGAAATTGGGTTTTATCACTGTTAATGGAACCAGAGTAGATGATTTTTCTTTGATAAATCCTGGGTCTCAGAAAATATGACAACAGGGTGGCATTCTAGCGGTTCAGTGCTGGAATTGTAGTTTTTAAGGTAGTTTATAAGTTTTGTGTAAAACTGAATCAAAAGCTCTTTTTAAACATTGAAGATAGCCATTATACTCCCTAAAGTAGTATAGCGATTTGTGTATGAGTACATAAAAATCATGACTAAGATACAAATACACCCGTCACAGCAAACCTGCATACTCAGCGAATTTCCAATGAATAACATAACACATTAAAAACTTAACTTAAAACAGGCTTCATAAGAAATATATTCACAAACAAGCTATATTAAAAATATTAATTATTCTCCATAAGAATAACATTGGGGATGAGTACACAGGTTTGCTGCAACAAGGACCACAAAAGAAGGTGTTTTTATGGAAATATCAAAAGAATTAATCTTAGTGAAGTCACATACCAAGTATCATCCATATGCATTCATAAATAAGCGATATACTGTATAACACCACAATTATTTTCCATAAGAATAACATGGGACCAAGTACCTAGGTTTGCTGCTACAGGAACCAAAGGTGAAACTTTTTTGTGCAAACAACAATAAACCACAACTAGACGAAGCCATACACCAAATTTCGTCAGTTTATGTACATAAATAAGTGAGATAAACAATTTGTCTTTTTCTCCATAAGAATAACATTAGACAACGTACTGTGTTTAGCACTTTCAATATCTCAGTAACCAATTGACGTAGAGCAATAATCAAAGTACCAAATTGTTTGTTTTATTATGCTGAATTCAATGGTCCAAATCAAATTTTGATTTAAATAAAAAATACATGTGGAAATACCAAAAACCCACTGTTGGGGTACAACACCCTCCAAAGACCCCTCTTTGGATGTGGCGATTCGTCTGGTTTTTGAACTCGTTCAAATAAATAGTACTTTACACATAATTTTGGAAATAGTAAAATTTTAGTTTACACCATTAGATTCAGCTTAAAAAAACACACAATTTGGTATTCTGATCATTCCTGTACGTGTATTAGTAGGGTTGGCGAGAGGTTAGAACCGGAAGTGGCATAGTGGTTAGAGCGCGTTATTCCGGAAAGAGTAAGAACATTTTCCTGCCAAATTTTTCCGCCAAATTTGCGCGTCAAAAAAAAATTGGCGCCAAACCTAACCTCACTTTTATTCCCTCCAGGTAGTGTTACCAACTTAACAGAGCTAATATACCATATATAATTATATGTACCATAATAGTGTATAATATACCATCACCTAATTATATGTACCATACATAATTATATGTACCATACATAATTATATGTACCATATATAACGCCACAGCGTATAATCATAAATATATATACTGTATATGTACCATACATAATTATATGTACCATATATAACGCCACAGTGTATAATCATATATATATATATATATATATATATATTATGTCAAACTATCTAAAATTATTATATGTATATATTACGTCACGCCACGATGTGTTACCAACCTATGGCAATGTATATTTCGCAAGCAAGTACCGCCAAACCATTATATAAAACCATTACATGTATATATCACCAGAAAGTGCCGCTAACTCAAAATATAAAACTATTACATGTATATATCGCAAGAAAGTGTTGCAAAAAACGAAAAATCGCTTATATCTCGAAAACGGTAAGTCCTAGGGTCATTTTGACCCCAGAAAACTGCCTATTACGTAGTGTAGGCACTCTAGGGGGGATCTACCCATATGAAAAATCTTAACTAAAATGTTGCGGGTTGCATCTCAAAAAATGAAGGGGCAGATTTTCAAAATTACATATCTCAAGAACGGCTTGGCCGATTCTAATGAAACCTGGCATGTATGTACCTGTTAACCTCCGCTACGACTTACGAAAACCTAAACTCTGTACTGCAGGTAGTATCAAAATAATTGAAGGAGTCATACTTTAAAAATCAATATCTCAAGAACGGCTTAGCCGATTTTAATGAAACTTGGCTGGTATCTACTTGTTAACCTCCGATACGTCTTACAAAAACTTAAACTCTGTACTGCAGAAAAGTATCCAAATAATTGAAGGGATACTGTTAAATACCTTAAATCTTGCAGTATAATCGGGGGGAACGCGGTGGTCTAGTGGTTAGCGTCTTGGACTACGGTTCCGGAGGTCCCGGGTTCGATTCCCTCTTTACATTCTTCATCAAATTTGTCGTACATTTCTGGATGGACTCTCCCTTTACCTGCAGGTACGTTAACTCGTGCTACATCTACTTTAAACGTGTCGGTAGATTTAATGGATTCTGAATTTGACTGAACAATACCCCGAAAACTTCCCAAATGACATCGCAGGGAACATAGCATGATCTAGGCTAAGTAAGGCATACTCCCACAGGGGGGACTTTTTTAAAACTACAAACTAACCTGCAATAGAACAAAGAAAAATACAAGTCAGAATAAATCCGAGAGGAGTGGTGACGATTAGTTCGCCCGAGCCTCAGCCAGTTGCTATGGTACCATCACTCTGTGTCTTGAACATATATGTACTGCATTTCTAAACAAACATCAGCTTTGAAGTATTGAGCCCAAACCTACAGTTAAAGACAGTGGTGACCTACAGTGGACCACAGTGCCTATACTACTTCACTCTAGGGTGTCTACTGTTAATATACCATCACCAGAAAGGTAAGTGAAATAATACTCACGAAATATGCTTTATATCTATATTTACATAAAAATGGTTATTCTTCTTCTTCTTCACCTCCTCCGACCCCACTCCCCATCTCTTCATCTTCACTTCCTCCGCCTTCACTTCCCATTTCTCCAGGTTCCCCTCCTCTCTGCATCTCTCCACCTCTCCTCAGGTCCCGACAGCCACAGCCTTCCCCCGTCAACTGTAACAGAAAAACATTACGGTTAGCCACTGCCTCTACTTAACCTGGCCGTAATCTATCGTTAAATAAAATTTTGAACGCTCACGTTTCCCCACCACGGTAAGCATTTAGGCTAGGCCGTAGGGGCGTCGGCGCGTTCTTGTTGGTTACCCAGAGCTTCCCCTGGAGGCCTAACCTCTGGGGTGAGAGGCCCCAACCATCGCCTCTCACAGTGGTAGCCACTCCATAACAAAATGATACCTCCTTTTATTTTTTTTTTGTATTCTCTGTCAATCCGTTCATTGTGTATGAGGAAGGTAGTCATTTACTAAGACAAAGTCCGTTCATTTTAACACCTTTCAACTCTACATTTACTAAGATAAACAGAGAATCTTTTGTTTTTTATTTATTTTTTGTATTTTTATTTTTATTTTTTTTTTGTTGCGCCTTTCCATCCGTTTTTCCCTGACAGTCGGAGGATTTCACGGACAAACGGTTTCACGGTTTTTTAGGCCAACCTCCCCACACCCCTGGACTTACAAAGGGTTTAGCCCGGCCTGCTGAGTGAGCGACTGCCGGTCTTTTTTTTTATTAGACCCCACTCGAAAATATTTTTCGAGCGTAGTACTTCGCGGACATCAAGGCGCAGTTTTAATTTTTATTTCTATGTACAATACAATCTACAAGTTCATAACTATCGCTACTATTTACAATATTAATCTCTTTAACATTACGGTGAAATTCCCGGAGGAATTGAGCCTTTTCATGACCCTTTGTATAAATAGTTTCAAAAGGTTTACAGAGTGAGCTTAAAAGCTCCTCACTATACTCTACTTCGCCATCTCTATACTCTACTCACTATACTCTCTACTCACTATACTCTACTGTCTCACTTAATGTGGTGATAATGACGGGTAAGCCAACGGGCTGTCCTTTGCATTTTACTATTTAAACAATCAAAGTTGTATGGAGGTCGGAACACAATCTGTGTTCTATACGACCTCCCAACTATAGCAAGTTCTTTAATAATAAATCTTTTATTATTGCTTTTGAAGCCGTGGAATTGAACTATAGCTTCCATAATGAAACCTCTTGATATAGACGGTCAGCTACGTGAGGCGGTAATTGATCCGTACACTGTTCAGCATCGGTTAATACTTGATTAATAAAAACTTTAATAATATCCTCTATATAAAATAATTCTAATAGAGAGCGGCCGATTAAAGGAATATTTCTTACAAGTTGATCCCACTCATTAAAGTTTAGAGCCAAGGAGTGGTCACCGTCAGAGACACAAACGTACTGCTGACCAAAAATTGTAGTGACCCTTATAACCGCCCCGCCTTCTACCGATATACAACACTGATATTTACCCATGAGTGCTAAAGTTATTTCATTGAACCTGTCAACTAGCTGACAGTAAGAATCGTAACTCCAAAATACAACGCCTTTCCTCCCTTTAATCAATACACCCAAGCTATTATCCCGATTTTTAAAAATACCCGACACGATACATTTAGTCAATTCGAGGTCCAAGAAATGGACTGACTTTAAAAATACACCGGTCATTAAATTTATAGGCTTGTAAACATTATGAACATTATTGGTTAATAAAATCCCTAAAATAAAATCTTAAAAATATGAGTACAATTAACTACGAAGTAAAGCTGAGGTCAAAGACTTGGAATTGGGAACAACAGGAAATGACAGAGTAACAAAACAGGAAATAAACGGTCAAATTACACAGGTAAATGACCTAGGGTTCAAGCGACAAAATCAAAGTAACTCACCAAAAATTCCAATGATGGCGGCGGAATGCTGACCAGCTACGGACACGAATCACGGCGGGTGTAGGAGTCCAGAATCGACGTGATTGGTTGACGTGGGCGTGGTCGACCGAATTTGGGGGAAACACGATATCGGGGGAAACATATCGAGAAGAGAGGATGGACAGTCAGAAAAAGGGAGGCAAGAAGTGAAGTGTTGGGAAGTAAGGGGGGCTGGATCGAGTAAGTCCCGCAACACTTAGGTTATAGTAAAATACCGGGTGTTGTCGACCTTCCAACCAAGTCCACCAACGCAGGGCCAAGAGAAGCACTACAACGACCACAACCCAGAGGGAGAAGAGGACGGACCGTGTCTGCGACCGGAGGAGCCTTGGGAGAATTCTTCAAGACAACCACCGACAAAGGGACCCAGGACCACTTCTGGACGCTGGACCACTCCTGGACACCTTGACCACTGGACGGGACCACGGAGAGGCCAAGGACCGACAACGCAGGGAGACCGCCTGACAGCCAAAATTCCGGACTGCGTGGTATGTGATCTTCACTAAATTGCACCTCTAGTTAAAAGGGAAAAATTTGAGAGAACAGTCGAAGGTTAAGGGAAATGATTTGATAATAATAATGATTAAGCAATGATGAAGATATTAAAAGTTAAAGATTACTAAGACAAGCAATAAATAATCCAAACAGAAAGGGGAAATATATATATATATATATATATATATATATATATATAATTAAGAAGCCTCAGAATAAATGACAGGGTAAATTGTTAAAATAAATTAAAGACGGTAGGCATAACCGGAATGGCCCATAGGCCAAGTTGAGGTGTAAAATAGTTGTACATAAAGATAACAGTAGCTCGATGTCATTAACCATCGTTCAATTAATTTAATAAGTGTTAATGAATAACTGTTACATGAATGAATTGATTATTGAAGTATAAAGGCCCACATGGCTTAACAGTTTAATGTAATATAATGCGACAATGTTTAATTTGGAAAGGTTTAAGGGTAATTATTTTGATGCGTAATTGATGGATAAAATATAAAGGACTAAACTATTAATAAAGTGAATTGAGTAAATCTTTAATGGTAGATTAACGGCTACATGCCCAACAATGTAAATTAAATGTTAAATATCGAGTTAAGGGTGTGTATTCATATGGAAGGTGTGGACTGTGACGTATAAGTTGCCTTAAAGAACTTTGGCCATGCCAGAACAAAGTGATCTTTATTAATGATTTGTTAGCTTAAGAGAGTATTGATTTATATTGTTTTTGTCATTTCAGTTGTATTTTATAAATAGGAGTTAGGGCACAGAGGCCTCTATTTAAAGGGTTGTCACGAATATTAATCACTATATAATAAGGAGGAAGTAGTGCATCTGATTTATGTATATTAAAAGGTATATGTTATTACAGACGCTGGTGTCATTTCAATCAATTTCCTGGTTTCCATCTCACTAAGCTAAGCGAGTTATGATTCAAACTTAAGAGTAAAAGAAAGAGAATAATCTTACATGGTGGAGATCGCTGAATTGGTTTAATTACCATAAAATTGATTGAATTGACACAGAGTGAGTGATGTTTTATTAGCATAAGATGATTATAGAGATAAGAAGGTATTTATGAGATAGGATAAAACTGCATAGGGACAGAAATAATTGATTGAAGGGACGTAATCGACTAAACGGTTAATACTGTAGGGCACTTACAAATAAAAATAGCCTACAATATATTTAATCAACAGATATATCGCATAAAATAATTAAAGTCGTCAGGGTTTAATAAAACATAAAAGACAGGTTGTATAACAGTAATAAATAAATACAAATAAAACTGTCTAGGGTTTTGTTAATTTAAAATAAAATGAAATGCCAATAAACCAAGTTTCCTTGCCTTCGGATATTTATAGGGTAAAGAAAGAACAGCTACAAGCAATATTTGTGAAGTTTAACATTAAATACAAAGACGAGGACACGGTTGCCGATTTAAGACCCATTGTAGCCGATCTTAAAGCTTATTTAAAAAATAATTGGTCTGAAGAAAAAAAATTCATTTTAAGAAAGTTATTAGGGAAAAGATTCTTAACCGAGGTTGAGTTAGAAAAACACCCATTGCTTAGGAGAATTGAACAATTCATTAGGGATAGGGAAAATCTTTACGACACGCCAGCCAGCGAGGACAGTGACGGTGACGACTACGAGGACATTGACTTAGCTTCAGTGGACACAGACGACCCTCCTGGTCAAATTACACCCCAAGGGACGAATAGGGCAAATCATAGAGCACTCACGGATAATTACATAGGAGACCGCGAGGATAACATGACGACACCAAAAGAAAATTTACCGTTAATATCTGCTGGTACGTACTACGGTCTACCAACTGAAAACCCCAACGATTTTATAGACAAGTATCAAATCGCGGCACAGTCAAATAATTGGCAGGATGCTTCAAAAATAAAATTATTTCCGGCACACCTAGCAGGGACGGCACTTACATGGCATCAACATTTCACAAAAGGGAAGGTGATACACGATTGGGATGAGTTAAAGGAAACCTTTATTAACACTTTCACCCCGGTTGCACAGGCACAAACTTTGCAGAACATCTTAGATAAGAAAGTGCAAGGTAGGGACCAACCTGTGCTAACATATTACTTGGAGGTACTAACCTTGTGTAGGCGCCATGACCCCAATATGTCAGAAAAACGAATAGGGCAGTACATTATACAAGGCCTAAGACCTGAATTTTGTGATAGGGTGTTATCAGAAACTTGTGACACTTTAGAACAGCTAGAAAAGAGTTTAAAGAAAATAGAGTTACAGCTACAAACTAAATCGGTAAATCAAGAAAAATACAGCAGAGCAGAAAGAGAGGGATACACTAGGGAAACCACCACCAATAGACAGGAAATAAACCATTTACATGCAGAAATAAGGACCCTAACTCAGGTCATTTCAAACATGACTATGCAACAAACGCCACAGCGACAAATATATCAACAACATGACAAGCCAAACCAACACAGGGAATACTGCAACAATTACAGGGGAAGAGGAACCAACTACAGGGGACCAACTGGATATAGGACGACACAACGACACCCAGTGCAATGGACACCACGGCACACCATGAGCAGAGGAGGCTACCAGGCCAACTACCATGCAACATCATGGGGCCCACGACATGCAACCCCAAGAGCAGAAGTTCCATATAACGGAAGCAGGAATTTTACTACATATTGTAGTTACTGCAGAAGAAACAACCATAATACGCAAGATTGCAGGTTTAAGAGGCAGCAAACAGGGGAAATGATGAAGACAAGGTCCAAGTATTGTGATTATTGTAGGATGAGCAACCACAACAAAGAAGAATGCTACAAACTACAAAGGGGAAAACCGGATACAAAAAACGCATAGGAAGGGACCCTCTCTATACTAACAACAAAGAGAAGGTTCCCTGCTTAAAACAGAGTATAAATTCGCCCTACAAACAAGTACAACCCCAGTTCAGAATATACAACTACGAGAAGGAATTTCCTAAGCTAGATGAAGCTAAGAACATAAAGAAGAAGAGGGAATACATGCACAGAAGAGAAGAAAGAAGACATGAAGAGAACATAATTAACCCTCGGAGAAAATACCACAATATATACCACACTTTCACGACTAAGGAGCGCAGAGTGCAATGGAGAAAACAGCTACAGCCATTATCAGGTGGAATGAGACTAAGGGAAGGAGCCAGAGAAGAGCAACGAGCTATAAAGAAGGAAGAGGAGACAGTAAGGATGGAACCAAGGGAAGGAACAAAGGAAGTCAAAGGAACAATAGAGGTAGAGGAGAACAGGGGAGAAGGAGACACATTGATGGAACAGGAGAAGGAAGAAATATGCAGGCAGCTGGAAGAGCAAGGAACGCAACACATGATCCACAGCTGTGACATTACACTAGTATCAGAAGAAAGATACATAAGCCAAGGAGAAAGGAACAGTTAAGAAACCAGGAGTTACATGATACTCTATTTAAAATAAACCAAACGGAAGACAAGAGAGTACCAGTGTTAACACTTAATGCAAAGTTAACTCAAAATCCAAACAAAATAATTCAGTGTACAGTTGACACCGGATCAAATATAAACCTTATAAATTCAAAGTTCGTACAAGGGACAAATATTGAGACAGGAAAATTGCCAAGAGTTGTATCGGCAAATAATACTCCCATAAACATTTTAGGGATTGCGGAAATTGCATTAGAAATAGATAATATAATTATCAGGGTCAAATTTTTTGTCACTCCGAATATCACGAGCGAAATAATCTTAGGGAATAGATTCCTAAATAAGAACAGGTTTGAATTAAATTTCGACACAAAAGAAATTGTGATAAACTTAGGCCAATTTAAACATAAAATAAAAATGGGGAAAAAATGGTTGATACAAATCGAAAGCATTAACAGTACTGAGATGGTTTCCAGAGATAAGACCATTGACATAAGAACCGAAGAGGATATGGTAATAGCACCTCATCAGCATAGGAGAATAAAGCTTAAACATAAACTAAGTCATAAAACATATTTTGAGTCGGAAAAGTCCTTAAAAGAAAAGAAAAAATGCCATGCATATTTAATAGATGCAGAAGCAGATGAGGGCAGCTATATAACTATTTATAATGCATCTAGCTTCCCAAAACACATAAATGCCAACACTGTATTAGGCTACCTCACTGAGGAAGTAAACAAAGACGACACTTGTGCTGACACAACAAGGCCGCGACAACAGCCAGGCACGCGGGACCTACGTAAACAAACAGTCACAGATAAGGATGGCATAGAACTTAACATATCACCACACCTAACGGTACAGCAGCATAACATGGTCAGTAAACTGCTACATAAATACAAATCTATGTTCACCACGAAGGTAGAGGACCTTGAACCAGCTAATTTGCCACCAATACAATTAGAATTAGTTCCAAATGCTAAACCCGTAAACAGCCCACCTTATAGACAGAGTATGCAGGAGAGACAGGAACTAGATAAACTTTTAAACCAATTACTAGAAGCAGACATTTTAGAGGAATGCCCAGAATTTTGCGAATATGCTTCACCAGTATTCGTAACAAAAAATCGCGATAATTCGGCTCGCGTTGTTGCGGACATGCGTCGTATTAACAACATTTTAAAGAACTGTGTACATCCTACCCCATCAGTTAACTTAGTTTTAAATTGCTTAAATAAAGCAAACACGTTCACAAAATTAGATCTCAAGGGAGCGTTTCACCAATTACTTGTAAGAGAAGAAGACAGAAACATACTTGCGATTAAAACGCAAGATCGTCTGTTAAGATACAAAAGGTTAACCATGGGATTAAAAATTTCAACCGCTGTATTCAGCAAAGCGATATTAGCTTTATTAAATAAGCACCTGTACAATAAAGTTATATCGTATATTGATGACGTTATAGTTTACGGATCATCCTTTCAACAGGATTTAGAAAATTTGGAAATAATTTTAGAAATATTACACAAAGCTAATTTAAAGCTAAACACAAAAAAATGCAAGTTTTTATATGAAACAGTTGATATACTTGGATACACAGTCTCAAAGCAAGGAATTTTACCTCAACAATCTACAGTTAATGCTATACAAGAATTTAAAAGGCCAGACTGTATAAGACGTGTGCGTCAGTTCCTAGGCGCGTCATCATTTTTCAGGAAGCATATTAAAAATTATGCCCAAATTACATTACCCCTAACAGAGTTAATTAAACAAGTAAACAAAAATTTACCTTTTAAATGGAATGAAGATTGTGAACAAACTTTTAATAAAATAAAGCAAATGTTAACTAATCCACCATTACTTGCTCATTGGAAAGACGATTGGGAATCAGTTATTTATGTTGACAGTTCATTATTTGCACTTGGGGCCTGTTACTTGCAAATCAATCCTGAAAATAATACTATGCATCCCATAGCATATTTATCAAGAAAATACACAGAAACGGAAAAGCGATATTCTAATGCAGAAAGGGAAATGCTAGCCTTAGTATATGCAGTTAATTACTGGAGGGAATTTACGCTAGGCAGGCAAACAATAGTTTATACCGATTGTCAGTCACTCATACATTATAAGAATTTTAAAAACACTGCATCACGCCTAAATCGCCTTGCTCTCGCACTAGTTGACTACGATATAATCGTAAAATATAAGAAAGGAACTAACAATCTACTAGCGGACAGCCTTTCTAGGAATCCACCAGAAGAAGAGTTAGACCAGGACCTAATTCAAGCTACATTAAACATTCAGGAGATAAAAACAGAAAATTTTGAAGAGTTACAAGCAAAAGACCCTTATTTAAAGCAAATAAAATTAGCTAAGATATCACCAGATTCCGTTCCGAAGAAAATCAGACATGAATCCAGGAAATATGTAGAGAGGGATAACATATTATATTACAAACATTTCAATGGTAGGGACACGGAATATTTATTAGCAATACCCCAGGAAAAGATTAATGAAATATTAGAAATCTTCCATGATAATGTATTTTCAGGAGGGCATTTCTCAAGCTTTAAAACTGGAAAGAAAATAAAATCACGATACTATTGGCCCAGTATAAATCAGGACATTGTAAACTATACTAAAACATGTGAAGACTGTCAACTTAGGAGATCTGCTACTTATAAGCAATACGGAAAGTTACAACCGCAAATCCCCTCAACAAAACCGTTTGAAAGATTAATTATAGATTTCTTAGGCCCTATAACACAAAGCCATGGATTTAAATACATTTTAGTAATGACAGACCCCACAACGAGGATGGCATATACACGTGCAACTCGTTCTGCAGACGCAAAAACCGTAGCTAAGATATTATTGGAAATATTCTGTTTATACGGTTGTCCAAAAATTATTACTCACGACCAGGGTACACATTTCATGGGACAAGTACTAAAACAATTATTACAAAGCTTAGGCATAGAACAGCGGCCAAGTCCTCCATACATGCAACGTATTCAAGGTTTAACGGAGAGATGCAACTTGGTAATAAAGAAAGCAATTTCACACTACATACAGGAAGACCCACACAATTGGTCTGACGTGTTAAAATTTATAACATTTGCATATAACACTACGATAAATAAAAGCACGGGTTACACTCCATTTTATTTAAATTTTGCAAGAGAAGCAAACCACCCGTCTGATTACATTTATGTTCACGAAAATCAGGACAAGGACGTATTAAAAGAGATTAAATTAATACATAAAATTAGAACGGAAATTCCGAAAATCTTAGAAAAGGCCCAAAATAGTAAAAACAATATTTTGACAGGACACGAAGGGATTTAGAACTACAACCAGGGGATGAAATATTAATTAAATATCCAACGGATCACACAAAAAAATATAGCAAGTTTCAAAATTGCTATAAAGGACCTTACCATGTCACCGATAAATTAAATGATTTGACTTAATTAGTGGCTTTAGAAAAACGAGGAAAACTAGTGGAGGAACCAGTTCATGTCGAGAATATTAAACCGTTTCACAGAAGAAATTAAATAAAAACAATTAAAATTATAAGTCACAAACAGAACCTCTATTGACGACAACGTAATGAACGTATTAGAAATACGTACGTGTCAAGGAGCTTTTCTACTGTTAGAATCTTCCCCTATTAGGAAAATTCTCTACAAAGCACCCTATTTACACCTGCATCACCTACGACCAGAGTGCGCAACTGAGATTCAATTTGTAACTTAATACACAACATGCTGCGTGGGAAACAGTCAAAATTGCGTCAATGTTACACTGTTGCAAATTAATTTAAAGTACTAAGAGGTCAACTACTGTGAAACTTCTACAAAACAATTACCAATAGAACCCCATCAAATAAATAAATTAACTTGGGCCTACATATGTATTAGGAATACGTTATTTCCTTAAAAATAAAGACTAACTTCTAATCTCCAGAGGAACCCAAGAAGGCTCGACTCTTTAAGCCTAATAACTACTACTACTAGTATCATCTAATGGCCCATATATTACTAGATAGTTGAGATTCCATTGGTAACTCAATAAATTGCAATTTACAAATGAATTTACAAAATTTAGGTTCATGCGATAAAAATGATGAACCTAAGCATTTGACAGACTTCAAATAATTAACAAATATTACAAAAAAAAATTATAAAGGGTATCCCACACATGAACTGAGCTCTAAACAATATAACGAGTCCTGACATTTATATTGCGGAAATTGAAATACGAAGTTAAATAACAAAATTGGGATCACCTTGATAAAATTAAATAAGGAAAATATTTATACAAATTATGACTGTATTACGCTTGTAAAAGGAAATTAAAGTTGACCGACCAAGAAATATGTCTTAATGACTTAAATAAGCTGCGATACCTTAAAGTTTGGAGGGTATCCGATAAATAATCCACACTCACTCAAACACAGAAGATTAAAGCATCTAAAAGAGGAAGGAAGACCACTTATTACTCAAAAAAAAAACCTTAACACGTTTTCGACACATATCCGACGCGGATCGACACTGGACCAAAGCCATACTCACTCTCGACTGGGGACATACTATGAACACACAGACACAACAACACGAAGCGACAGACAGGATGTTGCGGATAAGATTACACGCGTGAGAAACAAGCCACGTTGCACTTACAGACAGGCTACAGATTATTCAGCTGAATAGAGCTGCTACTAGCTGAGGAAATTACATTACTGCGTTACAACAACGTAATTTATATTCTCTAAGGAGATGGAAATAAGACAATTAAATAATATCATAGCTATTAAATCTTGCGGAGAGTTAGTGAAAAGCGCTAAAGCTAAGGCTTCATGACATTTAATAGCAAATCACTGAACCAAAATTATTGATCGATAAACAAAACTTATGATAACTTCAAAATTTGTACACCTATTAATTCTCGTGGAGACAGGCTAGTTAATTTGCCGGCAGACTAGATACTTCATGACATTTAATGGTGAACTCAAACTTCCAAATTACATTTAACTCCAGTGAAACATACATGTTTACAAATTTCACATCAAGAATACATGTTATATTAGTGATGGTTAAATTCATAGAACATTATACTAACAAACAACATACTTCACTGATGTCACCTTCATTTCACTACTTAAATTATTTTTCGGGGACGAAAAATTTTCCCAAGCAGGGGAGTGTAAACATTATGAACATTATTGGTTAATAAAATCCCTAAAATAAAATCTTAAAAATATGAGTACAATTAACTACGAAGTAAAGCTGAGGTCAAAGACTTGGA
The DNA here is from genome assembly GCA_963675035.1 of Allygus modestus. NCBI lineage: Eukaryota > Metazoa > Arthropoda > Insecta > Hemiptera > Cicadellidae > Allygus > Allygus modestus. The sequence goes on along the minus strand of OY776112.1, from coordinate 146,961,718 downwards.
ATTGGGAACAACAGGAAATGACAGAGTAACAAAACAGGAAATAAACGGTCAAATTACACAGGTAAATGACCTAGGGTTCAAGCGACAAAATCAAAGTAACTCACCAAAAATTCCAATGATGGCGGCGGAACGCTGACCAGCTACGCACACGAATCACGGCGGGTGTAGGAGTCCAGAATCGACGTGATTGGTTGACGTGGGCGTGGTCGACCGAATTTGGGGGAAACACGATATCGGGGGAAACATATCGAGAAGAGAGGATGGACAGTCAGAAAAAGGGAGGCAAGAAGTGAAGTGTTGGGAAGTAAGGGGGGCTGGATCGAGTAAGTCCCGCAACACTTAGGTTATAGTAAAATACCGGGTGTTGTCGACCTTCCAACCAAGTCCACCAACGCAGGGCCAAGAGAAGCACTACAGCGACCACAACCCAGAGGGAGAAGAGGACGGACCGTGTCTGCGACCGGAGGAGCCTTGGGAGAATTCTTCAAGACAACCACCGACAAAGGGACCCAGGACCACTTCTGGACGCTGGACCACTCCTGGACACCTTGACCACTGGACGGGACCACGGAGAGGCCAAGGACCGACAACGCAGGGAGACCGCCTGACAGCCAAAATTCCGGACTGCGTGGTATGTGATCTTCACTAAATTGCACCTCTAGTTAAAAGGGAAAAATTTGAGAGAACAGTCGAAGGTTAAGGGAAATGATTTGATAATAATAATGATTAAGCAATGATGAAGATATTAAAAGTTAAAGATTACTAAGACAAGCAACAAATAATCCAAACAGAAAGGGGAAATATATATATATATATATATATATATATATATATATATATATATATATATATATAACAATTATATATTATTATATATATTATATAATATATATAATATATTTAAATATACAAATATATTTATACAAATATATTTAACAATTTACCCTGTCATTTATTCTGAGGCTTCTTAATTATATATATATATATATATATATATATATATATATATATATATATATATAATTAAGAAGCCTCAGAATAAATGACAGGGTAAATTGTTAAAATAAATTAAAGACGGTAGGCATAACCGGAATGGCCCATAGGCCAAGTTGAGGTGTAAAATAGTTGTACATAAAGATAACAGTAGCTCGATGTCATTAACCATCGTTCAATTAATTTAATAAGTGTTAATGAATAACTGTTACATGAATGAATTGATTATTGAAGTATAAAGGCCCACATGGCTTAACAGTTTAATGTAGTATAATGCGACAATGTTTAATTTGGAAAGGTTTAAGGGTAATTATTTTGATGCGTAATTGATGGATAAAATATAAAGGACTAAACTATTAATAAAGTGAATTGAGTAAATCTTTAATGGTAGATTAACGGCTACATGCCCAACAATGTAAATTAAATGTTAAATATCGAGTTAAGGGTGTGTATTCATATGGAAGGTGTGGACTGTGACGTATAAGTTGCCTTAAAGAACTTTGGCCATGCCAGAACAAAGTGATCTTTATTAATGATTTGTTAGCTTAAGAGAGTATTGATTTATATTGTTTTTGTCATTTCAGTTGTATTTTATAAATAGGAGTTAGGGCACAGAGGCCTCTATTTAAAGGGTTGTCACGAATATTAATCACTATATAATAAGGAGGAAGTAGTGCATCTGATTTATGTATATTAAAAGGTATATGTTATTACAGACGCTGGTGTCATTTCAATCAATTTCCTGGTTTCCATCTCACTAAGCTAAGCGAGTTATGATTCAAACTTAAGAGTAAAAGAAAGAGAATAATCTTACAGGCTCGACTGACCAAGGGAGCGGCACAGCGTCTGCCTCCGGTGAAGTCATCTCTGCTAATGATCGTCTTCAGAGTCTTCAGACTCTGTCTTACAATCGCTATTGTCAAACTCTGTACATCGTTTAACTATAACGCTATCGGCCCCCGGAGGTAATTGAAAGTTTTCTTCAGAGCTATAAAATGTATAACTGTCTAATATTTCCCTTCTAACTAAACCCCAGTCTTTGTAATATTCTACTTTAACCAAATCGTAACGACGCATGTTTACTCAACGACTACTAGCCAGAGACTGAACTAACGGACAAACGGATGTATTCTTTTTTACCCCCACCCCTTTGATTAAAATACGAGTCACGTGACCCTCTGGGCCCACAGTTTAGAAATTACACTGGAAATCTTTTCTTCCGTTAATTTTATACGTCTCAAAAACCTGGCTCTGTCCCGCGCCATTTGTTCCCATTCTGATTTTCTATCTTCAGCGGGCAAACTGTATATTTTTGTAACTACCGGGTCGGAGAAACTAACTCGAGATTCTCCTGACATCTCCCGTGATTGGTGTGTATGTGTAGTGACAGTCGTAGATTATGAGACAGTATGCCCAAGTATTGGCTGGGATGGGATTTTTATCTTGAATCTCAAGCATGACGTCCACTGGCCCTGTTTTAATAGTATCGTCCTGTTTTGAACAGTCAATTACGTATAAAGGGCACTTGGTTTTAAAATCGTCAAAGTTTAATATAGGTGAACCAATTCTTCCGTAATACGAGTTTTGGAAGGTAGCAAACATGTCATAGAACAAGGCGGTGTTCCCACGAAGGTTATCGTACGGGTAAAAGTTTGAGTTTAAATAAAGTTTTACATCAGTTAGGTCGCAAGCGTCAAATTGTGACATGTCCTTTGTTAAGTCGTTCTTTCTGCCTGTCTGAAAAGCCAGAACAACATACCGGGGTTTTTCCGTTTGGTTAGACGTTTTCAGTGTCCAAGATAATGTTTCAGTATTCGGATGGTTCGGGTATTCAATCATTTCCCATTGACGGAATGGGAGATGGATCGCGGGATCTTTCTCAATAAATTTATACAATTTTAATTTTTGAGCGTCATTTACTGTTATATGAGGCATACGCCAGTAGATTTTTTCAATTTTTAATTCTAAAGCCCCAGCCTCCGTAGTTTTTACAGCATTATTATCTGTAGCTGAGCGTAAAAATATTAATTCTTGTTTTACGTTTACCAACACCCGCCTGTAGTCTTCGGCGAAACCTAGCAAGAGTTTTAGAGGTATAGAATATATAAAATTGGTCACTTTTTCAGAGTTACCAGGGCCTAGCCAGCAGGCGTTCTTGAGAGTGTTTGTTTCTTCCGAGCGAATGGATATGATATTTTTTAAAGTAGTAGTAATACCGACATTTTTTGTTCTATCAATCTCCTTGCCACAAACCTCGTAGCGGATTTCTTCAAACATAAAGGCCACTGCGTTATTTACAAAGGATACGTCCAGAGCAGTCCCATCCGCCTTTTTAGCGCTGACTTTACCGTGAATCAAAATAAAGCTTTCAAACGGAGCTGTAATTATGTCCTGTTGTAATATCGGTATTCTAATTTCATCATTATTATTGTAAGTTGTACTTGCATACGGCTGATGTGAGTGTAACTCCATCCCTGTTATCAAGTCATCGAACACAGCCTGGCTGTCTATCGCTAGCAGCGCCATTTTTTAATACTTTAAAACCGAGAGAACGAAGGAACGATACGTTTTTACAAGTTAACACCTTGACTTTCTGAACACTACTGACTTGCTGCCCCGCGGGCATTCCCCTAAATAGTAGCCCCATTACTGTGCCTGAGATGTAGTCTAACAGAAATTCTTTCTCCGCGAAAGTTAACAAGATTACCGTCCTGGTCTTTTAGAGACACTGTCAAGTTGTTGATCCTTTGACTGATGACCGGTAAATAAATGACATTCCTCGGTAATTCTATTATTTTATAGCCCGGTGGCTCGGCCGGGTATAACTCGTGTATAACATGACCCTCGACTCCGTTCAAGTATGACCCGCGTGTGACATTACCCTCGACCCTATAGAATTAACTTTTATTATATCTACAGGTAGTTCCGAAACATGTTGTTTATTAGCCTTGTATATTTGTTTTTTGTAACCCAAGAGTGTCCCCAACGATTGTTCTTTAGTAAAGTCAATTTTTTTAGAACAATATATCGTAACCTTTAAAGTGTTGTTATTTGGTTTTAATGTAAACTGGATTTCTTTCGGCAGATGAGATTGTATATATATTTCAATGTTCTCAATTTCGTAAGACCCTTCAGGGATTGTAATACTTTTATCATCACCGTAGTAAAACGTATCATTAATGTCTTTCTCAATGTTTGGTATAGAATTATAAGTGGTCAGTTCAATTAAACCAAGTTCCCATTCACCCTTGCTAACATCTATGGGAAACGCTAGCTCGTGCGATAAAACACTAGTAGCTCCCGTGAGACAAAACATTACTACAGAGAAACTTTAAGCACAAATGTCCGCAAACAACTGAGTCAAACTTCTGTTGCCTTTCATAATTATAGTACAGTTCACATCCACTCAGGTATCGAGAGATCTCCTGTGGTGGTCTTAAGTTTCCAAAACTGTCATAGTAATAGACTTCTTTATCAATCTTCTTGTAACAAACCCAGTGAGTACCCTGCCCAGTTGTACTGTCCAAGTTAACTATAGCAGATTCACATTTTCTCGGGCGTTTCGGTAAACTGTCCCGCATGTATATCCCTCTAAAGTTTGGAATTTTTAACAACCTCGCGTATTTGATTAAATCATAATTTTTAAGTGGTTTTATCGGTATTGAGATGCTTTGTTTTCGTTCTCCTTTTCTTTCTTCTACCTGCACCTTTCTTAGTACCCGCACCTTCCTTTCTATAGGGTCTTAGATACAATCCTCGGCCTCTGGTACGTTTAGCGGGGCGTTTCTTTTTACGGCCTCCTCCAAATTTTGTTTTTGCCTTCATAGCTGTGGTGACTGCCGAAGCAGCGGCTTTTTCACCAACACTGGCGTTACTGGACTTGAATCTCTGCCAAGCGCGTTCCGCCAACTCTTTATCAGCTTGCCTTCGCCTCTCACTATCGGAGTAACGCGAGTATGCTATATCGTGGACCTTACAGGCTTCGTCTAGCCCGTTTATTCCTTTGTCTCCTCTTGCCAATCTCTCTTTTAACCTCGTGCCAGGTCCACAGTACTGATAACAGGGGATGTGTAATTCGACAGGTAGTAAATCTATAACTTTGTTCAACACCGATGAAACAATACCTCCGCCTCGCACGACCGCTAGTTTACGTCTGAGAGGTTTCCTTCTAGTCTTAGTCATTTTATTGTAAATATCTAATCACCTCGTACAGTCTATTCAGCAGAGTCTCACGTATACACGGAATTTTTAAAACTTCAAAAATGTCAGGCACCGTACGAGACACAGCGTTTGTGAACTCGTTGTACTCCAAGACCCCACTGTCAGTTATAAAGTAAATCATCCCGTTTATATATCTAAAGGCACCACGACTGTGAGCGGGGATACCGTACAGTGTAGACGAAACCATACCCATAAACACCCCAGTAAAGTCGCTCGCACTCGTTAATTTCAATCAGATACCATTCGTTAATAATCATGTAGCTCTTCCCCGTGTTAGTTGCAAAGGCCGCGTTAACTTTGTGTACCGTTCTACCGGCTATGTTATTGACATTATACATTGTAATGAAGGACAGTGAAGGGTATCTAAATAAAAATACTTCATTGCCCACAAACAACGCGATATCCCCATTCGGCCTCTGGTAAATGGCCGATATTTCAGTAAAGTTTCGTGGTAAGAATTTGAGCCAGTGTGATATACTTCTTGGCCGTGTTGAATCCTCAGGAATCCTGTCTGCAGGGTCCAGACTTATAATCCATACATAATCCCTAAAGAAAGCAAATATCCTTTTGTTCACAATAACGTACGTATCAATTTGACCTTTTAATTCGCAAATATTGCGTTTTTCAAATGTTTCGGGTGGTGTCTCAGGTGTTGTACTGCTTGGTGTGGTAGAGGTTGTTGTAGTTGTCGTAGTGGTGGTAGTAGTAGTGGTAGACGATGGTTTGGGTGATGTAGGGGGCCGACCATACAAAAACTCCATAGCGAGTCTGTCATATCTACTTAGTTCATATTCGTTCAAGTCAACAATTCCTGCAGGAACCCTATTGAAGGGAAACATTACAGATTTATCATCGCCGGAATGGTCCAAGCCTAGGGCGTGACCAATCTGATGAACCAAAGTTAGAAAGAATGAAATGTTTCCATATCGTGGTAAATCCATAGTGAAATCCCAGTTTTCTTCCGAATCAAAGTGTATGTCCGTTTGGTTATAACCGGTGTTGGGGAGATAGGCGTGAGCCAAAACTAACCCAGGACCGTCAAAGTCATAAGGGCAAGTATCTTGTCTAGAGTAAAATACATGTTGTCTAGATGCTGAGAACGATATTATTATTGTGGGGTTTTTAATATCCTTTTTAAAAGTAATATTAGCGTGTTTGGCCCATAAATCGAACGCTTTTTGAATTAGGTGGGGGTACTGTGGTGTTCCGTATTGATACCAGGTTATTACTGATGTATTCCACTTTCTATTGGGTAAAGCCGAGAATGGTAGTATATTGTCTTTATGTCCACATCTGGGAGTTTTCATAAGCTTCAGAGTGTCATCATCAAATATGCCCGTTGGCTCAAGACGAAAATTCTCTTGAAATTGTTTCACTGCAGAAGTAATGTCCTGTGTCAAAGCGTTTTTCTCGAGATAACCATAATAAGTCAAATAATCTACTGACTTGTTGCACGAGGCAAGAGGCAGCATAAACAGTAAGAGAACCAACATCTTCGACGGTTCGGAGTAGACTAATCAGTATTCCCCGGTTTAAGTGGCTTTATATATTCAGCTTCCGTCCTGAGGAGATTGGGGAAAGGAACAGTATCATCAAATATCCCCGTGGGCTCAAGACGAAAATTCTCTTTAATTTGTTTCAAGAGAAGCTCCACTCAGTCCCTCTTCAGTCATAAAGAGATCATAAGTATCAGGCGGAAGAGGTTTGACGTCTTCTACTTTACGCTCTCCACCACCTTCTAACCCGTCAGCAAACAAAACTTCCCAGTTTAAGTCATAATTTTCACCCGGCGTGGCAGCCCTACCAGTTTGTTTTTTGTTAATATAATTAAAGAGCATTGTACCAAATTTGTTCAACCGTTTATCGTGAAAATCGTTATTACTAGTTATTAGACCTTCGCATTTTGACAGTCTGGCCTTGAGACCGGTTAAGTCAAACTGTTGATTAGCGAGGTTAGTGGTTATAGGCAATATCTCTTTTTCCACGTATGCCTTTGTCACTGCATCGCTGGGGTCTGTTGGTAAAGCTAAATTAGTTATTTGTTTATTATTAGCGTCATATTTATCGTTGGAGATAGTCATACTCAGTTTTTTTAGTGTGCCCAAATTAACTGCGTCCAAGGGTTAGCTACAGGGTTAGCTACACTCCATAGTCTTTTGTTTTACATATTGAATCTCTGAACGTCAGAAGGTATAGATTTTTGGTCAACATAATTCTTTGTAGCAGCGTCGAGTGGCTGTACCAGTGTAGCCAATTTACATAACCGTTTATTTTGCATATCATAGTCACCTTGGGGCGTTAAATTGAAACCCTCTCCCTTGGGACCTTTGACGGACTCACCTCGGGATTTCCGGCTACTACGTCCAAACTTGTCAATTGTCATTTTAATAATGCTTTAAACCTACTGTTACCAGCCCCTTTTATATAGCCGGCCTCTCTCAGTTCCTCGACGATACTCAGTATTTCATTGCCATGGGCTCTGTTTCCAGTCTCTGTTGACATGGCTATGTGTCTTAGTCTACTTACCAATTCATTGGCGTCGTCCCAGTGTATAATATCACGGGATCTTGCATTCTTCCACGCTAGACCTTTGCCCACTCTGGCCGGGAATAGGTCTTTTATAATTCTTCTTACTTTAGATTGTTGTCCCTTCTAATTTGATTTTGGAATTTGTATCCTCTCTTGTGAGCGTTGGTGGCGATAATAATACTCTTATAGGTATTAAGATCGTCTTCATCGTATGTATACTCGTCAGCTCATACAAACCTTCGGTAGGACTATATCTTGTTTTGTTTATTAGAATAGTTCCATCGTTGTCAAAGTCTAACACCTTATCTCCCATCATTACAGTACTGCCTTCGTATCTAGGGCCGTAGTCATGATCAATAACTCGGACCTTACCGCTAGCATCTTTTAAAAGCAGTGTCATATATCTCACCGTAATGGGGTTACTAAACTGACTTTCAATATATTGGGACGCTGTTTCCAGTCCCGAAGGGGTCGATACAATTTGCTTTAACCCGCTGGTTTCAGGTGTAGATACACTCTGCGGAATAAATTCAGCTATTTCTCATTCATCATCTGTAGTATCGTATTCCATTGGCTCTTCTTTAAAGGTTTCGGGTTCAGTTTTTATGTCGGCTGTGTTTGTTGTCGTTTTAGCGAATTTCCCCTATAGGGAAGAAGCTATTACCGTAGTCGGCATGGTAAGACCTAGGCCCGGGACCATGATAACTTTTCGTTTTGAGGTCCCCAGACCCCAAAAACACCATTCGTTCGAAACTGTATATATATATATATATATCTATATATATATATATATATATATATATATATATATATATATATATGTGTCCGTGAGCACGATAACTCTCGTAAAAATTATCCGATTTTGATGAAATTTGGTATAAACGTGTAAAGCAACATTTATGACTTTAAGTTCGAAAACCAGCCAGATCGCTCTATCCGAAGGGGTATTTTGGGGGGGTTTTGTACCCCAAAAATGGGTTTTTTGAATTTTTTACATATAATTTTGGAAATAGTCAAATTTTATTTTTTTCCATTGGATTCAGCTTAAAAAAACACACAATTTGGTATTTTGATCATTTCTCTACGTCAATTGGTTACCGAGTTATTGAAAGTGCTAAACACAGTACGTTGTCTAATGTTATTCTTATGGAGGAAAATAAAAATTTTATATCTCGCTTATTTATGAACATATACTGACGAAACTTGGTATACGGCTTTATCTGGTTGTGGACCATTGATATTTCCTCAAAAAAACAATTTTTTGACAAAGGCTCCCGTAGCAGCAAACCTGCGTACTCAGCCCCATGTTATTCTTATGGAGAATAAGTAACGTGTTATCTCCCTTAATTATGAAAATAAATTAATTAAATTTGGTAAGTGACTTCACCTAGTTGAATTATATTGATATTAGCATAAAACCCCATTTTTTTGTGTTCCTTGCTTCAGCAAACCTGCATACTCAGCCGCCATGTTATTCTTATGGAGAATAATTAAAATGTCATAAATTGTTTATTTATGAATGTATATTGATGAAACTGGGTATGTAGCTTTATGTGGCATTAAGATAAATATATATGCATTGGAAATTCGCTAAGTACGCAGGTTTGCTGCTACGGGGGTATTTCTAAGTTCTTGAATAATTGGTTTATACTGCTTCTCAAGCAAAATATCACTTTCCTCGGATCCTTCCTTAAACATTTTATATTTCCGTTTAATAGCATTACGCAGCTCTATGAGCCGGTTTGTCAGTTGCTGTTCACTGCTTCGCTTCATAGTCATAAATGATAACTTTCAACCAACACATCTAGATTTAAGGCATTCCGACTTGCCTGAAAAACAGGGGCTTTCTTACTGCAGTAGTTTCGGCAAAATTTATTCTTGTCCTTGAAATAGAAAGAGCACAAGTTTGATTTAACATTATGAAGTTGAGCGTTAAAACCTCTTAAATCGTTGTATGTGTAGGTGCGTACTATTATAGTTCAGTTACAAAACTGTCCATTCCTACCCTGTACCTTCCCTTATAAGGGTCCAGTGTTTTGTCAATCGTCAGAAACCCAAAGTTGTCTCGCCACGCTTGAGCGCATATTTCTTTAAATTTTTCAAATGACATGTCTGTAGTGACATGATCGGTGTATACATGTCTTAGGTTCTTCTCGTCTTGTTTGAATAAAATATTAAAGTTACAGTTATCCCTCACCAACTGTTTGGGTATAGCACTGTATATCTGCCCTAAATAAAATGTATCTAAATTGTTGTGTCTCCCCATGGTAAAAAAGTTACTATATTGTTATGTTTTTCCGCAGATATATCGTCAAAGATCATTATAGAGTTTGGTTTAGCTTGATTTGGGTGTATAACTAAACTATTATCGTCAAATTCATGATACCCAACCTCCTTAGGCATAACCTGTTTAAGTAATTTGTATTTAGGTTGATAGAGGGACTTTGAAAAAACATAGATATTTTCAAATCTTAAACCGTTTTGGTCAAACAATAAATTGAATAAAACATTGGTCTTCCCACAGGAACTCGGCCCCGCGATTATACAACGTATTGAATCCGGCAGTAATACACCGTGTTTATTATTCTTAACCATGCCCGTTCCCGAGAAATAATCATCAAGATTCACTACAGGAAAACCGACTTCCTGTTTCTCAATCCGCATAATGACTGATTACATCACCATACTCGCAAACAGATTTATACATCCAATGGCCTTCCATGGAAGCCATGTATCGCAAACAGGTTTATACATCCTGTGGCCTTCAACGGAAGTCGTGACCAGCCTCTATCACACCAAGTCCTTGGCATCAATCCAACTGTCATGGCTGCTATCATACCCCCTCCATCGTACAAATAGTCAGTCTCATTTCCTTTTTAATACTTTGTAAACTAAATAAATGTCACCGGTTTTTGACTTGCAAATTTCTTCAGCATAAAACCCACCTTTAAGTCCCCTCTGTTATCTTTTAATATGTATGTTATTGGTTTTGTTGGTTTAATCGCGTATACTGTAAACGTCTCATTTGTCCAATTAGGCAAATACTCTTTCTTAAACACTCTTTTTACTTTACTGATTCTAACACTGTCACCTAATTTTATTTTTTGTTTAAGAATTTTATGTTTTGGTTTTTTAACTTTATTTATTCTCTTTAGAATGTCTTTGACATGTTTCTGTCTTACATCCTGGGGTTTCATACCTATAGTCCTGTGCTTTGTGTGATTGTAAGAATTTACAATTTCTGGCAATAAACTTACCCAATCATAACTACCTCTGGCAGTAAATAACTTGTACATTTTTGTCTTGAGAGTTCTGTTTAATTTTTCCACGATACTTGCTTTTAGTTCTGAATACGTAAAATAATGATTGATTTTATACTTTTTCATTAGAGCATTTACACTTTATTAAAAAAAGTCGGTACCTTGATCCGTTTGAAAATTTTTTATTTTATATTAAGCTAAGATGGGTTCTAAGGCTTTAGCGACTTGTGGCCCTGACTTGTCTTTTAACGGAACAGCAAAAGCTAGTTTTGACAAACAGTTAATTATCGTGAGAATATACTTGTAGCCTTTGTTAATCTTCGCATAAGACTTCATTTCAATGAGATCAGCCTGGTAAAGGTCCGTTAGCCCCTTAAGGGTAACTTTACGCCTAGTATAGTTTCTCCTGGCAGGACGATGTAGTTCATTAGCTATAGCGTCCATTGTCAAAATGGTAAGTTTATTCAGATGTCGCTAGTTTTATACTGAATGTTTGCTTGGATGGGGTTTGAGACCATCCGTGCATGTGCACCCAGGTTAAACATTATTCCGTGCGTGAGCCAATCCAGATTACCTGGTTGATGCCCAGTACAGACTAATGTCCTCTACCTTTGAGCAAACAAAGGATAGAGATTTTTTTAAAGACAAACCATGGCCCTCCACCGCCATGGCCCGTGGAGACCTTCCAAAAACAAACTAGCTGTCTCCCCGGTTTTTTATTTTTACTTTTATACTTTTTGTATTTTACTTTTATATATTTTTTTGTTTCACCCACCGGACCGTTCCAAGGAGTAGCCTGGGTGTTAGCCAGGCGCCTCAATGTACAAGGTCCTTCTTTCACCCGAGGTCTTTTCAAAGGAGTAGCCGGGGTGTTAGCCCGGCGCCTCAATCTACTGGACCCCTCATTCACACATGGGTCGTTCGAAGGAGTAGCCGGGGTGTTAGCCCGACACCTCAATCTACTAGACCCCCTTTCAGGTTTACGGGGCTTTTCGTCACCCACGCCAGGGACCTTCATTCAGGTTTACGGGGCTTTTCGTCACCCGCGCCAGAGACCTCCATTCATACAGTGGGGATTTTTTGCATTATTCAAGACTTGCTCAACTATATTTACAGAGGTGAGGATATTGTTATGGGCAGATTCAAAGTGATTACCATAGCTCCTCATAACCTCTTTAGCTTTATTTAATATATATTACAATTCATTGTTATTACTTACAATATATTACTAAGGGGAAGTCAACTCAGTGCAGTTCAGAGAGTATATTTCAATCATTACACTTAACTTCTCCATCAATATTTACTGATACTGTACAACACTGTACGGGCAGATCATTAAATATATAGGAGATTATATGAGACATTTTAAACAAACAAATCTAAAGTAAGGTTATGTTACGCAAAGTGCAGCACAGGGAGCGAATCGCTCCTCCCGTAATTCCTGTCGGGTTACTCGAGTCTTTGTATCTTTTTATAGCCAAATGGTAAGGTGTCGTACTCACCCTCGAGCCTCCTTTTTGGTCCTGTGATTTTAAACTTTTTAATTTCACTTACTGTTACAATATCTCTGTCTTTAGTCCTCCTGATTCTATTCTCTTCAATTTCTAAAATTTCAGCAGTTTCACTAAGGACCATCTTTTTCAATTGCTCAAAATTTAGCGTTTCGGAGGTTTTTAGGTTGAGGGTGAGGCCTTTGATTTTACACACAGATTCTAGTTTTTGTTTGTTGGTTGACCAGACAAGGTATGCATAAGTTTTAGGCCCCCCAGAAACGAATTCAACAATATAAGAGCCGGGCCCGTAGTCACCTGCCAATTCATCGGTCATTTCCCCGAGGTAATCTCCCGTAGGGACCCTGTACAATCCTCCCCGGTAGAATAAATACAACTATCTGTGTCATAATAAAGGACTTGACCTCCAAGAGCCTCCAAATGTTCATACAGTTTAAGTCTCGCCTGGGCAGTGGTGTAGGCCGCAATTACAACATTTACATTCCTCAAAGGTTCCCCAACTTCCTCAATATATTCCCAGTTTACAACAACAACCTCTTCGTTAACAAACTGGATCCTATTGACTTGTACTTCTGGACTTATTAACATGTTAAACGAAACTTTAGATTCCCTTACAATTGTTGCTTTAGTTTGGTTTTCCCTCTGTCCGAATTTTCCCCAGAATGAATTTAACATTAATTTTGCCAATTGTCTCAAACCCCCGTTCTTAACGATTCTGTCCTTGTCCAATTTAATACCCTCATGTTGGAAATAGTCTGAAATGTATTTATCTTTATCCTGTTCTGTCTTACACCAGCTAGGATAGCCTGAGGCTTCCTGCTTCATTTTCAAGAATGTATTAATAAAATTTGTAAACAATCCCCCTTTCTCGTATGTGGCTACCTCGTACTCCCACAACTCATACATATCAAGCACAACGTATCCTTTCTCTACAGATTTCCTGATTTCATCCATAGTCCATGTCCCAACTAACGCCCTTTCGCTGCTCTCATGTTCACAATCCCCCTGATTTTGAGTTTCCCCGCAAGTTTTACACAACACAAACATCAATTTATTATTCATTTTTGTTGGGAGAACCGGGTGGTAGAGATCCCGAGGTGGCAGAATTTACATTTCAACAAACCATCTACATTTAGTTCTCGCTGCCTGCACTCCCTATCTCCCACATAGATTGTGGGGTGGCCCAAAGGATATTTGCCATACTTGCAAACATATGGGTAGAGGGAACAAACATCTATATATTGGGTTGATTCTCCCCCTTCACATTTACAATACGTTTTTGCATTGCCCGTTCTGCCTCCAAAGAACGCTTGTCTAGGGTCAAGGGGAAGGTTGTTGAGGATCGGCAAGCTGTCCAAGTGCTTAAGGTTTTTTTTCTTTCTTTAATTTACGGAAATCACACTCCCACATTACTGCAACTTCGTAGTCACTGATTTTTGACATCTTTTTCAAAGTTCTTTCATATCTTAAATTAAGTGAATCTGAGGGATCCTCCTTCAGAGGAGCCTCTCGATTGTAAGGGAAACATTTTGGACACCCGTGGCAATAACACCCGTGGAACTCATAAATTCTCTCACCATCAAACCCATCTACTTTTACCCCGTTAATTTTAACTTCTTTACCCCGGCCAGCGTGCTCAATCCTCACTCCACGTTCCTCCTCTTCCCAGCTTAGCCATTGAAGGGCCGCTGCAGATTGGTTGTCAGTCAGTCTGTACCCGTTTTTAGGAATCAACCCAATTGTGTCTGGTTTTAGAAAATTGCGGCGGAAGGCCAGGTTACGGGCACTGGCAATAGTTACGGCCTCTAGGAAAGGGTCTACGTTACATTCTTTCAAGAAAATACTTCTGAATTTAAGACAGGACTGAGCTAGGATTTCTACGTCCGAAATACAGTACTCTAAGATTTCGTTTTGAAAATCAAAAATATAATTACTCGCTACTTGTTCCTCGTACCAAATCTCAAAGGCCTTGTTTGGTTTCTCAAACATAGACTCTGGGCAATAGTATTTTTTGTCGGGCATAGGGCCTACATAATTTTGGTTTGCCAGAGTGTTGAAAAGGTGCGGGAAGTAGCCCTTATTTTTCTCGGGAGGCAGGTCAAAGGCTTTAGGGAGCGTAGAGAGGGCCATGGGGAAATAGCTTAGGGAGTCAATGAATCTGACATTGTCCATTTCCATCAAAATAATTTTAGTTCCCCTCATTACCAGCTCAGGCGTGAATTTTGTTTCTTCCATTATGTGTTTTAGTAAAAACTGAAAATCAAAGCCCTGCCCGTTGTGGGCAATTACACAGACATTTTTAAACTGTTTACGAACTTGCATCATATACTCCATGAATTGGTGAACCGGGTCAGAGTTGAAGACTCTTGTACGGTTTCTACATGTCATACAAAATTTACCATCGATACAATTAAAGCAAAATTGTTGTGACACGCACAGGTTAACTTGATCTACTTTTTGTTCAGGGTCAGAGGGAAGAGACTCGTCTTGGTGAGTCTCCAAGTCAAAGAAAATGAAAAGGTAGTCTTTAGTTTTAGGTTTTCCTTCATTGGGTTGCATGTAGCATTTATGATTGGGATCTTTGAATGCATTGCAGGGTTTACAAAAAACTTCCCCGCATCTGTGAGGTCCTGATCTCTCTTTTAAATTAATACATTTTTCACAGTCAAGACACTTTTTATAAGCTTTGCATCTGTCAACCTTATGGGCAATAAAACAGTGCTGGTTTCTCATAGTCATGTTACAGTCCGGGCAAACTATTCCCCCATGCTCCTCTTTACAGGGAGGCGAGATTGTTTGGCATTGAGGGCAGATGTTTGAGCATCTGTGTCTAGCTTTGTGTTCGAAAGGGACATGGCAAGCTTCGCAGAAATAAGCACAGGCGAAAGCCGCGGTCAGACTGTTGATTACGTTATAATGCCGATTGTGAAACAGAAGGTTTATTTTAAATTTAGGATTTTCAACAGCCCCTTCAAAGTAAACATCACGGCCTTTTCTGTCATAGTTGTAGACTGTGATTTTGAAATTGGTTAGCAAATCCTGAAATTTTTCCAATTCGGGGATACCGGCGCCTTCCTCTGAGATCTCTTCCCTAGCCTTTTGCATCAGTATGTGGGCCCTCACTGTCTGTCGTTTACCCTTGTCCATACGTACAAGATTATACTCTGGGTCATTTGTCACTTTAGCCATGGCCACCACCAAAGCCCGGGGGAGACACAAATTATCTTTGTTATTCATTACAACTATTCCCCGTCTAGCTTTACACTCTTCATCAAACGTATTGTAAAATCCAGGCCTTACTTTTCCAGAACCTACAGGGAGATTAACTCGGGTACATTCCACTTTAAATGTGTCTGTAGATTTAATTGATTCTGAGTTACTTTGAACAATACCCCCGAAAATTTGCCAAAGGATGTCTTCATTTACTTCGTTCGCGGGCCGGAAAGCTACAAAACCATGTTGTTTACTTTTTAGGTTTAAACTATGCAAAGTAAAGCCAAGCTGATCATTTTCATGGGCCCGCTCTTTCATTTCATTCACAATTTTGGCAAAACCTTGTCTTAGCCAATCAATTTCGGTAGTTTCAGGAGGAGGATTAGAAAATTTGAAAATTGTTCTTGTTCCGTAAAGTCTAAAGTGTTTTACATAAGTATCGTCAGAACTGAGTATCTTGACAGGATTTACAGCCATTTTGGAAGGATTACTATAGAACAAAGTAAGGTTATGTTACACAGAATACAATAATACAAATCAAAAGTAAGGTTATGTAACTTTACAAATTATTAATATATTACAAATTAAAAGTGAGGTTATGTTACACAGAATACAATAATATAAATCAAAAGTGAGGTTATGTTACTCAAAATTATTATAATACAAATCAAAAGTAAGGTTATGTTATATTAGGTTATGGTCAGCAAACGCTCAAGTTTATCTTTGCAAAACGCAGCAAACGGAGCAACACAGGGACACGTCTGATCGTAATGAAAGCTGAGAGCAAAGTGAGAGGAAAATAGCGGTAATTGGGGGTGGTGGGGAGGTGGCTGATGCAATAGTGTTGTTTGTTGCGGGTGTATGGACCAATCAGAGGGCAGGACGCCTAATTACAACCAATGGGGTGCGAGCTTATTCCGGCCAATCACAGAACAGTATTTTAACAGGTAACGGAAGGTTTACTGACAAATAATGTTGCGGATGTTGCGGTTATGTAACGTAAACGGTGTACTTACTTGAATCTGTGGTTTCACTAGACATACATGAGTGACATGTATACAAGATACGTCACTCATGTTTCAGCCACGCGTGAAGCCTCGGATATATGCAATAGTGGTACATGATATCTATGATTGGGGTCGCTTGTACCGAGTGCCCCCGATCACAAACACCATGCACCCACAAAGGCATGAGGCGGGAGGAAAGCACTGGGGACTCGATACACCAGGGCTCCATAGCTACGACTGACGCTGAGCAGTGCCAAGAGCGTGAGCTAATCGCAACAACTTCCGCATGATAAAATACTGGCCTTGAGATATAAGGCTGCCGCTGAGCAGTGCCAAGAGCGTGAGCTAATCGCAACAACTTCCGCATGATAAAATAATCTTGACCGAGAAATTGTATTACCGGGAGAATTATACATAAATGGCTTAAAACTTTGACAGGTTCCCGCCTAGCCCTAATTAATAGAAATACCGAGGGTCATGAGAATATTACCGAAAATTTGGAGTATCTAGGTTAAAATGTTACTCTGCGTACTTACAGCTCGACATGATCACAGAAGAGGAGGCGTGGAGGCCTCTCATCTAGCTCCTGCAGTGATAGATGCTGGCAGGAACAGCAAAGGGCAAAGCCCTTTGCCCCAAAAAACACCATAATAACGCAGTGCGCTTCCTTATCACAGCCTTCACACTTGTTAAGCGGCATGACGACTTACTGGCGCGAGCAGCAAGCAGCGCCAGATAATTGCAACCTCTTCCGCGCGATAGCGCAGGGAGGGGGAGTTGACCGGGACATTTAAAATATTATAGGCAAATAAATAAGTAACTAATTGTACTCACACACAAGAGCAGGTGGTCAACGGTCCAGAAGTTGTTGGTCTTCCACACCTACAGTACAGGGGCCGTGGATGGTCTGGCGTGCTGGTGGAATACCCGAGCGGCTCCCAGAAGCTGACTTAATGGGCTTCGATGTCGTAACATCCAGCTTGGGTTATGTATATCCGTACAACAAAGAAACAGTATTAAGATAAGCAGCAGTTATTAAATAATAACAAATATCATTTACTACCTTACCGTACTTACCATAAAGCAATCAAAACAATATCGTTTTCTGAGCCCAAGTTTATACCCACTGTGATGTATTGAGTAACAGTTGGTTCTGTGTTCAAATATTAACTGTCGTCTGATTAGGAACGGAAGGTTTAAATTTTGGATTTCATGTAGGAATTTAAATTTCAAACAATATTGCTGAAGGCAAAGTTGAGTAAGGCTCGGAGGCGACATGACGAACGACTGAGAGAGGAGCAGAGTGATTGTGTGTGTGTGTGTGTGTGTGTGTGTGTGTGTGTGTGTGTGTGTGTTTGTGTGTTGGGGTTTTATAGATTGTTTGCTGTTATTTGGGCTGAGGTTATGTTTTTATACATTTATTTGTTTATTTTCAGAGTGGAACTGCAGTTTCCTTGACCATTATTACGGACCTTCACCACCTTTCCCAGGTATTGTTTTTACACTGATTTTGAGTTGACATTATTATTTAAGTATTTATTTTAATATTGATTGATTCGTATTCATATATTAATATATTTTATTTGTTTCCTTTTTAGGCCAGTAGCTCTACAGCGAGTTTGACCGAGCTGCGACCTCTATCTCAGGTTAGTAAATTACAGTGTTTGCAAAACTTGTTAAGGCTGTTTTTTACAATAGGCTTGCATTCAGTTTCAAATTAAAATGACTACTTTAACAAATATGTTAGTATATACATATATATAGTTTATGTACCTTTTGTTTTCAGGTTAGGGAGCGCTCTCCAGTTGCTCGCCCTAACACTCCAACCCTGGGGTCGCAGCCAATGGAGCTCCCATCATTCAGGGCGGCACGGCAAGAGGCTACCACTCATGATCGGGTCAGGGTGCTTCCTGCCTGGATGACCGCTTGGCGGCAGCGTGGCTTTCGGCAGGGAAATCATGTAAGTATAAAGTAAGGTTTAATTAACCCGCGAGGACTGACTTAACTGTCTAAAAGACCGGGTTAGTAGTTTTTTAGATAAAAATTATATTTGTTGGGTGTCGGCAGTGCTGGCCGTCACCGTACCTCACGAGCGTCTTTCCAGGAACAGCATGACCCACTTCCCGTCATTCTCTAACCCTTACAGTCAGTTCAATGAACGATTCCGTAGAGGACAGGTGTTTTCGACCGTGAGTCAGTAAGCGCGTCTCGGAGTAGCCGGTGTGTTCGACCGTTAGTCAGTTCTCGCGGCATTCGAATTAGTGACTTGTGTGAATAGTGAAAATTATGCCAAGGATAATAGTTGTGTGAACAACATTGTTGTGTGAAAAATTTAACATGAACTTTGTTGATTGTTGTGTGAAAAATTTAACATGAACTCCGTTGAACGCAATCGGATTGATAGGCTTCTGCTGAGTGTAGAACTACTTTTTCGTCAGGAACTTTTCGACGATGAGGACACTAATGAAAACATAAACATCTATGATAATGACGACAACGAGGATTTAGAAGGTATTTTAGTCTTAGACGAACATTACAGTGGTGATGGCGATGGAGAAAACATTCCCTTGGAGGAAGTATATGATCAAGCCGATGAAATTCCAGGTAATTTACTAGAGAAAGATTTAGATGATTTATAAAATATTCCACTAAAGAGTAGACTAGAGGATATTATTGTTGAACGAATAAATGGTAGATTAGCCTATATAAGTAAAGATTATAAAATGCTCTGGGATATTCAACCTACTCGACAAAGTTTAGCTCGAAATAGAAATATTTTGAGGATGAGAATGGGTCATCCAACTAATGAAACAAAAGTAGCCAAAACCCCTGTACAAGCATGGCAATTTTTGTCACCGACGAAATCATCAATGACATAGCTGACAAAACTAATATTTGGATTCAGGTAAACAAGGATATCTTTAGCAACGATCAAAACTGCAAATCGACAGATGCTACTGAAATAAAAGCTGTTCTTGGGCTGCTATTTACTTCTGGTATGCTAAAATCGTCCCATCTAAATATAAGGGACTTGTGGTCGGATGCTGGATTTGGTGTAGAGTTTTTCAGAGCAGCAATGTCACGGGAGAGATTTCAAATTCTCCTTCGTGCTCTCAGATTCGATGACATAAACACAAGGGAAGAGAGAAAGTTACTTGACAGGCTAGCCCCAATAAGGGATTTATTTGAAACAATTGTTGAGAAAAACATAAACAATTATGTTCTAAGCGAATATGTTACAGTAGATGAGATGTTGGAGGCTTTTCGGGGCCGATGTAATTTCCGACAGTACATTCGGAACAAACCCGCAAAATATGGGGTTAAAATATTTGCACTTTGCGATGCAAGGACTTTCTATACAAGTAAACTTGAAATTTATGCCGGAAAGCAACCTGATGGCCCACATAAAGTAGATAACTCTGGAAAAAGCGTTGCCAAACGTATGGTAGAGCCTATATCCGGTAGTGGGAGAAATGTAACCACAGACAACTGGTTTACTTCCATTCCTCTCTGCTATGAACTGTTGTGTGAAAATAGACTCACACTTGTAGGAACTCTTCGAAAGGATAAGAGAGAGATTCCGCGAGACTTTATTGATATGAAAGACATTCCAGTGGGAAGTTCTAAATTCGGATTTTGAGATGGATGTACCATGGTTACTTACAAAGGATCAAAGAAGAAGAATGTAATTTTGATCTCTTCTATGCATGATGATGATATGACAGACATGGATGTAGATTCGCCCACATTTGGTAAGCCATAAATTGTTCTGTTTTACAATAGCAGCAAGGGGGGTGTTGACACAGTCGATGGGTACAAGGAACACTATTCAGTGTCTAGAATAACAAACCGATGGTCTATGACCGTGTTCTATGCATTACTAAATGTAACCGCACTGAATGCATACATCATTTTGAAGGCTAACAGCGGACAACCAATTGATAGGAGGTAATTTCTAAAGAGCCTGGGACTGGAGTTATGCCGAGACTATATGACAACAAGAATCTCCGTCAAAGGAACACCTAGACTCACAAAAGAGTTGATTTGTCGGCTTCTCGGATTAGAAAGACCACAGGCACGAGTCGCTACTCCTGATGATGGTGTCATGGAAGGCAGATGCTTCAAATGCTGTTGGCGGAAAAATCACAAAACCAAAACAAGATGTAATCTGTGTAGAGGATTCGTATGCAAGGAGCACACAGTGTCTCAATGTGTCGACTGATTTGAAGGAGAAGAAATCAAAACCAGTGACGGTGAATAAGGTGCTACAGGACCGTAAATGTAAACACAAGACAGTTACAAAGATGTTTTACAGAAATCCCATTTAATATTAAGATTTTTATTTTATTTTAGGTATACTTAATTTTCAATTTCTTAAGCTGAAAGAAAACATTTGTAATTTTTATGTATTTTATACTTATAACTAATATATATGTACTTACAATTTTATATATATATGTATATAATTGTTATTATAATATTTTAAGTTAAGAATTCAGTTTTGAAACATTTTTACTTCTTATTTATTTTTTTCTAACGCAATGACAACAACTTTTTTGTAGTGCGATTCATACAATTATTTGTTTATGTTACATATATATATTTTATGCTCATGTTTCTTATATAAAATATTCAAATCACTAATGTACAAGACTTTTGTGGGGTTCTCGTAAAAATAAACACATCGTTGTACAATATACGGACGTTTTTTAACGCAATGACAATAATTGTTATGGTAGTGCGATTTAAACGATTATTTTTTTTATGTTACATAAATATTTTTTGTGCACATATTTTATATATAAAATAGTCCAACAACTAATGTCAAGGACTTTTGTGGAGTTTTTATACAAATAAACACATCATTTTTCAATATACTGCCTTTTTTTAAAAAAACCTGGTCTAAAACACCATGAGTCAGTTATCATGTTTTCAAATCAAAGTCAGTTCTGCCGGGTTAAGATAGGATAAAATTTTCATTTTTAGATTGAAAAGTAGTAGTATTGTTTTAATAATAATAATAATTATATAATTTTCAGGTTTCGAACGTAGCTAACAGTTCTGCAAGGATGAACAGCTCTGATGAGAATAGTTCCCTTGTCTCCGAGGGTGGCGGCACTGGTGGAAAGGCTTGAGCAACGCTATGCTGGCGCGGATGGGCCAGCTGCTGCGGGCCCTGCAAGACGTATGGAGCCTTGACCTGTATTGGTAGGTTTAATATATTCTCACTTAATACTAATATGATAATTTAGGTTTGTTTATAAATTAACTAACTAACGGATATGTCAATCGTTTCAGCGTAATGTTCGAGAAATGCAACACTTTTATAACTGTCATATTTCGGATCAGAGGGTGCCCATCCTACACTGCCTGCCTTTCATCATCTCCCGCAAGTGAGTTGTACTGTATTTAGTTGGGCTAACTAGGTAAGGTTTGATTTACTATAGTGTTATTATATTTATAAATTTTTTTCAGAACGTTGCGGGGTACTACCTAGATCAAATTATGGATGACGCTGACCTTGTGCCCTAGGTGTTCTTTGCGTGTATATAGTTGTCCCTTCTGTCGGGTTAGGATAATAAGTAGACTTCATTTTTTTTTTAAAGGTAGTTGTTTTGTATTTGTAAAGTAAATGTTTTTAAAGTCACTGTTTTTTGAGATAATATTGAAACTGTCTTAACTGTAATTGTTTTTCATCTATAATGTAGCTAAAAGTTTTTTAAAAGTGCATGTTTTGAGTTAATAGCGGTTGGTTTATTTAAAATATTATTTAAGAGTGTAGTTATTTTGTATTTGTAAAGTAAATGTTTTTAAAGTCACTGTTGTTTTTGAGATAATATTGAAACTGTCTTAACTGTAATTGTTTTTCATCTATAAAGTAACTAACAGTTTTTAAAGAATGTATGTTTTGAGTTAATAGCGGTTGGTTTATTTAAAATATTATATAAGAGTGTAGTTATTTTGTATTTGTAAAGTAAATGTTTTTAAAGTCACTGTTTTTTGAGATAATATTTGAAACTGTCTTAACTGTAATTGTTTTTCATCTATAAAGTAGCTAACAGTTTTTAAAGAATGTATGTTTTGAGTTAATAGTAGTTGGTTTATTTAAAATATTATTTAAGAGTGTAGTTATTTTGTATTTGTAAAGTAAATGTTTTTAAAGTCACTGTTTTTTGAGATAATATTGAAACTGTCTTAACTGTAATTGTTTTTCATCTATAAAGTAACTAACAGTTTTTAAAGAATGTATGTTTTGAGTTAATAGCGGTTGGTTTATTTAAAATATTATATAAGAGTGTAGTTATTTTGTATTTGTAAAGTAAATGTTTTTAAAGTCACTGTTTTTTGAGATAATATGTGAAACTGTCTTAACTGTAATTGTTTTTCATCTATAAAGAAACTAAAAGTTTTTAAAAAGTGTATGTTTTGAGTTAATAGTAGTTGGTTTATTTAACAAGTGAAGATGAAAGGTCATTCGGTATTAATATTGTTTCTACTATAAAATTGTTTTCTTTGAATCAGTAATGAATCAGTATTTAATTGGTTTTAAAGAAATAAATATAGTTTATTTGAAATGAATTGGTTTTTTTACTCACCCTGCAAAGAGAAGCGGAGTGTGAACACATCACCGAACATGAATGTAGACTATCAGCCCGACAGTCCGTAGCCCTGCGCACCGGACATCAGAGCATTTATTATGCATGATTCACTGCCTCATTGGCTATTCAGGATGAGCGGTGTATCACGGACTCAAAGACGCTCGTTGTACGTGCGGCGGCGGCGGCTTCCGCTCGCGGTACGTGTAACCGCTCAGGACGTGCCGTGGCTAGGCAATCTTGGCACGCGAGCGCGAACGACCGACGACAATGTGTATTGAGTTTCTCTGTATTAACTAAACTGAGTTGTTAACAGAGTATTATTTCACTTACCTTTCTGGTGATGGTATATTATACACTATTATGGTACATATATGATTATACACTGTGGCGTTATATATGGTACATATATATATATGGTACATATAATTATGTATGGTACATATACAGTATATATATTTATGATTATACGCTGTGGCGTTATATATGGTACATATAAATATTTATGATTATACACTGTGGCGTTATATGTGGTACATATAATTATGTATGGTACATATAATTAGGTGATGGTATATTATACACTATTATGGTACATATATATATGATTATACACTGTAGCATTATATATGGTACATATAATTATATATGGTATATTAGCTCTGCTAAGTTGGTAACACTACCTGGAGGGAAGAAAAGTGAGGTTAGGTTTGGCGCCAATTTTTTTTGACGCGCAAATTTGGCGGGAAAATTTGGCGGGAAATGTTCTTCTTACTCTTTCCGGAATAACGCGCTCTAACCACTATGCCTTTTCCGGTTCTAACCTCTCGCCAACCCTACTTGTATTGATTACCGATATATTGAAAGTTCTAAAAACAGTACGTTGTCTAATGCTATTCTTAAGGAGGAAAATACAAAATTTATATCTCGCTTATTTATGAACGTATACTGACGAAACTTGGTATACGGCTTTATCTGGTTGTGGTCCATTGATATTTGCTCAAAAAAAACAATTTTTTCCTAAAGGCTCCCGTAGCAGCAAACCTGCGTACTCAGCCCCATGTTATTCTTATGGATAATAATTAAAGGATATATGTCCTTTAATTATGAACATAAATGAATAAAAACTGGTATATGACTTCACCTAAATGAGTTATATTGATATTAGTATAAAAGCCATTTTTTCTGTTCCTTGATGCAGCAAACCTGCGTACTCCGCCCCTGTGTTATTCTTATGGAGAATAATTAAAATTAAATTTATTGCTTATTTGTGAATATATTTTTATGAAACTTGGTAAGTGGCTTTATGTAGTATTAAGAAAGTTCTATCTCCATTGGAAATTCACTGAGTATGCAGATTTGCTGCGACGGGGGTATTTGAATTTGTTAC
The DNA here is from genome assembly GCA_963675035.1 of Allygus modestus. NCBI lineage: Eukaryota > Metazoa > Arthropoda > Insecta > Hemiptera > Cicadellidae > Allygus > Allygus modestus. Next base: position 146,936,998 of record OY776112.1, on the reverse strand, counting down.
ATATAATTTTTGAAATAGTCAAATATTATTTTTTTACTATTGGATTCAGTTTAAAAACCCACAATTTGGTATATTGATCATTTCTCTACGTCAATTGGTTACCGAGATATTGAAAGTGCTAAACACAGTACGTTGTCTAACGTCATTCTTAAGGAGGAAAAGGAAAATTTTATATCTCGCTTATTTGTGAACGTATACTGGCGAAAATTGGTATACAGCTTCATCTGGTTGTAGTCTATTGATATTTGCTCAAAAAATATTTTTTGACAAAGGCTGCCATAGCAGCAAATCTTCGTACTCACCACCCATGTTATTCTTATGGAGAATAATTAAATGCTATGTCTCTCTTAGTTATGAACATAAATGAATAAAAACTGGTATACGACTTTACCTAGTTAAGCTCTATTGATATTAGCGTAAAAACCCATTTATTGTGTTCATTTTTGCAGCAAACATGCGTACTCAGCCCCAATGTTATTCTTAGGGAGAATAATTAAAATTGTATATATATATATATATATATATATATATATATCGCTTATTTATGAATATATTTTTATGCAACTTGGTATGCGGTTTTATGTGGTATTAAGACATACATTATGCATTGTAAATTCGCTAAGTATGCAAGTTTGCTGCTACGGGGGTATTTTCTTCAAAATTAAATGTTGTCCAAAAATCTTTAAAAAAATTTGTTTTTATTCCCCTTGAGCCAATTAATAAGCCAATAATTTCTATTTCCTTTAGGTAATAATTTGTTTGTAGAATTGATCGTAAGGTGAGTAAATACTAGGTGTACCCTCATTCCTCGCGTATAAGTATAATTGAAATACATGATCAAACTTAAATCGAGTCTCATAAAAAACTCAATATTTGATTTGAGTAACATCATCAGAATACATTCCGTTATCATTTAACTGCCGCCAGAATCCGGGTTTTATGTCTATATAGCTATAGTTTTAGTCACTTCTCCCTTAAGAATCAATTATCGCGTTAGCTGAGAGGGTATCGCACTGGCTCTTGGAGCGTAGGGTCGCACGTTCGGAACCCACAGCCAACCTAACATTTTATCCGTAGAAAAATATACATACATTTATCACTTGTTTTTATCAAAGGAAGTACGTAAATTTATTTATTTTTAAAATCAATTGAAGATTTCAGGCATGGTTTGTAGTTAGGATTGGCATGGGTGAGTTATCTTAGAACAAACAGAGTATTTTGGGCTAAGCAGTGACTTTAGCAGTGTGGTTAATTTAACTTTTAAGAGAACAGCAAGTTTCCTATATGAATTAATGTTAAAAATGTCTATAGGCCAAGTCAAAATATCCTTAAGGATTAACAATAAGTCGTCAGGTCCAGTTATTTAGATGAAAAAATTAGATTTCAATATGTTGTTTCAATAGCCTAGCCTATCATGAAATTAAATGCTACTAGGTGTACGCTCATTTCTCGCGTATAAGGACAATTGAAACACATGATCAAACTTAAATCGAGTCTCATAAACAATTCAATACTATCTGATTTGAGTAACATCATCAGAATACATTCCGTTATCATTTAACTGCCGTCAGAATCCGGATTTTATGTCTATAGAGTATAGTTATAGTTTTAGTCACTTCTCTAAGAATCAATTATCGCGGTAGCTGATGGGTATCGCACAGGCTCTTGTAGCATAATGTTGCAGGTTCGGATCCCGCCGCCGACCTAGTATTTTATCCGTAGAAAATCATACATACATTTATCACTTGTTTTCATCAAAGTAAATATTGTATAAATACGTCAATTTGTTTATTTTTAAAATAAATTGAAGATTTCGGGCATGGTTTGTTGTTAGGATTGGCATGGGTGCGTTATCTTAGAACAAACAGAGCATTTTGGGCTAAGCAGTGACTTTATCAGTGTGGTTAATTTAACTTTTAAGAGAACAGCAAGTTTCCTATATGAATTAATGTTAAAAATTTCTATAGGCCAAGTCAAAATATCCTTAAGGATTAACAATAAGTCGTCAGGTCCAGTTATTTAGATGAAAAAATGAGATTTCAATATGTTTTTTCAATAGCCTAGCCTATCATGAAATTAAATGCTATTAACATGGGTTGGCCATGAAACTTCTAAAATGACAAGTAGCATAAGTGTATAGGCCTACATTTTATAGCCATAGGTCCAAGTTTATGATGAAAACAGCTCACTATGATCCAAACCTAGGAGTTGTCAAATCATTTCATATAACCTGTATAAAAGGCTTGGTTTGGTTAGAATAGATTAAAGCTTTTATTTTGGTTCGCTACAACATTCCCGGTAATGTTTAAAGTATTTTACAACAGTTGTATTTTACAAAATGATATTTCAATATATTTTTTCAATAGACTAGGCTATCTTGAAATTAAACTCTATAAACATGGGTTGGTCCAAGACCGTACATGAAACTTCTAAAACGGCAATTAGCCTAAGTGTATAGGCCTACATTTTATAGCCATAGGTCCAAGTTTATGATGAAAACAGCTCACTATAATCCAAACCTAGGATTTGTCAAATAATTTCAGATAACCTGTATAAAGTTCTTAGTTGGTTAGAATAGTTTAAAGCTATTATTTTGGTTTGCTACAACATTCCAGGTAATGTTTTTAAAGTATTTTACAACATTTGTATTACCAGTTTAATGTCGGCTTACTCTTACTGTAATCCAACCCTAGGCTATGTCAAATCATTTAAGATAACCTTCCGAAAAAAGCTGTATGGTTATAATAATTTATAGCTTTTATTGTGGTTACCTACTACATTACTTGTAATGTATTTTGGGTAATTTAGACAATTTGTATTATTAATTTAGTGAAAATATAACCTAGCAAATAATTGTCCTACAAAATAAATTTGAAGGTTGTTCGCTTTTAATTTAGTGAAAATATAACCCAGCAAATAATTATCTTAAAAAATAATAATAATAATAAGGTTGTTCGCTTATTGTGACTATGTTATAAAACAAACTATTTTATAAGTTAATATCTTAGTATCTACAGTTATTTATTTTGAAAAGTTATTTTGAGTTTTCGATTTGCCACAAGTGACGTCTGCCTCTGTTAGTCTGTTACAATCGTCGCCTCCGACGACTGACGATATTTACACAGGGTAGGCATATTAAGGGAATAGTATGGATATTTTTTTTTAAACGTACACTTAATAATTTTATAAAATAATCCTTATACACAACTTTACTGCTTAGACTGGTAAGAGAATCAACTCAACTGGCTTGTCTGTGACCACAATAACTCGAGAACGCCTCCACAGTTAAACTTAAAATTTTCCAGAAAAACTTAAAAGGTCAAAATTTCGGTCGAGTTCATTTTTCAGATAATTTCGTTCAGTATTAATAAAATTATCTTAAAACCAAATTTATTTTTTTTCTCCATAAGAATAACATTAGAAGCCATTTTAGTGATACTTGAATCGTTAAAATTTAGCCGCCGTCTATGTTTTAACAACAGACTAACAATAGTTAGTTTACTAGAGTATACTTTGTTATACTGGATAATAAAAGGTTTTTTGCCAACAAAAAAACACACAAGAGAGATAAATCGAAGTATATTTTTAAGTTTTGAGCATATTTATCATTTTATAAAATAATCCTATACTCTAATATGAATAAGGTTTGCATGCTTGCTTGCTTGCTTGCTTGATTGTGTGCTTGCTTGCTTGCGACACTGATCTCAAAAACGGCTCCAACGATTTCCTTCAAATGTTCGCAATAACTAATTTCTGGGATAAAAATAAGTTCTAGACAGGCCTCATCCCCAGGAAAAATCAAATAACGTAAAAAAACTCAAATTAAAAGTTAAAAAATTAACATTGGGCTTATGGAGTATAAAATCAAAACAAAAGAATTGTAACAGCTGTTCATAATCAACCAGGGAACTGTAAAAGTAATACTCATGTTGTTTATGATTATTAACATGTGGTTTCCTGAGAGCAGAGATTAAAAGATTTGAGTGAAGATTACATATAGAGTAGTAAAATAAATAAAAGGGATATTGAGCTATAAATAACAAATGGAGGGTCCTTCAAAATGTAGAAAAGAGGCACACGAGCAATACAAATCTGATTATCAGTAAGGGGAAGTGGTGAAATATTACTCCGAATCATCTAAACAAACGGACTTGCCTTCCCCCGAGCAAAGCTCGGCCCTCAGGTACTCATATACAACACGAGTATTACTTTGACAGTTCGCTGGTTGATTATGAACAGTTGTTACAATTCTTTTGTTTTGATTTGAAACTCCATAAGCACAATGTTAATTTTTTTAACTTTTCATGTTAGTTTTTTTACATTATTTGATTTTTCCTGGGGATGAGACCTGTCTAGAACTTATTTTTATCCCAGAGATTAGTTATTTCCAACATCTGATGGAAATCGTTGGAGCCATTTTTGAGATCAGTGTCGCAAGCAAGCAAGCAAACCTTACTCATATTAGAGTATAGGATTAAATCAGGCTGACAATTGTAATTGGAAGAGATTATTTTAATATTCATTTATTGTAGAATAAAACTCTTCCAACATAGGGGGACTAAACAATTATTAACGGACAAAAAAGTAACACAGTTTTCCACTTACATAATACATTTCCACTTTTTAGTTTCAGTCTATTCAAAGGGTAAACTTTACCGCTGATAACGAGGTTCCATTGTTAGAGATAATGGTGAAAACTGATATTTTGATGAATCTGATTAAAGCGTTGATTAACTACTTAGAAAGTTATAAAGTTACCAGTTTTGTCGGTAGAAAAATTGCATACGACAATCAAAAGTAGTTTATTAGTAAAGAAATGCTATTTATCTTTAGTTTTGTTAAATAAACAGTATCAGGAAACTGACTCATACTTTCTCCTTTTAACCCAACTTTAATGAGTAAATTACTTTTTACTTACTAAATAAAGAATATAAAGTACACGGTCGAATGCAAAGAAAATCTTGTACAAATTTTGTTTTCAATAATATCCACCCAAATCCCTCTTTTGGAGGCACTACAGAATCCTTTACTACACACAGTAGTTTTAAGAGGGGAATTGCCCCCTCACCCCCCCAGGGTTAAGTAACAACAGTAGGGTTCCCTATGAATGGGTCTTATCATTGCGCTTATGGGCCTAGAATCTGGCTTCTGATTGGTCTAATTAGGTCACGTGATTCAAGATGGCGGCGCCCATGGTGGCGTTCCCGCCAAATTTGCGCACCAAACAAAATTGGCGCCAAACCTAACCTCACTTTTCATCCCTCCAAAGTGTTACCAACTTAGCAGAGCTAATGTACCATACATAATTATATGTATCATATATAATTATAGATACCATATATAATACTACAGTGTATAATCATATATATACGTACCATAATAGTGTATAATATACCATCACCAGAAAGGTAAGTGGCTATCTAACCTCACTTAGCCAGTGTTGCCACTCTAAACGCTACCTATAAACCTAAATCAGTTACGCAAAATTATTATATGTATTATGTCAAACTATCTAAAATTATTATATGTATATATTACGTCACGCTACGATGTGTTACCAACCTATGGCAATGTATATTTCGCAAGCAAGTACAGCCAAACCATTATATAAAACCATTACATGTATATATACCAGAAAGTACCGCTAACTCAAAATATAAAACTATTACATGTATATATCGCAAGAAAGTGTTGCCAAAAAACTAAAAATCGCTTATACAGTATCTCGAAAACGGTAAGTCCTAGGGTCATTTTGACCCCAGAAAACTGCCTACTACATAGTGTAGGCACTCCAGGGGGTTATCTACCCACATGAAAAGTCTTAACCAAAATATTGCGGGTTGCATCTCAAAAAATGAAGGGGTAAATTTTCAAAATTAAATATCTCAAGAACGGCTTGGCCGATTTTCACGAAACTTGGCATGTATGTACCTGTTAACCTCCGCTACATATTACAAAAACCTAAACTCTGTACTGCAGGTAGTATCAAAATAATTGAAGGAGTCATACTTTAAAAATCAATATCTTAAGAACGGGTGAGACGATATAATTGAAACTTGACATGTGGACAATCCTCTAACCTTCAATTTTGTTTGAGGGTAGAAGAGGGTTGTTAGGGGATGATGGAGGGTGTAACACTTTAAAATTTAATATATTGAGAACGGCTTGGCCGATTCTAATGAAACTTGGTATATAGGTACCTGTTAACCTCCGCTACTATTTAAAAAAAAACTTAAACTCTGTACTGTGGGAAAGTATCAAAAGATTGAAGGAGCTATATTTTAAAAATAAATATCCAAAGAACGGCTTGGCCGATTATAATGAAATTTGGTATGTATGTACCTGTTAACATCCTTTACATCTTACAAAAAACTTAACCTCTGTACTGCGGGTAAGTATCAAAATAATTGAAGGGGTACTAATAAATACCTTAAATCTCGCAGCATAATCGGGGGGAACGCGGTGGTCTAGTGGTTAGCGACTTGTAAACGTTTGACCGGGGGATTTAAAATATTTAGGCAAAGTTAAATGTTTCCTTAGTGGACAGTTTTAGCGGACTCGCTGACAGACGTTTGGCAAAGAAATTTAAGAAGTTAGGTCAATTTAAATGTAACCCCCGATAAAAGTAACGTCAGTGGACTCGGAAACGTTCGACCAAGAAATTACACCGTCAAAATACATCACGGTCCCCAGTAAACAGATTTTAGCGGACTCGGAAATGTTTGACCGGGAAATTTAAAATATTTAGGCACAGTTAAATGTTTCCCTGGTGTTTTAACAGATCCGGCGACAAACGTTTGGCAAGGAAATTTAAGAAGTTACTGCCAAGTTAAATTTAACCCTGTTAGACACTTTTCATCGAACTTGAACACAATCGACCAAGAGATTACACCGTCAAAATACATCTCGGTCCCTGGTAGACCCTTTTCACTGGACTTGAACACAATTGACCGAGAGATTACACCGTAAAACCGCAGGACGACCACGTCGTTTCACCGGACTTGGATACAAATGACCAAGAAATAACATCGTCAAAGGGAGATGCTGCTCTGGTTTCAGGGGAAACAAAAATAAAACTACCGAGGAGAAAACACTGCATAATTGCTGTCCTTATAAAGAACGAATGTCACTGCTTGTTGTCTTCTTAGATTTACTCTTGTTCATGTTTTTGATGTGGTCAACTCCTCGTTAAGTTTAGTTTTGGTGTTGATCATTAAAATCTTTTTACTTGTGAATGCAGACTGCAGGTATTTAAGACAGGGTATATATTCTGATTGTTGGTATATCGAAGAAGCCGACACTGGAATAGAGCATGAGAACAGAGTTTTACAAGCAACTAACTACAACAAAAAGTCACATCTGAAATCTAAAGTGTGTAATCTCTGTACCTTTTTTTAACTTTACAAAAATACCCTACTGTCTCTTTCTCAGAACGTTAATTTAATTCAAACACGTTGGACCCGACGTTTAGCTGTGTCTAACACTTAGAATCAGTTCAAAGTGGGTCCAGATTGGACCTACAACTTCCGGTGTAATGTTACCAAAAGGGAGCGTTTCGCTTCCCTTGGAATAGGGGTATGACTTTTTTTTCTGTGTTTATAAGCCTCTTCTCTCCTTTAAGTTACTGTAATTAGTATATTGACGTTTCTAAACAATTAAATGCATAGAAAGTTTCCCAAAGTAATCGAAATTGATAGAATCCTGCTTTCATAAGCATGGTATTACAAGTATTCTTCAACGTCTTAAATTACATACACTAACCATAATAAAAAGCAAAAAGAATTCAAAAACGAGCGGTGTTTAGTAGCCCATCAAGGGTAAGTTTGTAAAACTATAAAGTTCTGCCGCGACTGTAACAAAATGATTTATCCCAAAAAAACGTAAGACAGTTCACGCATGCAGAGAAGTTTACTGTAAACCCTGCGAAGCGTTCAAAGACCCCGCGCATCAGTGTTTCATGAGGGTAGATAGGAGAACACCGAAAGAGCTTAATTTTTTTGTTTATTTTCTTTGACTTGGAGACTCGCCAAGACGAGTCACTTCCCACGGGCCCTCAACAGAAAGTTCATAAAGTAAACTTGTGCGTTTCTCAACTGTACTGCTTTAAATGTATTAATGGGGGTGAGTGTGAAACTTGCTCGGAACGGCAAAGGGTATTTGAAAAAGAACCGGTAAAACAGTTTATGGACTATGTAATGGAAATTCTAAAAAATTTAAGGATGTTTGTGTAATTGCCCACAACGGGCAGGGTTTTGATTTCCAATTCATTCTACATCATAGAAGATACTAAATTTACCCCAAAAATAACGCCTCGGGGAACTAAAGCTATTTTGATTGAAGTAGCAAACGTAAGGTTTGTGGACTCAATTAGCTACTTTCCCATGGCCCTCTCTGCACTCCCTAAAGCCTTCGACCTGTCTCCCGAGAAAAAGAAGGGCTACTTCCCGCATATTTTCAACACTCTGGCAAACCAAAATTATATTGGTCCTATGCCCGACAAAAAATACTATTGCCCCGAGTCTATGTTTGAAAAGAAACACGATGATTTTGATGTATGGTATGACGAACGAGTCGCTGAAGACTACGTGTTTGATTTTCAAAAATAAATCTTGGAGTACTGAATTTTAGACGTAGAAATCCTAGCTCAAGCGTGTATTAAATTTAGAGCCATGCTTCTTTAAGAGTGTAACATAGATCCGTTTCCTGAGGTAATAACAATAGCCAGCGCATGTAACGTGGCCTTCCGCCGTAACTTCTTAAAAGAAAATACTATTGGACTTATACCAAAATCAGGGTACCGACTTGCAGACAATCAGTCAGCCGTTGCTTTACAGTGGCTAACATGGGAGGAGGAGAAACGTGGAGTAAAGATTCAACATGCGGGCCGGGGTAAAGAAGTGAAAATTAAAGGAATGAAAGTAGATGGGTTTGACGGTGAGCGAATTTATGAGTTTCACGGGTGTTATTGGCACGGCTGCCCGAAATGTTATCAATACAGCAGAGAAGAACCTCTGCCGGAGGATCCTTCAAACAGTTTGCATCTCCGTTACGAGAGAACCAAGTTCAAAATGGCAAAATTTAATAGCTATGAAGTTGTAGTAATGTGGGAGTGTGAGTTTAGAGCTTTGAAGAAGGACAATAAATTAAATCACCTGATCCAACTGTCCATTCTAAACACACTTCCACTTAATCCTAGGTAGGATGGGTAATACTAAAACGTATTGTAAATGTGAAGAGGGAGAAACAATCCAGTATGTTGATGTCTGATCCCTCTACCCATATGTAAATAAATATTGTAAGTATCCCGTGGGTCATCCTACTGTTTACGTTGGAAATGAGTGCCGAGAGAGAGGTCTTGAAGTAGAGGGCTTGTTAAAATGTAAGGTTCTACCTCCTTACAACTTGTATCATCCCGTACTCCCCGCTAAAATGAATAATAAATTGTTTTGTGCAGAACTTGCGGGGAGACTTTAAACCAAGGGGAATGTTTTGATGATAGTGAGGAAAGGGCAATGGTAGGAACATGGACAATGGGTGAAATTAGAAAAGCTGTAGAGAAAGGTTATGTGATTTTGGACATGTATGAGTAGTGGGAGTATGAAGTCGCCACATACGAGAAAGGTGGACTTTTTACCGATTTTATAAATAAATTCTTGAAAGTAAAGCAGGAAGCTTCAGGGTATCCCGCTTGGTGTAAAACACAGGAGGATAAAGACAAGTATGTTTCTGATTTATTTGAGCGTGAGGGTATTCAACTGGACAAGGACAAAATTGCTAAAAATGGAGGACTCAGGTCAGTAGCTAAATTAATGTTAAATTCATTTTGGGGCATGTTTGGTCAACGCGAAAACATGACAAAACTTCAATTGTGAGAGACTCTAAGGAATTTTTCAAATCGTTAACTCAACCAGGAATAAAAGTAAAGTTTGTTGAAATAACTAACCAAGAGGTTTTATTAGTTAATTGGCAGAATGTTGATGACGCCAATGAGGCTCTAGAAAATGGAAATTTTGTAATTGCGGCCTACACCACTGTTGAATTCATGCAAGACTTAAACTTTATGAACACTTGGATGCCCTTCGAGGGCAGGTCTTGTATTATGGCATGGACTCATGTATTTATTTATACAGGGGAGGGCTGTACAGGGTCCCTACGGGAGATTACCTCGGGGAAATGAGTGATGAGTTAGTAGACGAGTACGGGCCCGGCTCTTATATAGTAGAGTTTATTTCTGGGGGGCCTAAAACTTACGCATACCTTGTTTGGTCAACCAAAAAGCAAAAACTAGAATCTGTGTGTAAAATCAAGGGCCTCGCCCTCAACCTAAAAACCTCCGAAACATTAAATTTTGAGCAATTGAAAAAGATGGTCCTTAGTGAAGCTGCTAAAATTTTAGAAATTGAAGAAAACAGAATCAGGAGAACAAAGAAACGAGAAGTCGTTACAGTAAGCGAAGTTAAAAAGTTTAAAATTACAGGACCCAAGAGGAAATTTAATGATGATTACGATACCTTGCCTTTCGGCTTTAAAAAACAAAGACTTGAGTAAAACAACACCGGAAGTGCAAGGGGCGAAACACCCCCCTAACCCATAATGAGTCATACTTTCCCCTCCCGCGAATCGCTCTGCCTCGGTCACTTTTGCCGCTGCTCCTGCCGAGGTAAGACGTGTCCTTACGTAGCTCTGATCTGTACTATTGCACATTACTTGATATAAAATGTCTCACTTAACTTCTTATATATTTAATAACCAGGCCGTTGCTGTCCTGTTTGACAGAGAAAATAATCCTTGGTTCAATGGAAAAAAAGTGGCTCAAATCCTGGGCTACTCTAACCCTAAAAAAGCTCTTCTAGCACATATCAGTGAAATATACAAATCAACTCAACCGGAAGTAGTTGGGACCCAAAAAGGGTCACAACTCAATTATCATGATTCTAAAGTAGTTTTTATATCAGAACCGGGTTTATACGAGTTGATTTTTTCCTCTAAACTACCAGTTGCTAAAACATTTAAATACTGGGTTTTTGAAGAAGTCCTGCCTTCCATTAGAAAGTTTGGAGTGTATAAAATCAAACATGAAAATAATCAGTTAAAAAATCAAAACTCTCAACTCTTGGCTGAAATTACATGGTCTCTAGAAAACAACCAAAAGCTAGCTCAAATTAACTCAGAATTTAAAACTACAAACGATATAATGTGTGAAGAAAACCAGTCACTGAATGAGTTGCTGACTGAACAGGCACCGAAGGTTGCTGTGATGTCAGACGACGATGGACTTAAACATGTTTTATGTGTCCTTATTAAAGAAACTCTTCTGGAGCTGTACGGAGTCTGTGAGTACAAATGTATTCGCATACAAAAAAGAAAATTTAACGAAGCTCTCATTAAAGCCAAAAATTAAGGTTTCGTACCTTGTTTCATCAAGTCTCCTGTTCCTAACGGGATTAATGTACTTAATAAAGCTAAAGAAGTAATGAAGAGTTATGGTATGCACTTTGACTCTGCATACAACAATATCCTAACGTCTCACAATTTTGTAAATATAGTTGAGCATGTCTTGAATAATGCATAAGTTCCCACTGTATGTGTGTGTGTGTGTGTGTGAATGAAGGTCACTGGCGCGGGTGACGAAAAGCCCCGTAAACCTGAATGAAGGTCACTGGCGCGGGTGACGAAAAGCCCCGTAAACCTAAATTTGTGATGAAGGGTTTATTAGATTGAGGGCCTGGCTAAAACCCAGGTTACTTCTTGGAACAGTCCGCACAGTGGGACTTGTAAAAAATAAAATAAAATAAACAATAGAAGGAGGTAGCATTTTGTTATGGAGTGGCTACCACTGTGAGAGGCGATGGTTGGGGCCTCTCACCCCAGAGGTTAGACCTCCAGGGGAAGCTCTGGGTAACCAAAAAGAACGCGCCGACGCTCCTACGGCCTAGCCTAAAGGCTTACCGTGGTGTGGAAACGTGAGCGTTCAAAATTATTTCACCGGGTTTAGGAATGTTTAGCCGTAAATTTAAAAAGATCCCCGTTAAGGTGAAATGTAACACATTATAATGTAGCTTCAGCGGAGGCAGGAGTAAATGACCGAGAAATTTTAAGAAGTTTCGGTCAATTTAAATGTAACCCCCGATAAAGGTAACTTCAGCGGACTCGGAAACGTTCGACCAAGAAATTACATGAACAAAGTACCACACGGTCCCCGGCAAGCAGGTTAATAAACCCGTGGAGTGGGGTTATCAGTTTCTTGCCTGTAGTTTTCTGCTGGTTTTTACAAGCCTCTTCTCTCCTTTAAGTTACTGTAATTAGTATATTGAGGTTTCTAAACAGTATAACTGTCTGACTTGGCTAGATTAGTGTTGTGTTTGTATTCAATTGTTTGATTTGGTAGTTTACAGTAAAGGAATTAAAGAAACCCTGACTTTCATGTGTCAGGCGTAGTGTTGTATTTGTATGTGCTGGGTAACAGTAATCTTACTTTCTATTCTTGATCTTTAATGCGGTTTTGGTTAGAGTAGTGTTTTCTACCTTCCTTAGAGTTAACTTTTGGTAACTTGTAGTTCTGATTTGACTTGCGTAGTTTGTGTGTTAGTGTTTTTCTGACTTGCGTAGTGATAGAGGTACCGTGTCACGGAGTGCCCGGGGTCCTAGACGGTGGAGACTCGATGTATCTAGGCTGAAACACTGGCCGCAGGGAAACGTTTGACTTGGAAGTATCTGACCGAAGGATTTAAAACTTTGCAGGCCAAGTACATCAAGGCCCCCGGGGCAGTTTTTAGCGGTATTGGGTACGATTGGTCAAGTTTTTACGCCGTCAAAATACACCACGGCCCTGGCAAACAATTAAACGGACTTTGAAATATTTTGACCGGGAAATTTAAATGATGGGAAAATAAAATGTACTCACACAAGTGCAGCTGTTCAACAATCCTCCAGCCACAGGCCTCTGGCAGTTGCAATATATGAGTGGTTGAATCGGTCGGCTGGTAGAATACCCGAGTGGGACTTTAAACTGTTACCGCACGTTTGCCTCGAGAGCTTGAGGGTGCCATCTCTGTCAAACAAGAACAGAATTGTAAACAATCCGTGGTTTAATGCAAAATATATTGCTGGGATTTTAGAATATAAAAATATGGAAACGCTAATAATAGCAGTTTTAGTTACAATGAAAAAAAGAACAATATTTATTAATGAATAATGTATCCGTCTTTTATAATCTCATTTACTTATCGTAATGCATTATTCGCAATACCTCCTTCCTTCCCAACGGTATTATGGACTGTAGTACTGAATTGTAGTTTTTTCTGTGCTAAAATATAATATTGTGTTGAATAAGGTAGGGGGCATTTATTTTTACAATGTTGTCAAGTAATTTATTGTCAGAACAGATTTGTTTAAGAAAAAGTTTAGTTAGGCTAAGCGGAGTGTTCATCATGAAGTGAGCTTGACTGGTTCAGGATGAGCAGAGTTGTGTGTTGAAGGGAGTTGGTGATTGACCAATCGTCAATCCACAGTAATTCTAACTCTAAAAATCCACCGTCTTCAGGTTTTTGGTATTATAAAACTTTCCTTATTATGTTTACTTTCAGTTTATTTGGTGAGGTATGTTGTCTTACCTCCCAAGCGATACTGTCCAGCGGAAGCTTAACACTTTTAGAAGTCTCCGACAATGGTAAATGATTCCCCAGGGGAGATAGAAACCTCTAACTAATAATATAGATAAATATCTTACCTTAACAGCGACAATCTCTCCAAGATGGTGTTGTGATGACCCCGCAAGCATCACAGTGTAAAACCAGATTAAACGCTTTAGGATCTGAGAGAGTATCTGGCATGGTATATTTTATACAATGAAACAGTAAACACCCTAAAGTGAAGTAATATAGGCGCTGTGGTCCACTGTAGGTCACCACTGTCTTTCACTGTAGGTTTGGGCTCAATACTTAAAAGCTGATGTTTGTTTAGAAATGCCTTACATATATGTTCAAGACACAGAGTGATGGTACCATAGACACTGCCTGGCTATATAATCGCCACCACTCCTCTCGGATTTATTCTGGGTTGTATATTTCTTTGTTCTATTACAGCTTAGTTTGTAGTTTTAAAAAATTCCCCCTGTGGGAGTTTGCCTTACTTAGCCTAGATCATGCTATGTTCCCTGCAATGTCCTTTGGGAGATTTTTGGGGGCATAATTCAAAGCAACGCTGAATCAATTACCAGCAGTGACACGTTTAGAGTAGATGTAGCACGGATAAACATTCCAGTAGGTAAAGGAAGGGCAAGACCCGACTTTTACAATACCTTTGATGAAGAACCTAAAGAGGGAATCGAACCCGGGACCTCCTGAACCGTAGTCCAAGGCGCTAAACACTAGACCACCGCGTTCCCCCCGATTATGCTGCGAGATTTAAGGTATTTATTAGTACCCCTTCAATTATTTTGATACTTACCCGCAGTACAGAGGTTAAGTTTTTTGTAAGATGTAAAGGATGTTAACAGGTACATACATACCAAATTTCATTAAAATCGGCCAAGCCGTTCTTGGGATATTGATTTTTAAATTATAGCTCCTTCATACTTTTGATACTTTCCCGCAGTACAGAGTTTAAGTTTTTTTTTAAAATAGTAGCGGAGGTTAACAGGTACCTATATACCAAGTTTCATTAGAATCGGCCAAGCCGTTCTCAATATATTAAATTTTAAAGTTTTACACCCTCCATCATCCCCTAAACAACCCTCTTCTACCCTCAAACAAAATTGAAGGTTAGAGGATGTTAACAAGTATCCACATGTCAAGTTTCAATTATATCGTCTCACCCGTTCTTAAGATATTGATTTTTAAAGTATGGCTCCTTCAATTATTTTGATACTACCTGCAGTACAGAGTTTAGGTTTTTGTAATATGTAGCGGAGGTTAACCGGTACATACAAGCCAAGTTTCGTGAAAATCGGCTAAGCCGTTCTTGAGATATTTAATTTAGAAAATTTACCCCTTCATTTTTTGAGATGCAACCCGCAATATTTTGGTTAAGACTTTTCATATGGGTAGATAACCCCCTGGAGTGCCTACACTACATAGTAGGCAGTTTACTGGGGTCAAAAAGACCCTAGGACTTACCGTTTTCGAGATATAAGCGATTTTTAGTTTTTTGGCAACACTTTCTTGCGATATATACATGTAATAGTTTTATATTTTGAGTTAGCGGTACTTTCTGGTATATATACATGTAATGGTTTTATATAATGGTTTGGCTGTACTTGCTTGCGAAATATACATTGCCATTGGTTGGTAACACATCGTAGCGTGACGTAATATATACATATAATAATTTTAGATAGTTTGACATAATACATATAATAATTTTGCGTAACTGATTTAGGTTTATAGGTAGCGTTTAGAGTGGCAACACTGGCTAAGTGAGGTTAGATAGCCACTTACCTTTCTGGTGATGGTATATTATACACTATTATGGTACGTATATATATGATTATACACTGTAGTATTGTATATGGTATCTATAATTATATATGATACATATAATTATGTATGGTACATTAGCTCTGCTAAGTTGGTAACACTTTGGAGGGATGAAAAGTGAGATTAGGTTTGGCTTCAATTTTTTTTGGCGCGCAAATTTGGCAGGAACGCCACCATGGGCGCCGCCATCTTGAATCACGTGACCTAATTAGACCAATCAGAAGCCAGATTTTAGGCCCATAAGCGCAATGTTAAGACCCATTCATAGGGAACCCTACTAACAACATATCTAGAATATGCCGCAAAATTAAAATTTCAATTTTCTCTGCAACCAGTAATTGTAGAATAATAATTTAAGTTACTTAATTATTTACTTTTTAGAGATCTTCCTAATGATGATAAGTAGTCTTTGTTAACATTTATGTTTTATGATGAAAAATCAAAAATTGAATTTTCGATGTTTTAAGTCCTGTAATTTCTGAACCCGAATTTTTAAAGAAATTCGAGTGTTGTCATTTTGTTAGAAACCTAAAACTCTACAAACCACGAAAGTTGAATAAAAATCGTTAAAGCCGTTTTTGAGAAATTTGGATTTTCCATGTTTTTTGGCGGTTTTTTTGGGGGATAATTACCCTTAAAAATCAATAATTCTAAAAATTTAATAAATGCCTGAAAATATCGTGGATTAGTACCTATAAACCAAATTTTATCAAAATCTGTCCACCGGTGTCATTTATAGCTCTTTACACATTCAGACAGACAGACAGACACACAGATACCATTAAAAAATCACTTTATTGGATTCGGGGAGCAACAAAACGAATATTTACACTAACAACTCGAATAGGAAAATTTTTACGAAAACAGTAGGGGTGCCAGGAGACTTCTGTATCAGGAGGAGCAGAGGAGCAGGAGGATTACCCCCCCCTCCACCAACCCCTCCCCCTCCCACAACCACCCTCCTCCTCTCACCTCTCAATTTCTTTTGCAAATTTTTTTGCATTTTTGGAATCTCCTCGTTAAGCCGAGTATTCTCAGTACCCACATGACATACTTTGGATAATTAATACAAGAGTTGAGCAGGGTAACGCTACAACCAACAGAGCTAGCCCATCAGCGCCTGCGGAAAATTGAACTACCAGTGAATGCAAATTTTTAGGAGAATATAATTACAATACTTTGAACATATACTGCAAAGGGGGGTGTATCGATACATCCCCCTTCAAGTACTCTGCACCGAGGCAGCTGTTCGCACAACCGACCGACGCGTCCAGTCCTGTCTGGGATGCAGCTGCTGTAACTGGATACCCCAACAGGCTGGCGCTCGACGCAGGTGTCCACACAAAAAAAACAACGAGTTGAGACGTGTCTGGGGTGCAGCTACGCCCGACCCCAGGAGGAGCAGGAGGAGCCCCCCCCCGGTCAAGGTTTCGTCTTTGACACTTTTGCCAAGGCGCCTGCGGACAATTGAACTACCAGTGAATGCAAATTTTGAGGAGAATATAATTGCAATGCTTTGAACATATACTGCAAAGGGGGGTGTATCGATACACCCCCATTCAAGCACTCTACACCGAGGCAGCTGTTCGCACAACCGACTGACGCGACCAGTCCTGTCTGGGAATGCGGATGCTGTAATTGGATACCTCGACTGGAGGGTGCACGACGCTTGTGTTCACACAAAAAACCGACGAGTCGAGACATGTCTGGGGTGCAGCTACGCCCGACCCCAGGAGGAGCAGTAGGAGCCCCCCTTCATAGCTGTTCGCACAACCGACCAACGCGTCCATTCCTGTCTGGGATCCAGCTGCTGTAACTGGATACCCCAACAGGCTGGCGCTCGACGCAGGTGTACACACAAAAAACCGACGCGTTGCCCTCCTGTCTGGGAATGCGGATGCTGTAATTGGATACCTCAACGGGAGGGCGTAGATGTTCACACAAATAACCGTCGCGTCACCCTCCTGTCCGGGAATGCGGATGCAGTAATTTGATACCCCAACAGGAGGGTGCCCGACCCTTCCAGGAACCCATTATAGACCGCTCATATCGAGTTCCATTAGAGCAGGTGGTCTTTACCCCAGACAGCGGTTGAGAGCCCCCTCACGAATTTTTTTTGCGAATTTTTTTTGCAAATTTTTTTTTACGAACTTTTGTTTTTTGCAAATTTTTTTGGTAATTTTTGTTGCAAATTTTTTTTGTTGCAAATTTTTTTGCAAGTATTTTTTTTGCGAACTTTTTTTTGCGATTTTTTTGCGAACTTTTTTTGCAAATATTTGTTTGCGTACTTATTTTTGCGATTTTTTTTTGCAAATATTTTTTTGCGAATTTTGTTGCGACATTTTTTTTGCAATTTTTTTGCAAATATGTTTTTCTTGCAATGACCCAAACGGGAGGGGGCTCCGTTACCATAGGTTGGATCTGAATTCTGATTGCAGATTCTTGTTCGTCTAGTCGAGCCGAGTCATTTGAGTACCCACATCGTACACTATGGATGATGTTTACAAAAAAGGGGTCCGCACCACACTTTTGACATTTTTTGCATTTTTGGAATCTCCTCGTCAAGCCGAGTATTCTCAGTACCCACATGACATAATTTGGATAATTAATAAAAGAGTTGATCAGGGTAACGCTACAACCAACAGAGCTAGCCCATCAGCGCCTGCGGACAATTGAACTACCAGTGAATGCAAATATTGAGGAGAATATAATTGCAATGCTTTGAACATATACTGCAATGGGGGGTGTATCGATACACCCCCCTTCATGTACTCTGCACCGAGGCAGCTGTTCACACAACCGACCGACGCGTCCAGTCCTGTCTGGAATGCAGCTGCTGTAACTGGATACCCCAACAGGCTGGCGTTCGACGCAGGTGTTCACACAAAAAACCGACGAGTCGAGACATGTCTGGGGTGCAGCTACGCCCGACCCCAGGAGGAGCAGGAGGAGCCCCCCTCCCTCCACGGTCAAGGTTTTGTCTGTGACACTTTTGCCAAGGCGTCTTCGGACAATTGAAATACTAGTGAATGCAAATTTTTAGGAGAATATAATTGCAATGCTTTGGGTTAGAGCACTTGAAGGCGGGTGTATCGATACACCCCCCTTCAAGTACTCTACACCAAGGCAGCTGTTCGCACAACTGACCGACGCGTCCAGTCCTGTCTGGGATGCAGCTGCTGTAACTGGATACCCCAATCGGCTGGCGCTCGACGCAGGTGTTCACACAAAAAACCGACGATTTGAGACCTGTCTGGGGTGCAGCTGCTGTAATTGGATACCTCAATGGGAGGGCGCAGATGTTCACACAAATAACCGTCACTTCGCCCTCCTGTCTGGGAATGCGGATGCTGTAATTGGATACCCCGACAGGAGGGCGACCGACCCTTGCAGGAACCCATAATTAAAGACCACCCACGTCGAATTCTGAGCAATAAATCACCAGTTGTCAAACACCCACTGTCTCATTCTTGTTCTAGTCTTCAACAATTCCTGACGTATGGGGGAGCGAAAATCTCCCCCTAAGCCATTATGTGTTAGGTGGAGTGAAAATCTCCCCCTAGTAATTAAATCAACAGAACACCAGTTGTCAAACACCCACGGTCTCATTCTTGTGCTAGTATTCAACAATTCCTAAAGTATGGGGGAGCGAAAATCTCCCCCTTAACCCATTATGTGTTAGGGGGAGCGAAAATCTCCCCCTAGTAATTAAATCAATAACGACTATCGGGAATGCCTCTTCAACGACGTATTGAAGAGAACCATCAACAATAGGTTCCAGACCCGAAACCACCGCGTTGTATGATAGGTCTGCTCCAATTTGGAGTAGACCTAGTGTTTTTCTCAAACATGCATTTGTAGGACTTTAGCTGGGTTAGAGTAATTGAAAGGGGGGTGTATCGATACATTCCCCTTTGATGATCATGCGACCAAAGGGGTAGAGTAATTGATGGGGGGTATCGATACACCCCCCTTTGAAGTATATGTTCAAAGCATTACATTCATCTTTTTCATCCAAATGTGCATTCAATATCTGTTTTGCTCGTTCAATGTATGTCTGTAAACTAATTGCTAAAAGTAATTACTACGTACGGCAAAGATGACAAATATTAATAATGCTTATTTTTATTCTGAGTACACAACTAGTATATTGAGAAAAACAAATTTCAAAATTCAATTGGCATACATTTGCACAATGAGTTCTCTGATCAGTGGGTGAGGCAGTACAGGAATACAAGGCAGTATTGACCAAAGACCAGAGTGTTGTCACTTTGAATGTGATGCTCGTTGTACAGGTAGCGACGAGCATTGCGTCTCAGGAATCCTTGGTAGAATTGAAGATGTGGAGGTTGACCGTGGCTGTCAAAGAATTCATTTATTCATACTCCTTTGTTAAGGTAGAAAGCGACCCAGCGAGTGCCGTCGCTTCATTGTGTGGATCAGTATTCACAATCATAGCAGTAGATGGTGAGATATAATGTGGCAATTGATCCGCAGCGTAGACACCAACATTCTGTACGGGCAGTTTAGCCATACACATTTGCATCTCTAAGGTATTCATTCTACTGTGTCGACGCCGTCAGTAGTAGAAGAAGAAGTAGTACTAGTAGCAAAACAAAAACAGGAACTGGTATCACCCACAACATCATCAGCGTCATCATCAGAATCATCGATATTTGTACATAGATGTAACCAACAACGTAATGCGATACAATTGGTTAGAGCGCATCGTGTGTGAGCTGTCTTGTGATGGCGACATCGCACTGCATTTGTTGATAGTAGACTGTTGATTGACGATAGTGATCTGCAACCAATTTCGCTGATATCAATGACATTAGTAGTACAGTGATCCGTGATGAAATTGCATCGTACAAACTCTTTTTTCTCAGTACCTTTGACATAGACAATAGGTCGTTTGGCGATACATGCACGTAACTTTTCCTCTAGCACATGATACCAGATATCACCTTGATCCCATTCCAATCCGTGACAGTGTTTTGTGAGCCAATAGCTTTCACGTAGTTTCTCTTGTGATAGGAAATCTCTACTGACTGGTGATTTGGCGATATGATGCATTAGCAGTGTTCCACTGGCCAATTCCAAGACACACACTTCCTTCAGAATATAATCGCTATTGTTGTCCTTGAAACATTGAAAATCCAAAATAATGGGAGATGCTACATTTTTACGCGGTACTCTGCGTAAACAATCCATCTTGTATGAGTGTTGGTTGCAGACTGATTATGATTTAACCGACAAAGTCCACATTTAGATCGCGATGATGATTAATTTCGATGACGTTGGCAAATCCGCATATACCAAACAGTTGCCAATCTCTGTGAGTGCAGGCATGCATTATACCACATCGATATCGATAGTAGCAACAGTAGTACTAGTAGTAGTAGTGGTCATCGACACATCGATCACTCTTCAGGATTCTTCCACAATGTGCATTATCTTGTACGTGACAACTGGTACTAACAGCGATCTACATTGCCTATGTATTTAATAACCAGATAGGAGCTGCTCTGTATGACAGTAGTAACAACCCTAGGTTCAATGTTACAGAGGTTGCTCAAATCTTGAGCTACGTTAATCATAAAAAAGCACTTCTAGCACATGTTAGTGAACAATACAAGTCAACAGACTTAGAAACGAGAAACTTCAGTCTTTGCAATCCTTCACAAAGTCACTAACAAATACCAGAAACTAGATCAAATTACCTCGGAGTTTAAAACTACAAATTATATATATATATAAATATATATATATATATATATATATATATATATAGTGTAAGGAGACCCAGACCATGATTCTAAAGTTGTCTGAACAGACCTCTAAAGAAGCAGTGTTGCCTGAATAACTTGACTTCGAGCCTTTATCGTATGTTAGTTCGTTAACAAAATAACTTGTACATTAACACGACGATCACTTATCTTGCTTAAGCCACGATATGCATTATGGCGTACGGGACGATTGGTAATAACAGCGTTTAAAGTGAACTGTGCACATTCGTTGTGATACGTCTTGTCACAGCAGGTTAGATTTCACATTCTCACATTCAACATCAATTACAATTGTAGACGTAATCTCATTACATCTGTTGTGATTTAAGTCCACGTTAACTGTTGTACATCCCCACGCGGCTCGTAAGTGTAATGAGTATTTAGTTTGACTATAAACTTCTCGAATGTTAGTACGTTAAATCGTAGCTTGTTCATTTACGCATCGATCCCTATTCTTGTTTCCGTCTCAATATGCATTATGGTGTACGTGACAGATGGTACTAACAACGCTTGAAATAAACTGCACACATGTGTTGTGATACATCCAGACACAACAAGTTAGATGCATCATTCTAACATTCATCATCAATTGAAATGTTATGCGTGGTATCATTTCATCTGGTGTAATTTGAGGGAATAACTCGACTACGAACCTTTATCGTATGTTAGTTCGTTAACAACGTAACTTGTACATTGACGCCGCGATCACTTTTCATGCTTAAGTCACAATGTGCATTATGATGTATGTGACGTCTGGTAATAGCAATGATTGAAGTAAACTGAGCACATGTGTTGTGATAAGTCTTGTCACAGCAGGTTAGATTGCTCATTTCCCCATTCAACATCAATTACAATTGTATGCGTAATCTCATTTCATCGGTTGTAATTTAAGTCCGCGTTAACTGTTGTACATCCTCACGTGGTTCGTAAGTGTAACGAGTATTTAGTTTTACATTAAACTTCTCGTATGTCAATCCCAAGTAATCGGTGTTTGAAGAAGTTTGCCTTTCCCTCAAGAATTGTAACTAGCATTATAACATACGCTTTTAATAACCAGGTCGCACTTGTAATATTTTTGTATACCGATAAAAATTCCAAGTAATCGAGGTTTAAAGAAGTTCGCACATTGATAAAAAAAATCCAAGTAAACGATGTTTGAAGACGTTTTTTGTTTTCACCATCATACAAGTTCCAATCTTGAGTAATGTCAACCCAAGAAAATGAAAGCTAACAGCATCACGTAGTTGTGTTAAGCTACGATAGGTATAGTTAGGTTTATTAAGACTGTTTCCAGTTAGAAAGGGGAAACATGGAGAGACTTATCTCATCGTTAGGTTACGATATCCAGTGTAAAGTTAGGTCCCTGCATAGAAATAGGAAACGTAGGCAGTTGTATCTCTTCCTTAGGTTATGTTATGCTCTGTTAAGTTAGTTTTGTGCTTATAGATAGGAAATATTGCCAGTAGTATCTCGTCGTTAGGTTAAGTCATGCTCTGTTAAGTTAGGTTTGTTGTTGATTATAAAAATAAACCTGTACCTTAATGTCTGCGCGCGCAATTTAAAAAGGGTATAATCATAATGCGCACGCCGACATTAAGGTACAGATTTTTTACATACTAACATACGATAAAGGCTCGAAGTCAAGTTATTCAGGCAAAACTGCTTTTTTAGAGGTCTGTTCAGACAACATTTGAATTATGGTCTGGGTCTCCTTACACTATATATATATATATATATATATATATATATATATATATATATATATAATAATAATAATTTGTAGTTTTATAACTCCGAGGTAATTTGATCTAGTTTCTGGTATTTGTTAGTGACTTTGTGAAGGATTGCAAAGACTGAAGTTTCTCGTTTCTAAGTCTGTTGACTTATATTGTTCACTAACATGTGCTAGAAGTGCTTTTTTATGATTAACGTAGCTCAAGATTTGAGCAACCTCTCCAACTTTGAACCTAGGGTTGTTACTACTGTCATACAGAGCAGCTCATATATGGTTATTGAATACATAGGCGATGAAGATCGCTGTTAGTACCAGTTGTCACGTACAAGATAATGCACATTGTGGAAGAATCCTGAAAAGTGATCGATGTGTCGATGACCACTACTACTACTAGTAATACTGTTGCTACTATCGATATCGATGTGGTATAATGCATGCCTGCACTCACAGAGATTGGCAACTGTTTGGTATATGCGGATTTGCCAACGTCATCGAAATTAATCATTATCGCGATCTAAATGTGGACTTTGTCGGTTAAATCATAATCAGTCTGCAACCAACACTCATACAAGATGGATTGTTTACGCAGAGTACCGTGTAAAAATGTAGCATCTCCCATTATTTTGGATTTTCAATGTTTCAAGGACAACAATAGCGATTATATTCTGAAGGAAGTGTGTGTCTTGGAATTGGCCAGTGGAACACTGCTAATGCATCATATCGCCAAATCACCATTCAGTAGAGATTTCCTATCACAAGAGAAACTACGTGAAAGCTATTGGCTCACAAAACACTGTCACGGATTGGAATGGGATCAAGGTGATATCTGGTATCATGTGCTAGAGGAAAAGTTACGTGCATATATTGCCAAACGACCTATTGCCTATGTCAAAGGTACTGAGAAAAAAGAGTTTGTACGATGCAATTTCATCACGGATCACTGTACTACTAATGTCATTGATATCAGCGAAATTGGTTGCGGATCACTATCGTCAATCAACAGTCTACTATCAACAAACGCAGTGCAATGTCGCCATCACAAGACAGCTCACACACGATGCGCTCTAACCAATTGTATCGCATTACGTGGTTGGTTACATCTATGTACAAATATCGATGATTCTGATGATGACGCTGATGATGTTGGGTGATACCAGTTCCTGTTTTTGTTTTGCTACTAGTACTACTTCTTCTTCTACTACTGACGGCGTCGACACAGTAGAATGAATACCTTAGAGATGCAAAAGTGTATGGCTAAACTGCCCGTACAGAATGTTGGTGTCTACGCTGCGGATCAATTGCCACATTATATCTCACCATCTACATACATTGAACGAGCAAAACAGATATTGAATGCAAATTTGGATGAAAAAGATGAATGTAAAGCTTTGAACATATACTCCAAAGGGGGGTGTATCGATACCCCCCATCAATTACTCTACCCCTTTGCTCGCATAATCATCGAAGGCGGGTGTATCGATACACCCCCCTTCAATTACTCTAACCCAGCTAAAGTCCTACAAATGCATGTTAGAGAAAAACACTAGGTCTACTCCAAATTAGAGCCGACCTATCATACAACGCGGTGGTTTCGGGGCTGGAACCAGCTGTTGATGGTTCTTTTCAATACGTCGTTGAAGAGGAATTCCCGATAGTCGTTATTGATTTAATTACTTGGGGGAGATTTTCGCTCCCCCTAACACATAATGGGTTGGGGGGAGATTTTCGCTCCCCCATACTTCAGGAATTGTTAAAGACTAGAATAAGAATGAGACTGTGTGTGTTTGACACCTGTTGATCTAATGATTTAATTACTAGTGGGAGATTTTCGCTCCCCCTAACAAATAATGGGTTAGGGGGAGATTTTCGCTCTCCCATACTTCAGGAATTGTTGAATATTAGCACAAGAATGAGACCGTGCGTGTTTGACAACTGGTGTTCTGTTTATTTAATTACTAGGGGGAGATTTTCGCTCCCCCTAACACATAATGGCTTAGGGGGAGATTTTCGCTCCCCCATACGTCAGGAATTGTTGAAGACTAGAACAAGAATGAGACCGTGGGTGTTTGACAACTGGTGATTTATTGCTCGGAATTCGACGAGGGTGGTCTATAATTATGGGTTCCTGCAAGGGTCGGTCGTCCTCCTGTCGGGGTATCCAATTACAGCATCCGCATTCCCAGACAGAAGGGCGACGTGACGGTTATTTGTGTGAACATCTGCGCCCTCCCATTGAGGTATCCAATTACAGCAGCTGCATCCCAGACAGGACTGGACGCGTCCGTCGATTGTGCGAACAGCTGCCTTGGTGTAGAGTACTTGAAGGGGGGTGTATCGATACACCCCCCTTCAAGTGCTCTAACCCAAAGCATTGCAATTATATTCTCCTCAAAATTTGCATTCACTAGTAGTTCAATTGTCCGCAGGCGCCTTGGCAAAAGTGTCAGAGACGAAACCTTGACCGGGGGGGGGGCGCTTCTCCTGCTCCTCCTGGGGTCGGGCGTAGCTGCACCCAGACATGTCTCGACTCATGTTTTTTGTGTGAATACCTGCCTCGAGCGCCAGCCTGTTGGGGTATCCAGTTACAGCAGCTGCATCCCAGACAGGACTGGACGCGTCGGTCGGTTGTGTGAACAGCTGCTTCGGTGCAGAGTACTTGAAGGGGGGTGTATCGATACACCCCCTTTTGCAGTATATGTTCAAAGCATTGCAATTATATTCTCCTTAAAATTTGCATTCACTGGTAGTTCAATTGTCCGCAGGCGCCTTGGCAAAAGTGTCAGAGACAAAACCTTACCTGGGGGGGGTGCTCCTCCTGCTCCTCCTGGGGTCGGGCGTAGCTGCCCCCCAGACATGTCTCGTCTCGTCAGTTTTTTGTGTGAACACCTGCGTCGAGCGCCAGCCTGTTGGGGTATCCAGTTACAGCAGCTGCATCCCAGACAGGACTGGACGCGTCGGTCGGTTGTGCGAACAGCTGTGAAGGGGGTCTCCTGCTGCTCCTCCTGGGGTCGGGCGTAGCTGCACCACAGACATGTCTCGACTCGTCGGTTTTTTGTGTGAACACCTGCGTCGTGCACCCTCCAGTCGAGGTATCCAATTACAGCATCTGCATTCCCAGATAGGAGGGTGACGCGACGGTTATTCGTGTGAACGTCTGCGCCCTCCCGTCGAGGTATCAAATTACAGCATCCGAATTCCCAGACAGGACTGGACATGTCAGTCCGTTGTGCGAACAGCTGCCTCGGTGTAGAGTACTTGAAGGGGGGTGCATCAGTATATGTTCAAAGCATTGCAATTATATTTTCCTCAAAATTTGCATTCACTGGTAGTTCAATTGTCCGCAGGCGCCTTGGAAAAAGTGTCAGAGACGAAACCTTGACCGGGGGGGGGGGGGGCTCCTCCTGGGGTCTGGCGTAGCTGCACCCCAGACATGTCTCAACTTGTTGGTTTTTTGTTTGAACACCTGCGTCGAGCGCCAGCCCGTTGGGGTATCCAGTTACAGCAGCTGCATCCCAGACAGGACTGGACGCGTCGGTCGGTTGTGCGAACAGCTGCCTAGGTGAAGAGTACTTGAAGGGGGGTGTATCGATACACCCCCCTTTGCAGTATATGTTCAAAGCATTGCAATTATATTCTCCTAAAAATTTGCATTCACTGGTAGTTCAATTGTCCGCAGGCACTGATGGGCTAGCTCTGTTGGTTGTAGCGTTACCCTGCTCAACTCTTGTATTAATTATCCAAAGTATGTCATGTGGGTACTGAGAATACTTGGCTTGACGAGGAGATTCCAAAAATGCAAAAAAATTGCAAACAAATCGAGGGTGTGGGGAGTGGGAGGGGGAGGGGAGGGGGGTGCTCCTCCTGCTCCTCTGCTCCTCCTGATACAGAAGTCTCCTGGCACCCCTACTGAAAACAATACTTTCTCCATATACAATACTATGGAGGAGGTTCTTACAACGGGAGGAGGTGTTATGGTTTTAGGTAGAGAAAACATAAAGTGCAAAAAAGTTAAATTGCAATGTATTCAAGACATTATTTATGAAAAAGAATTTGAATGTTGTGTTGTAGAATATAAATTAGTTGGTTTTAATTTTGTTTTAATTGCAATTTATCGTTCTCCAAGTAATAACATGTCAATATTTTTAGAAAAATTGAGCTTTTGTTTGCGAGTCTTAGTTAAGAAGTTTAAAAATGTAATGGTCGTAGGAGATATAAATATTAATGTTTTAGTCGGTTCTGACCACCAAAAATTAAACGATGTTTTAAAATTGTACAACATGAGGTTTTTAGTAAATTTTCCAACTCGAATTACGTGTAGTACAGAATCCGCATTAGATAATGTTTTGACAAACATCGATGATTTTTATATTGAGATAGACGGAATAAATTCTCAAATTTCGGACCATGATAGTTTGATGGTGGTTGTAGATGATTTGTATAGGCCTAACTGCTGTAATAAAATCAATGGTGATATTGTCAAACACGAAAATAAGTCTGTGATAAAAGAAACTAGAGTATGTAATGATGCTAATTTGGCTTTATTTGTTAAATTTTTAGATAAAGAAAATTGGTTTAATATATATAATGCTAGTGTCGATATCAAGTTTGATGTATTTCACAATACTTTTATGTAATACTTTGATATATGTTTTCCAAAAGTAAAGAAGCGTTCAAGAAATTGTAAAAAAAGTTGGATAACACAAGATATAAAACAAGATAGGTTAAGAATTATAGAGTTAAGTTATTCAGCAAGAGCTACTAATGATCAAGAATTATTTAATAAAGTTAAAATTTTGAGCAAAAATTACATACAAAGTTTAATTAATACAAAGAAAGTTTATTATCAAAATAAAATTGAAGAAACCAGTAATGTAAGCAAAACAACTTGGTGTATTCTTAATTCAGAAATTGGAAATAAAAAGAAACCCTGTAACAATATTGAAATTGTAGTGGGTAGTGAGACTTATGTTGAACCTAAAGAGATTAGTAGGTTTTTTAATGATTTTTTTTTCTAATTATGTTGAACTGTCAATCATTCCACAGTTAGTAATAAGAGGTCAAAGTGACAATGATGCTATGCCTTGGTTCAACAACTTAGCAAATCAAATTTTTAAATTCAGACCAGTTACTGATACTGAAATTTTGAAAGTATTGAGTTCATTTCCAAATAAGCTTTCAACAGGATTTGATGAGATTCCAATGACAGTGATAAAGTATGCAAGCAAACAGCTAATTAAACCCTTAGTTCACCTGGTAAATTCATCTTTTATTAGCGGTATTTTTCCAAATAAACTTAAGATAGCTAAAGTGATTCCTCTTTTCAAAAAAGGTGATTCGAAAGACCTTTCCAACTACAGGCCATTGTCATTGTTACCTACTTTTTCTAAGATTTTTGAAAGAGCAGCTTACAATCAATTAGTTAATTACCTTGAAACACAATGTTTGCATGATCAGGAACAACATGGCTTCAGACCAAAACGATCTGTAATAACGGCTGGTATTGATTTTATTAATTCAGTCATAAACTCTGTTGATAAAGGAGAGAAAACTGTAGGAATTTTCTTGGACCCAAGCAGAGCGTTCGACAGTGTGTCTCATAAACTTCTTTTGAATAAAATTGAAAGCCTGGGTATTAGTGGAAATTCTTTAAATTGGTTAAGTTCGTATTTAGTAAATAGAAAACAGTTTGTTGAGATAAAAAGTACTATAAAAAACAAATAGTTTGCAGCCATTCTTCATTAGCTCAGATTCATCATGGTGTATCGCAAGGATCAATTCTTGGCCCACTGTTGTTTCTTTGTTATTTAAGAGGTATTCCACTTTCATTTCTGAATAGTCCATCAAAGAATTTGTGTCTGTATGCCGATGATGCCAGTTTAAAAATAAGTGATAGTATACTAAATAACTTGGAAACTAGTGCTATTCAAAGTCTAACAAGTATAAACAATTTTTTAAATAATCATAAATTATTATTAAATACAAGTAAAACTAACTATATTATGTTCAAAGCTGGAAAAAGTAAACCCTCTGTGGATCCTGTAATAAAAATTAATGATCAAGCTTTGAAAAAAGTTAGTTCTAAAAAATTTTTAGGTCTGATTGTAGATGAAAATTTGTCATTTAATCTCCACGTTGATCATGTAGTAAATAAAGTCACCTCAGGTATATATGCTTTGTATAGAATGTCTAAATTTTGTTCAATAAACACTTTAAAAACTCTTTACTTTGCACTTATAGAATCGTCAATCACTTTTGGTATTGCTATTTATGGTGGTACATCAAAACAGAACTTGGATAGAATTATCCTTCTTCAAAAACGGGCAATACGTACCATGTTTAATTTGAATTTTGGTGTTTCTGTTCGTCAGTATTTTTCAAGTTTGGGCATAATGACTGTCTATAGTCTTTATGTTTTTCATACAACTCTCCAGTTAAAACAACTGTGCAAAAACAATTTGGTTCCCAGGCTAGGCGACAGTCACTCATATTTCACAAGAAATAGAAATGAAATTGCCATCAATCCCCACAAGCTCACATTCTTTAACAAAAAAACATCTTGTGCTGGTGCAAAATTTTTATCTAGGTTACCTGTGGAATTGAAGGACATAGGTAATCTTGAGGTGTTTAAAAAGAGGTTAAAAATTTATTTGATAGATAATCCTTTATATGATTTTGCTGAATTGTAGCTAGATGTCTATTTTAAGATTATTGACATTGTAAACTGGTGTTAGTGATAGTTAGTTTAATGACGCCATTCGATGTATACCATTGTATACTTTATGAATAAAGATATTTTCAATTCAATTCAATTCAATTCAATGTATAGGGGGAGAACGTAAAAATATCAAGATATAGCAATTAAAATCCTCATTGTTTTAAAATTAAGGAATGAGTATTTCTACACGTTTAAAATATAATGTTACTTATAGTTTAACAAACTGAAAACAGGTTAGACTACAAATGCAAAACTGCATATGTCTTAGAATTTGTAGGTCCACAATTTTGATTATAAAGTGACATATTCATAACAATTTTGACGCATTTATGTTTTTTCTTTCTTATACCGTTTTTTTTAACAAATTAAGAATTACAAAATCTCGGAGTTTTACCTTGAGTTTTACCTATGGTAGTCTTCATGTAATTGCTAAAACCCGATGAAAAATATTAGAGTTATAAATTTTGTATTTGTTACTGGGATTTTGCTTGGTTGGTTACACTTCATATTTTAAAATATTTGTGAGGAAAACGTATCAAAGTGTAAGTATATGATTTAATGCTGTGAGATGTCCTAATTTACTGTACCCCATTAAATTTATCCCTAACAAACTTGCGATGTTACTAATATTCAGGTGATATTTTCCCAATGTGTGTTCAAAACACCCTTCCAAAGAGACAGAATGTATTATGGTAAGGCTTTTTCTCGATAATGTTTTAGAATTGATATATAAAGTTCTACTTACTCCAATACCGTTATCGATCACTGTGGTTTGAAAAATAAAAACGTATCTCAAAATAAACTAAAGTCTCAACATCATTGGGCCATGTTCAAATAATTTGGCAGACTTATGAAATTTCCTTTAATGCAAATGTTGACAAACTATCTCATCAGTGACAGACATGATAACAACCAAACGATAAACATGTCGATTTTAAAATTACTAGTAGCCAGTCGCGGCTTCGCTCGC
The DNA here is from genome assembly GCA_963675035.1 of Allygus modestus. Taxonomy (NCBI): domain Eukaryota; kingdom Metazoa; phylum Arthropoda; class Insecta; order Hemiptera; family Cicadellidae; genus Allygus; species Allygus modestus. Next base: position 146,906,313 of record OY776112.1, on the reverse strand, counting down.
GATCACAACGTAATATTATACTGACATTCCTGTATACATATTGTGTTACCGTTCCAAAGCCAACATGGCCTGCTGATTAACTGTTTCTACTCTCTCCAGCTGATTGCTTAAAACTTATAGTTATTTTCCAATGTTAAGCTTATGGGAAAAAACTCAACTTTAAGGGGTCCCAGGGCCTCACTCACAAATTATTTCTCTATAAAAAATGTTTCCTGCACAACTTTACGTTAGGCTCTTTCCAATGACACCAAAAACATGAAAACCGGTTCAGTAGTTTAGGAGGAGTGATTGTCACAAAAAACCTGCTCGCCTATTAAATAAGTATAGATAATGTTTGTTAAAATATCAAAATTGTATTTTTTTTGTGTTGCTACTGTGGTAAGTTAAATAATTAACGATATTCGTATTAAAGTGAGTTGTATCTGTCTAACAAATGATTTTAAAATGACCCAATAAGGTCAAAACTACATTAAAAATTGGATAAAAAAAGAATCGACGATTATATCAGGGTAAGTTACTCTTTATACATTGATGCAGCAAGTAGTCCTTATAAGATGACCCAAATTACGGTCTTTGGAATTTATTACTTCAAAACTTAAATAACTAATCATCTAAAGGAATTTGAAGTGAAAGATCGAAATACAAATTCAAAATGAATATAAAATAATATAATAACAATAAAATAATATAGCTAGATTTGTTATTAGTTCATTGTGTTTATGTGGTAAGTTTTTATCTTGAACGGTCCGATTTCTGTTTTTTTTTTTATATTATTTGGAAAACATACTTACAAAAAGGAAACGTAAAAAATGTTAAATCGTCTAAAAAGTGGTTTATTACGATAGCACATAAAATAGTAGAACATAATAAGATTATATTTCCTTAAAAAAAATCAATTTTAAACCTTTTAGACTCGATAGAAAACACTCAGATATTGTACAAGAAATTATATATCCTTCAGATAAATATTCAATAACCTTGTATTTTTCCATGACTTTTTCTTTAACGAACGTGAATCGGTATTGAGTCAATCACAATAAATTACTGTAGGAGTAATTTGTCCAACGTTGCTTTATAACTCCGAGCAGGAAGTCAGGTTAAACCGATGGAAGATTCTCTTGTGAGTTAACCATATACATCTTTTTAAGGGAATGATGTCTTCCCAACTTTTAAAATTGTGTTTGATGTAGCAATATAGGAGAACGTTTTGTATAAGTCTAAAAAGATTGTTAACTCTTACATAAGTTTTATCCGAAACTGGGAGACAGCATTATGAATGCAATTAAGCCAGCAAGAGGCAAAACGGACATTTTATATCCATGTAATTAAACTTTTTGCAAAATTGCAGGACATTTGAATACACTTTGTATAATTAATCGCAAGAATTATAACAATAAGCGACTCGCTTCCTTAATGACTTATTCCATGAATGATTTTTTTTAATTAAAAAAAACAAATCGTTTTAGAAAGTTTGTTCTTAGAAATGAATAAATGCGTACTACAAACTTCGTTAACATGTGCTTTGCAATAAATTAGGTGTTTGGTACTTATTCATTAACTAAATAACTGTAGGTAAAGAAGAAACATTTCATTTATTTATATAAATAATACATATGAATTTAAATACAAAATAAAAAATATAAATATAAAATATGGTTTTAAGAATTGTAACACTTAACTTTTAACACAACTAAAACACTTTAAAATTTTTTTAGAGTTCTTTTGATTTGTTAAATTCATTGCCATTGCAATTTGTGGGAGTCATAAAATGAAGACTTTGCCGTAGACATATTGTTAAGGGTAGTTCAGGTTTAGTGAGTTCATATGCGTGCAGACCTCATTGAGACGAAAGAAAACAGCCTTGATATTAAATTGTTGTTTGACCTTAGTTGTTAACAAATTAATCATATTCATTAAATAATGTAGGATTTTAAAACTGTGGTAATTTCAAAATAATCCAATTGCTGTAGTTGTAACTAAAACGATTTCAACATATTATTACGTCTTCAATGGTTTTTAGTTCCGTACGATTTATATTTAGATTTACTATCTTTAAATCATTACGGTTTCATAATATAATTTAAAACCACAATTATATCGTAAAAGATTTTGTATTGGGTGTTCCTTCTCATCATTGCTTTAGTTTAGTAGTCACAGAGTTTAAGGATAGTTTCATCTTCGAAATGAAAACACAAAGAAAGGTGAATTCGTAAACAAGTGGTTTAGTCAAGGAACTCTATTTAGGTCAATGTCGGAGCAATAGTAAAACCATCGCTGCCTCTTGTTTATGTAATCTAAAATAACTCGATGAAAGAGAATTTGTCTTGTCTGTAGTTTTTATAGCAATAGTTCGCTGTGTAATATTTTACTTAGTTACAGACTAATCCCTTAAAATAACAAATCTTTCTCAGAACAACTCATTAACTGTTTTATTCGACAGCTTTGATTTATTGTTTGTTTTGTTTGCTCCTATCAATATTCATAAGTCCACTTTTATTAATTTATAGTTGTACACACCCATACATTGGTCTCACTGTGCTGACTTATTATTGGATTAAGCGAACGAAGTGAGAGAAAACCATATACATAACTTTACTGCTTAGACTGGTAAGATAATCAACTCGAACTGGCGTGTCTGTGACCAAAATAACTCAAAAACGCCTCTACAGATCCACTTAAAACTTTAGAGATAGATTTTATAGTATGAAATCTCACTCGGGTTCGTTATTGGGAATATTTTGTTAAGTAATAATACAATTATCTTCAAAACAAATAATTTTTTTATCCAATAAGATTAACATAGGGAGCCATTTTAGTGGTACTTGAATCGTTGATATTTATCCAACGTCTATGTTTCAACTATCGAATAACGTAAGTATTGCCATAGATTCACTATAGAACTGTAGTTAGTAATTTATTCGTGTTGACTTGGTAAAACAAACTCATTTTTGTAACTTGAAACACAAAAAGTAAGATTTAAATATTATTAGTTTTTAAAAGTTGTATGTATATTTTACTTTATACTAATTAAAAGATGTATTATTATTTTTACATACTGTAATAATCAATAAATGTATTGGTACTCCATGTCAAAACCAAAGCAATGCTTGCGAGCCGGACGGTGGACTCGCTGAAATACGAGACAGACGACAAAATTAAAACAGAAATATGTCAGCATGAAAATTTCCAAAGTTATCAAACCTCCTTCTTACGTAATTAAAGTGATTAAACGCTAATGTATGTAACTGTTAACTTAATAATTTACACTTATTAGAAGTAGAAAGTCTTAATTTGTTCTAAAAAAGCATGTCCTCGCAAATAAAACGTAAGTTACCAAATAAAATTAAGCCTAGATGTTTTAGCCCGTTTGTTTACATCACATACCTATATCCCTAGCCTTACCTTTTTGTCAGATTGCTAACAATTTAATATACATTTGTTTTCCTACAAAAGTGAAAATGCATTACCTTAACTACCCTATATAAACGTTTATTCTTCTAAATTCAAGAAGGCGCCTATTGACTTTAATTTTGAGCCATAATTTATGATGTACATACACCATTGTTTTGATAAATTTGTTGTCTAAATTTTCATCAATTTGATCCAAAATAGGCATTTTCCTAAATTTTTCCGTAAGGTAAAACATAATCTCTGGATTATTGTGCCTGTTGGCACAAGTTCATCCTAGGCCTACTTTTTAGGCCTACTTTTCGGTTACAAATTATTAATTTTATTAAACTAACCACATATAAATATACCTCTAGAGTTTGGAAATCACATTTGTTTTTGCCAGGAACAAGGGTAAAGTGATCAAAATTTAAATCCGAAATATGCTGTGACTTTTGTTTACCCAGGTGAATCCAATATGGTTTCGATCTTACTCGGCTCGGGTATACTTTCATAAGTGGAACCAAATAAAGAACCAAATAAAATTATTCGATAGGCTACGGTATATTAATTAGGTTGTTATTTTTAACACCGATCAATATGTTATAGTTTGTATGTTTGAATTACCGTACCTACATCATGTTTGTTTAGTTTATTTTGTTATTCAATAAAAATTAAATAAACAAACATGACATGACAATGTTGTTCCTGACAATGCATGTTTAAAGTAATAGTGGTATCAACGTTTTTTATCTGGACAAATGTCAAGACCTCTAAACTGAAACATAACATACCGTAAAACCTGCTAGACCCGGACAGGGGGGTCTTGACCCGGACACGTACATATTTGTAAATATAAATACTTCTAAACTAACCTGCAGAGTTGAACAGTCGTTAGTTATAGGTAGGCCTACATTTGTTTAGAACAGTACATGCTCTAAGCGAGGCATGCTCTAATCGTTTATAACTGACAAATATTCGAAAAATGAAATAAGACATGTAATTTTTGTGACATTTTTCGAAATTTAAGCGTGCATAATGCCATGCTATTAGAGATAAACAACATAAGTTTATATGTAAAAAAGTTTCACATTTACAACAGGCCTCTTCCAATTTTGACCCGGACACTTTAATTATACTCCGTGGATGTGACTCACGCCAACCGTTACGACTCGTCCCTGCCATAAACACAGTATTCCCGCCATAACTAATAACAAGATTGTGGTGTTTATCTCTGATGCGGTACCTATCTGTGTTTATTTTTCAAATTTGTGTTATTAATTTATAAGAGCAGCGGCGAAAATGTATTCTTTGCCTAAATCGACCATAAGTGATCATGTCTGTGGAAAATATAATAGGCCCCATGTTTTAAACTGTATTTTAAACGTCTTTTCCCCTTAAAGTTCTTTGTTTAGTTTCATTTTAGTTGCAATAAATAAACAGCTGAAACGTGACATAAGAATACCATTTTTTTATCCCCAACCCATATAATTTTGTTATTTATTTTACTTTTAAACCTTTTACTGGTCAGAAGGCATCTGCAGACCTCAGAACACCGTCCATCTACGGACAGAAGAGGTTAGTTTATGCGCTATAACGTTATTTAGGTATTTAGGTGGGTGTCCGGTTCAAGACTGTTTGTGGAGATTGACCGGACACTTTTATTTATTTTTAGCGAATTTCCCCTATAGGGAAGAAGCTATTACCGTAGGTCTCATGGTAATACTTAACCCCAAGACCATGATAACTTTTTGTTTTGAGGTCCCCAGATGTCAAAAACACTATTGGTTCGAATTTATATATATATATATATATATATATATATATACAATCAGACCACACGTCCAGCATGTATAACGGGAGAACGGTTTGTTCTAAAGTCGTCAAACAAAATTCTTTCCCACTAACACGCATATGGGCTATCTATTAAAAATATTTTCATCAAAATCTATGTACAGAATGTTCCAAAACTGAAGGTCACGGATTCGAATCTCAAAACTTCCTCATGTAAACATAGGGAATGTTATACTGTACATCACTTTAAAGGTCTCGTTAAAATAAACATTTCAGGGAAAACAGAATTCACTTATCTTTATTCGTTTCAAAATGGCGGCCATTTTTGTGTAAAATATTGACATTTACGGAATACCCTGTATTTTCTAAACCACCACTCGTATCTTTTATCTGACTTAAATTTCTTACTCGTGATAAACTCAGCTTTACTCTGGTATGCTACATGACAGGTTTTTTTGGGAAAATCTATATTAAAAAAAAAAAATATTTTTGAAATACCTAAATGCCCAAAATTCAAAAAAGTCAAATGGTAGCGTATGTCAAAAAGCGTACCATTTGAAAGGTCTTCTAAATCCTAGCAACTTTATAATTTACACTAACCTTGTATCTCTTTTCGTTTTTCTGCAATCAGCAAAAAACTTTATTTTGCCATGTGGAATGCATGTTAATTTTACATAAGACATAAAACGAATGTAGACACAGAATCTATACAAGTGTTATGCAAATTAACATGCATTTCATATGGAAAAACAATGTTTTTTGCTGACTGCAGGAAAACGAAAAGAGATACAAGGTTGGTGTGAATAAGAAATTTGCTATGATTTACAAGACCTTTAAATAGTATGCTTTTTGACGTATGCTACCATTTGACTTTTTTGAATTTTTGGCATTTAAGTATTTTCAAAATAAATAATTATTTGAAATATAAGATTTCCCAAAAAAATCCTGGCATGTGGCATACTGTAAAGCTGAGTTTATCACGAGTAAGAAATTTAAGTCGGATAAAAGATACGAGTAGTGGTTTAGAAAATACAGGGTATTCCGTAAATGTCAATATTTTACACAAAAATTGCCACCATTATGAAACGAATAAAGATAAGTGAATTCTGTTTTCACTGAAATGTTTATTTTAACGAGACCTTTAAAATGATGTACAGTATAATATTCCATATGTTTACATAAGAAAGTTTTGAGATTCGAACCCGTGACCTTCAGTTTTGGATCATTCTGTACATAGATTTTGATGAAAATATTTTTAATAGATAGCCCATATGCATGTTAAAGGGAAAGAATTTTGTTTGACGACTTTAGACCAAACCGTTCTCCCGTTATACATGCTCGAAGGGTGGTCTAACTCACCTGTATATATATATATATATATATATATATATGTGTGTGTCTGTGAATGCGATAACTTGAATAAAAAAGTCCGATTTCGATGAAATTTGGCTCAAATGTGTAAAGTGACATTCATGACTTTAAGTTCGAAAAACAGAAAAATCGGGCCATTGGAAGGGGGGTGATGGGGGTTTTAAATTTTCCAAAAATCAGTTTTTTGAATTGTTCACACCAAAATAAAAAAAACTTAATTTTGGTTTTGACCATATAATAGAGCTTGAAAAACAAATAATATAGTTTTTTGAATTATTAACCTAGGTTGAGTGGTTGCGGAGAAAATCCAAAAAACCTACTCTTAAAATGTCCCATGTTAATCTTATGGGAAAAAGGTTTTTGGTTTTTCCTCAGTTCATTTCAGTGTAAAATACACATTTGCTTTTACCAATATGTTCAGCTCTACATAAAAATAATTTTGGCGTTTAAATTGTGATTCTATGTCCAACCGTTGCAGAGATATTCAAAGTGCTAAACACTGTACGTTGCCCAATGTTATCCTTATGGAGGATAAATAAAATTTGATATCTCTTTTATTTATGAATGTATATAGATGAAACTTGGTATGTGGCATCACGTAGTTCTGGTAAATTGATATTTGCACAAAAAAATGATTTTTTGTTGATTATCCCCATAGCAGCAAATCTGGTACTGAACCCCCATGTTATTCTTATGGAGAATAAGTAAAATGTAATGACTCCCTTAATTATAAACATAAATTAATAATACCCCATCCCAGCAAACCTGCGTACTCAGCATATTTCCAATGCATAATGTATGTATTGATACCATATAAAGCCACATCCCAAGTTTCATAAAAATATATTCACATATAAGCGATATATTCAATTTTAATTATTCTCCATAAGAGTAACATTGGTGACGAGTACGTAGGTTTGCTGAAACAAGGAACACAAACAATTGTTTTTATGCAAATATAAATAGCATTTAACTAGGTGAAGCCGCATACCAAGTTTCATCAATATTCAATCATAAGTAAGCACTATAGAACATTTTAATTATTCTTCATAAGAATAACATTGGAGCTGAGTAAGCAGGTTTGCTGCAACAAGGTACTAAAAAAATGGGTTTTTATGCAAATATCAATATAACTCAACAAGGTGAAGCCACATGCCAAGTTTTATTAATTCATAATTAAGGGTGTTCATAATTAAGGGTGTCATTACATTTTACTTATTCTCCATAAGAATAACATGGGGGCTGAGTACGCAGGTTCACTGCTACGGGAATTATCAACAATAAATATTTTTTTGTGCAAATATCTATATACCAGTACTACGTGACGCCAAATGCCCAGTTTCATCAATATACATTCATTAATAATGGAGATATCAAATTTTATTTATTCTCCATAAGGATAACATTGGACAAGGTACTGTTTTTAGCACTTTGAATATCTCTGCAATGGTTGGACGTAGAATCACAATTTAAACACCAAAATGATTGTTTTGTGGAGCTGAGTTGATTGGTAAAAGCAAATGTGAAGATTACATTAAAGTTAACTGAGGAAAAGCCAAAAACCTTTTTCCGATAAGATTAACATAAGAGATTTTATGAGCAGGTTTTTTTGATTTTCCCCGCAACTACTTAACCTAGCTTAATAATTAAAAATACCATATTATTTGTTTTTTAAGCTCTATAACATGGTCCAAATCAAAATTAAGTGTTTTAAAAATTTTAGGGTAAAAAATGCAAAAAATTGATTTTTGGAAAATATAACAACCCCATAAACCCCCCTTCCCATAGTCCGATTTTTCTGGTTTTCGAACTTAAAGTCATAAATGTCACTTTACACATTTGAGCAAAATTTAATCAAAATCGGACGTTTTTTACTCAAGTTATCGCATTCACGGACATATATATATATATATATATATATATATATATATATATATATATATATATAAATTTGAACGAATAGTGTTTTAGTCATCTGGGGACCTCAAAAAAAAGTTGTCATGGTCTCGGGCTTACTCCCACACCGGGAGCATGAGACCCACGGTAATAGCTTCTTCCCTATAGGGGAAATTCGCTAAAACTTGGTATGTGGCTTCACCTTGTTGAGTTATATTGATATGTGCATAAAAACACATTTGTTTTTTCTTTGGTGCAGCAAACCTGCTTAATCAGACCCCATGTTTTCTTATGGAGAATAATTTAAAGTTACAAAGCGCTTATTCATGATTGAATATTGATGAAACTTGGTATGTCGCTTCGCCTAGTTAAATTCTATTTATATTTGCATAAAAACAGTTTTATGTGTTCCTTGTTTCAGCAAACATGCGTACTCATCACCAATGATATTCTTATGGAGAATAATAAAAATTTTATATTTCGCTTATATGTGAATATATTTTTATGAAACTTGGTATGCGGTTTTATGTAGTATTAAGACATATATTATGTATTGTAAATTCACTTAGTACGCAGGTTTGCTGCGACGGGATATTTATTTTTGTTATAATAACATCTAACATAATAATATATAGGCTAAAGGTAAATGGGGATATAGTGAATAATACACTCAATTTACAGTTGAATGGTTTTTATTGGTGACATCGTTAACTATAACCTAAAAATAGTAAAAAAGGTGTCCGGGTCAAGCGTGTTTTTACGGTAGGCCTAACTGAAACCTAAATAACCGAACCTTAATAGGCCTAACCGAAACCATAACAAATAACCTAAATAATCGTTATAAACTATCGAACAATTTCATTCGGTCTTTTACATCGTTCCACTTATGAAAGTCTACCCTGGTTTCGGTTATTTAGATTTCCGTTATATTCGGTCTCAAAAGATATTGTCTTAAGATTTGTCCAGATAACAAACGTTCATTCCACTAATACTTGAACATATGTTGCTGGAAACAACCATTATAAAAGATTTATGAAAATCGTACTCCTTTTATGATCTTTTTAATAGCGAATTTCCCCTATAGGGAAGAAGTTATTACCGTAGTCTGCATGGTAGAACATAGGACCGGGAGCATGATTACTTTTCGTTTTGAGGTCCCCAGACCCCAAAAACACTATTCGTTCGAAACTGTATATATATATATATATATATATATATATAAGTGAGTGTGTGTGTGTGTGTGTGTGTGTGTGTGCGTGTGTGTGTGTGTGTGTGTGTGTGTGTGTGTGTGTGTGTGTGTGTGCGTGTGTGTGTGTGTGTGTGTGTGTGTGTGTGTGTGTGTGTGTGTGTGTGTGTGTGTGTGTGTGTGTGTGCGTACGCATCCATATCTTTGTCGGGACACACACCTGCATGGGAGCAGACAGTCGGGCAAACACCCAATTGTCGGGACTCACACACGTCCCGACAACCAATACTGCATCAAACTTTTTAGTTGGTCTCCAGAAAGACTTAGAAACAAAACTTGAAAATGACCCGACAAGCGCGGTACGAAACCGGTTTCACGTTTGCATATCTTTGTCGGGCCCTAAATATCACTGTACAGTGGCGCGCCAGTGGCGTTGCGGCGAACTACTCGAACTAGAGTGTGTGGCCCGACACTCGCTTCAAATGCTGACTTAAATAAACGCTTGTGATTGGTTGGAAACTCTTTACGTAATACAGCGTTGCCAATTCGATCTATTATATTCCCTTGAGAAGGATTGGAAAAGGATGATCGGAAATTTGAAATTTTGCTTATGACAAGTGCCAGTTGGGCAGTTGCCAGTGTCAGTCGTCACCGTTGTAAGGTGAATAATGTAACGTAATTATCTACTACTGATAATTAATTACATGTCATGGATATGATTTTGCCTATATACAGTGTGTTAATTTTTTACTTTCTCCACCTTATACATAGTATATGGAGAAAGTATTGTTCTCGCCAAAATTTTTCGAATTTGAGTTGTTAGTTGAAATATTCGTTTTGGTGCTCCCTGAACCCAAAAAAGTGATTTTTACGTGATGTCTGTGTGTCTGTCTGTTTGTATGGATGTGTACAGAGCTAGAGCCCAAACCAATGGTCCGATTTTTATGAAATTTGGTATGTAGGTACTAATCCACGATATCTCCAGGCGGTTTTTTCATTTTGGAATTTTTTATTTTTAAAGGTAATTATCCCCCAAAAAAACAGCCAAAAATCATGAAAAATTAAGATTTCTAAAAAGCGGCTCTACCGATCTTGATTAAACATTAGTCGTTTGTAGAAATTTAGTTTTCCAACAAAATGACACCACCCGAATTTCTATAAACTTTTGGGTTCAGAAATTACAAGACTTAAAATATCAAATATTAATTTATTTTATAAAAAATATTACTATTCACCATTAAAAAGAGCTCAAAAAACTAAATAATTTAGTATTTTGAATTACTATTCTACGATTACTGGTTGCGGAGAAAATTTAAATTTATATGTTGCGGTAAACGCAGTACGTTGTCCAACGTTATTCTTATGGGGAATACAAAAATTACTATTTCTCTCTTATTTATTGATAAATTTCGTTCAAACTTGATATGCGAGTCAAGTTAGCATTGACCAACAGAGAAAATTCAAAATATTTTGCCCCTTAATAAACCTGAAGGGGAGAAAAGTGGGCATTTCCCCTCTTAAAACCACGTGCGTAGCGATGGATTCTGTAGTGCCTCCTAAACAGGGATTTGGGTGGATATTTTTGAAAACAACTTGTTTACAAGATTTTCTGTACATACGATCGTGCTTTGTATTCTATATTTATTAAATCAAAACTAATTTATTCATTAAAGTTGGGCTAAAAGGGAGAAAGTATGTCAGTTTCCTGATACCGTTTATTTATGCTCACTATTTGGATCTCATAAACCTTAATAGTTACAAGGAAGGTTAAACAAGTAAAGTAGTGCGTAACTAAAAACTAAATAAAATGGCATAAAGAAAACAAAAATATTCCACCAAACTCGTTCGCTACGCTCAAAAAAACATTTTTGACCAATAACAAAAATTGCTTATAACTCTCTTATTTTCAAGATACAAAATACCCCCGTAGCAGCAAACCTGCGTACTCAGCAAATTTCCAATGCATATATATGTATCTTAATACCACATAAAGCCACATAACAAGTTTTATCAATATACATTCATAAATAAACGATTTATGACATTTTTATTATTCTCCATAAGAATAACATGGCGGCTGAGTATGCAGGCTTGCTGAAGCAAGGAACACAAAAATGGGGTTTTATACAAACATCAGTATAACCCAAGTAGGTAAAGCTACATACCAAATTTTATTAATTTATGTTCATAATTAAGGGAGGTAATAGGTCACTTATTTATCATAAGAATAACATGGGGCTGAGTACACAGGTTTGCTGCTACGGGAACTATCGGCCAAAAAATGTTTTTTAGTGCAAATATTAATAGACCACAACGATATGAAGCAATATACCAAGTTTCATCAGGAAAAGTTGATAAATATGTGAGATATACAATGTTTTTTATTCTCCATAAGAATAACATTGGACAACGTACTGTGTTTAGCACTTTCAATATCTCTGTAACCATTTGACGTAGAGGAATGATCAGAATACCAAATTGTGTGTTTTTTAAGCTGAATCCAATGGTAAAAAAAATATTTGACTTTTTCAAAAAATATATGTAAAAAATTCAAAAAACCATTTTTGGGGTACAAAAACCCCCCAAAATCCCACTTTGGATGGGTCGATCTGTCTGGTTTTCGAACTTAAAGTCATAAATGTTGCTTTACGAGTTTGCACAAAATTTTATCAAATTGGACCTTTTTACGCGAGTTATCGCACCCACCGACACACACACACACACACATATACATGTATATGCACAATTTCGAACGAATGGTGTTTTTGGGGTCTGGGATCTCGAAACGAAAAGTTATCATTGTCCCGGGCCTAGGTCTTACCATGCCGACTACGGTAATAGCTTCTTCCCTATAGGGGAAATTCGCTAAAAATATATAAACACACACACAAATATATACATGTATATATATATACATATATATGTAGACAGTATTGTGGGTATATATATATATCCACAATTTTGAGCGACCCCCAAAACGTGTTCAGGGGGTCACGTTAGGAACTTCTATGGTGGTCCAGGGCTTCATTTTTACCTTGCGGGTCATGCTAATAGTTAAAATTTCCATAGATAATTCATTAAACATTTATTTTAGAAATATTGCACATATTTGTTGTGTTTTTCAGTAACAGCATTTATTTTTAATCAAAAAACGTAAGCTTTATTTCAAGATGATAGAAATTGTAATTTTTTCAAGTTTCAAGGGGGAATATATCCCCCTGACCCCCCCATCCACACCACCGGTGAGGAGGGTGGGGGAAGTAAGGTATGGGCCTACAGGAGCAGACCTCCCTGACAACGCGGTGGCCATGGGGCTGCTATTGCCGCGCGCCAAGCTCCAGCAAAGAGTGGGTGATATGGCAACACTGGGATGACTCATCTGGCTACGATTCACCGTATTTTAACACACAAACGGACATGTCCTTGATCTATATGTTTGTCGGGACGATAAACACGTTACCGTGTTTGTCGGGACATCCCGACAGTAAGTTTTCCTAGTTCACTCAGACAAAATGGAGTGTAACAAAAATCTGACCACATATAAGGAATCTGTACTTAAGGATGAACATTAAATATGTTTTAGCTTGAAAGTCCCGACAAGTGTGTTATATTCAGGTGTCCCGACTAAGATACGCATGCGGGTATGTGTGTGTGTGTGTGTGTGTGTGTGTGTGTGTCCGTGAGCACGATATCTCTCAAAAAACTTTTTCGATTTTGATTAAATTTGGTATAAACGTGTAAAGCAACATTTATGACTTTAAGTTCGAAAACCGGCCAGATCGCTCTATCCGAAGGAGTTTTTAGGAGGGGTTTTGTACCCCAAAAAAGGTTTTTTTGAATTTTGAACATATAATTTTTGAAATGGTCAAATATTAGTTTTAACATTGGATTCAGCTCAAAAAAAAAACAAAATTTGGTATTTTGATCATTCCTCTATGTCAATTGGTTACCGAGATAATGAAAGTGCTAAATACAGTACGTTGTCTAATTGGATAACTAAACGAAGTGAATATTATCCTTATACACAACTTAACTGCTTAGACTAGTAAGAGAATCAACTCAACTGGCGTGTCTGTAACCAAAATAACTCGAGAACACCTCCACAGTTAAACTTAGAATTCTCCAGATAAACCTAACAGGTCAAAATCTTGGGCGAGTTTGTTATTCAGATAATTTCGTTCAGTATTAATAAAATTATCTTAAAACCAAATTTATTTTTTTATCCATAAGAATAACATTGGAAGCCATTTTAGTGGTACTTTAATCGTTAAAATTTAGCCGACGTCTATGATTCAACAACAGAGTAACAATAGTTAGTTTACTAGAGTATACTTTGTTATACTGGATAACAAATGTTTTTCACCAACAAAAAATCACACAAGAGAGATAAATCGAACTATAATTTTAAATTGTGAGCATATTTATTATTTTATAAAATTATTAAGAGTACGTTTTAAACAAAATATCCATACAGTTAATATTTACTTAGTATGCCTACTCTATGTAAATATCGTCAGTCGTCGGAGGCGACGATTGAAACAGTGGCAGACGACGCGTGTGGCGGATCGAAAAACTCAAAATAACTTTTCAAAATAGATTACAGTAGATACTAAGATATTAACTTAACTTATAAAATAGTTTGTTTTATTACATTGTCTTTGACGATTGGTAATATTGTGATTGTCATGTGTGGAAGTATAAAAAGCCTCAATTTGTCAAGAAAGATTTGATGAAGTTAGTCACAGTAAGCAAACAACCTTAAAATTTATCTTGTAGGACAATTGTTTGCTAGGTTATATTTTCACTAAATTAATAATAAAAATTGTCTACATTACCTAAAATTCATTACCAGTAATGTAGTAGGTAACCACAATAAAAGCTACGTATTATTCAAATCAAACATTCTTTTTCGGAAGGTTATCTTGAATGATTTGGCATAGCCTAGGGTTGGATTACAGTAAGAGTAAGTCGACATTAAACTGCTAACACAACTGTTGTAAAATACTTTGAAATATTACCAGGAATGTTTTAGCGAACCAAAACATAAGCTTTAAACTATTCTAACCAAACTAAGCCTTTTATACAGGTTATCTGCAATGATTTGACATATCCTAGGTTTGGATTATACTGAGCTGTTTTCATCATAAACTTGTACCTATGGTTATAAAATGTAAGACTATACACTTAGGCTACTTGCCATTTCCAAGTTTCATGTACGGTCTTGGACTAACCCATGTTTATAGAATTTAATTTCATGATAGCCTAGGCTATTGAAACAATATATTGAAATATAATTTTGTAAAATACAACTGTTGTAAAATACTTTAAACATTACCAGGAATGTTGTGGTGAACCAAAACAAAAGCTTTAAACTATTCTAACCAAACTAAGCCTTTTATACAGGTTATCTGAAATGATTTGATATATCCTAGGTTTGGATTGTAGTGAGCTGTTTTCATCATAAACTTGGACCTATGGCTATAAAATGTAGGCATATACACTAAGAATACTTGCCATTTTAGAAGTTTCATGTACGGACTTGGACCAACCCATGTTAATAGCATTTAATTTCATGACAGCCTAGGCTATTGAAACAATATATTGAAATCTCATTTTGTCATCTAAATAACTAATAATAATTAAATCGAATAATTAAATGCTATATGCCTCTTAATTATCAACATAAATGAGTAAACACTGGTATTTGACTTCACCTAGTTAAGTACTATTGATATTAGCGTTAAAACCCATTTATTGTGTTCCTTGTTGCAGCAAACGTGCGTACTCAGCCCCAATGTTATTCTTACGGAGAATAATTAAAATTGCATATATCGCTTATTTGTTAATACATTTTTATGAAACTTGGTAAGTGGATTTATGTAGTATTAAGACATTTATATCTCCATTGTAAATTCGCTAAGTTGCAGGTTTACTGCGACGAGGGTATTTACTTGCTACAGTGGACCAGAAAGCAACGTATATCCTGGAAACCACTCAATTTGTTGATTTTTTATTTTAGGGATTTTCTCCTATAGGGAATTAGCGAATTTTTCCTATAGGGAAGAAGCTATTACCGTAGTCGGCATGGTAAGACCTAGGCCCAGGACCCTGGTAACTTTTCGTTTTGAGGTCCCTAGATACCAAACACACCATTCGTTCAAAACTGTATATATATATGTATATATATATATATATTTATATAAGTGTGTGTGTGTGTGTGTGTGTGTGTGTTTGTGTG
The DNA here is from genome assembly GCA_963675035.1 of Allygus modestus. NCBI lineage: Eukaryota > Metazoa > Arthropoda > Insecta > Hemiptera > Cicadellidae > Allygus > Allygus modestus. The sequence continues at coordinate 146,890,441 of OY776112.1, read as the reverse complement.
TGTGTGTGTGTGTGTGTGTGTGTGTGTGTGTGTGTGTGTGTGTGTGTGTGTGTGTGTGTGTGTGTGTTTGTGTGTGTGTCTACCCTGGTTTTGGTTATTTCGATTATTTTTGGTTTTATGGTTATCATAAAATGATAGGTCAACCCCAAAAATATTTTTATTATTTCCCATCCTCGCCTCTTTTAACAATTAGTTTGCAGACATATATTGAACGAGTAAAACAGATATTAAATGCAAAGTTTGAGGAAAAAGCAGACTGTAATGCTTTAACATATTCTGCAATGGGAGGTGTATCGATACACCCCCCTTTAATTACTCTAACCATTTGGTCACACGATCATCGAAGGTGGGTGTATCGATACACCCCCCTTCGATTACTCTAACCTAGGATACATGTGGTAAAAATGTAACAAAACATCAGGATAGAGCTTATCAAGATGCACTTTGTAGATTTGACCCTGAAGACTGTATTCAAAAGTTTGAGTTAAACATTTTGACATATGGACTATCTTGTTCGCCTTTTCTCGCACTACGAGTTCTACATCAGCTGAAAGAGGATGAAGGGGTTAATTATCCTCAAGTCGCTACTGTAATATGTCGTGATATGTATGTCGATGACTTGGTAACAGGAGCTCCAACCATTGAAGTAGTCCTAGCTTTGCAAGCTCAAGTTGTTGGCTTATTAAAGCGAGGAGGTTTCACCTTAAGTAAGTGGGCTAGCAATCACCCTGATGCACTAAAGGCAGTGCCTGATGATTCAAGTTCTCAACCTATTAATATGGATGATAGTGAGTCTGGAATAAAAATACTAGGGTTGGTCTGGAAACCGGAAAATGATTGTTTTTCAAACAAAACAAATGCTGTTTCTATCATTTTCTGTAAACGAGCCATATTTGCAACGACAGCCAAACTTTATGACCAACTGCGATTCATCTACCCTGCCCATAGTAACGGCTAATATAATTCTACAAGAGCTATGGAAAGCTAATATTGATTGGGTTGAGGACATTCCTAATCTCTTTAAGGAAGCCTGGAAAGAGTTTGTTTTTCAGTTACCGTGTTTATCCAATATCAACATTAAGAGATTTGTTTGCCAAACAGGGTCATTAACGTTTCAAGTCGTTGATTTTTGCGATGCGTCATCCAAGGCTTATAGTGCAGCAATATACTTGTAACATGTTTCAGAAGAGATTAATTACCTCCATGGTTCTTATTTCAAAGACCAAGCTAGCACCAGTGAAGACAATTTAGATCCCAAGATTAGAACTATGTGGAGCCCTACTGCTCTATAACCTATTTGTGTCGCTTAAGGATTTTCTTGAACATGCCAGTGATAAAGGAAGCTTCTTACCGCCTAAGTTCTTCACAGACTCCTCTGTGGTTATTCGTTGGCTCAATACTCCTGCTTTCAAGTTGAACACATTTGTAGCCAATCGAGTTACTACAAGTTTAGAGAAAATTCAAGTATCTTCTTCGCATCATGTTTGATCAGAGGAGAATCCTAGTGATTGTAGCTCTCGAGGAATACTAGTAGGGGGTAGTAGGAACTCCGGCCCCAGCAGGAGCAGCAAGATCAACCCCCCGCATTTTATTTGCAATTTTCTTTGCAAATTTACTATGACAGGGGAGATGAATCTCAGTTGGTCATAAAGTTTGGCTGTCGTTGCCAATATGGCTCGTTTACTGAAAATGATAGAAACAGCATTTGTTTTGTTTGAAAAACAATCATTTTCCGGTTTCCAGACCAACCCTAGTATTTTTATTCCAGACTCACTATCATCCATATTAATAGGTTGAGAACTTGAATCATCAGGCACTGCCTTTAGTACATCAGGGTGATTGCTAGCCCACTTAAGGTGAAACCTCCTCGCTTTAATAAGCCAACAACTTGAGCTTGCAAAGCTAGGACTACTTCAATGGTTGGAGCTCCTGTTACCAAGTCATCGACATACATATCACGACATATTACAGTAGCGACTTGAGGATAGTTAACTCCTTCATCCTCTTTCAGCTGATGTAGAACTCGTAGTGCGAGAAAAGGCGAACAAGATATTCCATATGTCAAAATGTTTAACTCAAACTTTTGAATACAGTATTCATGGTCAAATCTACAATGTGCATCTTGATAAGCTCTATCCTGATGTTTTGTTACATTTTTACCACATCACAAACAAAAACCACATTGTGTATCCTGAAACATAGTAAAATGTATTTTAATTATGTCTGCATTTTGAGACCAACCATGAGATGATCATTAAGAGATCCTTTGGATGTACATGAAGATGCGTCAAAAACCACTCTATGTTTGATCTTAGACCGATCTTCTTTCGTCACCGAGTGATGTGGTATCACATAGCTTAATGATGAAGATGTCGGTGTCATATGACCTAAGTCGATATATTCTTGCACAGTACTGCGACTTAAGACTCGGAAGTTTTGCCAATTTATTTTCAAGGTTCTGAAATATTTTCTTTGCTGTTGTGATTGAGTCATCTAGAGAAGGCCTCTATTCTTTGAATGGTAGGGACACAATATAGCGCCCTTCTTCGTCTCGATGTTAAGTTTTTTGAAAATGATTCTCACATAGTTCATCCTTAGGGTTGTATATAGGTTTCTTCATAGGCTCTTCTAACTCCCAAAAGCGGTGAAGTTCACCCATTAAGTCAGTAGTGACAGTGTTGCAAAATAAAGATGTAGATTCAAGCAACAAATTGCTATCCAAAAACCCACCAATCACCATATGTCCAAAAACTGTAGGGAAAAGCTTGGGCCAATCTTCATTAATTGTGACTGGACTACCTGTAATAACATCAGCAAATAGATCTGACCCCAATAGAAAATCAATAGGACCCGAGTTCCAAAATGTTGGATCTGCTAATTTAAGCTGAGAGTACAATTTCCATGTAGCTTCAGGGAGTGAGACCATTGGTAGATAAGTGGTAATTTGTTTGACCACGATGGCTTCAGTTGTCAGCCAAATATCATTCTGACAAACATTATTCAAACTGCAGGTCCCTTTTCCTTTAGCTCCTTCTAGCAAGGAGCATCCTATTCCAGATATCTTAGGAGAACAACGAGACATATGTAAACCAAGTTGTTTAATTAAACATCGTAGAGTGATAAATGAGGACCGGCTGCCGCTATCAAGCACGATCCTCACTGGCAGAGACTTTAGACACCATTCACTACTTCATTTGGATATCCCTGCTAACTATCCAAGCCCAAAGAATGATATTCAATTAAATAAGGAGTCTACTATTAAGGACACCCACCAAGTTCTGAGCAGTGTGGTAAGTGCTGGTACCCAAGTCGTACTAGGTACTGCTATAGCACACATTAAATATGCTAGAGGAATTGGTCTCTAGGAGGATTCATGTCCCCTGTCATAGTAAAGGCTAAGATAATTCTACACGAGCTATGGAAAGCTAATATTGATTGGGATGAGGACATTCCTGATCTCATTAAGGAAGCCTGGAAAGAGTTTGTTTTTCAGTTACCGTGTTTATCCAATATCAACATTAAGAGATTTGTTTGCCAAACAGGGACATTAACGTTTCAAGTAGTTTTTTTTTGCGATGCGTCATCCAAGGCTTGTAAGTGCAGCAATCTACTTGCACAGAAGAGATTACCTCCATGGTTAATATTTCAATTGTTAAACAAAAGATACAACTAATTAAATTAGTACAAATGTATTTAATTAATAAATTAAGAAACTCTTAATATTCTTTAAATTATACATGAAAGAAAAGAAAATACATTAATTATTTATATTTACAATACAAATTAACAGTACTATTGGAGAAGATCAATGTTTTCCCAAACACAGCAATTGACCTATGCCAAACTTTAATTAACAAAAAATACCCCCGTCACATCAAACCCGCGTACGAGAATTTCCAATGCATATATATGTGACTCACTACTACATAGAGCTACTTATCAAGTTTCACAAAAATACATCCATAAATAAGTGATATATAGCATTTTATTTATTCTCCATAAGAATAACATTAGGGTTGATGACACAGGTTTGCTGCAACGAGGAAGATAAGTATATTTTTTTTTGCAATTATCAATATAACTGAACCAGGTGAAGCTATATACCAATTTTTATTAATTTAGGTACATAATTAAGGGAGATATACAACTTTACTTATTCTCCATATGAATAACATGGGGGCCGACTATGCAGGTTTGCTGCTACGGGGACTATCAACAAAAAACTTGTCTTTTGTACTAATATCAATCACAACTAGTTGAAGCCACATACCAAGTTTCATCAATATACATTAAAAAATAATCGAGATATAGAATTTTATTTATTCTCCATAAGGATAACATTGGACAACGTACTGTGTTTAGCACTTTCAAAATCTCTGCAACGGTTGGACGTAGAACAACGATTAAAACACCAAAATGTTTGTTTTGTTGAGCTTAACACATTAATAAACAGAAATATGAAGTTTTTAGTAAAACTATCTGTGAAAATCTAAAAACCTTTTTTCCATAAGATTAACATGGGACACGTTTTTTTGGATTTTCTCCGCAACCACTTAACCTGGGTTAATGATTCAAAATACCAAATTATTTGTTTTTTTAAGTTCTATACCATGGCTATAACCAAAATGGAGTGTTTTTAACATTTTGGGGTCAAATTTGCAAAAAAACGATTTTTGGAAAATTGTAAACCACCATAAAACCCCCTTTCCAAAGTGCGATCGATCTGGTTTTCGAACTTAAAGTCATAAATGCTTCTCTCCACATTTGTTCCAAATTTCATAAAAATCGGGTGTTTCTTTCAAAATTTATCGCGGTAACGGACACACACACACACACACACACACACACACACACACACACACATATATATATATATATATATATATAAATTTGAACGAATAGTGTTTTTGGCATCTGGGGACCTCAAAACGAATAGTTATCATGGTCTCGGGCTTAAGTCTTACCATGCCACCTACGGTAATAGCTTCTTCCCTATAGGGGAAATTCGCTAACAGTAAATATATACATGGACATTGTTTAACAGATAAATTGTCCGTTAAGAATATCTTATACATTTTGCATGACTATTCATAGCATTAATTGGTAAATCTAGACATTATAAAAGTTACTGAACTTTGCTTAGAATGTTCCACTCACCAGTAATAACATTTATGTAAAAATCATTTTTGTTTCAAGAATTATTTAATCTGAATTTCTTTTACGTATTAAACACAGTGACACATACATCTTAGGACCAACAAAACCAAACCAATGATGATCATCCATCGCCCTTCATAAGGTAAAACAAGTGTATTTGTAATTACTTACTTACTTTTGATGCTTCCGACATCAAGTTAGGTTATGTTAGGCATGTCAAAGCTGAGCCACCCTCTTCATCAGCCACTATGTATCAGAGTAAGGTGATGGTTAGTTAGATGGATTCAGACTGGGCTACAAGATTTTAAGTGTTAAAAAGTACTTTTCACCTTATAAAAAGTGTTTACAAAGAGACCTTTTGATGGTAACTCCAATTATTTGATGCATACGTCTATTACAAATAAAGGGAGATTTTGATAATATTTTAAGCCTTAGAAAATAAGGTTACATAAATTATTTTCTTAGTCAAAATCAAGCCAGGAGGAAAACAGCAGGAATATAATATTTCAAGCTTAAATATAGTGTTTTTTTCAGTGGCATACTAAATATATATATACTGTTTTAAAAGTGGCCTACTTTTTAATACAAAGCAGAAAAAACCCTCAACAGGACTTTCAATCGTTTTCCAGGAAACATATCTGGGATTTAGTTCCCAGAATATTCATGATAACACATTATTTTAGTGTACCAATCCTTGGCATTTTAGGCAATTGTTCTTTATTGTATGTTGTTGTTAAGAACTAAGGGATGTTTTATGTCAATTCCGGTCACTTTATTAATAATCATGTACAATAGTTTTAAATTGTCCAGGCCTCATGAGTTGGTTTTAATTGGACTTGAATATTATTTTTATGGAAAAGTATGTTTTTATCGTGTACAATGAATAGGAAATGAGTGACTATCTCTGATGCAAATAGCACGAGTAATTTATACAAGGAACCAATAATATGATGTGTGACAGAAAATCCCTTGTATTCAGCTGTCGTTGGTCGTCTTTAATTGAAAAACTAATTGTATATATTTACGGTATAAGTTTCTGCCTTATGAATGTTATACCAAAAAGTGGTTTATAGTCGGATTTGTACAGTACAATCCAAACGTTTGTGATAGCAACTTGTTCTGATTTGTTTGTGCCTTTAGGCTTGACAAGAATGAAAATTGGTTTAACAAAAGAATATGTTAACCGTATTTTAATTATGCTGCTTTTCCTTTTGCTTGGAATTGTTAATGTAACAGATAAAAGATAATTTAAAATTGTACTCACAAATGAATATATACATAAGGTATATAGCACTCTATTTAAAACTAAAACTAGTGTTGACTTAATAAAGGCAGAATTTTTGTATACAGGGAAAAATATAATTTGGGTTTCCTTGTATCTTATAGTTTATATAATTATAGGCTCAGTTATTGTTATTTTTTTAAGTAATCTCTTTTCTTGGCAATAAGAAAAAACCATTGAATTAATTAGATTTGACGATCAAATCAATTCTATTAAACATCGCGTTAATTTTAGGGCAGCCACTCTGAAATCCTGTTTTCTATATAATAAAATCATAAACATGCACTGGAACGATAAGCTCATATTAGTCGGATAGTTAAACTAATTTAAATAAATGTATCTACAAACTCTAGTGCTGGTAGTAAATCGTATACGTTGCTTATCATTCAATATCTAAGAACAATTTTTATTTGATTTATTTTCTGAATGAACAAATTTTAAAACATTATTAGATATATGATTTAATTTCGTTGCCCTTTATTTACCAAAACAAAATAAAATCCTACTAATCCCATAAAACTCTTCAGGGTAAACTACACCGGATCAACATTATTGTAAAATATTTGTTGCGGGATGAAAGTGGGTGTTAACCTACTTATTATAAAGGGACTATCAACATGTAATTATCGAATTATTTAATATATTTAGTATCAATAGCATTAGTGATACAAATTATGCCGTCTAAACGGTCACCGGTGTTTGATTTGATCCTAATATTTCAAACCCATATAGATTATATTTCAAACGATGAATTAACGCAGTTCCCAAAAACGGATCGGTTAACTATGGCTGTAATAATATGCCTTCTGATACCTAATTATTTTAACGATTTTCAAACGTTGAATTACCGTAATTTCCAAAAACGGAACGGTTTACTATGGCTATAATAATATGTCTTCTGATACCTAATTATTTTAACGTGTGATTATTATTTTCTTTTTTCGAACATCGCCCTGAAAGGAAGGAAAGCTATTGTGGTTCAAAAATCAGCTTTACATGATTTGAGTTACGCGAGGAGGTTAACTTAAAGCACTGACTAATGAGGTTTACAGACAATGGAAAGAAATGTAGTAAGTTGTAATACTCGTTGACGGTGGAAAGTACATGAAAAGATGCCGTAGGTACTAACTAGATCGTTTTGTTTATCATTGTGCTATTCAAGAAGATAGCTTAAAACAGCTGATATGCTTCTGTACTGTATTTTGTTACCTTCAACAGCTGTTAAAAGCTCAATTTCAATGATATTTGTTCTTCCACAAGATTAAAATTGAAAGTTTTAAAGGGCTGTGGGGCGTACTCCTAAGAACAAACGTGAATTCCAAGGAGAAGTTCGGAAAATCTACGCACTATCCCCTTTAATATTACACAATCATATTTTAAATCGGTTTAGTAGTCACTGAGAACTGCGTTTCAGACGTGTACTAATAAACCATGCTAGTGGCTTACAGGGACTATAGCCCCTAATATATGGTTTTTGTGTAAGTGGATAATCACCCCTGATCATTAGTTCATTTAGCTTATTAATAAAAACACTACAGTGATATTTCCATGATAAAATCACTGTTTCTTCCAAGTCCAGTGGGGCGTAGCTCACGTAATTTTTGACATTTCTTATATTTTCCCACCGTCCTTGGCCCTCAAGCTTTAAAATGAATCGTCATAACCTAACTTAACCTCTTCCTAGCTCGAGAAATTTCGTGGGGACCGATTCGCTTACGAAATTAAATATATAGATAGGAGAACTCCTTATTGGACAACACGACTGTTCTTTGGGTACTATTTTAAGGTGGTGCAGTCGCCTCTATTGACAAGCTATTCCGCCTAGAGGTCAGGCCAGTCGCTGCTCACTCACACACATGCAGAGCCCCGGATGCTCACTCACACACACGCAGAACCCTCCCCTCAACTATCCCCAACCCCCAACTTCCCCAAGTGGTCAAACCACTTTTACTCAGCTGGTCTTGCTACCCGCCTGCCCTGACACCGTCGTCGGGCACCATTATTCTGAAATGGAAAATAACAATCAGCACAGCGGCAACTCGACTCAACCAGCCTCTCCGCATGTGTTATAAACATATTTATTTGTTATACAATTTTCAGCGATTAATATACCATTTAAAAATGTCATATTTAATTAATTCAGTCAAGTTTCTCAAATCTAAAATATCATAGATAAAATTAATTATAAAACGTATTTAACAAGTTAGAAACGCTCTACTAACATACAAATAACCCCGTCGCAGCAAACCAACCTGCGTACTCAGCGAATTTCCAATGCATAAATATGTGACTCGCTACCACATAAAGCCACCTACCAAGTTACATAATAATACATACGTAAATAAGTGATATATTCCATTTTTATTATGGATTTATTTGGACTTTACCTATTACTTCTAGTGTTTAAAACACTAGAAACAATAGTGTTTAAACACTAGAAGCGATAGGTAAAGCCCAAATAAATCAATAATAAATTTAAATCCATCGCTATTATGAGTTTCAAAAATACAGTATAACATTTTATTTTAGGGCTGAGTACGCAGTTTTTCGATGAAACAAGGATGATAAGAACATTTTAAGAAGGTGTAGCTTTATTAATGTAGGTTCAAAACCAAGGGAGGTAGGCCATATCAAACATTAACTATTATCCATAAGAATAACACTAGGGCTTAGTATGCAGGTTTGCTGCTTCGGGAAAAATAAATAATTGTCTTTTATGCAAAGCATATTAATAGGCCAAACTAGGTTAAGACACATACCAAAGTTTCGCTAAAATATGAACACTTTAAAGAAACTGGAAAGAGTATTTTTTATTTGAATTTAACGACGGATAATTTTAATCAAATATTTGTTTAAAAAAATCTAATTGGATAATTGAATGAAGTGAAGTTATCCTTATACACAACTTTACTGCTTGGACTGGTAAGAGAATCAACTCAACTGGCGTGTCTGTGACCACAATAACTCGAGAACGCCTCCACGGTTAAACTTAACATTTTCCAGAAAAACTTAACAGGTCAAAATCTCGGTCGAGTTCGTTATTCAAATAATTTCGTTCAGTATTATCATTGACTATAAATACTGAAGTAGACTTCTCATTGCCGTTATAAAATGTGTCCCTAGTTTTGTGTATGCCAGGATTGAAAGAGGTCGTAGTTTACACCAATCACCAACCTGCGAGGAGTCATAGTTGTACTGCTGTCAACTATTACTTATCCTCTCAAGGAGGGGATAATACAACAGTTGGTCTGTCAGGAAGCAAACATAAGTTGATTATAAATTGCTTTCTGGGGTGGGAATATTTTAAAAGTTAACGTAAATAATTAAAATAAATTGTTGACAGCAGCACAATCTTTCGGTGCCCTAATTAAACTACTTCAATTTTAAATTCTAGCAAACACTAAAAGAGGGACAGCTGGACCATATGGATGCGATGTCTCCTTCAGTATTTATAGTCAGTGGTATTAATCAAATTATCTTAAAACCAAATTTATTTTTTTCTCCATAAGAATAAAATTGGAAGCAATTTTAGTGGTACTTGATTCGTTAAAATTTAGCCGATGTCTATGTTTCAACAACAGAGTAACAATAGTTAGTTTACTAAAGTATACTTTGTTATACTGGATAACAAAAGTTTTTTTACCAACAAAAAAATACACAAGAGAGATAAATCGAAGTATATTTTTAAGTTGTGAGCATATTTATTATTTTATAAATTATTAAATGTACGTTTTAAAAAAAATATTTATCCAGTTAATATTCTCTTAGTACACTTACTCTGTGTAAATATCGTCAGTCGGCCAGAGGCGACGATTGTAACAGTGGCAGACGACAGACGACGCGTGTGGCAGATCCAAAAACTCAAAATAACTTTTTGATGTCTGTAGATACTAAGGTAATAAGTTAACTTGTAAAATAGTTTGATTTATTACATTTTCTTAGACAATTGGTAATATTGTGATTGTCAAATGTACAAAGTATACAAAGCCTCAATTTGTCTATAAAGCGTTGATGAAGTTAGTCACAGTAAGCGAACAACCTTAAAATTTATTTTGTAGGGTAATTATTTGCTAAGTTATATTTTCACTAAATTAATAATACAAATTGACTACATTACCTAAAATACATTACCAGTAATGTAGTAGGTAACCACAATAAAAGCTATATATTATTCTAACCAAACAGCCTTTTTCGGAAGGTTATCTTGAATGATTTGATATAGCCTAGGGTTCGATTACAGTAAGAGTAAGCCGACAAAACTGGATATACAACTTTTGTAAAATACTTTAAACACATTACCAGGAATGTTGTAGCGAACCAAAATAAAAGCTTTAAACTATTCTAACCGAACCAAGCTTTTATACAGGTTATCTAAAATGATTTGACAAATCCTAGGTTTGGATTATAATGAGCTGTTTTCATCATAAACTTGGACCTATGGCTATAAAATATAGGCCTATACACTTAGGCTACTTGCCATTTTAGAAGTTTCATGTGCGGTTTTGGACCAACCCATGTTTATAGAATTTTATTTCATGATTTTATATTTGTTTTCTATCGCAACAATATATTGAAATATCATTTTGTAAAATACAACTGTTATAAAATACTTTAAACACATTACCAGGAATGTTGTAGTGAACCAATACAAAAGCTTTAAACTATTCTAGCCAAACTAAGTCATTTGTACAGGTTATCTGAAATGATTTGACATCTCCTAGGTTTGGATTATAGTGAGTTGTTTTCATCATAAACTTGGACCTATGACTATAAAATGTAGGCATATACACTTAGGCTACTTGTCATTTTAGAAGTTTCATGTACGGACTTTGGCCAACCCATGTTTATAGCATTTAATTTCATGATAGCCTAGGCTATGGAAACAATATATTGAAATCTCATTTTTTCATCTAAATAACTAGGCCTGACGATTTATTGTTAATCCTTAAGGATATTTTGACTTGGCCTATAGAAATTGTTAACATTAGTTCATATAGGAAACTCGCTGTTCTCTTAAAAGTTAAATTAACCACACTGCTAAAGTCACTGCTTAGCCCAAAATATTCTGTTTGTTCTAAGATAACGCACCCATGCCAATCCTAACAACAAACCATGCCTGAAATCTTCAATTTATTTTAAAAATAAATAAATTAACGTATTTATACAACATTTACTTTGATAAAAACAAGTGATAAATGTATGTATGTTTTTCTACGGATAAAATGTTAGGTCGGTGGCGGGATCCGAACCTGCGACCTTACGCTCCAAGAGCCAGTGCAATACCCTCTCAGCTACCGCGATAATTGATTCTTAAGGGAGAAGTGACTAAAACTGTAGCTAGATAGACATAAAACCCGGATTCTGGTGGCAGTTAAATCATAACGGAATGTATTCTGATGATGTTACTCAAATCAGATATTGAATTTTTTATGAGACTCGATTTAAGTTTGATCATGTGTTTCAATTATCCTTATACGCAAGGAATGAGCGTACACCTAGTTAATACAGTTCATATAATAACGGTTTTTAACAGGATACAACACTGGTTAACTACTGGTAGTGATCCTAACAACATATTAATATATCCGAACTAACCGTTTGTTTGCGATTTTAATGTACTATATATATATATATATATATATATATATATATATATATATATTAAAATAAAAAGACCAACTTGCTTATAAATTCGTAATATTTCGGCTTATGCCATCTTCAGACGAAACTACATTACAAAAACAAATAATAATACTGTAACCTAAAAATTTAGAAATAACACATGATTCTTGAAATTTTTCGCAAAAAGCTTTCTTGATTTTTGATGAACATATGTTGGATAAATGCTTGTAGAAATCTGTGCTTTCATTGAATATCATATATGAAAATGATGTGGTGCAGGAATGATCAACGAAGATTAAGGCCATGAGGTGCTTTTGAACGAGTGATGATTTGATGGGCTTGTTCATATATATATATATATATGATTGACCAAGTAGAGCAATGGTTAAATATTTTTCTACTATACTGAAGTTTGTAAAGTTCTGATGTGCCCAAAAAACGGGTAGCAGTTTGGTATTACCCAGATATGGAGGGAGGCAAATGGTTTCCAAAAATATACATTACGACCAAGAGATATCCTGGTAAACCATGTCAGTCAGGTCCCGAATTTTGTATTGCCTGAATTCCTTTACAACAACTTTAGAGACTCATGCAGACAGTTAACATAAAGTCAATAGTCACGGTCCGAGACAGTCCGTAGAAACTATAATACACCATGTTTAAGAGTAGGACTGGCTGTCTTTACCCAAAAACAGGCTGTGAGGGAAAGAGTATTTTTTTCTGTTAATGTGCAGAGTAAAAACTTTAAAATGACACATCGATTGTCCAAATCAGTTGAGAAATAACGACGTAGCGGGCCGAAAACGAAATTCCTTAGCGATTTAATATATAGGACAGGGGCGTATTTAGGACCTCTGAGGACCCGGCCGAATACGAAAATGGGGCCCCTCTAACATAAATAAAAGCATGTATGTAGGTATACATACAATACTTATTTCTCTATTCCATAATATAACCTTATTAATTTTAATTGTTTAATCTGTAATAAATACACCAAATATACAAATAATTAAAAATTTTTAATTTGTTATGAAAACTTCAAAAATTTGCTAAATAAAAATGTTGTATGTAATTTTCTTTACAAGATTTATTCTGGTTTTAGCTCTGAAGCCTATATACAGCAAGCTACTAATATGTTAATATACAATACCCCCGTAGCAGCAAACCTGCGTACGCAGCGAATTTCCAATGCATATATATGTATCTTAATACCACATAAAGCCACATACCAAGTTTCATCAATATACATCCATAAGTAAACGATTCATGAAATTTTAATTATTCTCCATAAGAATAACATGGCGGCTGAGTATGCAGGTTTGCTGAAGCAAGGAACACAAAAAATGGGGTTTTATACAATTATCAATATAACTCATGTAGGTAAAGCCACATACCAAATTTCATTAATTTATTTTCATAATGAAGGCAGATAACACGTTACTTATTCTCCATAAGAATAACATGGGGCTAAGTACGTAGATTTGCTGCTACTGGAGCCTTTGGTAAACAATTTTCTTTTGAGCAAATATAAATGGTCCACAACCAGATGAAGCCGTATACCAAGTTTCGTCAGTATACTTTCATAAATAAGCGAGATATAAAATTTGTATTTATAACACTAGGAGTACGCTCTTATATCGCGTATAAGGATTGAGTGATCGCGTAAAATAAAAATAAAAATGTTTTAATTGACAATATACCACATGGGCCCTCCATTATAACTGCAGCTTGACAATGACATACAAATCCAGAACATGACAAACAATGAGGCCTGAAACCTGTCAATCAGTCAGACAAAGTGCATATGAAGTAGTTACTCACCCCTCATTCACACTGAGGGCTGTATCATCTAGGCCCTCATAATAATATTAGCTGAAGATTTTGATAAAATATAATATTTTGGCGGCAATAAAGGTCCCCAATCAGTGAGAGCACGTGGTTTAAAAGTAGTTATTTACACTTTGGTTCCACTGGAGGACCCATCAGGATATTAGCGAATTTCCCCTATAGGGAAGAAGCTATTACCGTAGGTTTCATGGTAAGACTTAAGCCCGAGACCATGATAACTTTTTGTTTTGATGTCCCCAGATGTCCAAAACACTATTCGTTCAAATTTATATATATGTATATATATATATATATATATATATATATATATATATATATATATATATATATATATATATATATATATATGTGTCCGTGAATGCGATAACTTGAGTAAAAAACGTCCGATTTCGATGAAATTTGGCTCAAATGTGTAAACTGACATTTATAACTTTAAGTTCGAAAACCAGAAAAATCGGACCATGGGAAGGGGGGTTTATGGGGGTTTTAAATTTTCCAAAAATCAGTTTTTTGCATTTTTTACCCTAAAATTTTTAAAACACTTAATTTTGGTTTAGACCATGTTATAGAGCTTAAAAAAACAAATAATATGGTATTTTGAATTATTAACCTAGGTTAAGTGGTTGCGGAAAAAATCCAAAAAACATGCTCATAAAATCTCCCATGTTAATCTTATGGGAAAAAGGTTTTTGGCTTTTCCTCAGTTAATTTTACTTTAAACTTCACATTTTCTTTTACCAATCACTTCAGCTCCACAAAACAATCATTTTGGTGTTTAAATTGTGATTCTACGTCAAACCGTTGCAGAGATATTCAAAGTGCTAAACACAGTACGTTGTCCAATGTTATCCTTATGGAGAATAAATAAAATTTGATATATTGATTATTTATGAATGTATATTGATGAAATTTGGTATGTGGCTTCATGTTGTACTGGTATATTGATAATTGCACAAAAAATAAATGTTTTGTTGATTGTCCCCGTAGCAGCTAACCTGCATACTCAGCCCTAATGTTATTCTTATGGAGAATAAGTAAAGTTTTATATCTCCCTTAATTATGAACATAAATTAATAAAACATGGTAAGTAGCTTCACCTGGTTCAGTTATATTGATAATTGCATAAAAACTCATTTCTTATCTTCCTCGTTGCAGCAAACCTGCGTACTCAGTCCTAATGTTATTCTTATGTGGAATAAATAAAATGTAATAAATCACTTATTTATGAATGTATTTTTGTCAAAATTGGTGAGTGGCTTTATGTACTAGTGAGAAACATATCAATGCATTGGAAATTCGCTGAGTACGCAGGTTTGCTGCGACGGGGGGTATTTATTTTATTGTAGCTTAATATTGCTGTAAAAATCTATAAGTATAAATACAGAACTTGATGAACAATACGTTTTAAAATCAGTCAATTGGTTTTGAATGCCTAAATATTTTAAAATCTAATACAGAGGTTTTAATGTAACACGTTAACCTTACTGGGGGGAGGGGGGCGGTTGCCCCCCAGGCCTCCCATTGTTACTGTAGCTTGATACGGTTGTTCAAATACATAGGCAACCTATAAATGCAGAACTTAAAAAACAATAAGGCTTAAATCATTCAATTTGTTTTTAAGAAGAATAAATTGCCTCATTTTAAAAAGAAAAGAAAAGTAGTATCTTATGTTTAATATAATCTAGGAAGAAATTAAAACTCTTTGACCCACTTCTTAGAATCCACGATTCATTGTGTCAAGGTCCAAGATTTTGTATACATCTTAATATATAAATATCCCCGTAGCAGCAAACCTGCGTACTCAGCAAATTTCCAATGCATAAATATGCATATACATCTATCTTAATGTCACATAAAGCCACATATCAAGTTTCATCAATATACATTCATAAATAAACGATTTATGACATTTTAATTATTCTCCATAAGAAGAACATGGCGGCTGAGTGTGCAGGTTTGCTGAAGCAAGAAACTCCAAAAATGGGGTTTTACACAAATATCAATATAACTCAAGTAGGTAAAGCCACATACCAAATGTGAATAATTTATTTTTATAATTAAGGGGGATAACATGTTACTTATTCTGCATAAGAATAACATGGGACTGAGTACACAGGTTTGCTGCTACAGGAACTATCGGCCGAAAAATGTTTTTTAGTGCAAATATCAATAGACCACAACGATATGAAGTAATATACCAAGTTTCATCAGCAAAAGTATATAAATAAGCGAGATATACAATTTATCTTATTCTCCGTAAGAATAACATTGGACAACATACTGGGTTTAGCACTTTCGATATCTCTGAAACCATTTGACGTAGAGCAATGATCAAAACACTAAATTGTGCGTCTTTCTAAGCTGATTCCAATGGAAAAAAACTAAAATTTGACTTTTTCAACAATTATATGTAAAAAGCTCAAAAAACCCACTTTTGGGATACAAACCCCCCCCCCCAAAATACCTCTTCGGATAGGTCGATCCGTCTGGTTTTCTAACTTAAAGTCATAAATGCTGCTTTACACGTTTATACCAGATTTTGTCAAAATCGGATGAATTTTACGACAGTTATCGTGCTCACGGACACACACACACACACACACACACACTTATATATATATATATATATATATATACAGTTTTTGAAAGAATGGTGTTTTTGGCATCTGGGGAACTCAAAATGAAAAGTTATCATGGTCATGGGCCTAGGTCTTGCCATGCCGACTACGGTAATAGCTTCTTCCCTATATGGGAAATTCGCTGAAATGGATCCCTATTTCCCTTGGCCACGCCATTACTTGAGAATTCGTGGACCAAATTGAATAATTATTTCTTGTTGAGTTCGTTTATGTCAGGACGAGGTTCTTATAAAAGACAATTTTTAATCCGACCTAAGAGCTCTGCCCCACAGGCCTTCAAAGTTCCTATTGATTTTATCTAAGTTCAGTTAGTTACACCAAGCAGCTGTAAACATACTTGAAAGGCATATACATATGTTGATTATAGAAATAAAAAGCTACTTGAATGGAAACTCTCATTTTGGAAATAGAAAGAGTACTTGAATGGCAATTCAAACTCTTTTTTAGCGAATTTCCCCTATAGGGAAGAAGCTATTACCGTAGTCGGCACGGTAAGACCTAGGCCCGGGACCATGACAACTTTTCATTTTGAGGTATATATATATATATGTATATATATAAGTCCGTGAGCACGATAACTCTCGTAAAAATGATCCGATTTTGATGAAATTTGGTATAAACGTGTAAAGCAACATTTATGACTAAGTTCGAAAACCAGCCAGATCGCTCTATCCGAAGGGGTATTTTGGGGGGGTTTTGTACCCCAAAAATGTTTTTTTTTTAATTTTTTACATGTAATTTTTGAAAAAATCAAATTTTAGTTTTTATCATTGGATTCAGCTTAAAAAACACACAATTTGGTATTTTCATAATTTCTCTACGTCAATTGGTTACCGAGATATTGGAAGTACTAAACACAGTACGTTGTCTAATGTTATTATTATGGAGGAAAAGTAAAATTTTATATCTCGCTTATTTATGAACGTATACTGACGAAACTTGGTATATGGCTTCATCTGGTTGTGGTTCATATTTGCTCAAAAATGTTGTTTTTGCCAAAGGCACCCGTAGCAGCAAACCTGCGTAATCAGCCCCATGTTATTCTTATGGATAATAATTAAATGCCATGTCTCCCTTAATTATGAACATAAATTAATCAAATCTGGTATATGACTTCACCTAGTTGAGTTATATTGATATTAGCATAAAAATCCATTTTTTGTTTTCCTTGTTGCAGCAAACCTGCGTACTCAGCCCCAATTTTTTTCTTATGGAGAATAATTAAAATTGTATATATCGCTTATTTGTGAATATATTTTTATGAAACTTGGTAAGTGGCTTTATGTAGTATTCAGACATTCATATCTAGTGGAAATTCGCTGAGTACGCAGGTTTGCTGCTACGGGGGTATTTTCATATTCAAGTGAGCATAGCGCATGAGCTAATCCGGGAAGTGAGTGAGCGAAGCGAACATGCTTATCTTGAAAATGAACGAGTATTTGAAATAAAACAAATTCAATGACATTAGGACAGGACAACGACTGTTGGGCCAGCTAGTTATATATATTAATGATTACAGACGCTGTGTAGCATTTAAGTATCCAAAAACATAATGATCACATTCTTTTTAAGTAACGGTGTATTATAATCCCACTTATGTTTTATATTATTGACTATCTCAAGTTTAATTTATGCAAAATTTCTTTGCAGTAAAAAATAATATGGGTACTTCTGCTTGAAACAATATTTATTTGTGTATTAAGGGAGTAAAGTGCAACTTTGTTCCCTAAGGGAAATTGTTGGCGCCCGACGCCGTAGGCCAGGGCGATAAATTTACACACAACTTTTTCCCACACCCCAAACCTGCGTACTCAGCGAATTTCCAATGAATATATATGTCTTAATATTACATTAAGCCTCTTACCAGTATTCATAAGAAATATAATCATAAATAAGCGATATTTAAAATATTCATTATTCTCCATAAGAATAACATTAGGGATGAGTACGCAGGTTTGCTGCAAAATGGAACAAAAATAATGGATTTTTATACAAATATCAATAGAACTCATCTAAGTCAAGTCACATACCGTACCAAGTTTCATCCATATACATTCCTAAATAAGCGATATATAACATTTTTATTATTCTCCATAAGAATAACATGGGGACCGAGTACCTAGGTTTGCTGCTTCGGGAACCATAGACGAAAAATTGGTTTTTTGTTCAAACATCAACAAATCACAACCAGATGAAGTGATATACCAAGTTTCGTCAGTTTATGTTCATAAATAACCGAGATATAAAATTTGCCTTTTTCTCCATAACAATAACATTAGACAACGTACTGTGTTTAGGATTTGTAATATCTCAGTAACCAATTGACATAGAGCTATGATCAAAATACCAATTTTTTTTAAGCTTAATTCAATGGTATAATTTAAAATTTGATTCAAATAAAAATTACATGTGAAAACCCCAAAAAAACATTTTTGGGGTACAAAAGCCCCCCAAAACCCCCCTTCGGATGGTGCGATTTGTCTGGTTTTCGAACTCGTTCAGATAAATGGTACTTTACATATTTGTACCAAATTTTATTCAGATCGGACTTTTTTTACGAGAGTTAGCGTGCTTACGGACACACATATATATATATATATATATATATATATATATATATATACATACATATATAACAATTTGAACGAATGGTGTTTTTGGCATCTGGGGACCTCAAAACGAAAAGTTATCATAGTCTCGGGCTTAAGTCTTACCATGAGACCTACGGTAATAGCTTCTTCCCTATAGGGGAAATTCGCTAAAACCGAAACCAGGGTAGACTTTCATAAGTGGAACGATATAAAAAACCGAATGAAATTGTTCGATAGGGTATAACGATTATTTAGGTTATTCGGTTATGGTTTCAGTTAGGCCCTTTAAGGTTTAGGTTATTTAGGTTTCAGTTAGGCCTACCGTAAAACAGGCTTGACTCGGACACTTTTTTACTATTTTTAGGTTATAGTGCCTTCCCATTAACGTTGTCACCAATAAAAACCAGACCATTTTAAAGTGTTTGTACTATTTACAATATCCATTTACCTTTAGCCTAGCTTATATATTATTATGTTGGATGTTATTATAACAAAAATAAATACCCCCGTAGCAGCCAACCTGCGTACTCAGAGAATTTCCAAAGCATATATATATATATATATATATGTACCTTAATACCACATAAAGCCAAATACCAAGTTTCATCAATTTACATTTTTAAATAAACGATTTATGACATTTTAATTATTCTCCATAAGAATAACATGGCGGCTGAGTATGCAGGGTTGCTGAAGCAAGTAACCAAAAAATTGGGGTTTTATCAATATAACTGAAGAAGGTAAAGCCACATACCAAATTTTATTAATTTATGTTCATAATTAAGGGAGATAACACGTTACTTATTCTCCATAAGAATAACATGGAAGCTGAGTACGTAGGTTTGCTGCTACGGGAACTATCAGCCGAAAAATGATTCTTAGTGTAAATATCAATATACCACAACGATATGAAGCAATATACCAAGTTTCATCAGAAAAGTTCATAAATAAGCAAGATATACAATTTTTCTTATTCTCCATAAGAATAAAATCGGACAACGTACTGTCTTTAGCACTTTCAATATCTCTGTAACCATTTGACGTAGAGCAATGATAAAAACACCAAATTGTGCCTATTTTTAAGCTGATTCCAATGGTAAAAACTAAAATTTAACTTTTTCAACGACTATTTGTAAAAAACTAAAACAACTTATTTTTAGGGTACAAACCCCCCCCCCCAAAAAAAAACCCCTTCGGATAGGTCGATCTGTCTGGTTTTTGAAATTAAAGTCATAAATGCAGCTTTAAACAATTATCCCAAATTTCGTCAAAATCAGACTATTTTTACGATAGTTATCGTGCTCACGGACAAATATATATATATATATATATATATATACAGTTTTGAAAGAATGGTGTTTTTTGGCATCTGGGGACCTCAAAATGAAAAGTTATCATGGTCCCGGGCCTAGGTCTTACCATTACGACTACGGTATTAGCTTCTTCCCTATAGGAGAAATTCGCTAATCCCTAAAGGGTAAATTCGCTAAAAATAAATAAAAGTGTCCGGGTTAACCTCCACATACGGTCTTGAACCGGACATCCACCTAACTAACGTTATAACGTATAAAGTAATCTCTTCTTCCCATAGTTGGACGGTGTTTTGAGGTCTGCAGATGCCTTTGCACCAATCAAAGGCTTAAAAGTGAAATAAATACAAAATTGTTATGGGTTGGGGATGAAAAAAGGGTATTCTTACGTCACGTTTCAGCTGTTTATTCTTTGCAACTAAAATGAAACTAAACAAAGAACCATTAGGGGAAAAGACGTTTAAAAGACAGTTAGAAACAAGGGGCCCATTATATTTTCCACGGACATGATCACTTATGGTCGATTTAGACAAAGAATACTTTTTCGCCACTCCTCTTATAATTAATACCGTATCAGAGCTAAAAACCACAATGTTGTTATTAGTTATGGCGGGAATACTGTGTTTACGGCAGAAACGAGTCGTAATGGTTGAGAAGATCGGAGCGACTCAGAGGAGAAACGATGGACGACTATGACGTCACTGCTCACAAGCATGACGTCGTATTTTCTTCTTTAAGGCATGTGCCGTCTGCTGCTGTTTGAACTGACATCACAGATCACAGTCTCTGACTGTCAGAATAGGCTTTAGGCACTGACTATATACAAGAGTCGCTCAGTTTTGTCCATACATGTATTTAATTACATAGGTACCTTCAATTAAAATTATTCTGTATTATATGAGTGACCAGATAAATTAATATGTTTTGAAGGTAATTTGTATGGTGCAGTGTGACACTTATTCTAGGCTCTGCCAGTCTATCATAAATATATTGGTACTTAACGGATAGTACAGGGTACCACTTATTCATGTCTGCTGTGACGGTTAGGACTCTGGGTTAGTTTTTCTTAATACAAATAAATACCCCCGTTGCAGTAAACCTGCATACTCAGCGAATTTCCAATGAATATATAACATAACACATTAAAACACTTAACAGGATTCATAAGAAATGTATTCACAAACAAGCGATATTTAAAATATTTATTATTCTCCATAAGAATAACATTGGGGATGAGTACGCAGGTTTGCTGCAACAAGGCACACAAAATAACGGGTTTTTATGTAAATATCAATAGAACTCATCTCAGTGAAGTCACATACCAAGTTTCATCCATATACTTTATAAATAAGCGATATATAACATTTTAAGTATTTTCCATAAGAATAACATGGGGACCAAGTACCTAGGTTTGCTGCTACAGGAACCATAGGCGAAAAATTGTTTTTTTGTGCAAACAACAATAAACCACAACCAGATCAAGCCATATACCAAATTTTGCCAATTTATGTTTATAAATAAGCGAGATATACAATTTTTCTTTTTCTCCATAAGAATAACATTAGACAACGTACTGTGTTTAGCACTTTCAATATCTCGGTAACAAATTGACGTAGAGCAATGATCAAAATACCAAATTGTTTGTTTTTTTAAGTTGAATTCAATGGTATGAATTAAAATTTGATTTAAATTAAAATTACATGTGAAAACGCCAAAAAACACATTTTTGGGGTACAAAACCCCCCAAAAACCCCCCTTCGGATGGTGTGATTCATTTAGTTTTCGAGCTCGTTCAAAAAAATGGTACTTTACACATTTGTACCAAATTTTATTAAGATCGGACCTTTTTTACGAGAGTTATCGTGCTTACGGACACACATATATATATATACATAAAACAAATTTGAACGAGTGGTGTTTTTGGCATCTGGGGACCTCAAAATGAAAAGTTATCATGGTCTCGGGCTTAAGTCTTACCATGAGACCTACAGTAATAGCTTCTTCCCTATAGGGGAAATTCGCTAAAATAATTGATGGTGTCGGGACAAGCGGAACTCAAGAACACAAATGTGGTTGAAATATTTATGATAAACTAACCTACCGGTAGCCTAACTGCTGTTGCGTGTTGTAAATAATGGTACTCTATATAATTTTTAAATACCAAATAGTCAAACTTCCGACATTGTGGATAACATACATAAATAAACATCACAATAATGTGTAACTTATTAGCCTATTATGTTAAATTGACCAAGCTTAACTGTTGGTCATCAACAGTAAAACTGTTCTGTAGTAAACATAAGTGCATTTTAGGAATCAATGTAAGGTAAACATGACAGCAACATGTGTGGGTTTAAAAAAAATTTATAATAGGTTTTTTATTTTCTGGGCCTATGTAAAAAATCAGTTAGGGAAGGAGTTTTTAATAAATTAAATTAGACTTGCTAACTGAATTTAATGTAGGATACTTCACAACCATTTGAACTAACTCTCTAATAAATAAATCCCTAACTAACGCCAAACAAACGCCAGATCGCAAATGCAATGCAATTGCAAACTTGTGAGTCAGTGAATAAATTGTGCAAACAAGTGAATCCACTTGAAAACTACGACGTCATGCTTGTTAGCAGTGACGCCATAGTCGTCCATCGTTTCTCCCCTGAGTCGCACCGTGAGAAGATTCACATCCATGGAGTGTAATTAAAGTGTTACTTAAAAAAATTTACACTGATTTTGAGTTTGAAAAGTTTTGTATGTGGAAATTCACTTCCCTCACGTCAGCGTGCTGCGTGCGAACTCGTTTTGTATTGCTATAAGTAAGCATTTCCAATTCCATCTCAATTCAGTTTGGAGTAAACAAAGATAAAATATGAGTATTTTTCACTGAAAATGTACTATATTCAAATCTATTAATCAACCAAATTAATAACAGATAAGAATTGAACAGACAGAGTAAATGTTTTAACTACTGATATTGAAAATATTTCCTGAAGCCTTACTGATAACTTTTTAATATATTTTAGAAAATAAATAAAGAGAACCAAACAATCCATTTATTTTCCAAGCATGTATATTTTTGATTTGAGTATATATGTTTTTAAATCAGTAAATAGTAACAATAAGTGCTCATTGTTGATAGAGTGGGGTCGAATCGCTGATTGTATTCGTAAAATATACGTTCCGGTAGTCGTTCGGGCCTGTAAAACGGGATTGGGCTTCATTTTTCGCTGGGAAAATGAGGTCCGATTGTCAATTGTTACGATTAATCACGGTTAGATTGTGAATTTTGGCATATATTGAGGCTCTGTCATCATTTTCGGTTAATAAACACCACGTTGTGGCCGTAGATTTCGGACTTTAGAATGCGAGGAACGGTTGTTTTTGGCAAATATAATGCTGTGAAATTGCCTATTTTGTTTTGCTATTTCCGTGGATAATATGCTGTGCGCTTACCGCTTCAGGCCAATAAAACGTGGTCTGCTATATCAACAAATTCAGTCATATTGGTGTTTTTGAACACCGTGTTGCGGTAAAATTTAAACACGGCCTAAAATGCGTTTCGAACATCGGTTTTGGTATATAAAGCACGACCCGGCTTTATATATTACCGAGAAAATGCGGTCCGATTGCCATTTGTGAGCGATTAAGTACATTTCTGGCATAAAATACAGTTTGTACTCAATTTTTTGGCCGACAACAAAATTTGTGGTCGTGTTTATGACTCATGTATATAGTCAATGGTAATATGCTGTAAATTTATCGCAAAAAAATACCGATTTTGGCTGATAACTACATACGCCCGGTCGGTAAATTTCTCTAAAAACCCAGTTTGACCGTTTTCAGGCTAAAATGCGGCTCGATTGACGTTTTAGATGGCAAAGTGAAAATATATTGCTATTTTAGGCCGATAAAATGTGTTTCGATCTTAGTTTTGGTAAAATCTTCGACTTCGAAAATTACATACTTTGATACTTCCGCTGGCGTGTTAGCCTTTAAGACAGCCACACACTACCGGACTTTTTCCCGAACAAAACATCGGACCGATCAGGATTTGGGGTCGAAGGGAGAAAATCCTGTAATTAATGGGGCCTCCGAACCAGACATCGAACAAGACTTCGGACCAGACATCAGACCGAGCGCTCACGAGGCGGTTTTTTTAAGAAAGATCAAAGAAAGATAGGTCCGATGTCTTGTTCGGGGTCTGGTTTGGGGTTCGGTAGTGTGTGGTACCTCCATACGCTGCCTCGAGCGCCGGCGCTGTCACGAGCCCCGCCGTTAGTGATACGACGACGGTGAGGGTTGCAGTCTTGACTGTTGTCATTTTAGTTTCCAGTTCACTAGTTTATGTAAAGTAGTCTGCACGATGGAGTGGTCTGAGGTAAAAACTTAGATGTTTATTTCCGAGTTAACAATAGGCCAAACCTACACAATAACAATAGGTTAACAATAGGTCTGGGATGTTGTTTCCTGGTCAATAGGCCAGTTTTGTGGGACTTGACCCATCCTTCAGTACCACAAAGTGAAGAGGAATGACGCTTGGAGAAAAGTGGGTTAAATCGTGGGGAGGTTTTTACATGGGTTAAGTGGGTGAAATCAACAGACAAGTACACTGCCGACTTGCACAACGGCAACTAACGTCGTCCCCACCGTTTTACCCCGCTCGGTGGTTTTCGCGCTCAATCTGTCCGATCCGATGTCTTGTTCGGGGTCTTGATCGGGAAAAAGTTCGGAGTGAATTTAGCTACCTTTGTGCCTTGCTCCCTGCTCGATCCGATGTCTTATTCGGGCAAAGGTCCGGTAGTGTGTGGCCACCTTTAAATTACGGTTTGGGTATAAACTATTGCGGTTTCCCTTGGCCGATAAACAACGTTTAGGCCTACTTGTCGTTTTCGGTTTAAAAGTTACGGCGACCATGAATTGCGGTCAAATTGCAATTTTTTATCCGAAAAAAACCGGTCAAACCGGTAAAACCGGTGCTGATTTGGATCCATGAATTTAAGGCAGTCGTCTTTTTAGGCCGATAACACACATATTGGTCAATAAAACGCGTTCGGATATTTTTTACGGCCGATGAAATTATTATTGATATGGAATTTTTATCAAATTTCCAGGGGAGGACTCCCGGACCCCCCACCCCTGAGGGGTATTCTATACACCCCCTCCCCAAAAAAACGCGGGTATTTCCCCCCACCCAATGTGACTCCCTGGATCCGCCCCTGATCGTGCCTGAATTTTACTTTGTAACAGTAAGTAACAAATTCTTCTGTAACTTTAACAAGCGAAAACTTACATATAACAAAGGTTAGGATGTTGGTGATTGGAGTAAAATATCCCACAGTTGTATACTTATGGAAAATTGTTATGGAATAGTTCGGGGACACCCTGCACATTTATTTAATACAGTATTTTAAGAAATTAATATGATCAATGTATTATGAGTAAAGAAATTTGTTAAATTGTAATTATTAAAATTAAAAACCATTTTATATTTATAATTAATGTTTTAAAAATAATAATTTTATTAGTTTTTAATACAGTAAAGCTATCCTAGCTTATTTGGGCCTAGATAATTCTAACCTCTAAACCGGTAATTAAAATTCAATTTTTTGGATAGTTCGAATGTTATTACCGCGGTCCCTTGAGATTCTAAATATCCGAGTTCCACTGTATTTAAATGTGCTCACAACTGTGTCAAACCTTTTAATGATAAAATCTGTATAGACTACAAGAAATTTACTCATCAAAACTATAAAGTGAACGCTCAAAATAATCATATATTTAAGATGAGTTGTCGGCGACATTGAAAGGCACATCAGTGGAAAATAGTAAGCAACCCAACCCTAGTCAACCAGTCGAGCCGCGGGCCGTGCGCCCCGGACCGACGAAGAACGAGTAGACGGAAAGACAGTGCTGCGTGGTGGGAGGGGGAGAAATGAGGAGAACACGCTCCTCTCTCCCCCCAGCCAGATCACACACACTCACAGCACTGGGCGAGTTGTCTTCCTAGCGGCGTGCGGTGGCGACTTGTAGAACTACTGCTCCTCACTGCCAGACTAGCCTAGCGGCCAAACACCCTTAACAAATTGTAAATGATTACATTAAGCTTCTTGAGTTTTTTTGTCATAAGGAATCGTCAACATAAGCCGTTGAACTGTTTCCCTGGTGTAGGCAGTATAGTTCTTGTACGATAAGCTGTTTTTTAGTCTTAAAAAAGTTTATTGCTGTTGCTGATTGTTTAATTGTAATTTTAATATTTTTCCTATCGAACTAATGTTTAAACATATGGACGCAGCAGTGAACTCGCTAGGTTGAAGGCAAATGAAAATGATTTGTATTAGGCCTAATCAATAAATGCCGTCCCGCACTTCTCGCGAATACGCCTGAACACATTTACGGCCGAACTCCGAATGTTCTGAGTAATCCCGAGAAGTGTGGGAGCTGCACAAACTGTTTGGCAACAGTACACTATCGTCGAATGATTTGCTCAAATACTCCACTGAGTGATCGGAACGAGTCGTGAAAACGAATTTTGCACCAAATTAAACGAATGTGCACAATGAAGTAACCAGTACACGCTCGCCCAATACCATGCAATACCATGCTCGCCCATTCGCTTCCGCTCGTCACATTTGATTCAAGCCAAAAACCAGACAAAAATTGGAGCACAGGCAAACACGAATCATGGCAAGGTGAACTCTCCCAAACATAAACGAGCAAACTGAGTAAACTATCGCGCTCGCTTTTGTTGGGCCATTGTGTACTGGTAGCAAGAATATGAGACGGAATGTTCAGTGAACATTCGGGAGGATGTCCGGTCGAATGTTTAGGCCTGGTCGCGAGATGTGTGGGACAGACTTAACCAATATACGATCTTTGCTTAACAATCACTTCGCTTGCAATGTTTTGGTTTGGCACGTAACAGATGATTCTCATAAGCGATTTTTTTTAGTCAATAAAAGCACGATGTATAGGTAGCTATAGTTTGTTCTTTTTTTTGTTCTTACAAATGTTAATTATTGTCATATTGTAAAGTTGCATTGGTGATAGCCGTCAATAAATAAATAAATAACCAAAACATCTAATTTTATTTGGTAACTTACCGTACGTTTTATTAACGAGATATTAATTTGTTGAACAAATTAAGACTTTCTACTGTTAATGAGTGGGAATTATATTTTCTTGTTGATCTTTGAGTTGTCATTTTGTCGTCTGTCGTCTGTCTGGAGTCTGGACCAAATTCCCGTAGTTCACCGGTGATCACTTTTTCGTCTACAACATTTAGAGGTTGTGACGTCACGACAATATGAAACGGAACGACCAGAACCACCGAATCATCAACCGACCAACCGATTGTTTTATCGAATGAATCGTTGCTCACTGCCTGATGTATTGAAACTTTCGGATAAAGCGGCAGGCCTCGGTAGCCCAGTGGATACGGCGTCAGATCCACGATCGTGCGGTCCCGTGTTCAAATCTTACTTTTGATGTTTACTTTTTGAAATCTGAAATGTGTTTTAAAGATTACTTTGATTTGTTCGGGGTTAAATCTCACTTTTTTTGTTAACTTTTTTAGGTTTGACTTTTATTTACTTATACTAATCCCTTTATTTGTAATTATGTTGCACAACGAACAGCCACCATACAGCGCTCTGCGGAGTTAGGTTAAGTTAGGTTACTATAATTTTGTCGTGAACTGCAACCTAGTTTTTTGTTCACGTACATCCATTTTTAGATCCATTTAACAGCCACCATACAGCGCTCTGCGGAGTTAGGTTAAGTTAGGTTACTATAATTTTGTCGTGAACTGCAACCTAGTTGTTTGTTCACGTACATCAATTTTTAGATCCAATTTAACACTGTATCCACAACTTTTGATTTAACTTATATCTGCTTGAATTTTAATCGAATCACCATTTATGCTTTTCCACCACAAAACAATAACAATCGTAGTTGAAAGTTCATTCGATAAACCAAACAAACAATCGGTTGATGATTCGGTGGTTCTGGTCGTGACGTCACAACCTCTAAATGTTGTAGACGAAAAAGTGCTCACCTAGTTCACCGTCCGTCAGGCAAGGTTTTGACATAGAGTACCAATAAAGTTATTAATTATAATAGTATGTAAAAATAAGAATGCATCTTTTAATTAGTATAAAATAAAATATACATACAACTTTTAAAAGCTAATAAAATTTAAAACTTAGTTTTTGTGTTTCAAGTTACGAAAATAAGTTTTTTCCTAGTCAACATGAACATGAATAACTACAGTTCTGTAGTGAATCTATGCCACTGTGACTTACGTTACTCTATAGTTGAAAAATAGACGTTGGCTAAATATCAACGATTCAAGTACCACTAAAATGGCTCCCAATGTTAATCTTATGGGATAAAAAATAGATTTGTTTTAAAGATAATTTTATTATTACTTATCCAAATATTCCCAATAACGAACTCGACCGAGATTTCGTACTATAGAATCTATCTCTAAAGTTTGAAGTGGATCTGTAGAGGCGTTTTTGAGTTATTTATGACAAAGACACGCCAGTTCGAGTTGATTCTCTTACCAGTGTAAGCAGTAAAGTTATGTATAAGGATTTCGTTTCACTCAACCCAATTAATCAGTGTTAAAAATAACAACCTAATTAATATACCGTAGCCTATCGAACAATTTCATTTGGTTCTTTATTTTGTTCCACTTATGAAAGGATACCCGAGCCGAGTAAGACCGAAACCATATTGGATTCGCCTGGGTAAATTAAATGTAAGTCAAACAAAAGTCAAAGCCTATTTTGGATTTAAAATTTGTATCACTTTACCCTTATTTCTGAAAAAAACAAATGTGATTTCCAAACTCTAGAGGTAAATTTACATGAGGTTAGTTCAATGAAAATTATAATTTTCAATCGAAAAGTAGGCCTAGGATGAACTTGTGCCAAAAGGCACAATTATCCAGAGACTAAGTTTTACCTTACCGAACAATTTTATAAAATGTTTATTTTGGATAAAAATGAAGAAATCTAGTCAAAAATTGGATTAAAACAGTGGTGTATGGGCATCATAAACTATGCCTAGAAAATTAAAGTCGATAAGCATACCTTACCTTAATATTAACCTCCAAAAAGGACCAAACTTATTGAGTTTGCCTTATTGAGTTTGAATAAACAAGTTCTGGTAAAGCAATTATCATTTTGTAGGAAAATAAATTTATATTAAACTTCAGTTTTCAATCTGACAAAAAGGAAATAGGCTAGTCCCAGAAAATGGTGAAAAGTAATGTGCCACATAAGTTTTAATAAAATACCATCATAGTTAAAAGCACGATGTATAGGTAGCTATAGTTTGTTCTGTTTTCTGTTCTTACAAATGTTAATTATTGTAATATTGTAAAGTTGCATTGGTGATAGCCGCCAAATAAAAAACCAAAACATTAATTTTATTTGGTAACTTACCGTAAGTTTTATAAGCGAGATAATAATGTGTTTAACAAATTAAGACTTTCTACTGTTAATGAGTGGAAATTATAATGTAAATAATTACATATATTAGCGTATAATCACTTTAATAATAACTTTAATAATTTTCTTGTTGACATCTTTACTTTCGGTTAAAATTCTGTCGTCTGGAGTCTGGACTGGCCAAAGTCCCATTAAAAGTGCAGCGCTCAGCCTGCATTTCTTTACATAGAGTACGGTACAAATAAAGTTATTTATTATAATAGTATTTAAAATAATAATGCATCTTTTAATTAGTATAAAATAAAATATACATACAACTTTTAAAAGCTAATAAAATTTAAAACTTAGTTTTTGTGTTTCAAGTTACGAAAATAAGTTTTTTCCTAGTCAACATGAACATGAATAACTACAGTTCTGTAGTGAATCTATGCCACTGTGACTTACGTTACTCTATAGTTGAAAAATAGACGTTGGCTAAATATCAACGATTCAAGTACCACTAAAATGGCTCCCAATGTTAATCTTATGGGATAAAAAATAGATTTGTTTTAAAGATAATTTTATTATTACTTATCCAAATATTCCCAATAACGAACTCGACCGAGATTTCGTACTATAGAATCTATCTCTAAAGTTTGAAGTGGATCTGTAGAGGCGTTTTTGAGTTATTTATGACAGAGACACGCCAGTTCGAGTTGATTCTCTTACCAGTGTAAGCAGTAAAGTTATGTATAAGGATTTCGTTTCACTCAACCCAATTAATCAGTGTTAAAAATAGCAACCTAATTAATATACCGTAGCCTATCGAACAATTTCATTTGGTTCTTTATTTTGTTCCACTTATGAAAGGATACCCGAGCCGAGTAAGACCGAAACCATATTGGATTCGCCTGGGTAAATTAAATGTAAGTTAAACAAAAGTCAAAGCCTATGTTGGATTTAAAATTTGTATCACTTTACCCTTATTTCTGAAAAAAACAAATGTGATTTCCAAACTCTAGAGGTAAATTTACATGAGGTTAGTTCAATGAAAATTATAATTTTCAATCGAAAAGTAGGCCTAGGATGAACTTGTGCCAAAAGGCACAATTATCCAGAGACTAAGTTTTACCTTACCGAACAATTTTATAAAATGTTTATTTTGGATAAAAATGAAGAAATCTAGTCAAAAATTGGATTAAAACAGTGGTGTATGGGCATCATAAACTATGCCTAGAAAATTAAAGTCGATAAGCATACCTTACCTTAATATTAACCTCCAAAAAGGACCAAACTTATTGAGTTTGCCTTATTGAGTTTGAATAAACAAGTTCTGGTAAAGCAATTATCATTTT
Organism: Allygus modestus; assembly: GCA_963675035.1. Classification (NCBI taxonomy): domain Eukaryota; kingdom Metazoa; phylum Arthropoda; class Insecta; order Hemiptera; family Cicadellidae; genus Allygus; species Allygus modestus. The sequence goes on along the minus strand of OY776112.1, from coordinate 146,859,203 downwards.
GTAGGAAAATAAATTTATATTAAACTTCAGTTTTCAATCTGACAAAAAGGAAATAGGCTAGTCCCAGAAAATGGTGAAAAGTAATGTGCCACATAAGTTTTAATAAAATACCATCATAGTTAAAAGCACGATGTATAGGTAGCTATAGTTTGTTCTGTTTTCTGTTCTTACAAATGTTAATTATTGTAATATTGTAAAGTTGCATTGGTGATAGCCGCCAAATAAAAAACCAAAACATTAACTTTATTTGGTAACTTACCGTAAGTTTTATAAGCGAGATAATAATGTGTTTAACAAATTAAGACTTTCTACTGTTAATGAGTGGAAATTATAATGTAAATAATTACATATATTAGCGTATAATCACTTTAATAATAACTTTAATAATTTTCTTGTTGACATCTTTACTTTCGGTTAAAATTCTGTCGTCTGGAGTCTGGACTGGCCAAAGTCCCATTAAAAGTGCAGCGCTCAGCCTGCATTTCTTTACATAGAGTACGGTACAAATAAAGTTATTTATTATAATAGTATTTAAAATAATAATGCATCTTTTAATTAGTATAAAATAAAATATACATACAACTTTTAAAAGCTAATAAAATTTAAAACTTAGTTTTTGTGTTTCAAGTTACGAAAATAAGTTTTTTCCTAGTCAACATGAACATGAATAACTACAGTTCTGTAGTGAATCTATGCCACTGTGACTTACGTTACTCTATAGTTGAAAAATAGACGTTGGCTAAATATCAACGATTCAAGTACCACTAAAATGGCTCCCAATGTTAATCTTATGGGATAAAAAATAGATTTGTTTTAAAGATAATTTTATTATTACTTATCCAAATATTCCCAATAACGAACTCGACCGAGATTTCGTACTATAGAATCTATCTCTAAAGTTTGAAGTGGATCTGTAGAGGCGTTTTTGAGTTATTTATGACAAAGACACGCCAGTTCGAGTTGATTCTCTTACCAGTGTAAGCAGTAAAGTTATGTATAAGGATTTCGTTTCACTCAACCCAATTAATCAGTGTTAAAAATAGCAACCTAATTAATATACCGTAGCCTATCGAACAATTTCATTTGGTTCTTTATTTTGTTCCACTTATGAAAGGATACCCGAGCCGAGTAAGACCGAAACCATATTGGATTCGCCTGGGTAAATTAAATGTAAGTTAAACAAAAGTCAAAGCCTATTTTGGATTTAAAATTTGTATCACTTTACCCTTATTTCTGAAAAAAACAAATGTGATTTCCAAACTCTAGAGGTAAATTTACATGAGGTTAGTTCAATGAAAATTATAATTTTCAATCGAAAAGTAGGCCTAGGATGAACTTGTGCCAAAAGGCACAATTATCCAGAGACTAAGTTTTACCTTACCGAACAATTTTATAAAATGTTTATTTTGGATAAAAATGAAGAAATCTAGTCAAAAATTGGATTAAAACAGTGGTGTATGGGCATCATAAACTATGCCTAGAAAATTAAAGTCGATAAGCATACCTTACCTTAATATTAACCTCCAAAAAGGACCAAACTTATTGAGTTTGCCTTATTGAGTTTGAATAAACAAGTTCTGGTAAAGCAATTATCATTTTGTAGGAAAATAAATTTATATTAAACTTCAGTTTTCAATCTGACAAAAAGGAAATAGGCTAGTCCCAGAAAATGGTGAAAAGTAATGTGCCACATAAGTTTTAATAAAGTACCATCATAGTTAAAAGCACGATGTATAGGTAGCTATAGTTTGTTCTGTTTTCTGTTCTTACAAATGTTAATTATTGTAATATTGTAAAGTTGCATTGGTGATAGCCGCCAAATAAAAAACCAAAACATTAATTTTATTTGGTAACTTACCGTAAGTTTTATAAGCGAGATAATAATGTGTTTAACAAATTAAGACTTTCTACTGTTAATGAGTGGAAATTATAATGTAAATAATTACATATATTAGCGTATAATCACTTTAATAATAACTTTAATAATTTTCTTGTTGACATCTTTACTTTCGGTTAAAATTCTGTCGTCTGGAGTCTGGACTGGCCAAAGTCCCATTAAAAGTGCAGCGCTCAGCCTGCATTTCTTTACATAGATTACGGTACAAATAAAGTTATTTATTATAATAGTATTTAAAATAATAATGCATCTTTTAATTAGTATAAAATAAAATATACATACAACTTTTAAAAGCTAATAAAATTTAAAACTTAGTTTTTGTGTTTCAAGTTACGAAAATAAGTTTTTTCCTAGTCAACATGAACATGAATAACTACAGTTCTGTAGTGAATCAATGCCACTGTGACTTACGTTACTCTATAGTTGAAAAATAGACGTTGGCTAAATATCAACGATTCAAGTACCACTAAAATGGCTCCCAATGTTAATCTTATGGGATAAAAAATAGATTTGTTTAAAAGATAATTTTATTATTACTTATCCAAATATTCCCAATAACGAACTCGACCGAGATTTCGTACTATAGAATCTATCTCTAAAGTTTGAAGTGGATCTGTAGAGGCGTTTTTGAGTTATTTATGACAAAGACACGCCAGTTCGAGTTGATTCTCTTACCAGTGTAAGCAGTAAAGTTATGTATAAGGATTTCGTTTCACTCAACCCAATTAATCAGTGTTAAAAATAGCAACCTAATTAATATACCGTAGCCTATCGAACAATTTCATTTGGTTCTTTATTTTGTTCCACTTATGAAAGGATACCCGAGCCGAGTAAGACCGAAACCATATTGGATTCGCCTGGGTAAATTAAATGTAAGTTAAACAAAAGTCAAAGCCTATTTTGGATTTAAAATTTGTATCACTTTACGCTTATTTCTGAAAAAAACAAATGTGATTTCCAAACTCTAGAGGTAAATTTACATGAGGTTAGTTCAATGAAAATTATAATTTTCAATCGAAAAGTAGGCCTAGGATGAACTTGTGCCAAAAGGCACAATTATCCAGAGACTAAGTTTTACCTTACCGAACAATTTTATAAAATGTTTATTTTGGATAAAAATGAAGAAATCTAGTCAAAAATTGGATTAAAACAGTGGTGTATGGGCATCATAAACTATGCCTAGAAAATTAAAGTCGATAAGCATACCTTACCTTAATATTAACCTCCAAAAAGGACCAAACTTATTGAGTTTGCCTTATTGAGTTTGAATAAACAAGTTCTGGTAAAGCAATTATCATTTTGTAGGAAAATAAATTTATATTAAACTTCAGTTTTCAATCTGACAAAAAGGAAATAGGCTAGTCCCAGAAAATGGTGAAAAGTAATGTGCCACATAAGTTTTAATAAAATACCATCATAGTTAAAAGCACGATGTATAGGTAGCTATAGTTTGTTCTGTTTTCTGTTCTTACAAATGTTAATTATTGTAATATTGTAAAGTTGCATTGGTGATAGCCGCCAAATAAAAAACCAAAACATTAATTTTATTTGGTAACTTACCGTAAGTTTTATAAGCGAGATAATAATGTGTTTAACAAATTAAGACTTTCTACTGTTAATGAGTGGAAATTATAATGTAAATAATTACATATATTAGCGTATAATCACTTTAATACTAACTTTAATAATTTTCTTGTTGACATCTTTACTTTCGGTTAAAATTCTGTCGTCTGGAGTCTGGACTGGCCAAAGTCCCATTAAAAGTGCAGCGCTCAGCCTGCATTTCTTTACATAGAGTACGGTACAAATAAAGTTATTTATAATAATAGTATTTAAAATAATAATGCATCTTTTAATTAGTATAAAATAAAATATACATACAACTTTTAAAAGCTAATAAAATTTAAAACTTAGTTTTTGTGTTTCAAGTTACGAAAATAAGTTTTTTCCTAGTCAACATGAACATGAATAACTACAGTTCTGTAGTGAATCTATGCCACTGTGACTTACGTTACTCTATAGTTGAAAAATAGACGTTGGCTAAATATCAACGATTCAAGTACCACTAAAATGGCTCCCAATGTTAATCTTATGGGATAAAAAAGTAGATTTGTTTTAAAGATAATTTTATTATCACTTAACCAAATATTCCCAATAACGAACATGACAGAGATTTCGTACTATAGAATCTATCTCTAAAGTTTGAAGTGCATCTGTAGAGGCGTTTTTGAGTTATTTATGTCACAGACACGCCGGTTCGAGTTGATTCTTTTACCACTGTAAGCAGTAAAGTTATGTATAAGGATTTCGTTTCACTCAATCCAATTAGACAACGTACTGTGTTTAGCGCTTTCAATATCTCGGTAACCAATTGACGTAGAGAAATGATCAAGATACCAAATTGTGTGTTCTTTTAAGCTGAATCCAATGGGAAAAACTAAAATTAGACTATTTCCAAAATTATATGTAAAAAATTCGAAAAACCCATTTTTGGGGTACAAAACCCCCCCAAAATACACCTTTGGATAGAGCGATCTAGCTGGTTTTCGAACTTAAAGTCATAAATGTTGTTTTACACGTTTATACCAAATTTCATCAAAATCGGATATTTTTTACGAGAGTTGTCGTGCTCACGGACACACACACACACACACACACACACACACATATATATAGTTTCGAAAGAATGGTGTTTTTGGGGTCTGGGGACCTCAAAATGAAAAGTTATCATGGTCCCGGGCCTAGGTCTTACCATGCCGACTACGGTAATATCTTCTTCCCTATAGGGGAAATTCGCTAATAAAAAACATTATTACCAGTTAAACCAACAACTTATAAATAAAAAAAATATCTCGTGTAATTGCTTTACCACAAAAATCATTGTACTAACATAATTGAAAACAATCAAAATATAGCACATATGAAAGCAATATGTTTGAATTCAATACACATTGATTTGGAACTCTTTAAAAGATCGTTGATCAACATACTGCTGGATAGACTTTATTAAATATTATTTCATGCAGTAGAGACGGTAAAAACTCCTTCTTTCTCGGCATTTCTTGGCTGAAAAATCATAAATTATATGTTCAAAGTAACATAGGCAAAGCCAAAGCAAAATATAATTTTATAAACTCTGGTTTAATGATAATTCAAAGGTAGCTTTTTACAAGTTTAAACTTTAAAATATGTTCTTTTTCCGGATAAATTTGATATTATAGTACATAACAATATTTTTAAAGAGATTTGTAAATTTAGTAAAAAGTCAGTTATATTGTAGACGTTTGTACATTATTTTCGTGGTAAGTTTATGTGATGTTGATTGAAATATTATCTTTATCATTGGTCCTTGTTTATTTTAAATTAATTTGAAACCATCTTCACCTTCAAACTATTATCAAATCCAGCAATACTGTATAATACGAACAAAATAACAACAACAAAAAACAGGCTAAAAGCCTCCGTACCATTATTATTGTCATCTTTATTATTAATTGTATCATCATATTTAGGATAACCTCAAACACTTATGAGTACTCAGTGTCCTACGTTAACTGACTTTTGTAACCAATTATAGTTCTGATACTATTATTTAATTACTTTATATTTGGCTGTTTGTTCCTAGTAGTAATTTATAATATACCATATTGAGTTTTGTGCAACAATAACAACAAACTTAAATCGGCTTGGACGGAATCTGCAACTTCCAAGTACGGCAAAGCATGGCTGTTATTAAACAATACAATATATGCAATCTATGCTCAGCAAAATAAGTGCTCTACAATGCCATCAGTAGTTATGTTTCAAATCTTACCTGGCCAATTTTAGTTACTGGATTTGGACAAGTTTATCAACCCCGCACATGGTATTAGAAATAATAAAAATTATTGAATGACTTTGGATTTGATACTTAGTTTGAACGAACACCTTTTATATCTTAAAATTATTTGTATTGTTGTCAGTTGAGAAATAATCAACTTTTTTCAGAACAAATTTAAAAAACTGCCTCCTTAGTGGTCTGAAGGGTCCCACTTTCGTGGCCTGGGGGCCCCCTCGCACCCGAGGCCCCAGGCGCTCGCCCCGTACGCCCTTACAGCCCTGATATAAGGCTAGTTTTGCCCAACAGCTTCTATTGTTCATCTGAGTTCTGTTTTATAGTCAAATCAAATCACACAGCTGAACAAATTATATCCATTGCTCTTTATAATCAAACGTGCAACTGTTGAGTGCGTTTGTATTTTAAAATATGGTTGGCAACTATTTAATGTGAAATTAAAGAGTCGTAAATTGTGTTTGATTTACATAGAAAAAAGCAAAGAAAACTGTGTATAAACCACTTGATTATTAGTTAAGAAAAACCCTTTTCACTAACAGAGATCAAATGTGGCGTTGATGTCTTAAGAACAAATTTTTAGGGCCTAATTAACAATTGTAAAAATATAATAAACATATTTGATGGGCATAAAGAAATCTGACATCAGGCCCGCATACAACTTAACACAACCTGGCTTTTAGACCTTTGTTTTATTTGCATGGAAGATACCTCCTCTGTCACGGGGTGACGGCGCCGGCAGTCAGTGCGGCGGGCCGATGCGGGGTTGTGTGTGTGTGTTTGTGAGAGAGAGAGAGCGAGAAAGAAAGAGGGAGATATATATATATATATATATATATATATAGAGAGAGAGAGAGAGAGAGAGAGAGAGAAGATGTGCGAGAGAGTAAAGGGATGTGTGAGTGAGAGAGAAATATGGTGCGCGGGTGCCCGCACGTGTGAGTCGGGGCGATATGGGCGGCTCAGGGGTAGGTAGGTGTCTGGCGCGGGCTAAAATTAAAAAGTTTATTGTACATAACTTTTTTATGAAACTTTATTTTTACATATTTTTGTGTAAAACTGCCTTCGTACACCCTTTGCTTGGGTTAGCTGAAGTTCTACAACCACTTGAATGAAAAACAACCGAGATAAAACTTTATTTCCTGAAATAATAAAATTGTACTAAAATCAATTTAGGTGACCATTAAGTATATTTTTTGAAAATACATAAACCAATTTTGAAACATTTGTGATTAGCCGTTTTCAACTAGTGTATAATTCAAAATACCTCTAAAACGGCACTACAAAGGGTGAAAAAACAATATAACATAAATATTTTTCCAAACAAATGTGTATTTACGATTTTTATAATCGTACTAAACAAAAAACAGTGAGAACAAGATTGAACATTTTTTGACTGCACAGCCTTAATGTCCGTTGTTCAAAAAGGACCTGATATTTGTCCACCACGGATAATCTAACGGTTTAGAACATGTAAAACAAACTCCGTCTTAAATATTATTCCTCTAATAAATGTTTAGAACTGTAATGCATTATGCTATGGAGCAAGTTCATAAAATAATATGTAACAATTAAACACTCCCGTCGCAGCAAACCTGCGTACTCAGTGAATTTCCAATGAATATATATAATATGTTTTAGGAACACATTAATCCACTTCATAAGATTCATAAGATATACATTAAAAAATAAGCGATATTTAAAATATGAATTATTCTCCCTAAGAAAAACATTGGGGAAGAGTACGCAGGTTTGCTGCAACAAGGAACGCAAAATAATTGGGTTTTATCAAAATATCAATAGAAATCGACTAAGTGAAGTCACTTACCAAGTTTCATCCATATACATTCATAAATAACCGATTTATACGATTTTAATCATCCTCCATAAAAATAACACGGGCTGAGCACCCATTATTCTCAGCCCCGTATGCCGTATGCTGCTATAAGATTAATCGGCAAAAATTGGTTTTATGTGCAAGAAATAAAAATAAATCCCAACCAGATGAAGCCATATACCAATTTTCGTCAGTGTATGTTCATAATCAAGCGAGATATAAAATTTGTCTTTTTCTCTATAAGAATAACATTAGCCAACGTACTGTGTTTAACACTTTCAATATCTCGGTAGCCAACTGACGTAGAGCAATGATAAAAACACCAATTTTTGGTGTGAATTCAATGGTGCAAATTAAAATTTGACTTCAATAGAAAATACATGTAAAAATTCCCCCCCCCAAAAAAAACATTTTTGGGGTACAAACCCCCCCAAATAAAAAATACCTCTTCAGATGGTCCGATCTGTCTAGATTTAGAACTCGTTCAAGTAAATGCTCCTACACGTCTGTACCAAATTTCATCAAGATCGGATCTTTTTTACGAGAGTTATCGTGCTTACGGACACATATATATAATTTGAACGAATGGTGCTTCTGACATCTAGGGGCCTCAAAACGAAAAGTTATCATGGTCTTGGGCTTAAGTCTTATTATGCCACCTACGGGGAAATTCACTAAAAAGACTCATTTACCACCCGATGTCAACTACAAACTCTTCTCTGGAAGAATAATTAAACAATATCAATTTTAATTGGAACTGTTTTTAGAAACCCCCATCCATCAAATAGAAAGTTCAAGTATTAAAGCATCTAGAACTCGAATTTACAGGAATTCAGGAGGAAGCTATTGAAAGACATTTCACCCTTCTCATCGAAGTTAAGCCCCACAATAATGGCGCTTTCTTTGTCGAGTTGGCCAAGTTTCAATTCACCATCTCTCAGTGGTTATGGCCCGTATCAACTCCCGTCCCTATATAATAATCACTTACTCTTCACTCTAAAACTTTTAAAAGTTTAACTTTGTTAAAAATGGTAACAAACCTTTGCCGTCATCAGTCCAACTTTTTTTTGAAATTAGTACAATTTCGCTACCAAGTAAATGTTCTAACACTACTTCCATAAACGCGTTATTGTAATGTGACGCCATCCAGGTCTCTTGAACTAAAGTTTGTTATTCTTTTAAATGCGGCCCAAACTAGTCATTAATCTCGCCTTACAAATATCAGAAGCATTATACAGTTCTCAACCAAAATGTTATATTTTATAAGTTCTCATTATGCTTCTAAAATAATAACATAGGTGACTTCGATGTGGTTTTATTCCTACTAGGTCCTTCCTTACATCGTAAAAGGTTTTAACCAAGTAGTCATGGAACCACATTAATGTCACCCCTATCAATATTTTGGAAGCAGCAATAGTCGATAACTATTTTGGAAAAATAAACATTTTAGGTATTGATTTAAAGATTAGGGGATATTATTCCTCAAAGCATGCTTACATTATTAGTTTGTCGCTTGATTCCAAATATGATGGTTTGAGTTTATCTATTATTATTATCACAAAAAATTATAAATATGGTAATACATTTTTTGTACCGGTTAAATTTCAATTGATCAGAAGTTTATGGCGGAAGTTTATGCAAGTTTATGGTAAAATACCAATTATCATCAATGTTTGTTTTTGTAATGTTAATTGTTATTACAATCTAATATTGAGCTTCAAAAATCAGCTGCGTCCACGTGGTCTACACGTAATCTAGCTTCACACTGGTTTCATTCTACTAACTTTTTTATTTACAATAACAAAACTCAATCTATAGTTTTCACCCTGAAAAATACGGCTATGCTGAACTCAGCACCACAGAATACAGTTGTCAAGTACTTAGGAATGATGCTGGACAGTCAACTGGGCTCCACATAAAGATCTAGTGGCTAAACAATTTCTCGTGTTGCCTTTTTGTTGAAAAAACTTCTTGATTATGTCCCTTTGTAGTATGTGTTGTCGTCCTACTTTGCTTTTTCCAATCAGTAATAAGATATGGCTTTTTGTGGAAATTCATCAAAAGTAAAAATGATATTTTTTATTCAGAAAAAGTTGTTGGACATCTTACAAATTCTTCACGGGATGCACATTTCAGACGCTTATTCAAGAAAACACAGATTTTAACTGTTTATAATTTTATACATATATGACTTTATATGTGGCCTGCAAAATGGCTTTAAAGTAGGCGTGAGGATGCTGGGAATGATAAAAGTACACTAACAAATTAATAACAGGCGTTTCTAATGTAAAACCCTTATAAGACAACGTACTGCGTTTAGTCGATACACATTTTCTTTAATAACTTGGTAAATGTTTATGCAAGAATGTCGAGAGATGACTTACAACTTTCGTCTCACTAATTCCTATATTTTTACATGCTTTAATGTTATATCCGGGGCTTTTCTGACCCTTTTAAGGCCCAAAAACCCAAAATTTGAAAGATTAAACCCCAAAAAAGGGGTTTAGATTTTTCCGATTGTTTTTCCCAAAAATCTTTTCCAACTGATTATGGAAAGGAACGTCCCTACCAAATTTGAAGTGAATCGGACAAAAAATGCGACCGCTAGAGTGCGCACACACTCACACACATATATATATATATAAAAATAAGTAAAATTCCTTATATAATTACAGTGTTTGGTTGTTTTTTCGTTTCTACACAATTGTATTAATAAACTATATAACAGGTTGGACGAGACTGTAGAAAAGTAGTGTAAAGTCGTAAATTTATGTTGATTTGAGATGGTATATGTATTGATGAGCGGCTGTGACAGTAACCAAATGGATGGTTGAGACGGGCTATGTGTGTTGGACGACTGACACTGCATTTCTAAATGGTCAGATGGAAAACAAATTAACCGTAAATGTATTATCTAACATACTAAACTGACTGAGTCAATCACGTATACGAATTCTAGACCGTATTCTAGACGTTTTTAACTGGAATCTTTGCAAAACTTCAATATTAGATTGGCTTGCTGTTCCCCATAGCTGTAACCCATATGACTATGTAGATGGTTTTGTACGATGTAATTTTGTTAGACAATGATAATTTAGATTTTTCACAAATTAATCAATTGAGCTTTCTGATTTTTAGTTCCATTTGTTGTCTTTTACACCATACATGATTTTTCAAATTTAGTCTTTTATCAATGTGAATTCCTAAATATTTTACACTATCAACTTCAGTCAAATTAATATTGTTTATAAATACGTGGGGACAGTCTACTTGTCTAAGAGTAAAGGTGATTTGGGTGGATTTAGTTTCGTTCACCCGAACCCTCTAGATCTTTAGCCAAGCGTGAAAGTCCTTCAGATAATTTTGTAAATTATCTGAAGCAGTTTGGGGGTTTTCATGGCTACGCAATATCCCAGTATCATCTGAAAATGTGACGTAGTGACGGTGACGTATTGACCTGAAGGAATATCAGAAGTATATATCAAAAACTAGGTGTACGCTCATTCTTCCCGTAAGAGGATGAACGAAGACTGAATTTTTAAAGATATGTAGGCAGGTACTGGATTGGTAACACTCTTCTGTTATCCGTTTTAACTCCACAACAGCAAGAAAAGATAATTAATAAGCCAAACATTTTACTAATGGAATGGTAACACCATTCCCATATTCGTTTTAACTCCACAACGGCAAGAACAGATAATTTAGGACTAATGTAAATAAAAAAATACTACTGACTACTGGAGTGGTAACACCCTTCTCATATCCGTTTTAACACGACAGTACCTGGGGGCCCAGCTTTGCTCGGGGGAGGGCCAGTCAGTCAGTTTAGATGACTTGGAGTAATATTTCATCACTTTACCCTACTGATAATCAGATTGGTATAACTCATTTGCCTCTTTCCTACATTTTTAAGGTTCCTCCAGTTGTTATTTATAGCTCAATGTCCCTTTCATTTATTTTACTACTCTATATATATAATCTTCACTCAAATCTTTTAATCTCTGTTCTCAGGAAACCACATGTTAATAATCATAAAAAACATGAGTATTACTTTGACAATTCCCTGGTTGATTATGAACAGCTGATAAAATTCTTTTGTGTTGATTTAAAACTCCATAAGCCCAATGTTAATTTTTTTAACCTATAATTTTAGTTTTTTTACATTAAATGATATTTCCTGGGAATAGCCCTGTCTAGAACTTATTTTTATCCCAGAAATTAGTTATTTTGAACATTTGAAGGAAATCGTTGGAGCCGTTTTTGAGATCAGTGTCGCAAGCAAGCAAACATACAAGCAAACCTTACTTATATTAGAGTATATGATACCTGGGGGCCGAACTTTGCTCGGGGGAAGGCCAGTCAGTTTGTTTAGATGACTTGGAGCATATTTCACCACTTCCCCCTACTGATAATCAGATTTGTATAACTCATTTGCCTCTTTTCTACATTTTTAAGGTCACTCCAATTGTTATTTATAGCTCAATATCCCTTTGATTTATTTTAATACTCTATATATGTAATCTTCTCTCAAATCTTTTAATCTCTGCTCTCAGGAAGGTGACCACATGTTAATAATCATAAACAACATGAGTTCCATGTGGTTCCATAAAATCAGATAATAAATCCTTAGATATAATGAAGATTACATGTAGAGTGGTCATATCCAGAATGACTCAAAGGTGCATTATAATAACAACTGTTGTGACCTCAAAAATGCTCGTTAGTAGGGTACATAGTGAAAAACAACTCCAAGTCATAAACAAGATTGACCTTTCCCTAGCAAGTCTCAGCCCCAGGTAGTACTTAAACTATGGTATGAGTATAACTTTGAGAGTTCGCTGAAAGATTTTGAACAGCTGTTATGACTCTTTTGCTTTTATTTTAATCTCTAAAAGCCCAATTTGATTTTTTCCAGTTTCCATAGCGGCTTTTTACATTATTTGATTTTTTTGGGGATGGGACATGTCTAGAACTTATTTTTAACCCAGATATCAGGTTTTACAACACAAGTAGTTGGAAGGACACATTAGTTATTTTTCAAGAAAATCGTTGGAGCCGTTTTTGAGATCAGAGTTGCAAGCAATCAACCAAGCAAGCGAGCATGCAAACCTTACTCATATTATAGTGTAGGATAAGATTGAGTCAAAATAATTCAGCATTTGTATTGATTGACTATAACATATTTTTACTCTTAGGCACATAGAATGTACACGAGACAGGGACAATGATTCTGGATTCTAGCATGTTTGAAGTTCTGCATACAGACGGCCAGGGCTGAATTTAGGTCTGTTCAGGCTCTGGTCTACACCCTAAATGCAAGTGAGGGCCCTTACCAGCCCGGTCAACTTTCCTGTTTGATTTATATAATATAACCTACGCTTATATCAGGCTCTACAGATGGCGTTGTGCAATTACTTAAATTTCAAATTGCTAAGATCCGTATTTCTGCCTAGTGTATATTAACGTTGTCATGGCAAGATATTATTAAGTGATTTTTTATTATCTAAATACATAATTATTTAGCTGTTAACCTCCTTGACAATAGCGAGTTTACTAACAGGCTCAAGAAAAATGTTAAAGTGCTTGAACTGCCATACAGATTTACTTAATATTTTAAATTGGAAGAATGTTTGACGCAAGATCTGTTATTGGACAGCAACTTGCCCATGTTATGTAATTTATTTTATCTTTTTTGCTGATTGTTCCATCCTTTTTGAACAGATTGTAAAACATCAAATAAAGTTATAAAAAAAAATTTAAAAAAAAAATACATAAAACAAAGTTGGGATTGTATGTTAGTTATTTAGTTTCATCAAACAGCTGTTATAAGGATGATATCTAAACATACTTGAAAAGCATATAAACATATGTTTATTATAGATATAATAAATCTATTTGAATAGCAACTTATTTTCAATACCGAAGCAAGCTCTATATAAACATAGGCAAGTGAGCGTAGCTAACGAGCTCATCATGAAAAAGAACGAGAATTTTTGACATAAAACAAATTCAGTGACATTAGGACAGAATAATGTCTGTCTGACCAGCTAGTAGTACTCAACCCAAACGCTGACCCGAACTCCCGAACGCTTACCCAAGGATCATATTTCCTCTATAAATTTAACAAGGCAACTTTTAAAGCCAGCGAGGCGGAGTTCTAAGGTCGGGGTTAAAAGAAAATAACAACAATTTTTTTTATAATTGAAAATTTTCTAACATTACAAAAAAAGGCGTAAATAATAACATAGAAAATTTTCCTGTGCGGTGGAGGTCTATGGTTGAGTAGGGCGGCGTATCAAACGTGGGGACATCTTACAGGAGATGCTGCTTTAACAAAATAAATCCAACGAATCATACGTTAAAATTAAAAGTTGGGAGTGATAGTAAAGGCAGAGCCCTGAGGGAAGAACAAAGAGGTATCCATAATATTTTGGTACCCAACAACGTAGTATATAGGTCTGGAGTAGTTTTGATGAGCCGCTTTCGAAATCTTTGGATTTTTTATTTGGTGGTTTATATTAGGTTTCTAATAAAATATACCACCTGATTTTTTAGAAAAAATTGGGTTCAGAAATTACAGGGCTTAAGAGATCCCAAACTTCAGGTTTTTTACCTTTCTTAGTACCATAAACTTTAAATATTTTTAGCAGGTTTCAACAGTTTTATCTCATTGCCATTAAAAGCTCTAAAAGATTAAAAATTAGTACTCCAATCCACACACGGTTAAATTAGTATTTCGTTAGTAGGCTATTCGGCTAATGGTTGTGGAGAATATTTCAATTTCCATTCAGCAGTAAACTAAGTATATTGTCCGATGTTATTCTTATAAGAAATAAAAAACGTATATCTCTTGTATACTGATTAATTTTATTAAAACTTGGTGGGTTAGCATTGACCAATAGAGAATATTCGTCCTAGGACAACCTTAAAACTGGTCTATACCAGTTTGGATGCTGACATTGGGTACAGCAAATGAAATTGTCATTACATATGAAGTTTTTTGGATGTCCATTATGACAAACTTCCCTTTCACCTTTGGTCCCTCCACTTGCTGCGGCTCGGGGCGGAAACTCAGGGGTTGGTCCCCAACCTGAGAATGTATGGTCCCTGGCTGTTGTACATGGATACCCCATCCGTTGAGTTGGCCAGTTGGAGGGCAGACCGGGTCCACATTGAGCCTGATCACAGCTGTCACAAGGCACGGGTGTTGGTACTCTGAAAGGCCAATTTGGCTGCCTGTCCTATCCCACCCTTTCCTTTCCTGCTATATCCTAACCTTCTGGTAACCTGCGCAAAATTCCCGCTTGTGGAAAACGTGCCTATAGTAGCTATGCTGGGGTTTCCTAATCTAGCAACAATGAATAGAGAATATGCGGAATACGTTTCCGTCTAACCCTGGAGGGTGAGGTGGAGAAATTAACCTCTTAAAACCACTGTGTGTACCTAGCAAATTAGATTAAACTGATTGCGTTTATTTGGTCACATGTCCTAGCTCCTGTTCACGCTTTTTTATGACTCGGCCAATGACTAATATATTTTTGACACCGGATGGTTTTCGACGAGTTTTAAATATATAACCTGTGGGAAAAGTTGCCAATTATTATTACACCTATTAATTTCCAGCTCCAAAATCAGGGGGTTAAACATACAGAAATATACTTGTTTTAAACCCATTTAATGTAAACAAATGTATTCAATGATTTATTTATATAACAGTATCTTATAAAATTCATACCTTAAATTTAAAAATGTTTTCATCATTAATATATGTTAGTTTGGATTTAAATACACAAGCTACTGAAATCGCAGCACGAGATATTTAAAAGCAAAATCCAACATCTACATTAATGACAATTTTTCAGGAGGGCAATCTGTCTACATCGTAATTAGTTGAACAATGTAGACGGTTGGGACTAAGGAGTTTTGGACATCTTGATTTTTTATGAAAATCAATATTAACCACAGAAAATGCAAACAAATATAAACTGTAACCAGACTATTTTACTGACCGGTAGATTACAAAACTTTAATCCCATGTCATTAGGTGACAGTGAGGCTTATTTGGTACATTACATGTAATAAAGATAGTTTGCACGTATGATCGTTTAGTAAGTCTACCATCAAGTAATTTGTTCACAATGTAAAGAAACTACTATAGGTCTACAACACGCTTGATTATCAATCACAGTCAGTCGTGTTACAGAGTTATACTGTCCCAGTAATCATCGAACAACATCGAAGTTTTCCAGTAAAAAATAAACTAATAATAAATCTAAATAGATATAGGCTAAGTATTGTTTTAAACACGACAAAACACTATCAATTTACATAACACTCACATTTTAAATTATTTCAAAATAACAAAATGTATGGAACAAAACATAACCTAACTTCATAGTTGAAAACGTGTTTACATTTTTTGTGATTTTTAAACAAATATGCAGTGTTTCCACTCTACGGTAAAAATATGCCACGCACTGATACAAAAATCCCACTTTATCCCAGACTCTCCCTTATAGTATCCCTCGTCATATCCCACACTTTCCCACCGATATGTTAAACATTGCAACACAATTAATGTTAAATATTATATGATTATTGAATAATGTATTAGTACAATATTTATACCGTTAGATAGAGCTTATTTAGATCTACTAATTACCTATAGGTATTTTACATTTTAGTACCTCAAAGGATTTTGAGCAATGCGACATAGGTTAAATGATACGGTGAATTAACTAAATTAAATAATTTATTTGCGTGAGAGGTTCTAATATTTTTAATGGTAGTACTAAAGAGTACGAATTAGGTACTAAATAATGGCAAATAGTTTGCTTGTTAATTCCAACATGGCTCGGCCAGCGAAATTGACATGATTCAGTGTTCGTTCTGTGACGTTTATAAAATCATAATAGGTGCGGACAGCGAGGTTAAAAAATGGGAAACCCCGCAACTGCCAGTACGGCGAGAAAATCCACTAGAAGTGCTACTGCTAAGGTGCTCTGGTCTAAGTTGTAAGCAAACTAGCAGACGTAATGCCGATTTCAAAAAAAATCCCACTTTATCCCACAATCCCATTTTATCCCACAAGCAGTCAAAATATCCCATATAGGGGATAAATATCCCTCAAGTGAAACACAGATAAACCCCAGCTGACATTTTAAAGACAACCATAGTCAATTGCTTACTACGAAAACCAATTCAACTAATGAATATCAAACATTAAAATTAGTTTTAATAATTGATGAACGAAGTGAATCACTGTATTGATGAAGAAGTTTCAGTGGCCGTGTGTGGGTGTGTGGGTGTGTTATCGAAATACTAAATAACTATAAAACATTTCTTAATGAAATTTTGAAGGAGTCATTTGGGATACCAAAGGGATGTTTTAACACAGCATTTGTATTTTATTTTGGATTATTAATAATTATTAAAACTAATTTTAATGTTTGATATTCAGTAGTTGAATTGGTTTTCGTAGTAAGCTATTGACTATGGTTGTCTTTAAAATGTCAGCTGGGATTTATCCGTGTTTCACTTGAGGGATTTTTTTCCCATATATGGGATATTTTGACTGCTTGTGGGATAAAATGGGATTGTGGGATAAAGTGGGATTTTTTTGAAATCGGCATTACGTCTGCTAGTTTGCTTACAACTTAGACCAGAGCACCTTAGCAGTAGCACTTCTAGTGGATTTTCTCGCCGTACTGGCAGTTGCGGGGTTTCCCATTTTTTAACCTCGCTGTCCGCACCTATTATGTTTTTATAAACGTCACAGAACGAACACTGAATAATGAATAATAATAATAATAATAATAATAGTTTATTGCATATAACATTACAAAAATGTGTGCAAAATTTCAAAAAAAAAACAGGAATGAGAGAGAGCCATGTTGGAATTAACAAGCAAACTATTTGCCATTATTTAGTACCTACTTCGTACTCTTTAGTACTACCATTAAAAATATTAGTACCTCTCACGTAAATAAATTATTTAATTTAGTTAATTCACCGTATCATTTAACCTATGTCGCATTGCTCAAAATCCTTTGAGGTACTAAAATGTAAAATACCTATAAGTAATTAGTAGATCTAAATAAGCTCTATCTAACGGTATAACTATTGTACTAATACATTATTCAATAATCATATAATATTTAACATTAATTGTGTTGCAATGTTTAACAAATCAGTGAGAAAGTGTGGGATATGACGAGGGATACTATAAGGGGGAGTCTGGGATAAAGTGGGATTTTTTGTATCAGTGCGTGACATATTTTTACCGTAGAGTGGAAACACTGCATATTTGTTTATAAATCACTCAAATGTAAACATATTACAACTATGGATTTGGTTATGTTTTGTTCCATCAATTTTGTTTATTTCGAAATAGTTTAAAATGTGAGTGTTATGTAAATTGATAGTGTTTTGTCGTGTTTAAAACAATGCTTGTATCTATTTAGATTAATTATCAGTTTATTTTTTACTGTAAAACTTCGATGTAAAAGCTAAGAGTTTGGACTAGTGATGATAAATTAATACAATAGGTTTTGGAATTTTTGAATTACTGGGACAGTATAACTCTGTAACACGACTGACTGTGATTGATAATCAAGCGTGTTGTAGACCTATAGTAGTTTCTTTACATTGTGAACAAATTACTTGATGGTAGACTTACTAAACGATCATACGTGCAAACTATCTTTATTACATGTAATGTACCAAATAAGCCTCACTGTCACCTAATGACATGGGATTAAAGTTTTGTAATCTACCGGTCAGTAAAATAGTCTGGTTACAGTTTATATTTGTTTGCATTTTCTGTGGTTAATATTGATTTTCATAAAAAATCAAGATGTCCAAAACTCCTTAGTCCCAACCGTCTACATTGTTCAACTAATTACGATGTAGACAGATTGCCCTCCTGAAAAATTGTCATTAATGTAGATGTTGGATTTTGCTTTTAAATATCTCGTGCTGCGATTTCAGTAGCTTGTGTATTTAAATTCAAACTAACATATATTAATGATGTAAACATTTTTAAATTTAAGGTATGAATTTTATTAGATACTTTTATGTAAATAAATCATTGAATACCTTTTTTTACATTAAATGGGTTTAAAACAAGTATATTTCTGTATGTTTAACCCCCTGATTTTGGAGCTAGAAATTAATAGGTCTAATAATAATTGGCAACTTTTCCCTCGTGTTATATATTTAAAACTCGTCGAAAACCATCCGGTGCCAAAAATATATTAGGCATTGGCCGAGTCATAAAAAAGCGTGAACAGGAGCTAGGACCTGTGACCAAATAAACACAATCAGTTTAATCTAATTTGCTAGGTACACACAGTGGTTTTAAGAGGTTAATTGCTCCACCTCACCCTCCAGGGTTAGACGGAAACGTATTCCGCATATTCTCTATTCATTGTTGCTAGATTAGGAAACCCCAGCATAGCTGCTATAGGCACGTTTTCCACAAGCGGGAATTTTGCGCAGGTTTAGGATATAGCAGGAAAGGAAAGGGTGGGATGGGACAGACAGCCAAATTGGCCTTTCAGAGTACCAACACCCGTGCCTTGTGACAGCTGTGATCAGGCTCAATGTGGACCCGGTCTGCCCTCCAACTGGCCAACTCAACGGATGGGGTATCCATGTACAACAGCGAGGGACCATACATTCTCAGGTTGGGGACCAACCCCTGAGTTTCCGCCCCGAGCCGCAGCAAGTGGAGGGACCAAAGGTGAAAGGGAAGTTTGTCATAATGGACATCCAAAAAACTTCATATGTAATGACAATTTCATTTGCTGTACCCAATGTCAGCATCCAAACAGGTATAGACCAGTTTTAAGGTTGTCCTAGGACGAATATTCTCTATTGGTCAATGCTAACCCACCAAGTTTTAATAAAATTAATCAGTATACAAGGGATATATGTTTTTTATTTCTTATAAGAATAACATCGGAGAATATACTTAGTTTACTGCTGAATGGAAATTGAAATATTCTCCACAACTATTAGCCGAATAGCCTACTAACGAAATACTAATTTAACCGTGTGTGGATTGAAGTACTAATTTTTCATCTTTTAGAGCATTTTATAATGAGATAAAACTGTTGAAACCTGCTAAAAATATTTAAAGTTTATGGTACTAAGAAAGTTAAAAAACTGAAGTTTGGGATCTCTTAAGCCCTGTAATTTCTGAACCCAAATTTTTCTAAAAAATCAGGTGGTATATTTTATTAGAAACCTAATATAAACCACCAAATAAAAAATCCAAAGATTTCGAAAGCGGCTCTTCAAAACTGCTCCAGACCTATATACTGCTATATATACGCTGTTGGGTACCAAAATATTATGGATACCTCTTTGTTCTTCCCTCAGGGCTCTGCCTTTACTATCACTCCCAACTTTTAATTTTAACGTATGATTCGTTGGATTTATTTTGTTAAAGCAGCATCTCCTGAAAGATGTCCCCACGTTTGATACGCCGCCCTACTCAACCATAGACCTCCACCGCACAGGAAAATTTTCTATGTTATTATTTACGCCTTTTTTAGTAATTTTAGAAAATTTTCAATTATACAAAAAATTTTTGTTATTTTATTTTAACCCCGACCTTAGAGCTCCGCCTCGCTGGCTTTAAAAGTTGCCTTGTTAAATTTATGGAGGAAAGATGATCCTTGGGTAAGCGTTCGGGAGTTCGGGTCAGCGTTCGGGTTGAGTACTACTAGCTGGTCAGACAGACATTATTCTGTCCTAATGTCACTGAATTTGTTTTATGTCAAAGATTCTCGTTCTTTTTCAGGATGAGCTCGTTAGCTACGCTCACTTGCCTATGTTTATATAGAGCTTGCTTCGGTATTGAAAATTAGTTGCTATTCAAATAGATTTATTATTTCTATAATAAATATATGTTTATATGCTTTTCAAGTATGTTTAGATATCATCCTTATAACAGCTGTTTGATGAAACTAAATAACTAACATACAATCCCGACTTTGTTTTATGTATTTAGATAATGAAAATCACTTAATAATATCTTGCCATGACAACGTTAATATACACTATGCAGCAATACGGATCTTAGCAATTTGAAATTTAAGTAATTGCACAACGCCATCTGTAGAGCCTGATATAAGCGTAGGTTATATTATATAAATCAAACAGGAAAGTTGGCCGGGCTGGTAAGGGCCCGCACATATTGCATTTAGGGTGTAGACCAGAGCCTGTACAGACCTAAATTCAGCCCTGGCCGTCTGTATGCAGAACTTCAAACATGCTAGAATCCAGAATCATTGTCCCTGTCTCGTGTACATTCTATGTGCCTAAGAGTAAAAATATGTTATAGTCAATCAATACAAATGCTGAATTATTTTGACTCAATCCTATCCTACACTATAATATGAGTAAGGTTTGCATGCTCGCTTGCTTGGTTGATTGCTTGCAACTCTTATCTCAAAAACGGCTCCAACGATTTTCTTGAAAAATAACTAATGTGTCCTTCCAACTACTTGTGTTGTAAAACCTGATATCTGGGTTAAAAATAAGTTCTAGACATGTCCCATCCCCAAAAAAAGTCAAATAATGTAAAAAGCCGCTATGGAAATTGAAAAAATCACATTGGGCTTTTGGAGATTAAAATAAAAGCAAAAGAGTCATAACAGCTGTTCAAAATCTGTCAGCGAACTCTCAAAGTTATACTCATATAGTTTAAGTACTACCTGGGGCTGAGCTTTGCTAGGGAAAGGTCAATCTTGGTTATGACTTGGAGTTGTTTTTCACCATGTACCCTACTAACGAGCATTTTTGAAGTCACAACAGTTGTTATTATAATGCACCTTTGAGTCATTCTGGATATGACCACTCTACATGTAATCTTCATTCAAAGGATGTATTATCTGATATTATGGAACCACATGGAACTTATGTTGTTTATGATTTTTAACATGTGGTTTCCTGAGAGCAGAGATATTTGAGAGAAGGTTACATATATAGAGTAGTAAAATAAATCAAAGGGATATTGAGCTATAAATAACAACTGGAGTGACCTTAAAAATGTAGAAAAGAGGCAAATGAGTTATACAAATCTGATTATCAGTAGGGGGAAGTGGTGAAATATGCTTCAAGTCATCTAAACAAACTGACTGGCCTTCCCCCGAGCAAAGTTCGGCCCCCAGGTATCATATACTCTAATATGAGTAAGGTTTGCTTGTATGTTTGCTTGCTTGCGACACTGATCTCAAAAATGGCTCTAACGATTTCCTTCAAATGTTCAAAATAACTAATTTCTGGGGAAAAAAAGTTCTAGACAGGCCTCATTACCAGGAAATATCAAATAATGTAAAAAACTAAAATGATAGGTTAAACAAATTAACATTGGGCTTATGGAGTTTTAAATCAACACAAAAGAATTTTATCAGCTGTTCATAATCAACCAGGGAACTGTCAAAGTAATACTCATGTTTTTTATGATTATTAACATGTGGTTTCCTGAGAACAGAGATTAAAAGACTTGAGTGAAGATTATATATATAGAGTAGCAAAATAAATGAAAGGGACATTGAGCTATAAATAACAACTGGAGGAACCTTAAAAATGTAGAAGAGGCAAATGAGTTATACAAATCTGATTATCAGTAGGGGAAAGTGATGAAATATTACTCCAAGTCATCTAAACTGACTAACTGGCCCTCCCCCGAGCAATGCTGGGAGCCCCAGGTACTGTCGTGTTAAAACGGACATGAGAATTAAGGGTGTTACCACTCCAGTAGTCAGTAGTATTTTTTATTTACATTAGTCCTAAATTATCTGTTCTTGCCGTTGTGGAGTTAAAACGGATATGGGAATGGTGTTACCATTCCATTATTAAAATGTTTGGTTTATTAATTATCTGTTCTTGCTGTTGTGGAGTTAAAACGGAGAACAGAAGAGTGTTACCAATCCAGTACCTGCCTACATATCTTTAAAAATTCAGTCTTCGTTCATCCTCTTACGGGAAGAATGAGCGTACACCTAGTAAATGTACATTCTAAAGGAGGTTTTGTGATCTGTGGATGGGTTAGTAACAGCAATGAACTTATAGATAGTATTCCAGACAGCTTGAGATTGATGCCGGGAAAAGGGACAAAGGTTTTAGGACTGGTATGGGAACCAAATAAAGACACGCTTATGTTTGAAATAAAGACAAACTTGGATGCAAAACTAATAAAAACTGAATTACTACCAACAAAAAGAGAAGCTTTGAAGTTAGTGCTACAAATATTCGACCCTCTGGGATTGGCTTCAATTTATTTAGCAGAAGGTAAAAGAATTATGCAGGACATTTGGAGATGTGGAATTGGATGGGATGAAATGATACCGGAGAGTTTGAGACCGGCGTGGAAAACTTGGTTAATTAATCTTCAAAGGGTTGCTTATTTGAAAATAGCCCGTTGTTATGGAAGTGGACTTCTTGAATGTGATGAAATTCAATTACATATCTTGTGTGATGCTAGCGAAAAGACTTACGCAGCTGTAGCTATGTTAGGTCAAATAAAGGAAACAATATTGAAGTAAGTTTAATAGCAAGCAGACACAGAGTTGCACCTCTTAAAGCTATTACAATTCCCAGGCTTGAAATAATGGCTGCTGTATTGGGATGCAAACTTCGTAACGTTATACTCAGAGAACACTCGGTAAAATTTGATGAAGTTGTTATGTGGTCTGACTCAAAAACTGTAATCCTATGGATAAGGGATGACGAAATAAATTTTAAAACTTGTGTAGCTAATAGAATAGCCAAAATAAAGGAAGACACTCAAGCCAAAGAATGGAAATGGATTCCTTCAGAGAAAAACACTGCTTATTATGCCACCCGAACCAAGGATATCAAGGAAGAAGTAGAAGATCAGTGGTTCAAAGGCCCCACATTTTTAGGGAAACAAGAAAATTACTGGCCTAAAGAGGATTTCAACACAAAATATCAGTCACTTCCGGAGACTAAAAATAAATATAATGGATTGACAACGGAATCTGAAAAATCAACACTCCTACCTGATATAGAAATTTTTTCATCATTAAAGAAACTTTTGAATGTTACCGCAGCTGTTTGTAGATTTGCTAAAATCTGGAAGAAACTGATTCCTAAAGACTCTAAAGTTATAGCCTCTGAATTAGAAGAAGCTGAAAACCTGTGGATTAAAATGAGCCAAAATGTCAGTTTTGAGAAAGAAATATCAACTATTAAAGCAGGTTTTAAATTAGAAAATTCATGTAAATTCGACAAAGTGACACTTTCATCGAAGAAAAGGGAATACTTAGAGTTCAAGGGCGTCTTAAAAATGCAGAATGTTTGACATACGAGGCAAAACATCCAATTATTATGGACCCAGAACATCGCTTTACCAAACTGTTGATTGACCAATATCATAATAAATTTTTCCATCAAGGTCAAGAAACCGTTGTAAATGAACTTCGACAACGTTATTGGATTTTTCGTCTGAGAAAGGCAGTAAGAATCAGTTGGAATCGGTGTAAGTTATGTGCTTTACGAAGTGCTCAACCCCTACAACCCAAAATGGGAGATTTACCAAAAGCAAGACTTACCGCACAAGTAACTCCATTCTGTAATACAGGAGTAGATTATTTTGGACCAATAACCATCAAAGTGGGAAGAAGACAAGAGAAGCGATACGGTGTATTATTCACATGTCTGAGTATTCGAGCCATACATCTTGAAATCACTCATTCTTTGTCTAGTGACTCGACAATAATGGCATTAAGAAGATTTATTGCACGAAGGGGATCACCTAAAGTTATCAATTCTGATATTGGGACGAATCAGAAAAAAGTGGGTAAGTAACTGAAAGATGCGTTTAAGGAATTTTACCAATCTGAAATAGCGTCCAAATTAGCTTCTGCAGGTATTGAGTGGCACTTTATTCCACCAGCAGCTCCTCATATTGGTGGATCATGGGAACGTCTGATTAGAACAGTGAAAATAGCATTACAAACTTGCTTACACGAAAGATATCCAAAAGAAGAAGTAGGCCCTATTACAAACGGTGTTTGCCGAAGTTGAAAATGTTGTTAATAGCAGACACTAACTCGAGTATCAACTGATCCAAATGACCAAGAGAGCTTATATCCAAACCACTTTCTTATTGGAAGATCAGGATCAAAAAAACCTTGTATTCCAGTACCCGAAAATGTGTGTCTCTGCAAGGCTTGGAGAATTGGACAGCAAATAACAGAAATGTTTTGTCAAAGATGGATTAAAGAATATTTACCACAAATTAATAATAGATCAAAATGGACAATAGAAGTGAAACCTATCGAAGAAGGAGAACTGGTAATCATTGCAGATCCCAATGGGCCAAGTTCAAACTGGAAGAAGGGACTGATTGTTCGAACATATCCCGGAAATGACAATCAAGTACGAGTTGTGGATCTTAAGACGGACAGTGGAGTTTTCAAACGACCAGCAACCAAAATATGCAGGATAACGCATAGAGACAACTTTTAATAACATGATGTACTTGTCTGAGGTGGAAGGATGTTCCAACTTATCCATTTGATTTGTATTTATTAATTTAAACCAGATGGTTTATTTTTGGTTCTGTTTACATATGTTATATAGATTGTATGAATTAAAATTCAGTTCTTTGTTTACCTTTCTAAAAATGAAAATATAATTTTTGGTTTACTACAAAACTCATGATTTATATTATTTACTTACCGTGTTCCTCCATCATTTAATTCAATCTTTATTATGTCCTGCACTGGTATGGAAGTGGTGCAGGACAAACAGTGCATTGAGGGTGGTGGGGACACTAGTAGTAACAAATGTTATCACTAATAATAATTTTTAAAAGTCCATGGAGGTTTCTGTGACTATATCTGCAACTCACAATTCAAAGAAAAATAAAACACGCTTGTTGTAAAATTCAAATAAAATAACTACTTACAAGTTCTTTTCTTAGGCCAAAAAATTCATGGATTGAGTAGGTTTGGTTTGCCAATAGGTGCCCCTCAACCCGAATTTTTAATTTTGTGTCCGGGCTGTACAAGGAAGCATATTGAAAAGCTTAATACTAAGCATAGGCTACTAGGTTTACGCTCATTCTTCCCGTAAGAGGATGAACAAAGACTGAATTTTTAAAGATATATTTAAATAGACATGTTACATATTTAGCTTTTGCTAACTTACACATTGTTTAGCCAAACACTTTTACAATAGGTCAACAAATATCTAGACCATACGCAACATATTTAAATAATTATAATTTCTTTACATTGTAATCTGACAGAGAAAGATTAAAAATGTGTGAATATCCGAGTACAAATACTAATGATTCCAACAGCTTACCTGTATTAAAAAATACTTAGAGAAATTTGAATTGCTACATTATAAAACTAAGGAGGTTTGCAAAGGTCCGCAAGCATACGTTAACGTGTCTACTAAAATATGTTACAGATTTACGAGATATGAGACAACGGACAAAATTTGAAGTACCAGCTATCATACTAATCATT
Source organism: Allygus modestus (assembly GCA_963675035.1). Lineage (NCBI taxonomy): Eukaryota > Metazoa > Arthropoda > Insecta > Hemiptera > Cicadellidae > Allygus > Allygus modestus. The sequence goes on along the minus strand of OY776112.1, from coordinate 146,833,122 downwards.
CTAATATTATAAAGCTGAAACTTTGTGAGTTTGTTTGTTTGTTTGTTTATTAGTTTCTGGATCAATCACACTCTAACTACTTAACCGATTGAGCTGATTTGGTAGGAAGTTTGCTACTACCCTAAAGTACCATATAGGCCTATTCACGTCTTAAAACTCCTTTATGGTTGAGCCCCAATGGCTACTAAACTTCCCATGTTAATCTTTTGGGCATTAACATTTACTGGATCAGATTATAACTAAAATACCCCCGTAGCAGCAAACCTGCGTAATCAGCGAATTTCCAATGCATATATATGTATCCAAAAACCACATAAAACCAAATACCAAGTTTCATCAATATACATTCATAAATAAACGATTTATGACTTTTTAATTATTCTCCATAAGAATAACATGGTGGCTGAGTATGCAGGTTTGCTGAAGGAAGGAATAAAAAAATGGGTTTTATACAAATATCATTATAACTCAAGTAGGTAAAACCACATACCAAATTGTATTAATTCATGTTCAAAATTAAGGGAGATAACACGTTACTTATTCTCCATAAGAATACCATGGGGGCTGAGTACGCAGGTTTGTTGCTACTGGAACTATAGGCAAACAATTTTTTTTTTAGTGCAAATATCAATAAACCACAACGATATGAAGCAAACACCAAGTTTCATTAGGATAAGTTGATAAACGAGTTCGCACGCAGCACGCTGACGTGAGGGAAGTAAATTTCCACATAATAAACTATAAAACTCAAAATCAGTTAAAAACATACAATTATTCCAATTGTTATTCAAATCTGAAAAAATTGATTTTTTGGCTGTTCTGGTTCTATTTACCTGCAATGCTGGATATACAATTTTTCGCATTATAAGGTTAGGAGAAGGTCCAGTCAGGCTTTAAAGTAGGCGTGAGGTTGTTGGGGATGATAAAAGTACACCAAAAAATGATTAACAGGCTTTTCTAATGTAAAACCCCCATAAGACAACGTACTGTGTTTGGTCAATACACATTTCCTTTTATAACTTGGTAAATATATATGCTAGAATGAGGAGAGAGGGCTTACAAGTTTCGGCACACTAATTCCCATCTTTTTACATTCGTTAATTTCACATCAGGGGCTTTTCTGACCCTTTTTGGGCCCAAAAACCCGAAATTTGAAAGATTAATCCCCCAAAAAGGGGTTTAGAGTTTTCCGATTGTTTTGCCCAATGAACTTGTCCAACTGATTATAGAAAGGAACGTCCCTACCAAATTTGAAGTAAATCGGACAAAAAATGCGACCACTAGAGTGCCTGCACATATATATATATATATATATATATATATATATATATATATATATATATATATATATATATATACGTTTATAGGAACGACGTTAAGTCCTCTTTTTAGCATACGGATGACATTATATATATATATATATATATATATATGTATATGTATATATATATATATATATATATATATGTATATAAAACATTTTGAACGAACCCCCAAAACGTGTTCAGGGGGTCACGTTAGGAACTTCTATGGTGGTCCCGGGCTTAAGTTTCACCGTGCGGGTCATGCTAATAGTTCACTTTCCATAGGAAATTCACTAATAAGCGAGATATACAATTTTTCTAATCTAAATATATAAAAGAGGAAGTATGTATATATATTTAAATATATGTATGTAGCCTATGGACTCCGAAACCGCTTGACAGATTGTAATGAATCTTTCAGGTATTATTAAGCATTATTCAAGGATGGTTTGTGTGAAGTTTGGTGCAAATCTGTCTAAAAAGCTCCGACCCAGAGGGCATACAAGGGTGCGGTGTCAGGTTTTAGAAATTTAGTGTTTACAAAATTAATAGCTGTAATTAGTAAACAACTTAATTTGGGCGCAGCAACGCGCGCCGGGAAACTGCTAGTTCTCCATAAGAATAACATTGGACAACATACTGTGTTTAGCACTTTCAATATCTCGGTATCCAATTGACGGAGAACAATGATAAAAACACCAAATTGTTTGTTTTTTTTAGCTGAATTTAATAGTGAAAACTAAAATTGGATTTACTAAAATATTACATGTAAAAAAATCAAAAAATCTATTTTTGGGGTACAAAACCCCCCCCAAAATACCTCTTTGGATAGAGCAATCTGTCTGGTTTTCAAACTTAAAGTCATAAATGATACTTTACATGTTTTCACCAAATTTCATCATCATATATATATATATATATGTATATATATATATACGGTTTTGAACGAATGGTATTTTTGGCATCTGGGGACCTCAAAACGAAAAGTAATCATGGTCCCGGGCCTAGGTCTTACAATGCCGACTACGGTAATAGCTTCTTCCCTATAGGGCAAATTTGCTAACAAGTGTTCTGCATTTTATATTTTGAGTTCATTTATTTGTTCATATTTTGGTTTATTTTTGTTTTTGCACCTTTAACCACGAAGGTACCTGTGTCACAATAATTCCGGGGAAACGTAAATCAAGTTTTATTAGTGACCCGATTAACCAATTTATTAGTGGTTAGAAGTCAAGCAACTTAAAACACAAATGGAAAGCTTTACGGTAGGCAGCACACAGAGCAAAATAAACGCCAGTAGAACAGCAACTTCGTCGTGAAGAGCAATCTCAGCGGCAGGCTCAATTTGAAAGTAACTGAAATGGCACTATGGCAGAGCAGAGATCTACAGAAACTATTGAGAAAGCTGAAGCTCACACACGAGCTACTGCTGTAAGTACTATGTCCAAAGGCACCAGAAATACGTAGGGCGTCTTTGAAATTGCTGCCTTGACGTGACTCTTAGTCGGATAACTTATATGTAGTGGGCGTGAAGCCACGACGATATATTAAAGTAGCTGACGATATATACTAAAGTAGTGAATTAAAGCTTTAGGATTGACTCTAGTGACACCTGTTGGGGCTAGTGGAAACCCATAGAGCAGTAGTGCCTTGCCTGGCCAATGACGGGGCAGCTTTGACCAAACATAACTGTAGCAACCAAACACATGTGGTCTAAAGTGCCAGTTTGCTTTTTGTTTACTGGTCACCATATTAGAGGCGTCTGCTAGAAGAAAATAAATATTTGTTTTTATTTACTCATGATAATTACAGCGAATTCGCAAATACAAGTTTGTAGATTTTGATTCTTCAAATGTTTTGTTAAAATATGTTATGTATTTAATGTATATTTCCCGTTGTTTTGGAAAACTGAGTAAAGTGATTCCCTTGATTTTTTTCACCGTTTGTAACGTCGAACCTGTTGCATGTAGTTCTATATATTAATCGGCTAAGGCAATTTTTGTGGTACCTATTTCACGCGGCATCGTAGAATTATAAAACTTAGCAGACTTATCCTATACTCTAATACGAGTAAGGTTTGCTTGTATGTTCGTTTGCTTGCTTGCGACACTGATCTCAAAAACGGCTCCAACGATTTCCTTCAAATGTTGGAAATAACTCATTTCTGGGATAAAAATAAGTTCTAGACAGGCCTCATCCCCAGGGAAAATCAAATACCCGGTCGCAGCAAACCTGCATACTCAGCGAATTTCCAATGAAGATATAAATGTCTTAATACTACATAAAGCCACTTACCAAGTTTCATAAAAATATATTCACAAATAAGCGATATATACAATTTTAATTATTCTCCATAAGAATAACATTGGGGCTGAGTACGCAGGTTTGCTGCAACAAGGAACACAAAAAATGGGTTTTTATGCTAATGTCAATATAACTCAACTAGGTGAAGTCGTATACCAGTTTTTATTCATTTATGTTCATAATTAAGGGAGACAGAGCATTTAATTATTATCCATAAGAATAACATGGGGGCTGAGTACGCAGGTTTGCTGCTACGGGAGAATTATGCAAAAACAATTTTTTGGAGCAAATATCAATAGACCTCAACGAGATGAAGCTGTATACCAAGTTTCGTCAGTATACGTTCATAAATAAGCGAGATAAAAAAATTTTCTTTTCCTCCATAAGAATAACATTAGACAACGTACTGTGTTTAGCACTTTCAATATCTCGGTAACCAATTGACGTAGAGGAATGATCGAAATACCAAATTGTGTGTTTTTTAAGCTGAATCGAATGGTTAAAACTATATTTGACTTTTTCAAAAATTATATGTAAAAAATTCAAAAAACCCATTTTTGGAGTACAAAACCCCCCAAAATACCCCTTTGAATGGGTCGATCTGTCTGGTTTTCGAACTTAAAGTCATAAATGCTGCTTTACATATTTATACCAAATTTCGTCAAAATCGGATCATTTTTACGAGAGTTATCGTGCTCACGGACATAAATATATATATATATATATATATATATATGTAGTAATATATATATATATATATTTACTACTATATATATCTATGTAGTAATATATATATATATATATATATATACAGTATCGAACGAATGGTGTTTTTGGGGTCTGGGGACCTCAAAACGAAAAGTTATCATGGTCCCGGGCCTAGGTCTTACCATGCCGACTACGGTAATAGCTTCTTCCCTATAGGGGAAATTCGCTAATAATGTAAGAAAACTAAAATGAAAAGTTAACAAAATTAACATTGGGCTTATGGGGTTTAAAATCAAAACAAAAGAATTTTAACGGCTGTTCATAATGAATCAGGGAACTGTCAAAGTAACACTCATGTTGTTTATGATTATTAACATGTGGTTTCGTGAGAGCACAGATTAAAATATTTGAGTGAATATTACATACATATAGTAGTAAAATAAATCAAAGGGACATTGAGCTATAAATAACAACTGGAGGTGCCTTACAAATGTAGAAAAAAGGCAAATGAATTATACAAACCTGATTATCAGTAGGGGAAGAGGTGAAATATTACTCCGAGTCATCTAAACAAACTGACTGGCCTACCCCCGAGCAAAACTCGGCCCACCAGGTACTTTAGTACTATTAGGAGATGTGTCGAATATAAATAGTTTTGTATTTGGGCTTGTGCCCTTTTGGCTTTAAAAGTTTACATGTTATCCTTATGGGAACATGCGTTCTGCTTTTCGTATTTGTTTATAATTTTGATCTTAAAGTGACGGACCTCAAACATATGCTCAAGCTACAAATTGCCAAAATCACACACGAATGACGGACAATTATAATCCAAGCAGCCTAGAACAAGCGATACATTGTTTCATCGATAAATAAGAAAGATTATTACTACAATAGACTCAAAAATAGGTACACTGATGAACCTACTAACTACTCTTATAAATAAATTAACATTAACTCTTTGGAATGCCAACGGCTTGGAAAATCATTGCCAAGAACTTGGATTATTTATTGCCCAACAGGAAAGTGATGTATTCTAAATTTCAAAGACCCTTTTTCCTGATAGAAGTTTTTCAATTTTGTAAGATTTTAATGTTTACTGTTCTAACCATTCGGGCAATGGGGCAAATGTACAGATGTGTTGGTTTACAAAAAAACAAACAATATGAACTTCCTAAAGTCCAAAATAAATTTTTGAAAACGAACTCTGTTGTTTTAGAAGATGGATATAACAGTTCTCTGACATTATCCGTGGTCTACTGTCCTCCGCCCCATTGATGAAGATAAATTTAAAGATTATTTTTTCCCTCGGCTCAAAGTTTATCGCAGGGGGTGATTACAATGCCAAACATACATATTGAGGCTCAAGACTAATAAACTCTAGAATAAGAACGCTTCTAAATGCCTTATCAGAAAGTGGAATAGATTGTATTTCATTAGGACAACCTATCTATTAGCCAACTGACCGGAACAAGATTCCAGATTTATTGGACTTCTTCGTTTTAGCGAATTTCCCCTATAGGGAAGAAGCTATTACCGTACTCGGCATGGTAAGACCTAGGCCCGGGACCATGATAACTTTTCGTTTTGAGCTCCCCAGATGCCAAAAACACCATTCGTTCAAAACTGTATATGTGTGTGTGTGTATATGTGTGTGTGTGTGTGTGTGTGTGTGTGTGTGTGTGTGTGTGTGTGTGTGTGTGTGTGTGTGTGTGTGTGTGTGTGTGTGTGTGTGTGTGTGTGTGTGTGTGTGTGCGTGCGTGCGTGCGTGCGTGTGTGTGCGCGTGCGTGCGTGCGTGTGTGTGTGTGCGTGTGTGTGTGCGTGTGTGTGTGTGTGTGTGTGTGTGTGTGTGTGTGTGTGTGTGTGTGTGTGTGTGTGTGTGTGTGTGTGTGTGTGTGTGTGTGTGTGTGTGTGTGTGTGTGTCCGTGGGTGCGATAACTCTGGTAAAAACGATCCGATTTTTATGAAATTTAGTAAAAACATGTAAAGCATTATTTATGACTCTAAGTTTGAAAATCAGCCAGATCGCTTTATCCAAAGGGGTATTTTTGGGGGGGTTTTGTACCCCAAAAATGGGTGTTATGAGTTTTTTACGAATAATATTTTAGTAAATCCAATTTTAGTTTTCCCCATTAAATTCAGCTTAAAAAAGCAAACAATTTGGTGTTTTGATCATTGCTCTACGTCAGTTGGGTACGGAGATATTGAAAGTGCTAAACACAGTACGCTGTCCAATGTTATTCTTATGGAGAATAAGAACAATTGTATATCTCGCTTATTTCTAAACTTATCCTGATAAAACTTGGTATATTGCTTCATATCGTTAAGGTTTATTGATATTTGCACTAAAAAACATTTTTTGCCTATCTTTCCCGTAGGAGCAAACCTGCGTACTCGGTCCCCATGTTATTCGTGTGGAGAATACGTAACGTGTTATCTACCTTAATTATGAACATAAATTAATACAATTTAGTATTGCCTTTATCTACTTGAGTTATATTGATTTTTTTATAAAACCCCATTTTCGTCTTCCTTCCTGCAGCAAACCTGCATACTCAGCTGCCATTTTATTTTTATAGAGAATAATTAAAATGTAATTTCTCATTTATTTATGAATGTATATTGATGTAACTTGGTATTTGGTTTTATGTGGCATTAAGATACATATATAAGCATTGGAAATTCGCTGAGTACACAGGTTTGCTGCTACGAGGGTATTATAAGGTACTAGCTGCTACCCGCTGCTTCGCTGGCGACAAATTAAAATATTAAAAATACTAACCTGACCAGTGCTATCGAATCTTTGTTTAGTTTTACCATCTGATTTCCTTTTCCCTAACTGACAAACAACTACAGCTGGTAATTTTATAAATAATATCCTTCCATAAGATTTGCATTGGAACTTACAGGACCCGGGGGGTGAACCTTAGCTTGGATGTGGGCATTATCAGGTATATATGTTAATGTGATATATAAGCTATTTTCATGCAAAATTTTAGCTTAATCGGTCCAGTAGTTTATGCGTGATGGAACTCAAACTGCATAGTCCAAACAAACATCCAAACATTCACATTTATAATATTAGTAGGATTTCAGAAAACTATGATCACGTTACTCTCCTAAAATCATGTCATTCAGTGGTTCAGTTTGATTAAAATAAAAGCCCCCATCTCTATATAATAAATTCACTTATTAGGATTGATTTAGCAGAACAATTAGCAGCGATGTTGACTTAAAAATACCACTAAAATCCCCAAATGACTCGGAGGAATTGACTCAGGCAACAGCTTGGGAGGTAACTCCGAAATCGATCATAGATAAAAAATAAAATTTCAAAAAAGCGAAGACTACCGAGGATTTGGCAAAATGCCAGAAGCCCAATTGACAAGAATAGATTTAACAATGTCACTCAAACATTAAAAATGAGTTTGATGAAGCTAATAAACAAAACATGGTTTGATGATTATACTAAAAACCTGTCTCCGATTACTCGTTGTGGAAGTCTACAAAGTACTTGAAACGCCCTACACAACGTATTCCACCAGTACAGGCAAACCTTCTATAAGAATGGTGCTTGGATTAAGGCAAACACTAAAAAGGCATACGTTATTTCAAATTATTTCTCTGAAATATTTCAGACTTAAACGCCTAATCCCCCAAATGATAGTGAAATTCTTGAGTTTTTTGACTCACCTCTTCAATTATCTTTGCCAATTGTGTCATTTATCCCTTCTGAAATTTAAAATGCAATAAATAAAGAAATAAACTTAAATGAAGGTCCAGATACCATCTTATTACTGTACTAGGAACAATCTTAAGGAGTTACCAGGAAAGTGTATATTATTGCTAACATTTATACTAAATGCAATATTGCGTCTACAATACTTTCCAATACAACTTCAATTGGTATTCCCAAACCAGGCAAGCCACAAAATGAAGCTTCGTCATATAGGCCTATTAGTCTGCTACTCATGGTCTCTAAATTGTTTGAAAAACTGATTCTAAAAAGATTAAATACTGCTATTAGTGAGCTAAATTTGATTTCTGATCACCAATTTGGTTTCCGCAAGCAACACTGTCTACCATTGAACAAACTCATAGACTTTTAGATGAGATATAAAATACATTTGAGTCCAAAAATGTCTGTTCTGCCGCTTTCTTTCTGGAAGTTCAACAATCATTTGATAAAGTTTTGCACACAAGATTTTTAATAAATTGAAATGGTTCTTCCTCATCCTTATTTTAGTTTTTACAATCATATTTATCTGAAAGTTTTTTCCGAATTAAATTTGATAATGTACTAACCAAACTAAAGCCAATTCAGTCTGGAGTTCCCAAGGTAGTGTTATTGGCAATATCTAGTTGATGAACGAATTGAATCACTATATTGATGAAGAAGTTTCAGTGGCCGTGTGTGGGTGTGTGTGTGGGTGTGTTATCGAAGTACTAAATAACTATAAAACATTTCTTAATCGAATTTTGAAGGAGTCGTTTGGGATACCAAAGGGATGTTTTAACACAGCATTTGTATTTTATTTTGGATTATTAATAACTAGGTGTACGCTCATTCTTCCCGTAAGAGGATGAACGAAGACTGAATTTTTAAAGATATGTAGGCAGGTACTGGATTGGTAACACTCTTCTGTTCTCCGTTTTAACTCCACAACAGCAAGAACAGATAATTAATAAACCAAACATTTTAATAATGGAATGGTAACACCATTCCCATATCCGTTTTAACTCCACAACGGCAAGAACAGATAATTTAGGACTAATGTAAATAAAAAATACTACTGACTACTGGAGTGGTAACACCCTTAATTCTCATGTCCGTTTTAACACGACAGTACCTGGGGCTCCCAGCATTATTGCTCGGGGGAGGGCCAGTCAGTCAGTTTAGATGACTTGGAGTAATATTTCATCACTTTCCCCTACTGATAATCAGATTTGTATAACTCATTTGCCTCTTCTACATTTTTAAGGATCCTCCAGTTGTTATTTATAGCTCAATGTCCCTTTCATTTATTTTGCTACTCTATATATATAATCTTCACTCAAGTCTTTTAATCTCTGTTCTCAGGAAACCACATGTTAATAATCATAAAAAACATGAGTATTACTTTGACAGTTCCCTGGTTGATTATGAACAGCTGATAAAATTCTTTTGTGTTGATTTAAAACTCCATAAGCCCAATGTTAATTTGTTTAACCTATCATTTTAGTTTTTTTACATTATTTTATATTTCCTGGTAATGAGGCCTGTCTAGAACTTTTTTTCCCCAGAAATTAGTTATTTTGAACATTTGAAGGAAATCGTTAGAGCCGTTTTTGAGATCAGTGTCGCAAGCAAGCAAACATACAAGCAAACCTTACTCATATTAGAGTATATGATACCTGGGGGCCGAACTTTGCTCGGGGGAAGGCCAGTCAGTTTGTTTAGATGACTTGAAGCATATTTCACCACTTCCCCCTACTGATAATCAGATTTGTATAACTCATTTGCCTCTTTTCTACATTTTTAAGGTCACTCCAGTTGTTATTTATAGCTCAATATCCCTTTGATTTATTTTACTACTCTATATATGTAACCTTTTCTCAAATATCTCTGCTCTCAGGAAACCACATGTTAATAATCATAAACAACATGAGTTCCATGTGGTTCCATAATATCAGATAATACATCCTTTGAATGAAGATTACATGTAGAGTGGTCATATCCAGAATGACTCAAAGGTGCATTATAATAACAACTGTTGTGACTTCAAAAATGCTCGTTAGTAGGGTACATGGTGAAAAACAACTCCAAGTCATAAACAAGATTGACCTTTCCCTAGCAAAGCTCAGCCCCAGGTAGTACTTAAACTATATGAGTATAACTTTGAGAGTTCGCTGACAGATTTTGAACAGCTGTTATGACTCTTTTGCTTTTATTTTAATCTCCAAAAGCCCAATGTGATTTTTTCAATTTCCATAGCGGCTTTTTACATTATTTGACTTTTTTTGGGGATGGGACATGTCTAGAACTTATTTTTAACCCAGATATCAGGTTTTACAACACTAGTAGTTGGAAGGACACATTAGTTATTTTTCAAGAAAATCGTTGGAGCCGTTTTTGAGATAAGAGTTGCAAGCAATCAACCAAGCAAGCGAGCATGCAAACCTTACTCATTTTATAGTGTAGGATAGGATTGAGTCACAATAATTCAGCATTTGTATTGATTGACTATAACATATTTTTACTCTTAGGCACATAGAATGTACACGAGACAGGGACAATGATTCTGGATTCTAGCATGTTTGAAGTTCTGCATACAGACGGCCAGGGCTGAATTTAGGTCTGTACAGGCTCTGGTCTACACCCTAAATGCAATATGTGCGGGCCCTTACCAGTCCGGCCAACTTTCCTGTTTGATTTATATAATATAACCTACGCTTATATCAGGCTCTACAGATGGCGTTGTGCAATTACTTAAATTTCAAATTGCTAAAATCCGTATTGCTGCCTAGTGTATATTAACGTTGTCATGGCAAGATATTATTAAGTGATTTTCATTATCTAAATACATAAAACGAAGTCGGGATTGTATCTTAGTTATGTAGTTTCATCAAACAGCTGTTATAAGGATGATATCTAAACATACTTGAAAAGCATATAAACATATATTTATTATAGAAATAATAAATCTATTTCAATAGCAACTAATTTTCAATACCGAAGCAAGCTCTATATAAACATAGGCAAGTGAGCGTAGCTAACGAGCTCATCCTGAAAAAGAACGAGAATCTTTGACATAAAACAAATTCAGTGACATTAGGACATAATAATGTCTGTCTGACCAGCTAGTAGTACTCAACCCGAACGCTGACCCGAACTCCCGAACGCTTACCCAAGGATCATCTTTCCTCCATAAATTTAACAAGGCAACTTTTAAAGCCAGCGAGGCGGAGCTTTAAGGTCGGGGTTAAAAGAAAATAACAACAATTTTTTGTATAATTGAAAATTTTCTAAAATTACTAAAAAAGGCGTAAAAAATAACATAGACAATTTTCCTGTGCGGTGGAGGTCTATGGTTGAGTAGGGTGGCGTATCAAACGTGGGGACATCTTTCAGGAGATGCTGCTTTAACAAAATAAATCCAACGAATCATACGTTAAAATTAAAAGTTGGGAGTGATAGTAAAGGCAGAGCCCTGAGGGAAGAACAAAGAGGTATCCATAATATTTTGGTACCCAACAGCGTATATATAGCAGTATATAGGTCTGGAGCAGTTTTGAGGAGCCGCTTTCGAAATCTTTGGATTTTTTATTTGGTGGTTTATATTAGGTTTCTAATAAAATATACCACCTGATTTTTTAGAAAAATTTGGGTTCAGAAATTACAGGGCTTAAGAGATCCCAAACTTCAGTTTTTTACCTTTCTTAGTACCATAAACTTTAAATATTTTTAGCAGGTTTCAACAGTTTTATCTCATTATAAAATGCTCTAAAAGATGAAAAATTAGTACTCCAATCCACACACGGTTAAATTAGTATTTCGTTAGTGGGCTATTCGGCTAATAGTTGTGGAGAATATTTCAATTTCCATTCAGCAGTAAACTAAATATATTCTCCGATGTTATTCTTATAAGAAATAAAAAACATATATCTCTTGTATACTGATTAATTTTATTAAAACTTGGTGTGTTAGCATTGACCAATAGAGAATATTCGTCCTAGGACAACCTTAAAACTGGTCTATACCTGTTTGGATGCTGACATTGGGTACAGCAAATGAAATTGTCATTACATATGAAGTTTTTTGGATGTCCATTATGACAAACTTCCCTTTCACCTTTGGTCCCTCCACTTGCAGCGGCTTGGGGCGGAAACTCAGGGGTTGGTCCCCAACCTGAGAATGTATGGTCCCTGGCTGTTGTACATGGATACCCCATCCGTTGAGTTGGCCAGTTGGAGGGCAGACCGGGTCCACATTGAGCCTGATCACAGCTGTCACAAGGCACGGGTGTTGGTACTCTGAAAGGCCAATTTGGCTGTCTATCCCATCCCACCCTTTCCTTTCCTGCTATATCCTAAACCTTCTGATAACCTGCGCAAAATTCCCGCTTGTGGAAAACGTGCCTATAGCAGCTATGCTGGGGTTTCCTAATCTAGCAACAAAAAATAGAGAATATGCGGAATACGTTTCCATCCAACCCTGGAGGGTGAGGTGGAGAAATTAACCTCTTAAAACCACTGTGTGTACCTAGCAAATTAGATTAAACTGATTGTGTTTATTTGGTCACAGGTCCTAGCTCCTGTTCACGCTTTTTTATGACTCGGCCAATGACTAATATATTTTTGGCACCGGATGGTTTTCGACGAGTTTTAAATATATAACACGAGGGAAAAGTTGCCAATTATTATTAGACCTATTAATTTCTAGCTCCAAAATCAGGGGGTTAAACATACAGAAATATACTTGTTTTAAACCCATTTAATGTAAAAAAAGGTATTCAATGATTTATTTACATAAAAGTATCTTATAAAATTCATACCTTAAATTTAAAAATGTTTACATCATTAATATATGTTAGTTTGAATTTAAATACACAAGCTACTGAAATCGCAGCACGAGAGATTTAAAAGCAAAATCCAACATCTACATTAATGAGAATTTTTCAGGAGTGCAATCTGTCTACATCGTAATTAGTTGAACAATGTAGACGGTTGGGATTACGGAGTTTTGGACATCTTGATTGTTTATGAAAATCAATATTAACCACAGAAAATGCAAACAAATATAAACTGTAACCAGATTATTTTACTGACCGGTAGATTACAAAACTTTAATCCCATGTCATTAGGTGACAGTGAGGCTTATTTGGTACATTACATGTAATAAAGATAGTTTGGTTGCACGTATGATCGTTTAGTAAGTCTGCCATCAAGTAATTTGTTCACGATGTAAAGAAACTACTATAGGTCTACAACACGCTTGATTATCAATCACAGTCAGTCGTGTTACAGAGTTATACTGTCCCAGTAATTCAAAAATTCCAAAACCTATTGTATTAATTTATCATCACTAGTCCAAACTCTTAGCTTTTACATCGAAGTTTTCCAGTAAAAAATAAACTGATAATTAATCTAAATAGATACAAGCATTGTTTTAAACACGACAAAACACTATCAATTTACATAACACTCACATTTTAAACTATTTCGAAATAAACAAAATTGATGGAACAAAACATAACCAAATCCATAGTTGTAATATGTTTACATTTGAGTGATTTATAAACAAATATGCAGTGTTTCCACTCTACGGTAAAAATATGTCACGCACTGATACAAAAAATCCCACTTTATCCCAGACTCCCCCTTATAGTATCCCTCGTCATATCCCACACTTTCTCACTGATTTGTTAAACATTGCAACACAATTAATGTTAAATATTATATGATTATTGAATAATGTATTAGTACAATAGTTATACCGTTAGATAGAGCTTATTTAGATCTACTAATTACTTATAGGTATTTTACATTTTAGTACCTCAAAGGATTTTGAGCAATGCGACATAGGTTAAATGATACGGTGAATTAACTAAATTAAATAATTTATTTACGTGAGAGGTACTAATATTTTTAATGGTAGTACTAAAGAGTACGAAGTAGGTACTAAATAATGGCAAATAGTTTGCTTGTTAATTCCAACATGGCTCTCTCTCATTCCTGTTTTTTTTTTTGAAATTTTGCACACATTTTTGTAATGTTATATGCAATAAACTATTATTATTATTATTATTATTATTCATTATTCAGTGTTCGTTCTGTGACGTTTATAAAATCATAATAGGTGCGGACAGCGAGGTTAAAAAATGGGAAACCCCGCAACTGCCAGTACGGCGAGAAAAACCACTAGAAGTGCTACTGCTAAGGTGCTCTGGTCTAAGTTGTAAGCAAACTAGCAGACGTAATGCCGATTTCAAAAAAATCCCACTTTATCCCACAATCCCATTTTATCCCACAAGCAGTCAAAATATCCCATATATGGGAAAAAAATCCCTCAAGTGAAACACGGATAAATCCCAGCTGACATTTTAAAGACAACCATAGTCAATAGCTTACTACGAAAACCAATTCAACTACTGAATATCAAACATTAAAATTAGTTTTAATAATTATTAATAATCCAAAATAAAATACGAATGCTGTGTTAAAACATCCCTTTGGTATCCCAAATGACTCCTTCAAAATTTCATTAAGAAATGTTTTATAGTTATTTAGTATTTCGATAACACACCCACACACCCACACACGGCCACTGAAACTTCTTTATCAATACAGTGATTCACTTCGTTCATCAATTATTCCTGCTACTAAATTCTTAGCTTCTTCTATCAATGGACAGCTTCCAACATAATCATCCATGTAATGATCCTTCAAAATAGCTTTGCAAACTTATGGGTGGGAATTAGTCTGTTCCGTAGCATTTAGATTTTTAACTTTTTGAGCTGAAAAAGTAGAGCAAACCGCACCAAATATTATTCTCCTCATAACACATACTTCGGTTATTTTTCTCTTTCAAAGCCTCTCCACAAAAACTGTTGTGCTAACTGATCTTTATGTCTTATGACGATCCGTGGGAACATCTCCTTTATGTCTGCTGTCATTGTTACCTTATGTTGGCGGAATCTAAAGATCAGTCCTAAAATATCAAGAAATAAATCAGGACCTTTAAGTAAGTTATCATTTAGACTCACTCCTTTGAACTGTGCAGCAGCATCAAAACAAATTCGAAACTTACCAGGTTTCTTTGGGTTGACGACAGCAAGATGAGGTAGGTACCAAACCTTTTTTGATAGTCGGCACTCTTTAGTTTCGTCTGTTGTTCTTTTTGTGGCATATCCTTTAGATATGTATTCTTCCATCTTTTGTACATATTTTCCCCAAAGTCCTTGTCTTTATCCATTCTCTTTTCCAGTGTGTATAACCTCTGTTTTGCCAAATTATAGTTAACTGGCAAATCAAAGTTTTCTTTCCAAATCAAACCAGTTTCCCAGCGATCTCCTATCTTTCTAGTAGTTGCCTTAAAAATATCTTCTGCCCTTTTCTCTTCTTCGGATTGAATTTCATTTTCTGTCATATCATCTTTCCAATTTTCTCCCATAGCTTCTCCCACTAAGTTTCTAAGTTCATTACAGCAGTCTCTTGGTACAACAAGTTCTAACTCATTTGTTTCTATGATATTTTGGTGGTGTAAAACATGCTGTTGTTATTGTGCATTGTCCTCTTTATTCTCCTTTTTGTCAAACGTAGTGCCATGAACAACCCACCCTAGGAGAGTCTTACTGACTGCTGGACCTTTCCACGGCCCATGTATGACGTTTATTGATACAATCAGAGGCCAATTGTCTTGTCCGATCAAAATAGTTGTTTTCGCATTATTAAATGATGAAACTTAAATTTTCTTCAAATGTTTCCATTTCTCTGAAAGTTGCCCCATATCGATTGATTGGATAGGGAGTGACAAGTTCCTTATTGTACGTACATTTTTAGATAATATTTCTTTGCATTATTCTCGGTTCTGGAAATATTGAGTGAGATTGTTTGCGAGTTCTCTTCCGACCTTGAGACATCGTTTGACCACTGCATAACTAATTCTGAAGCTGGATCCTCAATACCCAATTTAGTAGCGATTTCCTCTTCTAATATTGTCAAAGTTGAACCTTCATCTAAAAACGCGAACGTTTCCAGATCTCCTTTTGGTCCGTGTAATTTAACTGGGAAAATTCGCAAGAAAATCTTGTCTTTATGACTACACGATGTGTTGATAAGGTTACTAATTCCAGGATAAATTGTATTAGGAAGATGTAGAAACGTATTATGCCTTTTTTTACATTTCCTACAAACTTCATTAGACTTACAACTAGGTACAGTATGGCCTTTTTTAAGACAAAGGAAACAAATACACTCATTTAGTGCCCACTTAACTCTTTGTTCTGCTGTGTTTTCTTTGAAAGCATTACAGTAAAACAATGAATGTTTAGCTTTACATAATAAACACTTATCCTCGGTGTTTACTTTCTGCTCATAGTTTCTACATACATTACTTACATCAGCTTTCTTGATAATTGTCATTTCACCTGTACTGTACTGAGTTAATCTAGTATTTACTCGTAGCAGTGCATCTGACTTCCTACGCAACCAATCACTAAATGTCTTTAAATCAACAGGATTGTTTCATAGTTCAGATAAATACTCTCCCCATTGTAACCTCATATGACTATTGAGTTTACTTGTCATCTGGTTCAGTAATATAGGATTAAACATATATTCTGGCCTACCAACTAGTTCTACTGTACTAACAAGATTTTCAAGGTGATCAGCTAACTTTTCTAGGTTGTATTCATTGGTTTCATTTAATTGTCCCACAACTGATTCCAATCTTTGAATTAAATTACTTACTATCAAGTCTGACCTTCCAAATGTGTTCTCTAACCGAGACATAACTACAATTAAGTTTCCAGGCAATAACAAAAGTGACTCTACACATTCTTTTGCCCTACCTCTTAATGCATGACGCAACCTAATCAAATTTTCATCATCAGTAAATTCACATAATGAGGAAGTGCGTTTAAGTTCCAATATAAAATGTGGCCATTCTAGTGGATTTCCATCAAAAGTAGGTACTTCTTGTGTTAGAAATTGCCTAGAAAACAAGGTTTTTAAATTTAAATCCTGGCTATTTTCTTGTTTACAACTTAGAATACGCGATATTTGTGAACTTACTTCTCCTGAATTACTTCCTTACAAGCATTGTGGTGGCAAACTCCCTTCTCTCCTACGTTTGCAGTCCTGACTTCTAACGGTTGTTTCACCCTCTGACTACATTCGAGGGCGTGACGGCATCTTTCTTCTCGCAGAGGTCGTTCACTATTAGGTTCCTGAGGTTCGTTCATGTCCATATTTCCGTATAGAGCAGAGCCGATTGTTTCTTTGTAGAGCCCTTGATTTGAAACGCAATCTATAGTTCTTCGATGTGATGAAGTGGTGCTCAAATTTGACAGAATGGATGCATTACTTTTTGATCTTCATTTTCTTGCTTCGTTTTCTTTTGATTTTAAAGCTTGTTTTCTTTCGAGTTCCTTAAGTTTTCTCTCAAGTTCAATTTTTTGAAGCGCTCTTTCTCTTTCCAATTCTCTTTCCATTTCTTTCAACTTAAATTCTTGTTCTAATCGCTCTTTATCCCTTTCAATTTCCTGTGTAGCAATCAGTTCTTTTAATTCAACTTCGGCTTCTGTTCTCGTTGATGAATTAGTTGATTTATTCCTTATTGACCTTTGGTTTCCCCTAATAGTAGTGTGGGTTTGCCGGTTCTGGGCCAAGTGATTGACAGCTTCCGGTCACGTGACCGGAAGCGCTGAGTCATTAAACACGTCATCTGAGCCTCAGCCAGTGACGTAGGCGGTTTTGTGACGTAATGAGGGAAAGGTTAAAGTTCAAGGTCACGGGGAGGGTGTTTTAAAAAAGTACTACCTCGCACGCGTAAAATCCGATTGTGATTCGATAGTTTTCATTCGATAAAAATATCGAATGAAAACAATCTAATGAAGCAATCGAATTATACGAGTCCGAGGTAGTACTATTTCATTTATTACTTTGATGTTTACATTTCTTTTTATTTACAAGTAGTTATGTTTACAATAATTTATGTTTACAATAGTTCCCCGTTGTTTGTCGTCATCGATGTTGTTGATCCGGAGTCGCGGCCGTCAGACGCAGTTTTCAAGTGTTGCGCTTGTTTGTCCAATCGGCCCATCCCGACTGTGTGTTCCTTGCCTATTTATGTGACCGCAGGGAACACACAGTTGGGACGAGCGATATTGGTATTTTGTGAAGAGCGTCTCGGAGAGCTCGATGTTCACCGGTCGAGAGCCGGAGGTGTACTGACTATTCACAAGCTAGCGTTGTAATCGTACTAAATGGTGGGGGTAAAAGTGTGGTGGGGCGGAGCAGATGGCGGACGGCAGATGGCAGGCGGCAGGTGGCAGGCGGCAGATGGCAGCTGGCGTGGGGAGGAAGACTTTGAATAAAATATCCATTAGTTAAAACCCATCAAGTATAACGTAATTGCTTCTGTATCAGAGGATGTTGTGGTAGACACTTTTTGTACTCGTATTTGATCAGTCGTTTCATTAGTGTCAGCTTGGTAAATATTAAAAGATAAAGATGTGGAAGAAACATTATTGTCTTGTATTTGTGAATCCATGTGTACCGCGCAAGAGCTGGACATATAGTGATGTAGCGTTTGCGCGTAGGTTAGGTACTCGGCTTTTCCCCTACCACACCAGTCCCCCCACCATACCAGTCCCCCCACCAAGTTTTACATCGCACAATAACTAGTTTACATGTGTTAGTTAGGGTTTAGCTCTTAGACTGTCAAGACCTTAGCTCCGTAACTGAAAACTTCAATAATGTTTGCTCAACGCTGTATAATTATAACAGTTATTATGAAAAGTGTTTCAACCTCGATTATTCTTCGACGAAACCGCTCATTGTCCACTAAAAGCGTAGACCTTCTGTATTCATTATCAAAGAAGTAGAAGATAGTGTCAAGTGGACTACTGAAGGTCACTTCCTTATGTTCCTGTAAAAAAACTGTGACATCTTCCAGACCCTCTAGATAGATGTTCATCCGTCAAGAGCTAGAAATACAATGATGTAGCCATGTAGCGTTATCGTTACCTTGTCCTTCGTAATTTGAGTACCCACATGACATACTTTGGACGAAGTCACTCCGACCTGGAATTAATAACCTACGGTGGGCCGCGCGCAAAAATTTAAAGTTGTAAACTGAAATTACCCTTTGTGTTACTGAATGGTAGATTGTTTGTCTGCATCGACATGTTGATTGAAGCGTGAGTTAAACAGGACTGAGGTAGCACTAGTGTGTAGGATAGGTACCTACCTTTCCCCCACCAGACCACTCGGTCATAATTTAAAACTATAAATAAAGAAGTTATGTAGGTTTGACCTTCAGAAATAGTTGTTATCCCGCTAATACTGCGATGCCCTTGGTCGGATCTAAATTCTGATTGCACCTTCTTGTTCATCTCGTCTAGCCGCGTAATTTGACTACCCACATGTCATACTTTAAACCAAACATAAAGAAGTTATTTAGGTTTGTCCTTGAAAATAGTTGTTCTTTGCAAATTGCCCAAGACCCCAAGACCATCCGAACAATGTCCAAAACGGGGAACAGCGCAGTAACCACATGACATACTTTGGACGAAGTCACCCCGACCTTGAATTAATAACCAACGGTGGACCGCGCAAAAATTTAAAGTTGTAAACTGAAATTACGCTTTGTGTTACTGAATGGTAGATTGTTTTTCTGCATCGACATGTTGATTGAAGCGTGAGTTAAACAAGACTGAGGTAGCACTAGTGTGTAGGAAAGGTACCTACCTTTCCCCCACCAGACCACTCGGGCATAATTTAAAACCGTAAATAAAGAAGTTATTTATGTTTGACCTTCAAAATAGTTTGTATTCCGATAACGCTGTGATGTCCTTGGTCGGATCTAAATTCTAATTGCACCTTCTTGTTCATCTCGTCGAGCCCCGTAATTTGAGTACCCGCATGTTATACTTTAAACCAAAAATAAAGAAGTAATTTAGGTTTGTCCTTGAAAATAGTTGTTCTTTGCAAATTGCCCAAGTCCCCAAGACCATCCGAACAATTTCCAAACCGGGGAACAGCGCAGTAAGTACTTCTCACTTGAGTTATAAAGTGTTCTATTCCCCGCTCTGTATTAAAAGAAAACAATCATAATCAATTAATTTAATAAGTCCCATCAGTAGGTCAAGGTCAACTGACATAATGCCAAAGCGGGGAATAGAGCATAACATACTGCTCTATTCCCCGCTCTGTATTGGGGAAGGGGACAAAAGACAACAAACAAGACTCTGATTTTAAACAAGCGACCGATGTTATGTAACGACAGTATTTGCGAAAAGAAAATTTTTATTTTATTTCCAATTAGCTAATCTGTCTTACAAAGAAAAATACCGAGATCGCTCAGTCTACTATGAGTAGTCCAGGGTTCGTAAAATACTACTCAACCGACAATCACTTGAATAATATTTTATTCGTATTTAATAAACGAGTTGTCTTGGCTCAGAACATCATAACATAAAAGATGCCATAGCGATTCGCATTTATTCATTCATCCTCGCCACTCGTAAAAGGTTTTTGGGGTTGAATTTAGAAAATAAATTTTACAAAAATAAAATTGCACTTAATGCCAATCGTGCGAGATTTTAATCAATTTAAAGCCAATTTGAAAGTACCGATTAACTGCAATGATCTTTATTTATTAGAATTTAGACCTAAGTCCCTTCGCCAATCAATAACATGAATACTGCTGGCTCCCAGGAGAGATTTATCGAACTAAATCCTAAGATAAAAGAAGTGTGAACGGTAGTAGAAAAAAACGTGAATTTGATTATACGGAGTTCAGACGACCGGCTAGGCTTATTTACCACTGTAGCTGCGATATTTAACACCTGCGTGCGCTCGGTAGTGATAACGTGTTCCCTACGTGGATATTTAATACAGCGCGTTGCAGATTGATAACATCTTCGATAACTCTTTAGACCATTAAAACAGGAGCAAATATCCTTAGGTATACGTGGATTATCTGAAATCGTCGGCACACAATATTCTTATCACTAAATTAAGTCAGCATAAAATACACCAGTACAGATTCCTACTTAAACTATTTTATGCAGTGTCGATCAGCAGCTCTTCACGTTCATTACACCAGGAATGACCCGAATTGGTATTCCGGTCCTCGTCTTCGGTGAGCGAATTCGCACCGTGGCTATTCGTTACGTTTAAAATGTGTTCGTGTCCGTTCTATTTAAAAAAAGTTAAATTTAGGAAAATAATAAAACTCGTTTAATTAATTTGTTTCTTCTTTAATTTTAAGCTCGTAACTTTTCTGTTAGTTAACTACTCAGACAAAGCGAATTAGCAAGTTAGCAAAAATCAAGCAAACAGACAAGACATAACGTGACAAAACGTGCAGGAAAGTTCAGGCGTTACGCGCCTCCGGCGTGAGCGTAACTTAATTTATGTAAATCTTACTGTTGAAGAAATTAGTTCAAAATTTACGTGGAAAAAGCGTGCTTCTAATAACTACACTACTATAAATGAAGCAACTACGTAAATGGCTACTAAGTTAGTGGGCGTTAATGAGCGGACCTGTCGCGGCGTGAGTCACGCAATCACGACGCTTAAATTTAATTTAAATAAAAGCGGGCGGCAAGCTGAAAACAATCGTTATAAACAACAAAACTACTTCTATTTGCGTAGATGAGTTGTCAACTTACCAAAACGAAGACAAAAACGTCGACACTGGTTGTCACCAAGTGGGTTGCAGGACGACGACGTGGGCAGGTGGACCGAAACGAACAACGCGGCGATCAGAGAGCCAGTGTCCAGCCGCCCTTGCCTCCAGCAATTTCGAAGAGTCTTCCGCAGCGCCCCTGACGGTGGCCGTCGGAAGCGATTTACTCCAGCACGCGATTCTGCACGTTACTGCTTCCCTTGCTTTTATCTTCGTGATAAGAACAAAGAAGGTTCCGAGCCGATTGTTGATGATGAATAAAATGTCTAACCAAATTTCGCTAAAATATAATTTAGAACTTAATATCGATTGCGTTTTGGAATTTAACATATCCCCTAATTTAAATTAATATTTCATTAGATTTTTGTAATATTTGTTTCCCAACAAAATATTACCCCCCCTAAAAACTGGACGTTACATCCCCCTCCGACTTGGGGGAAAAGAAAAAAGAAAATCAAAAAAAGAAAAAAGAATACCCTCACTCGGGGTATTACGGATCTCCCTTAAAAAATGGTGCTTGACTTGAGCATAAACGAAAAACAGAGAAAGAAAATGAAACAAAATCAAACGAAAATTCTTCGCTGCGAAACTAAGTTAATCGAGCTAATAGATGCGGTCGAGGTTCCGCAGCTTCTTGGTCCGCATCCGGAAAAAGGTCCCGTCCGGTCGGTACACCTTCCATCGCTGATCTTTTTTTTTGTTTCGGAGTCAGCTGGGCGGGCATTCCAGTCAACCGCAACCTGATATCTTCTGGGACTGTGGCCGGGGACGGAGGAATGTAGGGCACCTCGCAGGACGGTCCTGGAACAGGCGAACCGGCCAGGGAAATCTCCACTGGCGCGGCCGCCGGAGCCGGTGTCGTCTTCGAAGGGGGCTCCTCGTACCCCTCGACCTCGATGTCTGAAGTGTCGAGGTCCATCACGTCGTCGTCGCTAGTGTCGTGGTCTGCAAGGGTCGGCGGTGGAGGTGGAGTTTCGGTGATCGGACGCAGGGGAACGCTGGACGGTCCGGGCAGGTCGCAAGGCGCAGGAACGGGAGGTTCGGCGACGGGTACAGGCCCTTCCAAGCTGATACATTCCCCTGTGGTTTTCACCAACGGGGGAAAGTATGGCGACGGCGAGTTCCAACTTGGGGCGTTTATTGCTGCCTCGAGCTCCAGCAGAAGTGGGTCGCTCCCCATGTACGGCCCTGGCAGTGCGTCATCCCTTGGTGGCGGAAGGGGGTGTCGAGAGTGGTTGAACCGGTGTTCAAGCTGCCAACTAGGAGGTTACAGGAGTGCATAATCCTCCTCGTCGAATCGCCCCCTCCGTAGGACCTGGTATACGATCTTCCTCGCCACCAAGGGGCAGAAAGGACGAGTGAAAATTCGGTTGCGCGCCATCCTGTCTGTGTACACGCAGACATAAATTCCGCAAGACGAGTCGTCGACCTGTTTCGGAATTTACCTCGGGGTGTCAATGAGTCTCCAATTCCTCCGCTGGAAGTGCGTGCCCACGTGTTGGGCCAGGAACTCCAGGACCCACTCCATCTCGCTGGTGATATCCGTGTTAAACGAGTCGTATATCCGGACCTCCTCACCAGCGGGCCGGACGACTATCAGGGACCAGTGTCCCACCTCACTGACGTCTGGAAGATGGAGGGGGAACACAATCAAGTCTCGAGAGAAGAGGTTCGTCCCTTCGACACGGCTGCGGACGGCCTGATATCCCCTCTCCAACCAATCGTAGCGGAACACCACGTCGAAAGCGTACACCGATAGCATCCCCGGGTGGGTGCTCCGGCGCTCCACGATCCTCAGGAAGGCGTCAATGACGTATTCGCTGATAAGCCCCCCCGGCTTTAGCGTCTCCAAGTCCGTGAGATGGACTGGAAGGAGGGGCCGCAAACCAAACATTGTCGTCGTGCCGAAGAGTGATGACCGTGTAAGCAAAAAAAGTTCAGTAACGTAAAAATAGAAAAAACGTGCAAGTCAATAAATATAATGTGCGAATTAAACGTGCAAGACAATTTGTAAATAGAACGTGCGAAATGAAAATGCAAAGAAAAAACTGTAAGCAAAGGAAGCAAGCAAGCAAGCAATTAAACAACGTGCACAACCTGCAAAAGAACAAAAACCCTCTAAGCATGACTACAAGTTACAAGCACTTATAACTAACAAGCACATCATAGCACAACTCAACGTGGGAAAAAATAAATCCAGATCGTTAAATAAATCAATGTCCAAAATGCAAATTACCAAGGGTAAAATTGTCGTAAAATAAAGCTACGTGCTACGTATGTAAGCAGCCGCATGCGTGCGATGAGTATGCATGGGGACCAGGATAACAACATTCAAAGTAGGTAACCCTACGTCATTCCCCGCATGCATGTTGCAGCTCTCCCGCAAATTACGATCGAGCGGCGAACGGTTTCAGGTCCTTCGCGTGAACCGTCACCAGGGCGCCGTCTTCTGCATCCTCGACCTCGAACATATTAGGGCCCGAGCGGCCTAACACTTTGCACGGACCGCGAAACTTAGGGGCTAGCTTGCCAGCGATGGCGTCCGCCGCCGATGACAGAGTACGGACTCTACGCATTACGACGTCTCCTACCGCAAAAATAGCCGGTCTCCGCCTCAAATTATAATACTTGGCTTGGCGGCTGTAAGCGGTTTTCAGATTTTTCTGGCACTTTTCATATATGCGTCGGAACCGCTCGCGTCGTTCGTCATGGACGGACTCCAATGACTTCTCGGTCGAAACGTCGGCTAGTCCGGTTCCCGGATTCGCGAGCGCCCTCGGGACCCTTAGTTGTCGACCAAACAATAAGGTAGCCGGGGAAAACCTGGTCGAATCGTGCACGGCCGAGTTTAGCGCAAACTGGAATTCTCCAAGATTGACGTCCCACGTACGATGGTCCGTGCCGACATATTGGGATATCATAGTTTTGATAACCCTGTTTTGGCACTCTACCGGGTTCGACTGGGGACTATACGGGGCAGTCTGCCGAAACTCAATGTCCCACTCGTTTGCTAAATCCTTAAAAATCTTTGATACAAATTGGGTCCCGTTATCGGTAATAAGGATCTCCGGGGCCCCGTACCGCGTCAGAATTAGGTCCTTAAAACGATCGGCGACGACCTTAGCCGTGGCGGATCTCGTAGGGCACATTTCGGTCCACTTACTAAATTGATCTTGAAACGCCACAATGAACTTATTCCCGCTTTTTGACTGCGGAAGCGGACCCATAAGATCAGCCGAGATTACGTGCCGTGGGGCCTTGGGATTCCGGAAGTACATTTGGCCGGCCGGTTTAATCTGGGGAATTTTATACTCTTGGCATTTAATACAAGAGCGAACATATTTCTTTACGTGACCTCTCCACCCAGGCCAAAAATATCTTTCACCGACGCGTGCGATCGTTTTCTTAACGCCCAAATGACCGGCCGTCGCCAGGTCGTGCGTCTCACGTAATACCCCTTCGCGAAGGTCACAAGGAACACATAATCTCCATTGCGCCTCGGTATCTCCCTTAACGTATTTGGATCGGAAGAGTTTACCCGCCTTAACGCGATAATTGGGGTACCTCCCAGGGGAAGTTTCGACCCTGGACAACATTTTTGCGGCCCAATCGTCTACCGTCCCTATGGGGCCTACGGAGTTATCGTTCTCGACCTTCTTGCCTTCGGGAGTGTTCACGACACCTACATCATCGACCTACATGTCGCTGGTGCGATAACGCGTCCGCTACGCGATTTAGAGTTCCCTTCCGGTACCGAACCTCAAAATCGTGCTGCTGGAGTTCCATTATCCAGCGAGCCAATCTACCGGTGGGCTCTGGCAGTTTAAGCAACCATTTAAGGGCGACGTGGTCTGTCACAGCGACAAAATAATACCCCTCAAGATAGGGACGGAACTTTTTGGTGGCCCAGACCAAAGCAAGGCACTCGTTTTCTGTGGTCGAATAATTTATTTCCTGATCGGTAAGTAGGCGACTGGCGTACGCGATAACAATCTCACCGTTATCGGTGCTCTGGGTCAGGGCAGCCCCCAGGCCAAAATTTGAGGCGTCAACCTGGAGAACAAACGTTTTTGAAAAATCCGGGCACGCTAAGATAGGGGCGGAGATAAGTTTCTGCTTAAGCGCCTCAAACGCAACCTCTTGTTCGGGTCCCCACTGCCACTTGCGATTTTTGTGGAGGAGTTGGGTGAGGGGCCTCGACATTGTAGCAACATTTTGTACAAATCTTCGGTACCACGATGCTAAGCCGAGGAAACTACGTAGAGTTTTAACGTTCACCGGTTTTGGGAAATCTCGAATGGCCGCTAACTTATCGGGGTCGGTCCCTATGCCCTGATCATTTACGATGTGGCCCAAGTATCGCAGTTCCGTTTTGCAAAAATGGCATTTATCCTTGTTCAGTCGTAGTCCGGCATCCCTAAGTCTCCTAAATACTTCTCGCAGCAGATCATGATGGTCGTCAAACGTAGTTGACACAAGGACTAAATCGTCGAGGTAAGCGAAAGCTTTAGGTTCGAGTTCTGGCCCGATAATTTTGTCTAGGAACCGTTGAAACGTAGCACCTGAAGAGTGAAGGCCAAAGGGCATCACCGTGAACTGGAAAAGTCCAAGTCCCGGCACCGTGAACGCGGTTATAGGGCGACTATCTTCCGCTAAGGGGACTTGCCAATAGCCCTGCTTTAAATCGAGCGTACTGATGAACTTGGCCGTCTTCAATTTTTCGAGGATAAAATTTATCCTGGGTAACGGGTACGCGTCCTGAACGGAAGCTTCGTTAACGCGGCGTAGGTCTACACAGGGTCTTAGTCCTCCCGATGCTTTCTTAACCATCACTATGTTCGAACTCCAGGGGCTATTAGAAGGTTCAATAATACCGTCGTTAAGCATAGTTTCGACTTCCGTTTTAATGATACCCTGCATGGCAGGGTTCCTAGGATAGGGTCGTTGCTTGACCGGCTCGGCGCCGTCTTTAAGTCGGATCGTGTGTTTTATCAGGTGGGTTTTTCCGCCAACCTGGTCAAAAAGCGCGAGTTCGTCGGCTAAAAACCTTTCTAGTCGCAAATTCTGATCGTCGGAAAGCTTACTCACGGCGCACGATTCATTATCTGGCCCGGTTCGATCACCAAGGCCGTTTTCGATCGCGAGTTCGAATTGCACTAGGCCGAGATCGTTTATCTGTTGTATGCCTAATACAATATCGCTCGTGAGGCCCGGTACGTACAGCGCGTCCCATTCGTAATCGTAATCGCCGACCATACCGGTGATCCGATAGCCCGTATTTGAATGTGATAGTGCGCCGTTTGCCATCCTAACGTCAACGTTGCTATCAATAGTGTGCACGTCCCGAGATTTCATAAGTTCGGCGATGCGGTCACCTATCAGACTAACGACCGCACCGGTATCCACCAAGGCCCGAAACGTTTGACTGAAAATTCGTACACCGATATACGGCCTGGTATCGATGGCGGCGCAATCGTGATTAGTTGCGACAGAGAAATTGCTTATTTTCTGAAGCCAGGCGCTCCATTCCTCGGGGGGATGGTTTCCGGTTTGCCGGCGCGGACTCGGTCGCTCCCCTCCGAACCGAATCCTGTACTCGTTTCCCGCCTCGCAGTTACACCTGGCGGTAGATATTTCCTCAGTTTTACAATAAAAACATTTAAGCGTTTTGGGCTTTGGACAATTCCGAAAAAGATGACCGGTTTTATCGCAGTTCCAACAAATCCATTCGCTGTTACCGCGGCCATTTTTCTCCAGCACCGTAGCCCCTTGCGCGTTAACTGTGGGGTTAGGCGCGGATTTTCCTAGGCTCTGGTGACGCGAATCTGCCGGCTGAACAAAGGCGACACGTTTCTGGCCGTGCGAGTACGGTTCCTTATTCCATTTCGGCGGGTTAGTCTCAACCGCCGCGTTATAAACGCTTCCTACCGTGGTACGCTGTCTCAGGAACTAGCGATATTGCGGGGGCGGTGGGGGACGGAAGGCGTTCTTGTCACGCAGATAAGCCTCGTAATCTTCGGTGCGCCTTATCATCTCGGTCAAGGTCAAACAATCCTGACGCCGGACCATCAGTTTATAATCCGGACGCATGTTTGAGTAAATCAAGTCAATCCTCTCATGTGCTGAAATTGATCCTCTCCGCCTAATCAACGTGTTAATCGCCACTACAAAATCCTTAAATGATTCTAAGTCGCCCTGGGTACGTTTCCGTATTTCCTCGTCTAAATTACGTCGATAACCCGGTGGTAGAAACTGAATTTCAAAATGGTCACGAAAATCCCGGTAGTTCGCAGTAGAGGCAATATGGGGAGTCTGGGACAGCTGAAAAATAATTGTTTTTTAATCAGAAGTGACGTTTGAGTGACGTGGTGATGACGTATGTGTGACGAGAGGGTGTGATGACGTCACGGCGATGACGTATTGGTGTGACGATACACATACGTCATTGGATGTGAGGTAATGTGAAAGCGGGTGGATTTATATTCGTTAAGAAACTGTTTAAAGTCGAGAGAGAGGTTTGAAAATGAATTTGGTGGTTGCTGAGTGTCAAACGATTGAACAAACTGGTGGCCTGTAAAAAGGCCGTTTGTTACATGTATTTAAAATCTTTTGGTGTGACGAACGACATACGTTATTGGATGTGGGGTAAAGTGAAAACGGATGGATTAATATTTGTTCCGAAACTGATAGAAGTCGTGGGAGTGATTTGAAAATGAATTTGGCGGTTGCTGAGTGTCAAACGAATGAAACATCTGGTGGCCTTGAAAAAGGCCGTTTGTCACATGTCCTTAAAATCTGTAATTTACACAAATATTGCATAAATCTCAGTTGATAGACCTCTTCTGTTGATCTCAGCCTTCAGCGCAGCGAGATATTCCATCCGCCGAGATATCGCCGGCCACTGCTCTGGAAGCATCGTCGGTTGGGCAATGTATGACATGATCGCCTTTATCTCATTGAAGTGATTTTCTTGTAGTTCGTCCTCAGACATAGTTGAAATTGCTCTCATTCTCTCCCCATGCTCCGCAATCAGGGTGATCTCCACCAACTCTTCGTCGCCGATGTCTTTGGACCACAGAGTAGATGCAGACATGTTGGCGGATCGGTGTCAGACGAGAGGATGGTAGTGAGGATCAGACAGACATGATTTTATTACTTGTTTATGCTTAGTCATCACGAAACACTGACAAGTAATTGGCTAAAAATTATCCAATTAAATGTAACCATTTTATAGAAAAAAACCTAGAGTCATTGTTACTCCCAAGTGGGTGGGTGGTTACGGACATGTAGAAACAAGTTCAAGGTCATCGAAAGTGGTTTTTAAAAAAAAGATTTGATAATTTATTTGTCAAAAATTACAAAGATTTAATCAAGGTTTACATAACTTATCTTTACAGCAAACTAGGTATATTGTATTAAACATTATTTCCTTCTTTGTACTTTGGAGGTTCTTGTGGTTGGCTTTCTTCTTCGTACTTTGGAGGTTCTCGTGCTTTGGTTTCTTCTGTATTTTCGGATGTGGCATTCGGAGACCATTCAGTGGGTGATTCAGTCGTCTCCGAATCGCAGAAGGTTGTGCTGTCGAATTCAACAGTAATCTTCATTACCATCGGAGGATGTTCCGTCATCAAATGCAGGAGTGTTTCGTGAAGTATTCCCAAATCCACTTCGTCTTGCATCACCAGATGAAACTTCATTATGTTGATGGGTTAAGTTCGTTCTTGACGGTACGAGAGCTGATGGAGAAATGATAGCTGATCACTAGTACGGGTTCTATTTATGTCAGAATAAAATGGTGGGGGTAAGTCCGACACTTTCAAAACTATGTCAAGGTCACAGTGATGAGTTTTTTAAAAATATAATTACATGATACCTAAGTAAAAATAATACATAATTAAAAAGGTAAAATAATCAGAGATTACAATGGAATTTTACGCTATGTACAAAACTATTTTACAAAGTATTGTTAACATGGATTGTTATTTCTGTAGAGTTGTTTCCAGAAGGTCCATGGGAAACTAAATACAATACGCCGGGCTTGACAGAATCCAAATCTTCGTTCATAAGAACATTAACAAATCATTTCGGGAGGTAAACTTGGAATTTAGGTTTATCTTCTTCTTTGTAGGGTGAATCTCCAAGAACAGCTATAACTGCTTCACCAACTGATGTATCCAACTTTTTCATCGAATGCACAGCATAATGTTTTTTCTCTTGAAGTTCGCTACATCTTTTTGTTGCTAGGAGATCGGATTTTGAATGTTGGTTGAATTTTTCTGCAAGAGATTGTAGTGGAGAAGGTGATGCCATTGTGGAGAAGCTGATATGATTCTTTTGCTAGGTGTTGTATTCTGTAAGAGATCTTGTGTCCAACCGATATTACGGAGGTACGTGCATGGGTATATGTGGATTTCCCCCTCCACCGGATATAAATCGGCCTACTCTGTATGCTCGTGACAATGCACAATTTGCAGTTTTATGCTGAGGGCTTTTTACTCCGATGCAAAGACCATTTAATTCCGTTGCAAATTCCTTATCCAACACAATATCCGTCACATTTGAAGTACTGTACATTTTGATCCACTTTGATTTTTCATCCCCAGTAGTGTAGATTTCGTCATACTGTTGACAATAATGGTACATTATGCTATCCAGCTCTTTGTATTGTGTAAATCCTTCGTCCCAGGTGATGTGATGAAGATACTTCATTAACCATTTATTGGTTCTAGAGCTTTTGCTATTTAACTTCTTAAAAGGAAAAGGCGGCTTAAAAAGAAAATAGTTAATGATATTAGTAGATATGTCAAAAAAAGCTAGTTCTTTTATGATATATTTGTCTTGGTTGTTCCTGAAAGCTTGAAATTCTACTACGCACTTTTTGGACATTCTAATATTATAATTAAAACAAATTGGTTTGTCCATTCCGTATCAATGTAATTTTGGTTCTATGAAACATTTCTCACTGCAGCAGTATGTATTTATTTTTGCAACTGTTAACTGATGGGAAGCTTGCAATCAACGGCACTCATATAGCCCCAATATTGTCATATATATATACGGTGAAAATAAGAATAACATGTGGAAACCTGAATTGTTTCAAGGTCACGTAAATTAGTTTTTAAAAATGTTTAAGTGCTCCCAGCATGAGCACTTTGTTGATGCAATCTACCGTATAAACAGTCAGAGTTTGCTAACATTCATTCGCATTTAGTGTATCTCTCTTCTACACATGTACCGTTACATTTCATACATTGATATTTCAATTGTAGCGTTGACGTGTTGACTTGAAAAGATTCATGTAGAACTTTTTGTTCGTAGTCCGCAAATTCATTTTTGTTATCCTCGTAACACTTTCGACAAATCCTAAGACTATCTTTTTCATAGAAACATATTAAAGCCGTCGCACAATTTTTATAATGTTCATTCATAATTTCTTCAGCTATACTTTTTGGTAGTTGGCTTACAATTTTTTTTAAATCATTCGTATCCTGATATTCCTTGAGTAACGCTTGTTTCCACAGGTTATACTCCTCCATTTTTTGTTGAATCTACGAGAGCGCATGAAGTTGGTTTTCACTGGGCAAGAGCTGGAGTTGTTCTGAGATGGGGTGGGTGGTGTGACAGCTATTTATACTAATGCAAACCTTCATTTCCTAAAAATTAACACTCTATTGCAGTAACCATAGCATTCACATATTCTACATGCTATTCCGTCTTGTTATTACTTTTGACTCTACTTCTATATCCACATCCCAACTCTTCCTGTTTGCACAATATTGTAGTAGACATTCACAAAGACCTTTGCGACATTTGTTACAATATTTTATTATATCGCTATACAGTCCAAATTTCACACACATTTTAGGACAACATGTATAACAGTGTTGGGATTTGTACAATGTGAAAGTTTCTCGTGTTGGAGTTGGAACTTTATATGTTTTACATCGACATTTACAAATACCATAACTTTCACATATTTCACAGGCTAATCCGTCTACCTCTAGTTTCGATCGCACAAAACACTTGTTTTCACAACAGTATCTTTCCATTTTATGAAGTTTACTTAAGCATGTAATAAACAAGACTGAGTAGGATAGGTACTGTTTGGAAGCTTGGAATCAACTGCACTCACACAGCGTGAGTATTTTCATATGTATATAGTCAGCGAAAATAAGAATAACATATGCAAACCTGAACTGTTTCAAGGTCACGTAAATCTTTTTTTAAAAAGTTTTAGTGCTCCCAACATGAGCACTTGCTTGACGCAATCATTCAAATAATTTTACACTTTTTGTTTATTTGAGATATTCTCCGGCAATTCCTTTGTTGGAGAAACTTTAATTTTGGTTCCTTCACTTCGAAGTTTATTAAAAAAGAATCCGGTCCTTCTGTAGAACGACACCTCTTGAGGCAATCTGTTGTATATAGAATGATCTATCGGGCCATAGATCAGTGGTAAAACTGGATGTGTGTTCACCGAACTGTTGAGGTAATCAAAAATAAGTGGAGCATATGTGACGAGTTGCTGAATGTATCTGATTATTACTGGTGTTAGATTCGACAGGACTTGAAATTCTTCCAAAGTTAAAAGGATTTTCTTATTGTGTTTAGAAAGATCTCTAAATCTCACAAATTGAGTACCTCGAAGTCTGATGTTGTCGATTTCTAAATCGGATTCGTTAAATCCAATTGCAGTTTTTCATCCTGTCAAGTTGTTGTATAAGTAGGCTTCAATGATAGATACGTGTTTAGTAAATTTATCCCACATGTCTATCGTAAGTAGCAATGAGGCTTTCCCGCAATGGTTAATTAGCACAGCAGGATTAAAGTTCAAAGATTTGAAAACACCAACAGTAACAGTTTTATCCATAATTAAATTCAATGGATACATTGCGCGTAAAAATACATCAAATATCACATCCATATTTTGTTCATCATATTCATTTCACATCTTTTCCTTTTCCTCAGATCATTTCCTTCGAAAGTTAGAAATCCTGAGAGTCCAGCCTTAATCTCCTCAGTAGTTGTTGTGTCCTTTTCTGCGGACTCTTCTACATTTTCAGCTGGTGTTGTATTAGTTTTAACATCATCATTATTATTATTATAAGGTGTAATTGTGTCTTTGACAATTGGAAAAGAAGTGGTTTCCGTAGTTTTTACAGAGTCCTCACTAGGATTACCAGGTGGAATTGTGTCTTTGTCAATTGGAAAAGAAGTAGTTTCCGTTGTTTTTGCAGAGTCCTCACTAGGTTTTGTGTTTTCAGGTAAGTCTTGATTCGACGTTTTAGATGCAGCTGTCACCTCTGTTGATGCAGACTCGAGCGTTACATCTTCAAGAAAATTAGATGGCATACTGTCCATTTTAACTATCAATGTTGTCTTGATGTCTGCAGGTGGTATACTGATGTCCTCTCGCAGAAGAATCTCCCTTTTATAAACTTGTGGCGGGGGTAAATATATGTAGGTGCTGAATAATGTGGTAAAAACATCTATATTATTCTTCTAACCACGCCTGTTAGAGGGGTGTACGTTACGATTGTATCATGTAGTATCAAACAATACGCTGTTGTTTGGTCTGGAATATTCTCTTCCAACTCAAACTCGATGCGAATATCTACTGTTGATGATTTAATTGATTCGTTTTGTTTTGAACAGTCTATGACTGCAATTGGCGCGAGACTCTTGAATGTTTCAGGGTTGAGGAGAGGCGAGTTCGTCCTTCCATAGTATGACGATTGAAACCTAGCATACATATCGTATAAAATACCATATCTGTCCTTAGAAAACATTACATTAAGACTGTCATAGGGAAAGAATTGTGAGTTTAAAAACAACTTAATATTTGAAAGTTTACAATGATCAAAGCTACTGGCATTAGCTGTAATATTAGATCTTTTATTTGTTTGCAGAGCAAAAATAACATATCTAGGCTTTTCTAAATTACTCGAAGTCTTCACAGCCCACGTTTGACGTTGAGTTTTAGGCAAGACAGGCCATTCATGCATTTCCCAGCTTCTAAAAGGAACCACAATATCCCTATCAGAGTCCAGAATCCGTAATAGACTTACTCGTCGTTCATCGGCCAACCGTACATGAGGTACTCTCCAAACTATTTTATCTAACTTCAATTTCCATTCAAGTGTTGTGGGAGTTGTTCCGCTATCAGCTTGTATAATATCCACATCAGAGGATGATCGCAGTAAAACCAATTCTTGTTTGACATTAATTATTATTCTTCTGTAGTCTTCAGCGAATCCTAGTAAGAGCCGCAACGGAACGCAAAAGTCGAAATAACCACTTGAATTAGGTACTATTTTGGTCGTAGTTGGTAATATCCATCCGGCTGTTTTTAAAGCGTTCGTTTCATTAGGTGATAAAGAAACCAACCCTTTAAGCGTACTGCTTATACCAACTTTTTTAGTCGAATCTACTACAATGCCAGATATTTCGTACCGGATTTCTTCAAACAAAAAGGCCATTGGATTATTTATGAATGGTACTTTTGATGTTGTATTTTCATCTTTTTCCAAAACCCTTCCTTCAATATAAATATAGCTTTCAGACGGTAAAGTATATGCATCTTGATGTTGTATTGGAATTCGGATCTCATCATTATTTCCTAATTTCGATGAAGCGTAAGGGTTGTGAGTGTGAAGCTCCTTCTCCCACAACGTTTCGTCGAAAACCGGTCCATGTTTTATATCCAGTATGTCCATTATCATTGACTCTGAAACCAAGTCCTTCTAAAAATTTAATGTTCTCTCTAGTTAACCTCTCTACGTTAGGAGATATACTAGAATTGTCTGATGTTTGTTTAGTGTTATATGTAAATTCAAGTCCCATCGTTCTTTTACGGTGCCTGTCTAATGTGTAAACGTACAGTAATAATTTCTCCTCTGAAATCCACGATGTCACCGTCTTGATCTAGTACGTTCAATACGATGTCTGAAATATGAGTGGAGTTTAATGGAAGATATATCAGATTATGAGGTTTTTCATTATCTTAAATCCAGGTGGAACGGTTGGATAAAACGAATGTAAAATATGTTGGTTCGATCCATCTTTATAAGCCCCTTGAACTATGTTACACGTGATATTTATAGTATTAACTTTAATTATGTTCACAGTTTTTGGACTTGTATGGTAGATATTTGGTTCAAGAACCGACTTGTATAATGGGAAACCAAGTAAAGGACCAATCGATGCTGGTAGAGTGAAATCCATATAAAACTTGCATTTTATTTCACTTCTTAAATTGTTATTATTCGCTCTTAGTTCAATTACATCCTTTCCTAACTTATTTTGAAGTTCTCTGTTTATGTCAGCTATTTCATAAGCACCAGTTTTAATCTCAACAAATTCACGTACATCAGCCAGACCTTCAGTATTTTTCTTTCTCACGTAGTGAAATTTATTATTAACACCTTCTATTATGTTTGGGATTGAGTTGTAAGTAGTAAAATCCAAAAGTGCAATTTCCCACTGTCTATCATCTCTCAGGTGTAATGGTGGAAATAATGTACTTCGTAAAGTTGATGTTGAACTACTAACTGTTACAGTACAAGACGACATCTTACAGTTGACTGACACTTGTGGCTAGAAATTCCAAACATAAATGTCCACATACTGACGTGTCTTCTCTTTGTTTTCTATCATAATTGAAAACTACGTTAGGTACTGCACCGAAATACACTTGTAACTCTTTAGGAGGTGGAAGATTCCCAAAACTGTCGAAATAAAAAACAGAATCAAATATTTTCTTATAACAAACCCAATGTGTCCCAGCACCATTAGCATAATCAAGGTTTACAATTGCGGCTTCATTTTTCCAGATTTTTCTTGGCAATCCGTTTCGCATGAACACCCCTCTGAAAAAAGGGATTTTTAAACATGATGCATACCGTTCAAGTTCCTCGTTGTTCAAAGGTTTATTCGGCAAAATTAATTTGTTTTTATTTAATATGCACGGTATGGTCTTAGGTATAATCCTCTTCCGTTTACCTTTTTTTTTGAAAATTTGGAACACTTTTTTCGCTTACGATTAACTCTCTTATTAGTATTCCTTCTTTTACTAGTGCCCCCACCGGAAATATTTCTTCTGCGACGTGTGTTTGTTTTTCTTCTCCTCGATTCTCCTCCAACTGCTGTTTTGGCTTTCATGGCTGCAGTTACTGCTAATTCACCAACACTTGCGTCACTTGATTTTACTCTCTGCCAAGCTTTTTCAGGAAGAGCTCTATCTGCAATTGATCTTCTTTCCGAATCTGAGTAATTTGAATATGCAATATCGTGTGCTCTGCAAGCTTCGTCCAATTTGTTTATTCCAGGATCTCCTCGTACCAAACGCTTTCGCAATTTCGTACCTGGACCACAATACTGATAACCTCCAGGCAAATGTAGCTCAATTGGAAGTGCGTCAACAGCTGTGTTTATTAATGCACCTGTAGGTAAAGTGGAAAATGCTTTTTTAAAAAGAGACACTGCGCTACTAGTGAGTCCTCGTCCTCTTTTCATGAGTGATAGTTCACTACTGAACGTCTTCCTTCCATGTATGATAATTTATTTTTGTTTTAACACCTTACTTCATTAGATTACTCTAACGTCTGGCAGTGATAATGACTCTTCTGCATCACTGTTTGTATCATATATTGCGTTTACACTGTTTGAAGGTGTTCCCCGACTTTCCTTCTTCGAAGAGGTGAAAAGAATCACCATAGACTGTAATTTGTCGATTTTTTGGTAAATATCTTGTTTTAATTGCTTTATTTCTTCCAAAACAAATCGCCTATTCACAGCATCTGTATCTTTTTCTGCAATTGCCACATGTATAATTCTTTTATATTTAGCATCAAACATGGTGTCGTTTGTCTCGCAATTTAATTTAAATGTACGAATTGTTCCAAGGTTTACTGCTTCATCTTTGTTAATAGGATCTGCAATATTGCACAAACGTTTCCTTCTTAGATCATAGTTTCCGTCTCGAGTCAACTGAAAACCTTCTCCAGGTGGACCTCTCAAAACCTCTCGAACCAAAGAGCTCTCATGACGACCGAACTTATCAACACTCATCTTTAGACTGAATACTTAAGCTATGTATCCCCGACCTTTTAACTCTTCCGTTAAAGCAATCATTTCGTTATCCAATCCGTTATGCCCAGCCTGTATAGATTCATATATTAATCGCATTCTGTCAACCAGCTTATTCACATTATTATAGTATATAATATTTGTATCATACACCGATTTCATCGACATTCCTTTACCCTTAGCCTTCGGACGTTTTCCTCTAATACTAGAAAACAGCTTTGAAATAACTTCTCTATACTTCTCCGATCTATTTCTATGAATAGGTGTATTATGTGAATAACCTTTTCTATGGGAGTTGGTTAAAATACATATGTTTTTAAAATCATTCAAATCCTTCTTAGTATATTTTTTTGGAGAGGGTTTAAAGATCAATTCAAACAGTCCAGCGGTACCCTTAAAAGTTTGGTCTTTAACTGTTATATTATCTTTGTCATCTATCTCTAGCATACTATCCCCCATACGAAGACCGTCTTTTTCCAAGCGTGCTCCATACACGTGGTATTTACTCGATTTATGTGCACCATGTAGCATTTTTGGTATATAATTTCGTGAAAGAGGTCCTTTTTTGCCAATTTCTTTACTTAAAATACTAATATTTGTGGGGGATTCTGTTGGTTCTAAAGGATCTGTTTCACCTTCAATGTCGGATTTACTTTCTTCTTCATCTTCTTTATCTTCTTCTTCTTCTTCTTCTTCTTCTTCTTCTTCTCCTGAACGACTCGTTCTGCTAAATGATTCTGACCCAGATTCTGATCCGTATGTTCCTGAAGTTTCATCTTGTTTAACGATCTTTTTATCTCGTTCTTTTACTTCTTGATCTAGTAGAGTCGATTTGGTCATTTTATCATTTATTTTATTCAGGGGTTCGACGATGGGCTTGAAGGTTTCCTCCAAATATTTATTTCTAGCCATCAATCCTTCTTTTAGTAGCAGGTTTTTCTTCCGTATTGAGTCACTTAGGACTTTTATTTCACTAAGCAACTCCTCCTGGTTCGACATTATTAGTTCCGACTGTTCTCAACGCCTTCACCACAAATACTGAATTTGTTATAGGCAGAAGTCAATGTAATAAAACAAATCCATCGAACCCTATTCTGTAACGACCATTTGTCATAGATCTTTCTTTATCTATAACTAAAAACCCATATTTTTCTTTCCAAGCTTTCCCACACACATCTCGAAATTTTTCAAATGACATATCTGCACCAACATGATCGTTGTATATATGTTTGAGATTTTTTTCATCCTGCTTGAAAACAATTAAAAAGTTTACGTTGTCTCTAATTAATTGTTTCGGGATTTTACTATATGTTTGACCTATGTGAATAGAGTCAATATGATTATGTCTACCCATAGAGAAGTATGTTCTTATCCTATCATGATTTTCAGAGGAAACATCGTCAAAAATAAAAACTGAATACGGTTCAGCATTGTTAGGCTCTATAATCTCACTACTTGCGTCAAATTTATGCAATGAAACATCGGGTACATCATGCAAAATCTTTTCCAATAATAAATATTTTGGTTGATTCAGAGATTTGGAAAAAATATAAACATTATTGAAGCTTAAGCCGTTTGGTTTTGTTATTAAATTAAAAACAACGTTGGTTTTTCCACAGTTTGAAGGCCCACTAATAATACACCTTATTGTGTTAGGCAATAAACAGCCATGTTTACTTACCTCATTATCAAAAATATCCGGTGTCAAACAATCAATATTGTTAATATCAAGTCTTTCATTCTGGCAGATAATTTCCATAATTTATTTACTGCATAAACAGTCTTCTCAAATGCTGTCCCGTTACTGATTTTTTATTTCAAAGTAGGTCCTTTTTGTCTATCCAAGTATCTTCGCTCTTGTCAAATCCCAACCATCTCACTACAAGTTTATTATCTCTTTTTCTTAATATCTTTTCAACCAAATAAACATTGCCAGTCTTGGATTTTAACAACTCATGTCCGTAAAACCCTCCCTGCAGTATCTCTCCTTTAACATCCTTTAAAATATAAGTTTCAGGAATAGTAGGCTGTACTCGATGCACTGTGAAAACCTCGTTTGTCCAATTCGGAAGGTAACCTTTGGTAAAGATCTGTTTATATTTACATATCCTCACATTGTCTCCTATTGAAAATTTTTTGGGTGGTTTCTTATCTAATATTGGTTTGGTACTTTTCTTTAGGCGTTTCAAAACTTTAGATTCATTTGCTTTATTCACCT
Organism: Allygus modestus; assembly: GCA_963675035.1. NCBI lineage: Eukaryota > Metazoa > Arthropoda > Insecta > Hemiptera > Cicadellidae > Allygus > Allygus modestus. The sequence continues at coordinate 146,794,105 of OY776112.1, read as the reverse complement.
GATTTGGTTTCATACCTATTGTACGATGTTTTTTATCATTGTAATCTTTTATTAAAGTAGGAAGAATATCATACCATACATAGGTGCCTCTTTCTGAAAATTTCTTGTACATTGAAGTTTTCAAAGTGCGATTGAAACGTTCTACAATAGCGGCTTTCTTTTCACTATAAGTTGAATAATGATTTATTTTATTTTTCCTCATTAGATCAGAAAAATCTTTGTTAAAAAATTCTGTACCATCGTCTGTCTGCAGATTTTTTATACGTTTCCCTATCGCCTGAAGTACTTCTTTCATTGCTTCTGTAATAGACGATCCACTTTTGTTTTTCGGTGGAATTGCACTGGCTACTTTTGTAAAACAATCAATAACCGTTAAAATGTACCTAAAACCTTTATTAATCCTACTGTACGGTTTCATTTCTACAAGGTCCGCTTGATATAGGTCATGAATGCCTTTCACGACCGTTGATCTTCTAGGAAAATTTCTTCGAACTGGTTTGTGAAGTTCTTCAACGATGGATTTTCTCTCGTCCATCGGTTCGCTTTATCCTCCAATCGTTTAGTAACTGAACTATAAAACTGTTTCATTTATTAAAAAAGGCTAAATGTTAAATAAGTAATGTAGTTTTTGCTAATTTAAAAATTGCTTATTCTAAACACACGAAAACTGGGTCAAGGCCACTGAAGTGGCTTTTTAAAAACTTTATTTAACATATACTTAATTAATTAGCATTTTATAGATCTTCCACCAGTTTACTTCTCAGGATGATGATGCACTTAATCAATTTATGTTAATGAATAATGTCCATAAGGAAGTGTGTGGATGTTGTTTTGAAGGATCACACGTTTGTCGTCTTTGTCTGCCAATGACTTCTTTTTCACAGTTATACTATATAAATTATGATTGAAGCTCCGGATTGTGTTAAAAGATGCACTGTACCCAACTCTTCTGAATAAACAGTTGTAGTAATGTTCAAATTTCATTTTTTTCATTATGTACATCTTTTTTATTCCTTTTGCCTTCTTGATAATCCCTGCTTCATCCTCATCCGCTGCAACTGTTGATGTGACATTCGCTGTTCTATCTGTCATTAATTTTAACGCGTACATCTTCGACATGAGGGCGACAATTTCTTCAAGTGGTACTCCGCAAGTTTCATCCTTGAACTTTCCTAAAACCTTCTTGTTAACAGAGTTGTCGTATGTCGGATGGTTGACTGGGTAGTCGGAGAAGTCAAAATCATTCCTGTGAGGAAACACTCTAAGGTCATCATACATGTCAAGTGTCTTGATCCAATATACGATCCCGTCAGTGTCCATGTAGCTAATTCCAATTCGATCTCGTCCATAAAAGGCAACCATCTTGTTGTAGTGGAAGTCGTACATATGGGTCTTTGAAATATCAAGTATACACATTCCTACATAAAGAGGTCGATCCATGACAACATTTGTTTTGTTCATGCATACAGCTACAAGATTTTCGTTTATTATGATAGATGTTTTGAAGTTAGGCTTTTGAACTAATTTTAACATTTTCTTTTCATCAGAAACAAGTTTAAAATTCATGTGATTCCTTTTGTTTTCAAGACATTTCCCATAGACGGCGTTATTCATCAGTTTGTAAAATTCTTTGTGAAAACTTGATGTGGAAGCTGCTCTTCTTGAAGTATTCGATTCTATATACGGTTTTAGCCAGGTCTTTTGTGTAAATTGAAGCACTCGGTTGATTTTAACAATTTTGATTCCTAGTTCAATTGCTTGCTGTACAATCCAATAATGTGCAATGTAATTAGATTTATTTTCAAGTGTTGTCATCAACTTTGAATATTTGCCTCCTGGAGGAACCTCGGACCTTGGTAATAGAGGAAGGTCATAATGATGGTCGTGAAGGTGCTGAGGATACTCGAAGTCAAAGTCCAATATGTATCCGATATCGCTGAACTTCGGGATGCTCATAATGTCTCCTAAAACATTAGAATCAACCCAGCAAAATCCGCCAAAAGGTAATGGCATTGACATGGCGTATCCATAAAGGTTATTGGCGTCGAAGTAGCCTAGGTAGACTGATTCTTTAGTGGAGTTATAATTTTGAAGATGTTTGTTATTGGCTTTGACATATCGTGTGACCGATTGTGTGAGCCCTCCTCTAACACCAGCTTCAACCATAAGAACCATGTCAATATCAGTTAAAAGTTGGAGTTCGCATTTAGTTTCCTTCATCATAGCTTGCCAAGCCAGCCCCGGAGATGTGAAGTAATAGAAACAATCCAGTCCGTAAGCTAACAAACAGGAATTTCTAAATTCCTCCATTACATCACAAAGGAGAGTTACATCAATTTTCACATAAAAATCATTATAATCTCCGAGCGTCGACATATTAAGTTCCTTCCATACCTTGACAGCATGCTCATAATCTTCTGGATCTACTGGAGATTCATTGAGTTTACTGTAAAACATTTCTGGTGGAGGTAACGCAGTCTCGTCAAATCGAGCAAGGGAATCTATGTAGTCGTACGGGAACACTCCTTTTCTTAATACGAGCTCCATCTTATATTCTGGAACCAGCTTCCTCGTTTCAATTAAGTCATCTCTTTCCAGATTCTTAGAGAGTGTCATCAAACTGAATGGCATAAACCTTAAGGAATCTATAAACCTTAATTTTATATTTTTTACTTTCTTTGAAAAACTAATAAATTTTTCTGTCGTTTGAGCCAATACGTCAATTTGTCCTTTGTCTCGTCCAAGTTCTGGAATAATAAAGTGTGCGTCGTATCCACTTAAATTGTGTAATACAACCGGTATAAAGTTAGGTAGCTTAAAGTTGATATTGCAGGCGTTACAAGCTGCTCCTCTATAGGCTCCTGTCAAATGATCATGGTCACGCACTTTGATGTTGTCCTCAGAAAACTCCTGTTTACACAAGTAACAAATGTCCTCCATTTGATGACATAGTTCTTGAAGGTCAGTGAGATTTTCCATAGGAACAATGTAACTGTAGAGGGTAGGTACTTTTTCAGCAATATCATATATATCATCAACAAATCGTGTTGCAGCTTGCTCCCCACGGTAAAGCTTTGGCTCCGTTGGAATATCGTAGTGCCGAAGATGCTCGTATGAAAGTGTTGATTTTACCAAAAGACAATAGCTGTTTGGCTCGTGTTTTTGGTATTTCCTACTGTCTGCTGCGTCAGGATCCACATTTTCCACTGGTATCAATGACGATTCAAAATCTGCGTAAATTACAATTGGGATGCGATACTGGTGATGGATATTTCTAAACTTTAGAATAGAACTATTCAGAGTTGGAAGGATAACTTTTGCTGCTGCATGATCTCCACAAAGTTTAGAGTGTTCCGTCAGCCAACTACGACCTCCTCTATTTATAGAGATATTTTTAAAACAGAAACATCTTTTACACACTGTTATTGGTGACTTTCTTTTGGTGAGCTGATAGTGAATGAGCTTAGTGAAATCTTTTATGTACACATAATGTGAAACAGTTTCATCTTTTAGTAACAGTAAATCAGTATGGTCAGTCAAATCACGTGGTACCACTTTTAACGGGTACACATTGTTTCTTCTGTCCAGTCCAAACACGTTAACAGATACACCTGCATTACGTTTTTCAAAACTTCCTATATCAGACAATGACACTGGGTAGTTTAATCCATTAAATTTATATCTACCATTTAGTTCTTGATATCTTCTATTCGGTCGTTCAGGATGTTGGACACCTTCATGAACAAGAAATTTCGCCAACATGGAATATCTGAAACATTCATTGTCATTGTTTTGAACATTAATACATGATTTATTATCTTTAATCTTTGCTGGCAATGGAATAAAACTGCTGCCACGTTCACCGTATCCACTTTTATGAACTCGTAAATCCAGGTTGTTTACATTGAGCAAGGACCATCCGGATCCACGAGCTTCATGTTCAGTTATTTTAAGCACCAATTCTTGTAAACATTCATCGACTATTTCATCTAAATTTGACGTCTCCATGATAGTTCGGTTTCTAGAAAGAAACCCTCTGTTGGATATTTCTCCTTCTACATTATTAAATGTTGTGTCCAATAGTAATCCAAATTTAATGAAATTCAAACGGTTAAGTTCATAATTTAATTTTGCAATTATAACATCTTTAACGAGGGTCAGAAATATTTGTAGTTCAAGTGTATTGATGTTATTTATTCTGTAATGTCGAACGACAGATCTGTCAAACGCCTCCACTAAAATGTTGACTCCCAACGTTGCATCTTCGTTCGCAGTCCCTCTAGAAGTAGAGGGTGAGGATTCATCTTCAGGATCCACTGAGTTTTGTTTGCTAGGAGGTGCATATGCGATTACGCTTGGTCTGCTCTGCCGTGTAGAGTGTTCAGTGTCAGCAAGGAAGTGTAAGAAATCGGGATGGTCTTCACAATCGGATAATGCATTATTAGTAGCATTATGGTAAATTTCACAGTGATATATATATATAAATCCTCATTTATGAAATCTTCATTACAACGTTGACAATAGTACATTGTGATTGAATAAATTTCTCAGTGTGTTATAGACTGCTCCAAAAGTAGTATTGAGAGCCATTTTTCACATGTTCTAGTTTTATAGCAAATGCTGACCTCAGCATTGAATTACTATTGGTTTTTATTTTTGCTAACATCATCACTTTCATTGCCATTGGTTCATTCATTTAAAAAGTAAACATAAATGAAATTATAAATTAGTATTGCTATAAGCTTACTAACCACAACATAATTATGGAGCAGCCTATACAGGTCCCAGATATATCCTCCACTACACCACCTTTTCAATTATCATTTACACCCACGGAAAGACAAGAAAGTGATGATCAACCAGTACAGGTTAACGTTGTATCAAGCAGAACAACTATCCAATCCAGAGAAGTAATGGCTGCATTAGAAAGATTAGTAGGGGCAGATTATCTATCAGATGATGACATCATTGTTGAACAATAAACCCTTTATACAGTTGAAAAACACATCCAAACAGCCGTTTTAACGGCTACCATTTTTTCATTCGTTTATTATACTCTGCTTGTGGCTTTTTTAGTTTAAGGAAAAAAAAACATTGCGAATTCGGCTGAGTTTTAAAACGATTGAAACAATTGGTGGCCTTGAAAAAGGCCGTTTGAAACAGACTTCTCTAATTAGTCGCTCAGGTATGCAACGCCATCATCGTCTTCCTCACCACTGGAACTATCGAATAGTCTCCGCCTTGCATCGGGAACATCACGTAGGACAGGAGTCCTGTTGTCATCCTCATCTTCGGACAGGAGATAACATTCAATACTGTCGGCGACTGACTCCGGATAATCCTCGTGAAGAACAAATGCTATTGCATCTTCTATGTCAGAGACATCTAGTGATGATGTGTTGTCATCGGAGTTGGTCAGGTCTTCGGAGTCGCTAGTATCTTCAATCTCCTCCACATCTTCCTGTAAGACATTTTCAATTATTTCTCCAATTTGCTTCCAGTGGTGAGGGATGTCTAGTGGTGCCATGATGGTAGATAGGATATGAATGACCGGTGACTACTATTTACCTTTATTTATAGGGGAATTTTGTGATGAGCAAGCAAAAATAAACAACGAATAAGAGCATTAGGTTTTAGTCAGTAAAAAAGTGCTAAGTTATGGTAGAAAAACCGTAAACATAGGTTTTGATCTCAAAAAATGTATATATATATATATATATATATATATATATATATATAGAGAGAGAGAGAGAGAGAGAGAGAGAGAGAGAGAGAGAAAGAGATACACTTGTGCATACTTAATATCATAAATTTCAATTGTTAGTTGAGGTAAAATTAAGAAACCACCATGTGTTTTGTACAACTAAAAATTTTAAAAACCATGTGTTGCTAATTATTAATTTCATTATTAGTAGAAACATTAATAATCGAAAAGATAAATAATTGGTATGGTTCAAATAAGACGCTTAGCTTAGTTAAAACGAGTGAAATTCATGGTGGCCTTGAAAAAGGCCGTTTGTAGTTGCCCTCAGAAGGTGGAGTTTGAGATGGCGTTGTGGGTCTGCAGGATACGTCCTCAAGAAACGATGACGGTGAGAGTCACCCTTTGGCCAAGCCGCAGCAAACGCTTCAGGTCTTTGATGACGTTGGTCTTGAAGGGTAAGTCATCTTCCAGAGGAGTAGGCGCCATCCAGAACCCTACGTCGGACGTTGTCAATTTAATAGTAGTCGCTCGGCAGTCGGCCCTGATACTGTCTAGAACCTCAGAAACTCTCCACAAGTCGCATTCTTGAGTTATCTCCGTCGTCCAATAAATCGGAACACGGAGGTAGAATGTTTTCAGCCACAGAGGAGAGCGTTTAACCCTTCTCGCTGTTTGGTGGTGAACAATCTCGTAGACCATGTTGTCAGGTAAACGTCGCAGATGGATGTGATCAACTCTACAGAACGCCTCTATTTATAGTAATAACTACTGCATATTCAGCAGTATCTTATCTTAACTGCTGACAATGCTTTTCAGCAGTCTCTTATCTTAACTACTGACAATGCTTTTCAGCAGTCTCTTATCTTAACTGCTGACAATGCTTTTATTATTTTCAAGGTCAACCTAACAAACAAACAAACAAAATCTTGTTTTGAATGCAAAGAATCGATGAAACTAGAGTTGTAAATATTAATTCAGTCTGCAGCCTGCTTTATCAGTTTATTTCATCTCATAATATACTTTGTTTGTGAAAAACAACAGAGTTAGCACACTGTGAGTACTATAACGAGTGAATCAATTGCTGGCCTTTAACAAGGCCGTATTTGAATTCTCCGCCAAGGTTTACGACTGGTCTCGACCGTTGTTGACTGTAAGAAAAGCTACGCAATGTAGGTTAATTATGCTGTAGGATTGTGCATAATATACTTTGTTTGTGAAATACAACAGAGTTAGCACACTGTGAGTACTATAACGAGTTAATCATTTGCTGGCCTTTAAAAAGGCCGTTTTTGAATTCTCCACCAAGGTTTACGACTGGTCTCGACCGTTGTTGACTGTAAGGAAAGCTACGCAATGTAGGTTAATTATGTTGTAGGATTGTGCATAATATACTATGTTTGTGAAATACAACAGAGTTAGCACACTGTGAGTACTATAACGAGTTAATCAATTTTTGGCCTTTAAAAAGGCCGTTTTGAATTCTCCACCAAGGTTTACGACTGGTCTCGACCATTGTTGACTGGAAGGAAAGCTACGCAATGTAGGTTAATTATGTTGTAGGATTTTACATAATATACTTTGTTTGTGAAAGACAACAGAGTTAGCACACTGTGAGTACTATAACGAGTGAAACAATTGGTGGCCTTGAAAAAGGCCGTTTCTGAGCTGCTGATCCAATCTAGACGCACTCCCACATCGCCTTTGCCAGTTCGCCTTTGCCCGCCCTTTGAAATACTAAGTATGACCCAGTCTTGGGTATTGGTTGCAAATATCCAGGCAGTCTTACCTTTAGGATTCTTCCGCTGTTTTCCAAAATTACTTTGCGCTCTTTAATTTGTAGGAGTTTATATTTTTTGGAAACTTTCAATCTTCGGAATTTTCCCTCCTGAGCTATAGCTTCAAAGTCAAAACTAGATGCTGGCGGCTTTTTCTCTGCAGGTTTGTGTTTAGCGCAGAACGTTTCTCCTATTTTGCAGAAGACTGCACACACTTCACCCTTTTTCGGCCCTCTCTTAAATTGGTGGGTACACTTGGGCGCATTTCTTACCCGTGGTGTCTTCTTCAATGATATTCTTGGTGTGCTGGAGGATGAAGTTGCCTTCGGTACGAAGGGGTCATGTTTTGAAATGAATTTCCTATTATCTACATCCGATGACTCTGCTGTCGGTGCACCAAAGTGCAGGGGACTTGGCGGCGAAACCACGCTTGTGGATGTAGAAGGTGCGTCCGGTGGATCGAAGATAGACTTCACCTTGTTCTCAGCCAGGATGGATTCTACAGCTGCAGAAGTCTCAGAAGAGTCCATGACTTGGAGATCAGATCAGCAATCAGCTCAGTGGAGGAATGAGGAAACATCGCACTACTCTCTCATTATATAGGCGTTGCTGACACAGCACTCTTCTCCTATTGGTCAGTTGAATTTAATTACTAAAAATGGTGGCCTTGATAAAGGCCGTTTTTATGTTCCAATCTTGGACCGACTGTGCCTCTACGTTAGAAACTTGCAAATGTTTGTGTTTGAAAGCAATTTTATGTTTTACTCAAAGCTATGACTCTTAAGCACCATAACATTTGTTTTTAGGTACATTAAACAAACTGTGTTGACTGAATAACGAACAAAATTCTCGGTCAAAATATATTATTTAGAGTCGGCAACTACGTATCTCCAATCTTAGCCCGACTGTAACTCTATGTTAGAAACGTGGAATTGTTTGTGTTTGCAAACACAACTCATTTTATTCTTTACTCCAAGCTATGGCTGTTAAGCCCCATAACATTTATTTTAAGCGCACTAAATAAACTGTGTTGACCGAATAATGAACAAAGTTCTCGGTCAAAATATATTATTTAGAGTCGGCAACTACGTACCGTACAGATTACCAACACCCAGTATGTCATGGGACTTATAATAAAACTTTGCAAATGCATGAGTTCAAAAACGATTGAAAAATCTGGTGGCCTTTAAAAAGGCCGTTTTTTGAGATGATCTAGCGACGGACCCATTCGGCCTTCCCTCTGGGATACGAAGGGTCCTCCCCCAGCCCATGAATCTTCAGATGCATCGACTTCCACGGCCACTCCATTCTCCTTGGCAGGCGAACTCTCGTCAGCTCCAAGGAACCAACCACCCGCAGAGTAGCCTCACCATCCTGGCGTACGAAAAATATCAATTCGTACAGGCCGGGTTTCATCCGCCACAACCGTCGATTCTGTTCGCCATGGCGTAGTTGCCCAAGTGGAGTGTAGAAGCGCCGCTCCAGCCTCTGAAGCTTTCGCCGTGGAGTAGCCGCAACACAATCCATTACAGTGACAGGATTGCTCTTTGCCACTGGTCTCGGAGCTGGACAGTCCAAAGCGAAGTGAACACGCCTCTGCGAGGCTCCTGGACGTTGACGAGGCGGCCGGAGTGAGGATATCGGTGCTAGTGGAGCCCGTCGCTCAATCATCTCAGCGAAGATTTCTTCCACCGTAGTTTCCATCTTCTCTCTTCAGCGCAAGCAGGATGTCCTGAGCCCCACTAATCATTGGTCTCTAAGGTGCGACGCTACGTACCGTATAGGATACGCTGCAGGTCTCCTGTTGGTGCGCACTAATAACACTGACTCAGCGTTTTATTTAGTGGCCTTGAGAAAGGCCATTTTAATTATTTAATGTCCCAGTCCAAGCGCTTACCCATTTGAACAAACTATGTTGACAGAGGAACGATTAAAATTCTCGGTCAAACCATATTTGTTGAAGTCGGTAACTAAGTACCGTACCGTACAAAATACCAACAAACTTTATTGAAACCTCATGGGACTTATAATAAAACTTCATTACAGCAGGAGTAAGACTGGGGGTAAAACAAAATATATGTTTTACGCTACTGAGTGTCAAACGATTGAAATTTTTGGTGGCCTTTAAAAAGGCCGTTTTTATCAGTGTCATTGTTTACAGTGACACCCATTGGACGGTGACACGCCGACGTCGTTGCCCATCTTCCGGCTTCCCGACCTCCAAGTAGGTCTTTAATGTCTCGTACGGTGGCTCAATCACTCCATTCGGCAGGTAACTTCTAAAGACAAAGTTCCGGTGGCGCAACAAAAGCTCCCGCGAAGGCTTGTCCCATCCGAGCAAACAATAAAGTCCCGGCTGCAGTTTCCACAGGCGGTGGAGCTTGAACCCAGGGAATGCCGGTTCGAAGCTCGGCCGACGAATCTCCCTCGGCTCATCGATAACAGGGATCTGGGCCGTATAGTTCTTCTCAGGTTCCAGATCCCTCGTCTTGTCCGAGAGAATTTCTCTAAGTAAAGAGAACGGTTCCCGGGCACAAGTCGATATGTTTACCCTTCGAGGCATTACATCGACGGGTCTACTCTTTGACGCTGGTGTTGGAGCCGGGCGTTGACGAGGCTGCCCTGTCACGGACTCGCTCTTTGGGGCTGGGATTGGAGCTGGACGTTGACGAGGCTGCCGGAGTGATGACCGAGGTGTGACACTGTGGGGCCTGGAGCTGGAAAGCTGGAACGATGGTTCCCGACGAGGCATGTCAAACATCTTAGGCCGGGTCTGCTTCCTGAACATGATGCGTCCGTAACGAAAGGGTGAGCAAAAGTGATTCGCTTAAGAACAGCGGTATACTCACTAGCACAAGCCGGCTTCTCATTGGTCAAACAGTTCAACCAATGAGGTGAGGTTATTTTCTGCTGACTCAGCGGAAAAGTTCATAAAACCGGGACGCTCGTTCCACTCGAATCATTCGGCATGCAGACACGGGACCAGTCCAGAGCAGCTCCAGAGAAGCGGGGCACAGCGGAGATCATCGGAGAGAAGCTGAACATCCACGGAGGTCTCCTAGTACCGCAATCCCTGCAGTGGTACCCCGGGCTTGGAACTTCTGTGATATAGCGAGCACCACATATGTAGGTCTCACTTGCTATCGGCCGGCATCTCTACGCTGATCTCCGCCGGGTCCCGAGGCGGAGTCAACACCTTCTGCGTCACACAAGGCCTGAGACAAGTCCCCCTGTGTGGTCAGCACTGCTCCGGGCGTTGGGTGAACAGTGCGGTGGGCAATGGATCTGGATTTCGTTAAGCTCAGCGCCGATCTCTTATTCTTCTCTGTACAATCCTTTTCTGTCTTGCATTGCTTCGCTGGTTTCCCACTAACACTAACACAATTTGTTGATTTGTACAAGTTAAACTCTGTCCCTTACCCTATTCCCATCACAACCCCAAAAACAAACCCGGGTGGTTCGCGCAGTGTGGAGTTCTGCGGTCCACCCATACCCTAAGCAGTTCAATCGGTCGGCATGGGCAAACCGCCACGAATGAACTGACCCTTCTTGACTGGTCGGCAGGGCAATCCGCCACAGTCAAGATCCTTTTTTTTAAAATATTAAAATGACCTTGAACACGTTTGAACATGTTTGGAGAATATAAATTATAATTATTTAAAGTCCCCCTAAAACATTCATAGCGACAACTGAATAACTATTCTTTGTTACCGCGAAAGTTGTAAAATTGAGACTTATTAAAACGGCCTTTATAAAGGCCACTAAACTGAAGTTGGATAAATGACAAAGTCCATAAAATGTTGAATACTCCTCCTGTAAAAGAAGTAACAAGATGTGAGGCTGATACTTGTAAAGGAATCGTCTAAGACTGTGAAAGTAAAAATAATTGAGACTTGTAAAAATGGCCTTTGTAAAGGCCACCAAAATTATTGATGTTAAATGACTAAGTCCTGAGAATCTGGATTGAAATGTACTTAATGTAGGTTTAGTATGATGTATGGTTGCTAGGCTGATTCACAACGAATGATATAAGTGGTGGCCTTGATAAAGGCCGTTTGTAGAAGGAGTGGAGTCCTGGATTTAGTGTGGGGGGATGGAAGCGACGACCCGAATAATTTGTCGTAGTTGTAGTTGTCGGCGTAGGCTAGCGTCGACTGTGTCCAAGTGTTGATGTTGGAGGATGAGGTGGAAGTGATCTCCGCTACTAACTTCGATAATCATCTGATCGGCAAGGTGTCGGTAGCGGTCCAAGATGTCCATGAGTTGGTTGATCTGTCGGTAAGTGAAGATGTCTCGCTTTATTAGAATCGTCGCTCTCCCCACAGGAGTAGTTGCAGCCGTCGGTCTAGTTTGGCAGAACTTGAACTGTTTCCTGCGACGTCTGTGACCCTCTTCGTCCGAATAGTCCTCGTCAGAAGAGTCAGCAGGGCGTTTGATCGGTTGTAAGTTGCGAGCCATGGTTGCGTTGCGGCTAAGATCAGGAGTGTGAATGGATCGTAACGCGCGATTCTGTGCTAAGCTGTAAATGTGGCGGGGGTTAATAGTGGAGGGGGACTCTATGGCGTGGGATTGGGAGCGAAGCAAGGGCGGGGGTCTGGGGGCGGAGCCCCCAGAAAAAATTTTTATCTTATCTAAGATCTAGATCTAAGATAAGATAAGATAAGATAAGATAAGATAAGATAAGATAAGATAAAATAAGATAAGAGTAGTGGGGGTTTGCGGGTGCTGGCTGACTTGATTTATGGCTTCCGGTCACGTGACCGGAAGCGCTGAGTGATAAAATACGTTATCTGAGGCTGAGCCAGTGACGTAGGCGGTTTTGTGACGAAATGAGTTAAAGTTCAAAGTTCAAGGTTACGGGGAGGTAATTTTAAAAAAGTACTACCTCGCACGCGTAAAATCCGATTGTGATTCGATAGTTTTAATTCGATAAAATATCGAATGAAAATTATCGAATGAAGCAATCGAATGATACGAGTGCGAGGTAGAACAATTACAAATATTACTTTATTTTATTTACAATAATTCATATTACAAATATTACTTTATTTACAATAATTCATGTTTACAATAGTTCCCCGTTGTTGGTTGTCATCGATGTTGTTGATCCGGACGAGTTGCGGCCATCACTTTGTTTTCTGAAGAAAGACGGTAGATACTTCGATCCCTGCGCAGAGTCCATGTTGTGTTTTTGACACCTATCTGTTCTGTTAGGTGTTTGCATTTCATTGCTGTCAGGAGGAAATAATACGTGACGGCAATGAAATAGAAACATCTATCAGACCTTGAGTGAAATGATATTGTTATTTTGTGAAGAGCGTCTCGGAGAGCTCGATGTTCACCGGTCGAGAGCCGGAGGTGTACTGACTATTCGCTAGCTAGCGTTCTGGTATCAAACAAAATGGTGGGGGTAAAAGTGTAGTAGAACGAAGCAGATGGTTGGTGGCAGGTGGCAGGCGGCAGGTGGCAAGTGTGCGGCAGATGGTAGTCCCCCCCCCCCACTACACCAGTCCCCCACTACACCAGTCTCCCCACCGAGTTTTACATCGCACAATAACTAGTTTACATGTGTTAGTTAGGGTTTAGCTCTTAGACTGTCAAGACCTTAGCTCCGTAACTAAAAACTTCAATAATGTTTGCGCTTCAACGCTGTATAAGTATAACAGCTACTATGATCTAAACCGGTGCATGTATTCATATGGTTCTTTTTGCGAAGCAAACAACTAGCTAAAAGTGTTTCAACCTCGATTATTCTTCGACGAAACCGCTCATTGTCCACTAAAAGTGTAGACCTTCTGTCTTCATTGTCAGGGAAGTAGAAAGTAGTGTCAAGGGGACTACTGAAGGTCACCTTCCTCATGTTCCTGTAAAACTGCGACATTTTTCAGACTCTCTAGGTAGATGTTCATCCGTCAAGAGCTGGAAGAATAATGATGGAGCGTTATCATGTATGATAGGCACCTAACCCCCACCACAACGTTACCTTGTCCTTCAAACCATCGTTTTTACGCTACAGATGCTATACTGTTGGTTAGATTTAAATTTAAATTGCACCTTCTTGTTTGTCTTGGCAAGCCGCGTAATTGAAGTATCCACATGTTATACTTTGAACCAAAAACAAAGAAGTTATTTAGGTTTGTCCTTGAAAATAGGTGTTTTTTCGCTGTTGCTGCTATACCCGTTGTCGGATCTGAATTCTGTTTGCACCAACTTGTTCGTCTGATCAATCCGCGTAATTTGAGTACCCACTTAATATACTTTAAACCGTAAATAAAGAAGTTATTTAGGTTTATCCTTGAAAATAGTAGTTTTTTCGCTGTTGCTTCTATACCCTTTGTCGGATCTGAATTCTGTTTGCACCAACCTGTTCGTCCGATCAATCCGCGTAATTTGAGTACCCACATGACATACTTTGCACAAACTTTATACCCCCCCCCCTTGGGTCATGGTCATGGTCAAGGTCAAGGACCTTGGGACTTCGAAATTTTTACAAAGTGGGCTGCACACAAACATAAGACTAACAGTCTCCTGCCTATATACAGACCAAGTCCCTAACTTGAAATGCTTAGGGTGGTCCTGAAAAGGACCGTTTTTGATGCCATGAAGAGGAGTCCTGAAGGAGTTGCGGTTAGTCGAGGTGGAGGAAATGGACAAGGGCTGTGACAATTTATTTAATTAACCAATGCGCCTTGCCCTCTTGTCTGACGAAAAACAGTTCCTTTTTGGATGGGATTCTAGGCGGTTGCGGCAGGGAATGAGGCAGTTGGACCTTGAAGTGAAAATCTTCATGTTGTAAAATATAGCTGTTTCCGCTGAGCCTTGCCACAAACTTGTATTTGATATTTGTTTTTAGTTTTCTAAATTTAAGTGATTTGAAGTTTAGAGGAGTGACTAATTCTTCTTCCTTCAACACCCTCGTCCGCTCCATCACCTCATCCACGGTGAGAGGTGGAGTTGAAGGTCGAGGCTGACTTGTAGTCGAAGTCGAAGGTCGATGCTCAGATGACGGATGTTGGTTGAAGTAGAGCGGATGGTTCTTAAAATTTCTTCTTATTGTGGCCTTGAAAGAAGTTGGTCTCTTAAAACCACTTCTTCTCTCAACCGTCTCCTTCAGGGATTCCTTCAGACGTCGCAGTTTCTCAAGGTTGACAGGGGAAGTCATCGTAGCGCTGCTGATCGGCACGTAGTTTTAGTTCGAGAGACAAAGCTGGAATGAGTCCTAATGTCTTGACTTTTGAAGGGTCAGACGGTTTATCTCGTTGATTAGGTTTTTGGCGGCTTGCCAAGTGTAACCTTGACACTTCCATATACGGGTAGAAAGCTAAGAACCGGTTCCCCTTCCCTTCATGTCCCCCCCCCCACCATTTGGGTCATGTCCCCCCCCCCAATTTGGGTCATGCCCCCCCCCATTTGGGTCATGTCCCCCCCCCCCCTGACGTCACGGGGCGGAGTCACCTCCCACCACTGACCGCCGCCTTTATAAGCGGGAGCAGTCCGCAGTCTCTTCGCAGTAGGCTGCCGCCCGTTCGTGATCTACGTCCGTCCGGGTTGCATTCTGCTGCAGCGTAGGTCTTTTAAGTGTGCGTTGGGCCCGACGCGCAATTAAGAGATCCGCGCCTTTGCATGTGCATGGTAGTTTGTTAAGCATGGTAGTTTGTTTGTTAGATTATTGCTTGTAGATTGCTGCTAATTAATGTAGTTAGTTTAATGAATGTTGGTGTTGGTTTTAAGTGTTTTATTTAATGATGAAATATGTACCTTTCTTACAGATCCTTATCCCTGGGTAAAGTCTTTATATCCGTGGGGTTTGTTATCAAAGTAATTTAAATGCCGGTCTTTGTAAATATTTAATGATGAAATATGTACCTTTCTTACAGATCCTTATCCTTGGGTAAAGTCTTTATATCCGTGGGGTTTGTTATCAAAGTAATTTAAATGCCGGTCTTTGTAAATATTTAATGATGAAATATGTACCTTTCTTACAGATCCTTATCCTTGGGTAAAGTCTTTATATCCGTGGGGTTTGTTATCAAAGTAATTTAAATGCCGGTCTTTGTAAACTACCTTGGTCAAAACATTGGTTCGCAGTAGCCTGACGCCCGTTCGTTGATCTACGTCCGTCCGGGTTTCAGTGTTGCTGTTGTGACCTTGTTAAACTGACCGCAGTATCCTGACGCCCGTTCGTGATCTACGTCCGTCCGGGTTTCAGTAATACTGATTGTTCTTTGTAAAATTAACGTTAACTCTAACTGACCAGTTTGTTTCAAAGTAATGTAATTTGTTTCTCATCCCTTTCCTAACCCCCTGACAATAAGTTTCGGCCCTGAAAACCGGACTTGTCAATACGGCCATGTAAACCGGTTGACATTACCTTTCTTAGCCTGAGAAACTGTTGTGATTTTCCTTTTTTTTTGGGGGTTTTTTTTCTTTATTTTTTGTTATTAAAATCATTGCTTGTAATTCCCTGTCCCCTAATACAGAGCGGGGAATAGAGCACCAATTTGTGCTCTACCGGACTTGTCAATACGGCCATGTAAACCGGTTGACATTACCTTTCTTAGCCTGAGAAACTGTTGTGATTTTCCTTTTTTTTGGGGTTTTTTTTTCTTTATTTTTTGTTATTAAAATCATTGCTTGTAATTCCCTGTCCCCTAATACAGAGCGGGGAATAGAGCACCAATTTGTGCTCTATTCCCCGCTTTGGCAACAAGTTCAGATGACCTTGACCCACTGACAGGACTTATAAAACCTCTGTCTGGTTACATATAGGAAAATTAATATTTTAAACCATAGCCTATCCCCCTTCCCCTTTCCCCTTTCCCCTTCCACTTATATTGGGTATAAAAGAGGCTTCCCATTACTGGTAAGATCATTCTGCTGCTTGTGCTTGCTCAACTCAGAACTATGGAGTCACACCCGATATCACTACCGACTTCTGCATCACCCTCTACTTCTACATCACCCTCGACTTCTGCATCACCCTCGACTTCTGCATCACCCTCGACTTCTGCATCACCCTTGACTTCGGCTGCTGGTTCAATTCTTCGTCAGGCTCTTTTAATGTCTCTTATCATCCCTGAGAAGACAACTTCACCACCCATTATGGATCGACCAACTTCTCCTTCACCATCATCCTCGAGATCAAGGTTTTCGTCGAGCTCCTCCTCCTCATCATCTACCTCGAGATCAAGGTCTTCTTCGAGCTCCTCATCATCCACCTCAAGATCAAGCTCCACCTCGAGATCAAGCTCTAAAATATCTACAAAACCCCCAATTGAAATTTCACCTTCCACTAGTTCAACCAGACCTTCAGTAATTTGCACAAATATTCAATCTCCTTCAGAGAAATTTAATCAATTAAAGTCATTGCATAGAAGGTGCATACGTCCTGCACAACTATGTAATTATATCTTCAAAAAAGGTGCAAAGAAAGGCGAACGCTGTGCAAAACAGTGTACTTTAAATGAAGAACTGTGCAATCTTCATTTAAAAAATACCGCTTCTCCTTCTTCACCACATCCAACAGTGAAACCGGCTAAGACTCGGATTAATAGGCTAGCTAAAAACAAACAATACGTCTTTGTAAAAATAATGGGATTCCTGAAGGTCATGTTAAAATGTGAAGACCGCCTTTACATTTTAAGATTACCTAAAGGCATGCGTCATCCCAAAAACCCTACAAAAAAGCACTATCTAATCCGAGCCCATTCAGGAACCACTGTGTGGAATAAATTGTAAAAAAAAAAAAAAAAAAAAAAAAAAAAAACATTCTTTCCAAATTAAATAAAGTTTTTCCAAATTAAAAAAAAAAAAAAGTGTGGACAACCTATTTACAAATTGTAGCATATGCTGCAAAGTGTAAATAGGTTGTTCACACTTTTTTTTTACAATGTTACAACGACCTTGACCTAGATAACGGACTTAGATATTTTACACTAAGACAAAGATAAACGTAAAAGGAAAAAGGAGAAATATTATACTAAAGATATTATTCAACAGTGAAGAAGGGAGGGGGTAAGCGGGTATTTAAGCAAGCGATTCGGAATATAATTATTAGTTGTATCATCATGAGCGTCAACAGCAACACATGGGGAAAGGAAATTAGCGAAGAGGAGTTGTACGCGATTGCTGAGGCTGCTGAAATTACCGAGGTTTCTAAGATTGATAAGGTTGCGGAGAATGATGCCCAGTCACAACCGCAACAAACTACATCATCGATGCGGTCTACAACGCAGCAACCAAGACCCTATCATGTTATCCTGGAGGAGTATAATGAGGCAATGAGGTACGCATTTACAAAGTGGTGTGGACAACCGCGTTCTCCTGAACAATGGGAGGAGCACGATGCAGACTTTCGCCTGGTTGCAGACTTAGAACTTGAGCTTCAAAGAGCAAAGGCTGCTCAATAGTGTGAAGATTTATTGTTTACTTTAAGAAATACAGAGCGGGGAATAGATCAGTTTGAGGTCCAAGTGAGAACCACTTACTGCTCTATTCCCCGTTTTGGCAATTTGTTCAGATGACCTTGGGACTTAGAAAATTTTGTTTGGTAAAAAAAAAAAAAAAAATATTGAAATATATATTTCTTACAAAAACATCCCCTCCCTAAAACTTGCACTCCCACCACTTCCATTGGGTATAAAAGAGACACCTTATCGATGGTAAAATTAGTCTGCTGCTTGTATTCGCCCACCTCAGACACCATGGAGCACATCAGAAAACCAACTTCTGACGCCTCTTCTTGTACTGTTTCATCTTCTGCTGCCCCATCGATACTTGTCCAGGCTATGATTCTATCCAACATTTTTCCAGAGACTAGTAATACTTCGCCAAACTTAAACTCGAGATCTCTCAAAACCGAGAGAAACAATGCTAGTTCTCGAAAAATGAGAACAAGGATCGCTGATTGTTATAAAGTATTAAGACGCATATTACCATCTTCCAATCCGTATGATTCTAAATTAACCACTATACAAAAGTCAATAAAATACATTTCAAACCTTCAGTCGCAGCTTCAAGAACCGTCCTTAATTCACAAAGAAGATTTACACAACCCTCCACCTTTTGAAGCTGTTTTTCTTAAAGAGGATGAGTTAGCGGACCAACATTTCTTCGCTGAAGAACCTTCAGCTTACAAACAAATCTTCCTCATGGATGAAGATCAGGACGAGTAACTATCTTAAAAAAACTAAAGTCCTTTGAAATACAAAGCGGGGAATAGATCAGTTTGAGGTCAAAGTGAGAACCTCTTATTGCTCTATTCCCCGTTTTGGCAACTGGTGTAAATGACCTTGGGACTTAGAAAATATTCGTTTGATAAAAAATAATGAAAGATCTTCTTATTTCTCACAACAACAATATCTTTTCCTAACCCCCACCACTACCTAAACTAAGTATAAAGGAGGTTCTCCATCGCTGGTAAAAATTAGTACTCTGCTGAAAATGAATGCATCCACTACTTCTATCTCTGCAGCAACTATAATAGTTAGCAGACGGGTCGAAAACATTGATCAGTTGCTTGCTGTAAGGAGATTACTGCTACGGTATCTTGATATAGAGGTTAGTTGTCAATTGTGCATGTGGAGACCAACAGGTGAAGTTTATAGTAGTGAAAATGAAGCATTTGAAATAAACTACAGTAGAAAGTTATATAAAATCTTTGGTAATATGGTAAGGTTAGTCAATAATGGATGGAACATTAATATAACATTTTATATTGTTCCAAACCTGTAATTAAAGCAAAAAACAAAAAAAACGATGGGTATATAAGCCCGATGTTACAGAGACAATTATCACTTTGGTTCTGAATTGCGTCAAGAGAGCACCTACCATGGTATACCTCCACTATATTGACTCTACTGCTAAAGCGGATACTTTTATCCAGCGTGTTTACCAACTGTTAACGGAGTACCATCATGTTCAGGTCAAAGGATTGGGTATTCGTGGAACAGAAGAAGTAAAAATAGATGTAAAACCAATCCCTTTGAAGAAAAAAATTGACCAATTATTACAAGAAGGCTACACACTGTGCCTTTATTACACAACCTCATAAACTAAATAAAACGTCAAAGGGGGGGGGAATACAGAACGGGGAATAGATCAGTTTGAGGTTTGAATAAGAATCTCTTACTGCTCTATTCCCCGTTCTGGTAATAGGATAAGGTGACCTTGACCCACTTACAGGACTTAATCATTTGTGTTACAATAATACCTCTTCCCTATCACTTTTCCCTACCACTTGCACTTTCAACACTTACCCCCACCACCACCGAAATCAGGTATAAAAGGTGGTTTCGTATTAGTAGTAAATCAGTCTGCTACTTGGAATCATGTCGCCCAGAGATAACATTTTCCCTTCTAAGAAGACTATACTAGAATTGATTAAAAATATTCCATTAAATTTAAACGAAGATGAAGACGAAGACGATTCAGAGATGGAAGGTGAACTATTTAGTGAAGGTGAACTATTTAGTGATCTTGAACTACTGAGTGAGTTTGCTAGCAGTGAACCATATCTTGGAGAGATGGAGCTGTTGACTGACGACGACGATGTCGATAATAATGAACCGGAATTTTATCATCAGTTGCTTTGCTTGGAGGAAATGGACCTTGTTGATAGTGAAACCCCTCCAAGCAGTATTAATATCGATGATGTAGTTCTAGATCCAGTCACAGGGAACTTTTGTGTTCGTCGTCGCTTATTTAGTGATACGAGCTCATCATCATCATTATCATCGGAAGAATCTGAATAAGTTTTTGTTGTCTTCAAATAGTTTACTTTAAATACAAAGCGGGGAATAGATCAGTTTGTGGTTATAGTGAGAATCACTTACTGCTCTATTCCCCGTTTTGATAATATCGTTGTATAACCTTGACCCATTTACATGATTAAAAAAGTGGGGTAACTTATACATTTAATGGTGGGGGAACGTCTATTTAAAGACGATGCAACAGTGTATATTTATCATATAGGCATGATGAACCCACCAGGAAACTCCGTTTGCTACAGCTTTCCCCTCATCGATATCGATGATGTGATAAAACTTACATCAATAACAAAACGGTTTGAACTCGAAAGGCGACTCATAAAAGTCGACGTAATTCCACAAGATCTTCGTTCGGCAATGTTGACTATTGAATATGTTAAAGATGAATCTACAACTGAAGATCCCTATTGTTTTATGAAATTTTTAGTTGATCAAGATGCAATGTGTACAATCCAACTTCACATCCGAGTTTAAAATTTATCAAATGTTTTTGTTGGAGAAAATTGTCTTAGTTAAATACAGAGCGGGGAATAGATCAGTTTATGGTTTAAAATGAAATCATTTACTGCTCTATTCCCCGTTTTGGCAAATATGCTCAATGTCCTTGACCCAAATACAGAATTTTGTAGCCTCCAGCTACAAACTTAAACTTAACCTAAAACGTACCCCCACCACTTTTTCTAGGGTATAAATAGAGGTGCATTTGCAGTGTTTTTTCATTATTGCGTTGACCCTTGTGAAGAGCACGCCTACATTATGAATCGCTGCGATATTTGTAAAGCTTCTTTCAGAGATGAATGGCTTTTAACCATTCATAAAGAATTGAAACATAACACCAATACAAATACTGAAGAACCAAATGAAGAAGAATTAGATTCAATCAACCAACAATTAGCAAAACATCAAGAAGAACAAAATGAAGAAAAACACAACGAAGAAAAAGAAGAAAATTAAGAAAAAGAAGTTTCAAGACCAAGTGTCATTCATTATGCGCCTGGACCATCAGTAAATGTGGAACTACACGCCCGAGCACTTCCGGGTAATGTTGTAACCCACTTTAAAATTGACAATACAAAATTGAAACTTGAAGAATTTTTAAACAACGCAAAAGGATTGGTTAGCAAAACTCTGAAAAATGAATTAAAAAGATTAAATTTTATTAAATTTGGACTATAACTGGATGCTTTATTTACAAACATTCAAAATGAAACCTTACCGAGAGGTTTCTTAACAAAAAACCGAACTATTATGTTTTCCTCAGATATTGATTCAATCGTATCTGAATGTTTCGAAGAGCTAATGACAAAAATACAAGAACACGAAGGAAGAGGATCTGGATGGAGTTTGTTAAGCATCACAGGGCTAGACTTAAGAGTACACAAACACGGTTATGGAATTCGTGGCAGTAGCTATATCCCTTTACCAAAAAAGATTAGTGATACCAAATCCTGCATCAATGTGCAAAATCAAGATACTGAATGTTTTAAATATGCTATGTTGGTCAAATATGTAACAGACAATCCGATAAGACCAAGTCACAAATATGAAGAAGTACAACATAGATATAATTTTCAAAGGATGACTTACCCTGTTGCTATAACAGACGTTTTGAAATTTGAAAAACAAAATCCTTCAGCTTCTGTCAACCTATTCGGATTGGATTCGTCAAACAATGTGTACCCCTTGCGTATAACACCAAATGAGCGCAGAGATCATACCGATTTGTTATTAATTACTAAAGGTGATATTTCACACTTTGTGTATATCAAAAAATTTGAAAGTCTTGTTTCTAATCAATTATCTAAGCATAAAAGAAAGATGACAATTTGCAAAAGATGTTTTTGTCACGTGAACAAAGAACTAAGAAGGGGAGGGTCAGATTGGCTAGTAGAACACCAACGGCTATGTAATGGAAACTATGAAGTAAGAATTAAATTGCCGCATCCTAGCAGAGCACAGATAAAATTTGATAAAGTAATACAACAATATCGTTTACCTGTTGTTGTGTATGCTGATTTTGAGGCGTCTTTACTTCCGCTCGAACATCAAGAAGAAAACGTAACAAGAAGAAGCAAATACCAGCAGCACACACCAAACAGCTACTGTTTGATGATAAAATCAACACTGTCTGAAGAACATTTGCGAAGATATGAATTAACCACAACACCGAAGATATATCGCGGTGAAGAAGCAGCTCGAAACTTCGTCGATGACTTATATACCATAGCTGCGAAAGTTGAAGAAATGTACAGAAATGTGGTACCGATGATTCCTATGAATGAAAATGAAATTCAACGACACGACTCAGCAACAACATGTTATTTGTGTATTAACACTTTTACACTGACCAACAGTAAAGTGCGAGACCATGACCATCTAACAGGAGCTTACAGAGGTGCAGCCTGTAACTCTTGCAATCTAAACTACAAACTTCCAAACTTTATCCCCGTTGTTTTACATAATCTTAGTGGATACGACTCCCACTTTATAATCCCAGAATTGGGCAGAGATAATGGAGAAATAGATGTATTGGCAACAACCATGGAAAAATTTATAAGCTTCTCTAAAAAAGTTGGTAAAATAAAACTAAGATTTGTTGATTCATTCAGATTTATGCCTTTTAGCCTTGCAAAATTAACTAAAAATTTAAGAAGACAAGATTTGATTGAAACAAGCAAAATTGTGCCTAATGATAAAATGGATTTAGCTCTTCGAAAAGGAGTCTTCCCCTATGATTACATTGACGGACTGCATAGATTTGATGAAACATCACTTCCTACACCAGATAAATTCAAAAACAAACTTAATGATGAAGAAATAAAACCTGAAGATTATCAACATGCACTTCGAGTATGGAACGAGATGAATATGGAGACCTTAGGGGATTACTCAGACTTTTATGTCAAACTAGATGTGACCCTTCTTTGTGATGTGATTGAAGAATTTCGAAACACCTGTTTTGTCGCATATGGATTGGACCCTTTACATTCGTATACTTCTCCAGGATTAGCTTGGCAAGCCATGTTAAAAGAAACAAAATGCAAACTCCAACTTTTAACAGATATTGACATGGTTTTAATGATTGAAGCAGGTGTAAGAGGTGGATTGGTTCAAAGTGTTACCAGGCATGTTAAAGCCAACAACAAATACCTTCCTAATTACGACGAAACTAAACCAACAACCTATTTGGGATATTTCGATGCAAACAACTTATACGGATGGGCTATGTCAAACCCACTTCCATATGATAATTTCAAATGGATTAACCCCGACTCTATTGACGATATTTCACAAATTCCAAAACATGGTGACACTGGATATATTTTAGATTGCGATTTTGAATACCCGGAGCATTTACGCGATCTCCATTACGACCTCCCACTCCTCGCTAAAACAGAAGTTTCTCCAACTGGAAAACACCCTAAATTAATGATGACTCTAAATAATAAACAACGCTACGTGGCTCACTTTTGGGTAGTCCAACAAGCCATCGAATTAGGACTACGTATTACAAAAATTAATAGAGTTTTGGAATTTTCTCAGTCATGTTGGTTAAAACCTTACATTGATTCAAACACCACCAGAAGAGCAGCCGCTACATCAGAATTTCAAAAAGACTTTTTTAAATTAATGAATAATGCGATATTTGGAAAAACATTGGAAAACAAAAGAAGACACAAAAATGTTAAACTTGTTACTGACGCAAAAAAGCTACAGAAACTCGTACAGCAGCCAAACTTTGGATCATCTATAATTATTAATGAAAGACTTGTAGCAGTGTCTATGAAGAAGACGAGTGTGAAGATGGATCGTCCTTTATATATAGGCATGTCAATCTTGGACATCTCAAAAACACACATGTACGATTTTCATTATAACAAAATGGTTGCCTTCTATGGAAGAGAGAACATCGGCATTAGCTACATGGATACAGACGCTTTTGTGTATTGGATTATTACAAATGATATGTATCAAGATCTTCGTACATTTGTTCACAAAAATGAATTCGATTTTTCTGACTACCCAAAAACCCATCCTAACTACGATCAAGACAAAAACAAAAAAGTACTGGGCAAATTTAAAGATGAAGCAAATGGAGTTCTACTTGAAGAGATTGTTGCACTTATGTCAAAACTGTATTCTTTGAAACTATATGATGAAAAAGAAGACGAGAAGAATAGCTATATTAAAAAAGCTAAAGGTGTAAAGAAATTATATTTAGAAAAGAAAGTTATTTTTGATCAATACAAGCAATGTTTATTTGAAGATAAAGTCATTACAGCTAAATTCAATACAATTAGAAGTTTTAACCATCAGATATACAGCCTAACAGAAGTTAAAAAAGCACTTTCTTCCAATGACGATAAACGACACATTCTTCCAGACAACATCCACACTTTACCATTCGGCCACTACTCCCTCAACCCTATTGACGAGTAACCTTTTCATCGTCCTAGATCCTTTATCCTTTTCCTTTCCGTAAAAAAGGGGAAACACAGCAATGTTAAGCTGTGTTTCCCCTTTTTTACACAAGGTTTGAATGACCTTGAACTATATGTGTGTATATATATATATATATATATATATAAGGAGATTTATACCAAAGAATATTTAATACCATATCAGCTGCCTTCGTGAAACCATCATGTCAGACCTGAAGGAGAAGATTATTAATGAACTACACAAACCTGCAAGAATAAAGTTTCCAAGAAGAAATACTGTTATAAAAGGGATAAATGATCTATATCAAGCGGATTTAATTGAAATGCGACCGCATAGCAGAATAAACAAAGGATTTAAATATATACTCACTATTATTAATTGTTTTACAAAAGTTGCAGACGCTTTACCTCTAAAGGACAAGACTGGTAAAAGCGTAACAGAAGCCATGGAAATAGCCATAAAAAGAGATAAAAACAAAATTAAACATTTACAAACTGATGATGGAACAGAATACTTTAATACAAACTTTGCACAGTTAATGAATAAATATAAAATAAATCATTATTCTACAAATTCAGAGAAAAAAGCAGCTATTGTAGAAAGATTCAATAGAACCTTAAAAGGAGCACTATATAAACAATTTTCAAAAAGAGGTTCTTACGTATGGTATGATGTTTTACCACAATTAATAAATGAATATAATAACAGGTTCCATAGAACTATTGGTATGAAACCTAACAAAGTAAATAGAAGAAATGCAAAAGATGTATTAAAACGCATAAAGAAAAATACAAAGCCAAAAGTAGAAAAAATGCAGCCAAGAAAATTTAATGTAAGTGATAAAGTACGGATTAGTAAATATAAGGGAGTGTTTACCAAGAAATACCTTCCCAATTGGACGAATGAAGTTTTTACAGTGTATAAAGTGCAACCGACTGTACCTGAAACGTATATCTTAAAAGGTAACAAAGGAGATTTGTTGCAAGGTGCATTTTATGGACATGAAATGTTAAAGTCAACAGTAGGTGATGTATATCTTGTTGAAAAAGTGTTACAAAGAAAAAAGGACGCAGTTAAAGTGCGGTGGTTAGGGTTTAACAAAACTGAGGATTCATGGATACCTATAAAAGATTTGATTTAATGCAAGCAACTCATTTCATCGTTAACCTTTGAGCAGGATGGAGATTATTCACCATAAAGATCGATTCAATATTAATAACATAGATGATTTAACTGTGGATAACGTTAAAATCAACAATGGTAAACACGGTAGTTTACTTCCAAACACTGTTCGATGTATAGTAAGTGGACCCTCAAACTGTGGAAAAACCAATGTTGTCTTTAATTTGATCACTAATCCGCAGGGATTAAGGTTTAATAACCTATATATTTTTTCAAAGTCCCTACAACAACCAAAGTATCAATTGCTAGATAAAATCCTATCTGATGTGCCCGATGTTAATTTTTACAAATTTAACGCTAGTGATAGCATTATACAACCAAACGAAGCGATACCGTATTCTGTATTTATATTTGACGATGTATCTTGTGAAAATCAGGATACTATTAGAAACTACTTTGCCATGGGAAGACATAATAACATCGATAGCATATATATAGGACAAACTTATAGCAAAATCCCGAAACAACTTATCAGAGATAATGCAAATGTTTTAATTGTATTTAAACAAGATGATACTAACCTAAAACATATATATAACGATCATGTGAATGCTGATATGGCATTTGAAAAGTTTAAAGAGCTTTGCGGAAAAGCATGGGCGGAAAAGTATGGATTTCTGGTTATTATGAAAGATCAAGCTATAAAAGACGGCCGTTATAGAATAGGTTTTGATAAATTTGTTTTACTACACTGATTAGCAGTATTACTATACAAGTCGTCAAGGTGTGAAGATGGTTAACCAGGAAAAGCTACTAAAAGAAATAAAATCACTTAGTGATTCTATTAGACAAAAAAAACCGAGCTTTAAAATCAGGTATAAATGAAAGAGAGCAATTTTTAGAAACAACATTCAAACCTGTTACTGAACCTTTAAAGCGATTAGCACAAAATATGGAAAAACCTTCAATTCGCTTCGAAGGAGACAAAATGCTACCAATTTCCAAATATGAAGAAGAATTTCAGAATGATGAAAGTTTTGACCAGTTACAAACATCTGAAGAAAGCGACGAGTATGAAGAAAGTGGAGATATAGGAGATTTAAGGGAAAAGAACATTGCAGGAGATACAAGTACAGAAGATACAAGTGCGGAAGATACAAGAGCAGAAGAAGAGGATATCAACCCATCCAACTTAAGCAAATTAGGCACAGATATTATGTTTAAAGGAACACTTGGAAGAAAATATACATTAAAAATGTTACATGGCACACATGCTAATCGAAATTATCATACATATGGAGCTAGAATAGAGGATAAAGGATTAATGATTGGAGATAGAAAGTTAGATATAAACGAAAATGATGATATAGTTATTGGTGATAAGAAATATAAAGGTACAACAGGTTTGTTTGAACTCATCTTTAAAAATAATCCTGGTAAATATACTAAAAAGGATTTACAATTGTTTAAAAATATACTAGAGTATACAAATGCACATAGAAAAAAATATTCCAAAGAAAAACCTATTCATAGAAACAGGTCAATAAAATACACAAACATTATATCTAGTCTTTTCCCCTCGAAATCAAATAAAGCTTCAATTAAAAGAAGAGCTTTATCTTCTGCTGAATTAAATGTTTTGCATAAAAAAAGAAAAACAACTGATCCTACTACATCTGGAAGGGGATTATTAAAAAATTTGTATAAAACCAATATAATATATTACAACGATATAAATAAGTTAGTTGATCGAATGAGGTTATTACATGAAGCTATGGAAGCCGGGCACACTGGTTTAGAAAACGAATGGGTAGCTTTGGTTGATGAACTGCGAAAACGAGAAATAATTGTTCAGTAGACGTATATATATATATATATATATATATATATATATATATAGTAAGAACCTAAACGATAGCGATTCAGTTACATCATGAGTGTGGACAAGTTCGGACGGTATTCCGAGTTTGGAGTAAAATCTGGATATAGTGAAAAAAGAGCTGGGTTTCCATTAACACCTGATGGTAATTATAATTTTGAAGGAAAAGTAATTCAAAATGTTGGTGATCCGCTTTTGTCTTCTGATGCGGTTACGGTACAATACATGGATAAAAGAACCCCAACTGTACACGAAGATCATTGGGGGTTTTCCGGTAAAAGGTTAAGTAATATACAACATCCCGTTTATGATGGCGAAGCAGTAAATTTAGCTACTCTAAAATTGTTAACGATTTACCAAAGGAATGAAACTGACACAAGCTATGATGTAAAAAAATTAAAATTATCAAATGTAGGTGATTGTGAGCAGGATGGAGACGCTGTAAATAAGAAAATGTTTGATATTGTACACAAGAAATGGACTACGGAATATGAAAAACATTTGGAAAGGTTTGGTGCAGCTCTATTTCATTATATCCATCGGGCTTCAGGAAGAGCTGCAGCTTCAGATGTTGACAGCTACAATTATTTAGACTGGAAAAATATACACAATCCAGAGAAACCTTATCAACGAGATAAACCGTCTGAGCCTTCTAAAGTCAAGACATTAGGAAAGGATGATAAAGTGAATGTGATTAATGAACCAACAGAAAACAATGAAGATTACATAAGAGAAAAAAGAATTTAAAATACCCATGATAAGGGACAAAGCATCAGTCATATTCGAGAGATGATACAGAGAGGATGATGGAATCCAATATTACTGCGTGGAGTTTAATATCTCAAGAGCCGAGATTTCCCCAAGGAGTGTTGACAGATGGTTTTGTTCAACGGTTTGATAGATATATGGATTGGGAACAACTTTCCATACACTACCTCTTTACAATGACTATGTTAAGAATTTATTTTCACAGAGTTAACTGGATCCATATTTTACAAAGACAACAGTTTTCAGAAGACTTCCTCGTAGAGATGACATCAAATTTTAATAACTGTTGGGAAGTAATAAGTAAATATCAAAATCTCTCTGAGAATTACATTGACAATTTTAAAGATAAACTAGACTGGGATGTGTTATTCAATTACCAACGATTAAGCGGCAAGTTTCTAAGGGAACATGACGACAACGATACCATCACCAGCGGAGAAACATCTGGAACATCTTCATTTACACCTTATTTCCATTTTTACTACTTTTATTTAATATGTATACATTTAATTAATAAATCCATTTCTATATAATAAATGGATTTTAAACAGTATATAATACAAGAAACCAAAACTGATATTACATTCATTGTGAAATATTTATAGAGTGCACCTACTGATTGTAGGTTTTGCTATAAATAGTCATGTCGAGGGTTAAACGCATCAGTCATAATCGAGAGAGATTACGGAGAGGAAGGGGAATAGCATCAACAGCATTTTCTCTATTGAGTAAACCGGTTGGAGCTATAGTTAACAAGGCGATTGATTTATTACCTGTGGAATTACATTTACCTGGAGGATATCAATATTGTGGTCCTGGAACCAAATTAAAGAAACGACTTGCTAGAGGAGATCCTGGAATAAATAAGCTCGATCAGGCTTGTAAACAGCACGATATAGCGTATTCCAAATTTGGTGATACTAAAAATAGATCAATAGCGGATAAAGCACTTGCTGAGAAAGCTTGGCAAAGAGTAAAATCTAGTGACGCAGGTATTGGTGAAAAAGCAGCGTCTTTAGCAGTAACAGCAGCAATGAAAGCAAAAACTACGTTTGGAGGAGGAAAGAGAAGAAGGCGTGGGAAAAAACCCGCTAAGAAACAAGGAGGTAATATCAGAAGAAAACGTCGATCTACCAGTGGTAAAGCTAAAAAGAAACCAACAATATGGTCAATGATAAAAAAGGGAGGAGGATTATACCTAAGGCCGTATCGTGTGTATTAAATAAGAAAGAGCAATTAATAATTAAAAACAAAGAATTTACCAATGAAGAACTGATTACATATGCTTCTTGTTTGAAAATCCCATTTTTTAGAGGAGTATTTATGAAAGATGAATTACCGGTTAAAATGTGGAAAAATGAGACTGGTATTGTAAATTTGGATAATAGTGAAGGATTAGGCACTCATTGGGTGTGTTACAAGAAACTTGGTAAAACCATTTATTATTTCGACAGTTTTGGAGACCTTCCACCACCGAAAGAACTTCAACAATACTTTCGTGCGGCAGAAAACGTTTTTTACAATCATACAAGAAAACAACCTGATGATACATCCATTTGCGGTCATTTATGTTTAGACTTTTTAGCTAAAAGTGTTAGTCAACTTTAAGATGTCTTCGTATACAGTGTCATTAACCGGTAACTCATGTACTTTGCGCAGTATTCTGTTTCCAGCGCTACGTTTGCAAAAAGGAAGACTATGGGAAGCCGCATTATTGGATTTAACAACATATAACTCTATTCCAAACGTTAGTGAAGGAATTAATAACAAAATACATTATTACAAGACAAAAGATGATAAAGGAAAGTATTCAGCTTTGGAAGAATTCAGTTTACCAACAGGAGCTTATGAAATTGATAATATAAATGAAGTTATACAAAAACATATGGGAAAAGAAAATATAACGATAAAAGGCAATAACAATACAATGAAAGCCGAAATTACGTATAAGTATTATATTGATTTTAGTCAAGAACATTCAATTGGTAGTTTATTGGGGTTTTCTAAGGAAACAAAAGTTTTAGAACCTAATAAAACTCATTCTGGGAATAAAACTGTGACGATCATCAAAGTTAATAGCATAGACATTACATGTAACATTATACAAGGATCCTACAGAGATGGAGAAAATCGTCATATATTACACACATTCTACCCATCAGTTGCACCAGGTTTCAAGATAGTAGAAAAGCCTCAAAACCTTGTGTACCTACCGTTAAACACCAGTTTCATTTCAGACATCGTGCTGAACATAGTGGATCAAAACGGAAACCTTATTGACTTTAGAGGAGAAGCTATTACTGTAAGAATACATATAAAATCATCCGCTTAGACAATGGGGTTATCATTTAAAAAGAGAGAGCCATCCAGCAAAGAGGTCAGTAGCTCATCAGCTGTAGAAGGATTAACAAGTGACAACATTCGTTTTCTAGAAGAAATTGGATTAAAGGTCATTAACAATGGATATACTGGATATAGCGCAGGGTCCAACATTCGACGAGACCTTATGGGAAAAGGAATATCACACGCACAACCCTTACGCTTCGTCCAAATTAAACAATAACGATGAAATTAGGATTCCTATACAACAACAAGACATTTATACTCTTCCATGCGAAAGTTATTTATATATTGAAGGAAAAGTAACAAAAACTGATGGTACTGCTGGAACCACTGTTCCGTTCATAAATAATCCTATGGCATTTTTGTTTGACGAGATTAGATATGAAATTTCGGGAGTTACAGTCGATTCAACAAAAAAGGTTGGAATTTCCAGTACATTGAAAGGATTAGCGTCTTTAACACCAAATGAGAAGAATCTGTTAGCTGTTGCAGGATGGGTTGCACCAGACAAAAGTACATTCGCTCCTGACTCTTCGGGAAACTTTGATTTCTACGTACCTTTAAGATTACTCCTAGGATTTGCTGAAGACTACAGAAGAATAATAATAAATGTAAAACAAGAACTAGTTTTATTAAGATCATCAAACGATAATGATATTATTAAAGCAGCTGCTGGAACAACTGATGCCAATTTAGACTGGAAATTAACATTAGACAAGATTGTTTGGAGAGTACCACATGTGCGACTAAATGATGAACACAGGATTACATTATTAAGAAAGTTAAAATCAGATCGAGACATTGTAATGCCATTCAGAAGCTGGGAGTTTCATGAATACCCCGTTTTACCTTCAACACAACGGCATACATGGACTGTAAAAACTTCTACTCATTTGGAAAAAGCAAGATATGTAATATTTGGATTACAAACGAAGAAGAAAAGTATAATAACTGAAAATGCTGGTGAATTTGACCATTGTAAATTAACAAACTGTAAAGTGTTCCTGAATTCACAATTCTTTCCCTACGACAACTTTAATATTTCTTTTGATAAAAAAAGATACAGTGTTTTATACGACATGTACGCTAGGTTCCAAAATTCATATTACGGCAAAACAAATACACCTCTACTATCTCCCGTACAGTTTGAATCGAAAGCTCCGATTGTTGTAATTGATTGTTCCAAACAAAATGAATCTGTAAAATCGTCTAGTGTTGATATAAAAATAGAAATGGAATTTCAAGAAAACGTACCTGCAAATACATCTGCGTATTGTTTAATTTTGCACGATAAAATTGTTACATACACACCGTTGACCGGTATTGTAAAGACAGTATTGTAAAACGTTGTACCACCACCGGCACCGCCACTGTCGCTAACCTATAAATAGCGGAGCAACAATGCAGGTCTTCAGTTGATCGTCTATCGTCGCATGGGTAACATCTTCTACAAAATGAGTTCTCCATCTGTTGTACAAGGTGATGCAGAGGTAGCACCGTTATTGGAACGTGATAATACTAGTGAAACAGAAATCATCAAGGAAATAACTGCATTTTTAAAGTTTGGTAAAAGAGATAGAGAGGAGGAAATTAATGCAGACCCATCAAAGGTAGTACCAAAGAGGAAGAAGAAAGTTGAAGAGAATATTCCTCCTCACATTTTAACTGAAGTTTTTCTGCGAATCTTTTACCCCATCTCAGCATGCATCAGTAAAAGTGTATCAGTTGGATTGATGAAATCATTGGATTATTCCCCTACAGTAATACTACACCATGGAACAAAAAAGGTTTTATTTTCGCAAAATGCTTGGGAGTCATTTTTGAAACATGTACATTTAATAGAATGTTATTTAACTAACAGTTTGTGTGGAAGGAAAACACATATTCGACTTTTGGATTGTGACAATGAAATCGATATTGTTAAACATCGTGGACAACTACAAGTGCGAATTAGAGACTTGACTCAACATGAAAATAAGATTCTACTGTCACGTGAAGAATTCTACGTTTTAAACTACGCAACAGAACCTATTACAAGGTACATGAGACAGTTGGTATTTGCAAGCGCTATTATTAAAGAATATTTGGTCGATACTTTGGAAAAACAACCTGATAGCACCATCGTGTACGGACCTGTGGATACATCTATTTTTAATAGAATACCTCATGAAGTTTGCATGTGGAGAAAGTTAAAGGATTTTGAACCACTTGTAGAAATCGCTACAGAAGCTACAGAAGAAACAACACAGGAAGAAGAAACGGAGAAACAAGAAGAAGAAGAAAACGAAACACAAGAAGAAGAAGAAGTTAAAAAAGACTAAAGTTTGACTTTGTAAAGAAGAACACACGTGGGGTAGGCCTATTGGGGACGGTGCCCACGTTAAATATACACCAACGCGCCTGCAACTGTACGGCCTGGTATTTAACCTACCGTGGTGTGGAAAACAGTTTAGTTGATCGCTAGGTGCCATGATGAGCGGAGGGGATGAAGAAGTGAGTGTAAAGCCTTGTGTAATAGAATTTCAAGCATTTCGAAATAATGATGATAGGTTTATTATCAAGGAATTAGTAATTTTAGACTTGCTTACATTTGTAGCCTACCCATTCACGTTTGAAGCTCCTTTTTCTTTTAACAAACTTAACACCAAAGCGAAAAGTACAAACAAATGGATAACAAACTACTATCATCACATACATTGGTATGAAGGATTTATAAGCTACAGTAATCTGCACAGTATTATGTTTAACTTTTGCAAACAATATTCACATATATACACAAGAGGATTAGAAAAAAAGAACTGGATACAAAAGTACACGCACGGTG
The DNA here is from genome assembly GCA_963675035.1 of Allygus modestus. Classification (NCBI taxonomy): domain Eukaryota; kingdom Metazoa; phylum Arthropoda; class Insecta; order Hemiptera; family Cicadellidae; genus Allygus; species Allygus modestus. The sequence continues at coordinate 146,760,480 of OY776112.1, read as the reverse complement.
ATGTTTTCGATATAACTATCAGTAAGGACTTTAACATTAATCTCGGTAATATTTGTGTCGCTGCAAAAGATCTTAAACACGGTCAAACAAACTGTGCATTGTACAACGCATATCGTTTGGCTGCTTATTTGAAACAAACGCAGGAATGTGGTGGGGGTAGCGGAGAACAGAAATGTGGTGGGGGTAGTGGGGCCTATAAATACGAGGAGGCAGCACCGCTCCAGCACGAGTATTATTCGAGACTCCGAAGAGGCAACACCACAACCACCACTGACGAAGATGACATCACAACAGTTTCTACAAACACTGGTTGATCAATTCAACACTCATTCAAAATCCGACCTTCTGCTAACTAAAAAGTGTTCAGAACTAAAAGAACAAAAACACTACATTATTCATAACATCAAGAAAGTGGAAACCACACATGGAGAAGCAATTCTAGTTTCATTGAGCGAAGGACCTTTCACTCCAGGAGATGAGCCGAAGTTTCAAGTATTTCTTCCAAAACGATTTGTTCAACTGCTACAAAATGAAGATTTGCGAGATATTCAACCGGGGACGTTGTATTTGGTATCACACGGTGTAAGCGGCAACAACTCGACGGAACTCACTCTGCACATCACGCATCCTTGTACATAATGTCTTTGTTTGTATTTTTCTGTTTGTATTTCTAGGCATCAATGTTAGACCTAAGCTTATTGTATTGTAAGATGTTTGTTTAATAAAGAAAATATAAAAAAATAAAAAAAAAATAAAAACAGCAACACAGCAGTATATTATTTTATATACTGCTGTGTTGCTTTTTTTTAAAAATTCAAATGGATGACCTTGAACTTTCATTCAGGGTTAACTTATGAAGAGGTATAAAAGAGAGGGAGCAGTGAAGTTAGTCTCAGTCTTGTCTAACACACGCTGCAGCTAACATGTCGGTGTCACCTATGAAAAATTTATTTTTCGATAACAATTTGAAGACATATTGTTGCGAGTTACAATGTTTTAAAATACCAGGCGATCAAGTTGACGGGAAAGCTTGTCGTAAGTGCAAGTGTTTCAGCTATTGCATATGTAGATGTAAAACGTATCAAATGAACCGACAAGATAAACTACAAGAATTACGCCGAAGGATTGCATTACTGTGGCGGCGAATGTAGTAGCAACCAGCTGCCACCTGCCGCCTGCCATCTGCTGTCCGCCATCTTCTCCGCCCCACCACACTTTTACCCCCACCATTTTGTTTGATACCAGAACGCTAGCTAGCGAATAGTCAGTACACCTCCGGCTCTCGACTGGTGAACATCGAGTGCTCTTCACAAACGTAAAACATTGTATTAAAATGTCCATTAAAATTAGGTGTATTCATTATGACTCTATTCATCTGGCGACTTTCCAAGACCTCGAGGTTTTTAATGAAGAGTTAAGACTTCTCATTGCGTCCGGTTACGATTTATCTTTGAAACTTTACGCATCAAAAAACAACATGGACTCTGCGCAGGGATCGAAGTATCTACCGTCTTTCTTCAGAAAACAAAGTGATGGCCGCAACTCGTCCGGATCAACAACATCGATGACAACCAACAACGGGGAACTATTGTAAACATGAATTATTGTAAATAAAGTAATATTTGTAATATGAATTATTGTAAATAAAATAAAGTAATATTTGTAATTGTTCTACCTCGCACTCGTATCATTCGATTGCTTCATTCGATAATTTTCATTCGATATTTTATCGAATTAAAACTATCGAATCACAATCGGATTTTACGCGTGCGAGGTAGTACTTTTTTAAAATTACCTCCCCGTAACCTTGAACTTTGAACTTTAACTCATTTCGTCACAAAACCGCCTACGTCACTGGCTCAGCCTCAGATAACGTATTTTATCACTCAGCGCTTCCGGTCACGTGACCGGAAGCCATAAATCAAGTGAGCCAGCACCCGCAAACCCCCACTACTGATAAGATAAGATAAGATAAGATAAGATAAGATAAGATAAGATAAGATAAGATAAGATAAGATAAGATAAGATAAGATAAGATAAGATAAGATAAGATAAGATAAGATAAGATAAGATAAGATAAGATAAGATAAGATAAGATAAGATAAGATAAGATAAGATAACACAAACCGACGTAAATGGATGGTTGGCCATTTCAAGTCGCAAACCGACTTAAATGGACGGTTGGCCATTTCAAGTCGCAAACCGACGTAACTAAACCGTTTCTTAATATAAATCCACCCGCTTTCACATTACCTCACATCCAATGACGTATGTGTATCGTCACACCAATACGTCATCGCCGTGACGTCATCACACCCTCTCGTCACACATACGTCATCACCACGTCACTCAAACGTCACTTCTGATTTAAAAACAATTATTTTTCAGCTGTCCCAGACTCCCCATATTGCCTCTACTGTTCGCCCACATTTCGCGGCTATTCCGGTACCATAGCAACGCGGACCCGGTCAAAAGTTCAGGGAGAGCTTTTAAAATATCGTCCGGAGTTACGGAATACGCCTCCAATAACTCTTCCAGTCGTTCGAGAAAAGATACGGGTCCTTACGTCCGTCAAAGCGTAAATTCCATTTGCGCACAAGGTTACATATGGAAGGCACATCATGCGTTCGTGGTTGCTCTTGAGGGGGGCGTAAATCTAGGCGGCTAATTCCAAAGTCCTGACCGGGGATTACGTGAGCCGACGTCGTACTAGGGAATGGGATATTACCGTCAAAATATCCGGTATATGCCGTGTTAGCAGGCGCGGCGTATCCGTACGTTACACTTCCGAGCTGGTGTCTCAAATGAGCGTCGTCATCCGGCCTCAAGGTTCGCACCATAGAGCCGAGGATACGTTTAACGTGATCCGAGTGAGCATTAGGGGATAAACCTAACATCTCGCGCACGCTTGCCATCTCGTCGACATCTTTGCGCACGTCCAGTCTGTCTTTGCCCGCGTAACCCGATAGCGAAAGTGTTGGAGCGATATTAAGTGTCTGAGGGGGGACTTGATAAGGAACTGACGGGGGGATTGAATTGAAAGGTGTGCGCCAAAAATCCATACCATTTTTACGTAATTCGTTCGTCTTGCCCTCGGTGCTAAGATTAAATTTTTGCATCTCCTTTCGTAAGTCTTCTTTAGGCAGGCTATAGATCCAACCAACCCTTGGGTCTTCGAGAGGGGTTCGGGGGACGGTGGAGGGTGGCGGCGGATAAGTCACTATACCCGTCGTGGTAGGGGGAGGGGCCGAAGATGTGGCGGCCAATGGGGTCGAAGCCTCGGTCGCCTAAGACGTGATCGTGGAAGGGGCATTAATGGCGGCCGCCGTGATTGTAGTTACGCTTTGCGTCGTCTGCTGGGTAACTTTTCGCGAGGCACCTTTAGATTTGTCAGGTGACACCACATACATCATTGAAAGGAACCTAAGCCAAACGCGGCAAAACAAACTCCACGGACTCATTTTCCCTCGCTAAAATTTCACAATACAATATAAAGGGGTTTAATTGCCTTTAATAAATTCAACTGGACGAATTAATTGCCTCCCTTACAATACGGTAATTACTTATCTCCAGCAATACAATGATTTAATTTATTAACACGTTTTACAACAGTGTTCAAACTATAAAGTTTGCAATAACGTTCTATAGTATGTTCTGAGACAAGCGTTTAAAGGTCACTATGCTTCGGGCGCCATCTTGTAACGACAGTATTTGCGAAAAGAAAATTTTTATTTTATTTCCAATTAGCTAATCTGTCTTACAAAGAAAAATACCGAGATCGCTCAGTCTACTATGAGTAGTCCAGGGTTCGTAAAATACTACTCAACCGACAATCACTTGAATAATATTTTATTCGTATTTAATAAACGAGTTGTCTTGGCTCAGAACATCATAACATAAAAGATGCCATATCGATTCGCATTTATTCATTCATCCTCGCCACTCGTAAAAGGTTTTTGGGGTTGAATTTAGAAAATAAATTTTACAAAAATAAAATTGCACTTAATGCCAATCGTGCGAGATTTTAATCAATTTAAAGCCAATTTGAAAGTACCGATTAACTGCAATGATCTTTATTTATTAGAATTTAGACCTAAGTCCCTTCGCCAAGCAATAACATGAATACTGCTGGCTCCCAGGAGAGATTTATCGAACTAAATCTTAAGATAAAAGAAGTGTGAACGGTAGTAGAAAAAAACGTGAATTTGATTATACGGAGTTCAGACGACCGGCTAGGCTTATTTACCACTGTAGCTGCGATATTTAACACCTGCGTGCGCTCGGTAGTGATAACGTGTTCCCTACGTAGATATTTAATACAGCGCATTGCAGATTAATAACATCTTCGATAACTCTTTAGACCATTAAAACAGGAGCAAATATCCTTACGTATACGTGGATTATCTGAAATCGTCAGCACACAATATTCTTATCACTAAATTAAGTCAGCATAAAATACACCAGTACAGATTCCTACTTAAACTATTTTATGCAGTGTCGATCAGCAGCTCTTCACGTTCATTACACCAGGAATGACCCGAATTGGTATTCCGGTCCTCGTCTTCGGTGAGCGAATTCGCACCGTGGCTATTCGTTACGTTTAAAATGTGTTCGTGTCCGTTCTATTTAAAAAAGTTAAATTTAGGAAAATAATAAAACTCGTTTAATTAATTTGTTTCTTCTTTTATTTTAAGCTCGTAACTTTTCTGTTAGTTAACTACTCAGACAAAGCGAATTAGCAAGTTAGCAAAAATCAAGCAAACAGACAAGACATAACGTGACAAAACGTGCAGGAAAGTTCAGGCGTTACGCGCCTCCGGCGTGAGCGTAACTTAATTTATGTAAATCTTACTGTTGAAGAAATTAGTTCAAAATTTACGTGGAAAAAGCGTGCTTCTAATAACTACACTACTATAAATGAAGCAACTACGTAAATGGCTACTAAGTTAGTGGGCGTTAATGAGCGGACCTGTCGCGGCGTGAGTCACGCAATCACGACGCTTAAATTTAATTTAAATAAAAGCGGGCGGCAAGCTGAAAACAATCGTTATAAACAACAAAACTACTTCTATTTGCGTAGATGAGTTGTCAACTTATCAAAACGAAGACAAAAACGTCGACACTGGTTGTCACCAAGTGGGTTGCAGGACGACGACGTGGGCAGGTGGACCGAAACGAACAACGCGGCGATCAGAGAGCGAGTGTCCAGCCGCCCTTGCCTCCAGCAATTTCGAAGAGTCTTCCGCAGCGCCCCTGACGGTGGCCGTCGGAAGCGATTTACTCCAGCACGCGATTCTGCACGTTACTGCTTCCCTTGCTTTTGTCTTCGTGATAAGAACAAAGAAGGTTCCGAGCCGATTGTTGATGATGAATAAAATGTCTAACCAAATTTCGCTAAAATATAATTTAGAACTTAATATCGATTGCGTTTTGGAATTTAACATATCCCCTAATTTAAATTAATATTTCATTAGATTTTTGTAATATTTGTTTTCCAACAAAATATTACCCCCCCCCCCTAAAAAAATGGACGTTACAGTTATATTTCACAAACGTTTCTCATGGGTGAGATAGGTGGTGTCAACCGGTTTGCATGGCCGTATTGATCTTATTGACAAGGCCGGTTTTCAGGGCCGAACCTTATTGTCAGGGGGTTAGGAAAAGGATGAGAAACAAGATACATTACTTTGAAAATAAAGACTTTACCAGCAACAATGTAAACAAAATTAATCAGTTAACGTTACTTTTACAAGAACAGCCGAGGTCGGTTTTGCAAAGGTCAACAGTATCACTGAAACCCGGTGGGACGTAGACCCAAACACCCGGCGTCAGGCTGCTGCGAACCTAAGTTTTGACCAAGGTTGTTGAGGGACCTGTAGGGCCGGGAGTACATATTTCATTAGTAAATAAGGCACTTCAAACCGATACCAAACACTAACATATATTAAACTAACTAACTACATTACCTAGCAGCAAACTACAAGCGTTATCTAACATGCTTAACAAACTAACAAAACATGCAAGGGCGCGGATCTCTTAATTGCGCGTCGGGCCCAACGCACACTTAACAGACCTACGCTGCAGCAGAGTGCAACCCACTGGGACGTATATCCACACAACGGGTGGCAAGCTACTGCGACGAGACTGCGGACTGCTCCCGCTTATAAAGGCGGCAGTCAGTGCCATCAGCTGTTTACGCTGTCATACAGAGGAGGCAGATGTCGAGCCGGCCCGCGTGCGCGGCGGCACTCCGTCTGTGTATGCAACTATGCTCAAAACGGGCTTCAATAAAGTCGAAACGTAGCACCTCTGGCAGGGATCTAACAAGGTTCCGGAGACCCAACCGGTTCTTAAATCACGGCTATCCAGTTTTAAATATGCATATAAATGGTGTTTATTATTCTTTTCAGAATCTTTAAGGTAAAACTCATTATACATTGTGTAACATGTCAAAGATTTGTTTTTAAATGTCAATAACAATTTTAAAATAGAGCATTATAAATAAACCCTATTATATATTCGTTGTAAATGTGTTATCCACTATAATACACTTATAGACTAATAATAAATGCTAAATCCTTTCTTAAAAAGTGTATCACATATTTGACTTTTCATAAAATAAAGTGTTATGTTGCATTACCATTCATATAGACTTATGAGGAATCATATAATTTGATATGTAAAGAAAATTAGGCAGTAAATATAAGAGACTTATTTGTTACATCGATAAACATATCTGCATTACTTTTTTCGTAAATTTTTGTCTGACCACGCATGCATATTTAATAATCGATGAAGGAAGTCTTGGATACGTTTACCGTTACATTAAAATCGTTGCCTACTACTTTTAGCATATGTGTATATCAAATATATCCTCATAAGTATCTTAATGTTAAATAGAGCCTATTTAATAATTTAAATACAAATTTTTAATTTATTTGGAAGATTACAAATATAACATTTTTTGAGCAAGTTTACCGTATAGATTCGTAAACGTAAGTAAAGTTCACAGGAAAGAACATGAAAGCTGCACGAAGCACAGTAAAAAAGTGCTTCTCTCTCAAAGGATCTTTAAAAATGTTATATCCGACGTGTTATTCATAGCCTGAGTCTCAGTACAATACTAAAATATAAAATACATTCAATAGAACATGTTTAATATTACTCGTACGCGGGCCAACTTGGAGATAATTTAAATAAAACTTGATATAAACTAATCATGTTTAAGATTGAACTAAAATCACAAACTGTTGCAAATAATTTGCTATTCGTTTGTCTGATTGCTGTTCTTGGTTTATTTATAACGTATTAAATATATTGTAATATATATCTAATTCTTGTAACAAAGCCATAGCATTTCCAGAACAATTGTCAATTTTTTTCAAAGCATCATACTCGAACAAAATGATATTACTTGATTAGCCAATGTAAATGTGGCTTTGCCGATGGTGTGAATAAATATACTATCGCAATCGACATTTTAAATTTCTATATTTTTTCCAAATTGTAATCACATTTACAGGGGATTTGATAATTTTCATCCACGTACGTAATTAGAAAACGAATGCATAACTAAACCTTGTGCATCAAAAACCGATACATCAAACCAGGCACAATCATAGTTAAGTTGTGTTCTAAACTGTTAAAAAGGAATTAAATAATCATTGCGACAGCTTTAGAATGTTAGAAACAAATTAGTTTAAACACGTTACGTTTAATAGTACATATTTCAGTTAAATTTACATATTTCAAGATGTGTTTTATGGTTCCATGTTATTGTTCATACCATCCTTTATTTTTGGTTTTTAATATGCTCCTTGGTCTTTAAACTGCAGTGAGAACCTTCATCTCCCAGACCATAGGGCTTAGTGCCAGTGGTTTTTATGTGGAGCGTGCCATGAACGTCACTGCAATACGAGGATTTAGTAGAATACAAATACCTAGTATTTTCTCAATAATAAATTTTATTAATACTGTACGACTAATATGAGGCATAAAAACAGTAGCGTATTTATCTGATACTCTATGTTTTACATTATCTCAACCGGACCTAGACGGCTACATCATTGTTCCTAGTTATAATTATGTCAATGACCTGTATTGGTCCTGTGGAAAACTGGTTAGTTCTCATTAGGAACCCCTTTTACGAAGAAATAACTAGGTTAATAGCTACTGTATACATCTTTATGAAGAGAAAAAAATACTTAAATAATAATAAACACGCATTATATTTCAATCAAAGAAAAACATTATACAAATTTATACATTTTTCATTAAAAACATTCTAACAGTTTTTTGTTGCTTTAATTTACTTATGGTCCTGAAAAAAATGCAGCAAATTTAAACTCTATTCGTTCTTTAGAAATAAAAAAAAGATAATTGTGGTATTTTATCTTAACTTGTTACCAAATTTGACTAGGTTCATGCTCCCTTATTACACTTTTCAATCAGTTCACCTGAAGATATTTTTGGTGACCAGCATGATATATAAGGAAATAAGGCGCATCAAATGTTTTGTAAACATCTGGTGATATGGTCTTTACTAAGGATTAAGAGACAAGTAAGGTACATATGGTTTTTGTGCATTAACTTGAAAAGGTTTCTGGTCTAGCTAAACTCATTGGACTAGATAAAGAGTTTATTATGGTACTAACCGGTTAACCGGTTAAAGGACATAAAAGTCTCCTTTTTTCTTCACATGCACAGCTCTCAAAGATGGGCCAAGAATCACATTCTCGAACCTGGAACTTTTAAGGGAAAATGATGATATACCAGAGCCTGGTAACGATATGCAAATGGCTGCAGACAAACGTTGAAATAATAAACAATTAATTGTATTAGTTGTAAACGTCCTTGTTAAAGATAAATTAATGTATTAATAATTTAATTAAAAACAGCATTTTAGGATCAATTTTTCAGCATTCAGTAGGTCATGGCATAGATCTATTAAATTATGATATATGCTTGATAATAGTATACTCAATATAACGGATAGTCTATATGAATGAATAACATGGGAGCTGAGTACGGAGGTTTGCTGCTACAGGAATAATCAACAAAAAATAAATTTTTTGTGCAAATATCAATATACCAGTACTACTTGAAGCCACATACCAAGTTTCATCAACATAAATTAATAAATAATCGAGATATCAAATTTTATTTATTCTCCATAAGGATAACATTGGACAACGTACTGTGTTTAGCACTTCGAATATCTCTGCAACGGTTGGGCGTAGAATCACAATTTAAACACCAAAACGATTATTTTGTGGAACTGAACAGATTGGTAAAAGCAAATGTGAAGTTTACATTAAAATAAACTGAGGAAAAGCCAAAAACCTTTTTCCCATAAGATTAACATGGGAGATTTTATGAGCAGGTTTTTTTGGATTTTCTCCGCAACCACTTAACCTAGGATAATAATTCAAAATACTAAATTATTTGTTTTTTTAAGCTCTATAACATGGTCAAAACCAAAATTAAGTTTTTAAAACTTTTAGGGTGAAAAATGCAAAAAACTTATTTTTGGAAAATTTAAAACCCCCATAAACTCCCCTTCCCATGGTCTGATTTTTCTGGTTTTCGAACTTAAAGTCATGAATGTCATTTTACACATTTGAGCCAAATTTCATCAAAATCGGACGTTTTTTACTCAAGTTATCGTGTTAACGGACATACACACATATATATATATACATATATATAAATTTGAACGAATAGTGTTTTTGGCATCTGGGGACCTCAAAACAAAAAGTTATCATGGTCTCGGGCTTAAGTATTACCATGAGACCTACGGTAATAGCTTCTTCCCTATAGGGGAAATTCGCTAAAAGTATGGACAATTTTAACTGGATACTAAATTTATTTATATTTTACCAATATTTTCGAATCCTATTGATGGTAGTTCAAAACTAATATTTCCAAATAAGACCCACCACCAGAACTTATATCTCCACCGTCATTTTAAATCAGACCCCTTCTACAATGTAGATGACGTACGGCCTCTAATATAACTAGGAGTACGCTCAAAATACTCGCGTAACGGGATGATGCGTCAATTATGCTTAACTGTTATCACTTAACGACCCAGCGAACGACGACACGCTTCTGTCTCTGTCGCACTCACACTCGCATGAAACTATCTAATGTGTCCAACGTTTCTGTCAATATCCTGTCACAAAATTCTGGCCTTAGGTCTTTAATGATGTACTGTGTAATCTTTCTGTCTGTTGTCTCTGGATCATAACGTCTGCATAATGTTACTATTTCTAGGTAAAATGTTAAAACTGGCTGATCCCTACTTTGAACCTTTCTTTCTAGCATGGTTTGTAGTGTTTGTGTCTGACTGACAGGTGTGAATGTGCTTATGAAAATCCTTTTTTAAACTTAATAATTGATAAAATACTGTAACGACAATACGGTTGATTATTTTCTAAAACTGTTCAAATCATCCATATAAGGAGATCGCTGATTAAAATCTTGTTCAAAGTTTTTAGGATGGAAGAATGCACTGAAAGTTAATCACACAAGGTTTAACTGTTAACTAACAGTTTAGATTTTAATAATTGGCCTCAAACAATTTCAGATACAATTTACAACAGTGCAAACTCATTGGAAGAAAATATAAAACAACCCAGGCCAAGAATACATTTCTTCTAGTTTTGTAATTCAAATAAAATTAATAATAAAATTCGCAATTTATAAGGTAAATGATAAGAAGTCAAACTAAAATTACAGTTCGTAAGTCGGCGTAAATCGAAAGAAACTGAAAATACGAGTTCCTGTTTTTTGTCGAATACATTTCTGATTTTGATTGTATTTCTGTTTGTTCGTGAACCCCTCTAATAAAATAGTAGTATTTAGTAAAGCAATAAAATCAAGTGAACCGTAACAGGTTAAACCAAAACAACGATCGTCACCAGAAGAAAGTAAGGTGTGAAGTCTTCCGAGGGCGAAGGCAGAAGCAAAGCAAAAAAGAAAGCCGAATGGCAGAGTGGTCCATTCTGTGACAAGGCAGGGGACGGGGAGGGGGGCGAGGTCGAGTTAACCAATGTTGTTGTTCTCTCTTTCTTTCTCTTGCCCGGCTGCCGGAGTTACGCGGCCCTGCTACTCGCCGCGGGGCGCACTGAGGCCACGCTACAAGTTGTGGCGCTATCGATGACGTTGTACGGCTGAGGTGTTGAGCGATTTGGAGCTTCGGAGAAGGCGTAAAGAAACGCGTCTATGTTGTATTTATGGCCTGTAAAGGTGTATGCGGAATACCGGACATAGAAATAGGTTTCAATACCCACATCCGAGGCCGAAAATTGTTAAAATCTGAGTAATAAATAATTAAAACAGAAATGTTTTTTTTACAATCAAGAACCACGATAAAAATTGTAATAACTGTTGGAACAAAATACGAATTTAAACAACTTTCTGTATATGAAATTTAATTAGTATTGCCTATACAAATCGCAATCTGCAAACAGAATATTTCATCGGCCAAATAATGTCGGGATAGTTTCTAACCGTGTTCTTTAAATAGTTGCACCGTAGCACCGTAGATTAAAGCGACAATACGATTCGGTGTGAATGGCCGGGCCGGCACATATCGTTAACACGTCTAGATGTAAACGACCGATAATTTTATAGTAAGGGAAATAAACGCGACGTGGACTAAACGGAAATCAATCGGAGGTTAAGGAAGTTCAGTGCTGTATTTGTTGTGGAACAGTCGGCTAAATCTGGGGTTAAAAACCTAAACCTGCACGTGCACCGGCCTGCGTCGCCAACGAAGGCGTTGCAACGGTCGGACGATGCTATATAAAAATTATACAATAATCGCGGGCGTTGTCGTTATAAAACTGCGGTTAAGGTTATAAACACGAATAAGATAAGGTTTGACCAACAATAAGTGATAAATAGGTTGAGGAAAGCTAAATCATCTGTAAGCCATTTTGGGCAATAGGCTATTATTTAGTACCCGCACTGTTTTGATTATTTTATAATCAAGAAGTTGATACAGTATGCTTTTTTCAATCGCTTGTATTTGCTATCACCACGATAAAAATCAGTATGGTAAGCAATCACTGACACAACTGAATCGATTACACCCTTAAACCTGATTTTATGCTGACTTAATTTAGTGATAAGAATATTGTGTGCTGACGATTTCAGATAATCCACGTATACGTAAGGATATTTGCTCCTGTTTTAATGGTCTAAAGAGTTATCGAAGATGTTATCAATCTGCAATGCGCTGTATTAAATATCCACGTAGGGAACACGTTATCACTACCGAGCGCACGCAGGTGTTAAATATCGCAGCTACAGTGGTAAATAAGCCTAGCCGGTCGTCTGAACTCCGTATAATCAAATTCACGTTTTTTTCTACTATCGTTCACACTTCTTTTATCTTAAGATTTAGTTCGATAAATCTCTCCTGGGAGCCAGCAGTATTCATGGTATTGCTTGGCGAAGGGACTTAGGTCTAAATTCTAATAAATAAAGATCATTGCAGTTAATCGGTACTTTCAAATTGGCTTTAAATTGATTAAAATCTCGCACGATTGGCATTAAGTGCAATTTTATTTTTGTAAAATTTATTTTCTAAATTCAACCCCAAAAACCTTTTACGAGTGGCAAGGATGAATGAATAAATGCGAATCGCTATGGCATCTTTTATGTTATGATGTTCTGAGCCAAGACAACTCGTTTATTAAATACGAATAAAATATTATTCAAGTGATTGTCGGTTGAGTAGTATTTTACGAACCCTGGACTACTCATAGTAGACTGAGCGATCTCGGTATTTTTCTTTGTAAGACAGATTAGCTAATTGGAAATAAAATAAAAATTTTCTTTTCGCAAATACTGTCGTTACATAACATTGGTCGCTTGTTTAAAATCAGAGTCTTGTTTGTTGTCTTTTGTCCCCTTCCCCAATACAGAGCGGGGAATAGAGCAGTATGTTATGCTCTATTCCCCGCTTTGGCATTATGTCAGTTGACCTTGACCTACTGATGGGACTTATTAAATTAATTGATTATGATTGTTTTCTTTTAATACAGAGCGGGGAATAGAACACTTTATAACTCAAGTGAGAAGTACTTACTGCGCTGTTCCCCGGTTTGGAAATTGTTCGGATGGTCTTGGGGACTTGGGCAATTTGCAAAGAACAACTATTTTCAAGGACAAACCTAAATTACTTCTTTATTTTTGGTTTAAAGTATAACATGCGGGTACTCAAATTACGGGGCTCGACGAGATGAACAAGAAGGTGCAATTAGAATTTAGATCCGACCAAGGACATCACAGCGTTATCGGAATACAAACTATTTTGAAGGTCAAACATAAATAACTTCTTTATTTACGGTTTTAAATTATGCCCGAGTGGTCTGGTGGGGGAAAGGTAGGTACCTTTCCTACACACTAGTGCTACCTCAGTCTTGTTTAACTCACGCTTCAATCAACATGTCGATGCAGAAAAACAATCTACCATTCAGTAACACAAAGCGTAATTTCAGTTTACAACTTTAAATTTTTGCGCGGTCCACCGTTGGTTATTAATTCAAGGTCGGGGTGACTTCGTCCAAAGTATGTCATGTGGTTACTGCGCTGTTCCCCGTTTTGGACATTGTTCGGATGGTCTTGGGGTCTTGGGCAATTTGCAAAGAACAACTATTTTCAAGGACAAACCTAAATAACTTCTTTATGTTTGGTTTAAAGTATGACATGTGGGTAGTCAAATTACGCGGCTCGACGAGATGAACAAGAAGGTGCAATCAGAATTTAGATCCGACCAAGGGCATCGCAGTATTAGCGGGATAACAACTATTTCTGAAGGTCAAACCTACATAACTTCTTTATTTATAGTTTTAAATTATGACCGAGTGGTCTGGTGGGGGAAAGGTAGGTACCTATCCTACACACTAGTGCTACCTCAGTCCTGTTTAACTCACGCTTCAATCAACATGTCGATGCAGAAAAACAATCTACCATTCAGTAACACAAAGGGTAATTTCAGTTTACAACTTTAAATTTTTGCGCGCGGCCCACCGTAGGTTATTAATTCCAGGTCGGAGTGACTTCGTCCAAAGTATGTCATGTGGGTACTCAAATTACGAAGGACAAGGTAACGATAACGCTACATGGCTACATCATTGTATTTCTAGCTCTTGACGGATGAACATCTATCTAGAGGGTCTGGAAGATGTCACAGTTTTTTTACAGGAACATAAGGAAGTGACCTTCAGTAGTCCACTTGACACTACCTTCTACTTCTTTGATAATGAAGACAGAAGGTCTACGCTTTTAGTGGACAATGAGCGGTTTCGTCGAAGAATAATCGAGGTTGAAACACTTTTCATAATAACTGTTATAATTATACAGCGTTGAGCAAACATTATTGAAGTTTTCAGTTACGGAGCTAAGGTCTTGACAGTCTAAGAGCTAAACCCTAACTAACACATGTAAACTAGTTATTGTGCGATGTAAAACTTGGTGGGGGGACTGGTATGGTGGGGGGACTGGTGTGGTGGGGGAAAAGCCGAGTACCTAACCTACGCGCAAACGCTACATCACTATATGTCCAGCTCTTGCGCGGTACACATGGATTCACAAATACAAGACAATAATGTTTCTTCCACATCTTTATCTTTTAATATTTACCAAGCTGACACTAATGAAATGACTGATCAAATACAAGTACAAAAAGTGTCTACCACAACATCCTCTGATACAGAAGCAATTACGTTATACTTGATGGGTTTTAACTAATGGATATTTTATTCAAAGTCTTCCTCCCCGCGCCAGCTGCCATCTGCCGCCTGCCACCTGCCGCCTGCCATCTGCCGTCCGCCATCTGCTCCGCCTCACCACACTTTTACCCCCACCATTTAGTACGATTACAACGCTAGCTTGTGAATAGTCAGTACACCTCTGGCTCTCGACTGGTGAACATCGAGCTCTCCGAGACGCTCTTCACAAAATAACAATATCGTTCGTCCCGACTGTGTGTTCCCTGCGGTCACATAAATAGGCAAGGAACACACAGTCGGGATGGGCCGATTGGACAAACAAGCGCAACACTTGAAAACTGCGTCTGACGGCCGCGACTCCGGATCAACAACATCGATGACGACAAACAACGGGGAACTATTGTAAACATAAATTATTGTAAACATAACTTCTTGTAAATAAAAAGAAATGTAAACATTAAAGTAATAAATGAAATAGTACTACCTCGCACTCGTATCATTCGATTGCTTCACTCGATTGTTTTCATGCGATATTTTTATCGAATGAAAACTATCGAATCACAATCGGATTTTACGCGTGCGAGGTAGTACTTTTTTAAAACACCCTCCTCGTGACCTTGAACTTTAACCTTTCCCTCATTACGTCACAAAACCGCCTACGTCACTGGCTGAGGCTCAGATGACGTGTTTAATGACTCAGCGCTTCCGGTCACGTGACCGGAAGCTGTCAATCACTTGGCCCAGAACTGGCAAACCCACACTACTCCTAATTATTCTGTTTGGAGGTTTTTCCACATCTCTATTCCTCAGACTCAGCGTATGTAAACCCTCCATAGGTCTTGGACCTTCTTTTTCCGGAGGACCAATGTTACTACCAGTGTCCCCACCACCCTCAATGCACTGTTTGTCCTGCATCACTTCCATACCAGTGCAGGACATAATAAAGATTTATTTAAATGATGGAGGAACACGGTAAGCAAATAATATAAATCATGAGTTTTGTAGTAAACCAAAAATTATATTTTCATTTTTAGAAAGGTAAACAAAGAACTGAATTTTAATTCATACAATCTATATAACATACAATCTATATAACATATGTAAACAGAACCAAAAAATAAACCATCTGATTTAAATTAATAAATACAAATCAAATGAATAAGTTGGAACAACATTTTCCTAGTGTTAGTCGAATGTACTTGCTTATACTTTTACCGTTCTCTGATAAATTTATTTACAGCTGTTATGATTCTTTTGGTTTTATATGGATCACAATGTTAATGTTTAAAATTTTCAATAGAGATTTTTAACAAATTATGAATATTCCTGGTATTGAGGTTTTTACCAATCGTATTTTTAAGTCCAAAAGCCCCAATTCAAAAGAAACAAAATAAATCGTTTGGTTGGAGTCCGAAATAAATTCTGCAAACAATCAAACAGACATTGCTTGCATTAGAGTATCATTAGATTAACTTATTTTTTTGTTATCATTACAAATTCGATATTGCATACTATAACGAACCTAAAGTTAACATTCTTTTATTTTTGTCGAAATGAAATTAATTTGAGTAAACCATAGTAGTATACTATTCCTGGTGTAAATTTGCTCTTATGCTTATGCTGTCGGTATATGGTTCCTGATGTCGCGGCTGGGTTCGGTTCGGCGAGCCGCGACCGCCGGTGCGCTGGTGTTGCGTAATAGGTTACGAGGCAGTGAGAGTTAAGTGGTTATGTCGACGGCCGGCTCCGCGTTAATGTAGGGATCCGCATAGTAATTGGCGGTCTAGACCTCGACGATTTGGAATTCGTGATGCTAAGGACCGCCAATTTCGCATCACGACCGACGCACCTCAATAAATATGCAAATAGCACTTTCGATGGCTCCTGCGAAAGTTTCGCGAATGTTTCCTCCTTTCAAGCGAACGTAGTTTATAGCAAAATATCCAAAATCATCGTGAGAGGACCTTTCGCTCGACGTAGTATAAAACCTTGCTTTAAGATTGGAAATGTACACTTCCAATGGATACCTTCACCCTCAACATCACCTTTAACGCCCGCAACTCCGCTGAAGTCTGCGAGCTTCGAGATGCAATTGCGCAGATCTGTCCGCTCGAGAACATCAACCCTGAGGAGTTCTGGAGACCCCAATTACCAGGTAAGAGACACAATAATCCTACGTCGACTATGCCTAGCTATTGTCAAATTATAGCAAAATCGCACATCAAACTCAAGTCGTGATGGTGTCTTCATATTGATAATCAGTTGAACTATTTGTTGAAACGTCAGCTGTTCGTCGTTGTAGTTTAACAATAAATATTGTTCTGTATTTTCACATAACTAAATGCTTAAGCTTTTACTGATCTGCGAACTTCTTATTGTCTAACGTGTCAATGCTGTTGTTGTAACAATAACCAGTTGATTCAACTATTCGTTGAAACGTCAGCTAGGAGCCTCGTTGTGAAGTACAAATATAAGTAAGAAACCTTTTATATTGTCACATAACAAAACGCTTAAACTTCCAATTGTAAATTGTACTTCTTTTGTCTAGCGTGTTATCGCTGTATGTTATATACGGTTGATTACAACCATATGTTGAAACGTCGTTATGCGTAGTCGTGAATTAGAACTGTAAGAAATCTTGTTTCTTTATATTGTAAAAATGCTTATTGTAACAATTACACATCTTATTGTCTAGCAAAAAACTATTTCTTATTGTCTAGCGTCTCATCGCTGCATGTTATATACAGTTCAATATAACCATATGAAATCCAACCAAGTAACCATCTGTTTAGTAACCAAGTAAGAAATCTTGTTTCTTTATATTGTAAAAATGCTTATTGTAACAATTACACATCTTATTGTCTAGCAAAAAACTATTTCTTATTGTCTAGCGTCTCATCGCTGCATGTTATATACAGTTCAATATAACCATATGTTGAAACGCCGTTATGCGTCGTTAATTACAAATATAAGTAAGAAATCTTTTATGTTTTCAAAACGTGCTTTCTTAACACTCATCTTATTGTCTATCGAAAAAATACACATCGGCAGGTTTAAAAAACTAGTAATCTATTGAAATACAAGATTTATTAGAACTTATTACTAAACATACAACAGAATATTGGGAGCATTCCCAACCATTCCGGTGCAACGCACCCTAAACTCCCCTCCTTTGATTTCCGCTAAATCATTGTCCGTGAGCTCGGCGTCAAACCGAGCCGGCAAGTAAGTAATTGCGCGTGTCCCGTCTTCAGCAGTAATCTCCAAGACGATCGACCTCCCGTACCGAGTGGTCACCCGCCGTGCATCATGGACCTGGTATCCCTCCCGCCTTGTCAAGTCCTTAGCCGATATCCTCGGCAGTGCTGACGCCTGCTCCAACTCACTTAGTTTCTTGGATAGACTCATGTCTGCAAAAACAAAATCACTTGTCACTTTAAAATTATCTCCCTTTTTTAAGGGTCTCCAGCAGTCATCAAAATAAAGGAGAGGAGAGGAGAGGAGGACGAACAACCCCGACCGATCAACATAGAAATAATCCCACCGACGCCACCACCCCGACGACAAAGAACAACGCCACTACGCCTACAACACCGCCAGACTGTCAGAGGGCGACTGCGTCAAACGATCCTTCGACGTTCTCGCCTACCTTCCATTGCAGATATAGTAACAGCTACTACTTCTACTACAACTACCATAGTAACAGCTACTACTACAACTACTACCTACGACTCACGAATTCCAATATTCTCCCACCCCTAAGACTAAGACTAATCCCACCTCCACCACCCGCAATACCTATACGCTACCAACGCACCACTATATTACGGGACTTGCTTAGTACAACTGCTCCACTACCGTTACTGCCAACCTTCCCACCAACCTTCACAGACACCACTTGACTAGCAAACACACACCACTAGCAAAAGCACCGAGTGAATACTAAAAAATAGTAGTATGGGAGCCGCAAGCAGAGTCTTAGCATGGCTAAAAATATTAGTAATACGGGGAGTATAGCCCCCCAACGCAAATTTACAAAAAGTGAGTTTTAGTCACTGCAGTGCAAACACTGTAAACACAAAGCAACCGCAATTTGTCCAAAATACTAACCCGCCTTGTGAAAGCTCAAAAATATTAGTAGTAGCAGTATGGGAGCCGCAAGCAAAGTCTTAGCACGGCTAAAAATATTAGTAGTCGGGGAGTATAGCCACAAAGCAAATTTACATTAAAGTGAGTTTTAGTCACTGCAGTGGCACCCTGTAACACAAATTACAAGACAGTAGGCTAAGATACCAACCAGAGCTTTGAGATGTGCAGTAGAATCAGCAACAGCAGTGGAGCAGTGGTAGTCTTGACTGCGCGCACACAAGAGTGACTGACAAGAGAACTGCGTGCATTTATACCCCAGTACCCCTCTCAACACGGCACTCCCTTCACTCGCCTCCCACTTGCGTCTGAAAGGACCTTTCTCCCCTTTCACTTCCCTCTCTAACTCACTGAGCTTATGGCGTTTCCCCACTCACCGAGTTTCCTTTATAAGCAGACTCAAACGTCCAAGTCGGCACAGTTCACCAGCTCGCTGACAGCAGGAGCGCACCTTCTCAGGAACACAATGTTCCCCTGCGCAGTTTGCCGTGAGGCGTACTTTGTCACTACCGACGCTCGTGACAGACACCAGTCAATTTGTTTGGCGCTCACCAACTTCTTCACACCTCTTGTGCACACCAGCAGCAGTGGCAGACCTCCTGACGAACCTTCGGCACACCATGCAGGAGGCAGCATCAAACCCTCAACCAGCCGGCCAGCCGATCGAGCAGAGACCAGTCGCAAGAGGAAAGCAGCAGCGGCAACGTCTCCATTGTTAAAAAAACTTAAAAGGCTTCAACACAACACGCCACGTGATGTGACAGCATCTCCAGCGTCATCTGCTCCGGCGTCAGCATCAGCTCAGGTAGCAACAGACAACAGCAGCAACCCCAACGGCAGCGGTGACGGAGACGACAACGGTCTACCCATAATGAGTTACGAGCTAAAAAAAGCCCTAATGAACGCTCGTGACTATGTCATCAAAAACAAAGACGGCGGTTTCATCGACTTGATTCCGTTTGTAGAAGCCGCTCTGCAAACTGTTAAAGAGATTTTAACCAGCGAATTGGAAGTTTCCAATTCATTAAAATTCAACATGGTCCTTGAGGCCAAATACGAACATCCCGAAGGAGGCCTGCTAGACACCCGCAACTTCAAGACACGCTCGAGAATGCTGTTTGCCGCGACAGACGACCTGGACGACCAACTGCGCAGCGACGGAGCCAAATTGCTGAAGGAAGAAGAAAACGCCGACGCAGAAAGAAGCGGCTGGCTCTTCGTTAACGTCAAGTGTTTAACGTTACGCGTAAGTAAATTTACTTACAAAGAGCCTAGAGGTTCTAGCTACCTTCCATTGCCATCTAAATTATCCAAACGTAGGGCTTGTGTAAATGTTAACAATAAAGACAATCGTTGTTTTATGTACGCGATGCTCTGTAAACATATCCCCCGTGTCGATACTGTTCTTACTGAAGAATCTTTTTGCGATAATTTGTTAAACACTTACAATTTTGCAGGACTTAGTTACCCAGTAACTGTGAATCAAATCAAAAGATTTGAACAAAATAACCCCAATGTTTCGGTAAACGTTTTTGAATACACTAGTGAAAACAAAGTGGCTCCCCTGCGGGTTGTTGACGAGCTTGCCGATCACACCGACCTACTGCTGCTGCATGGCGAACACGATGTCAGTCACTACGTCTATATTCATGATTTTACCAAACTAATTCAAACCCAAATCACTAAATCCACCAATAAAATTGTAGTGTGCAAACGCTGTTCGCACAGCAACGAGGCTAGAAAATGTAAACCAGACCCGGATACGTGGTTAAAGGAACATTTGAAACTTTGCGGAAAACACCTGTCTACAGTAATTAAGCTTCCTCCCGCTAACAATAACACGCTGCAATTTCAACAGTACGAAACGCAAATAAAAGTACCATTTAGTGTTTGCGCAGATTTTGAATCTACCCTTAAGCCAGTAGTTGACAGCGACGATGAAGATTACGACAACGGCAAAACATATCAAAAACATCAGGCAAACTCCTTTTGCACGCTAGTAACGTCCACTTACGATGTAAACATACTCGATCAGTATGAAATTTCCACAGAACCGTATCTGTACCGAGGCAACCATGCCGGTGCTAAATTTTTGCTCCACCTAAAGGATTTAGCAGAAAAAGTAAGCAAGGTATTGTCGCGTAACGAGTCTATAACCATGAGCGATGAAGACCGTGTACGCCATGAAAAAGCAGTTGTTTGTGACCTTTGCAACAGACTGTTTAGCGATCTAAACCCCGACACTGTAAAATGCGCTGATCACGACCACGTGACGTCAAAATTTAGATATTCACTGTGCTCTCGCTGCAACCTCAGAGCAAAAGCTCCAAACTTTATTCCAGTCTGGTTGCACAACATGAGCAACTACGACCAAGCGTTCATTATAACAAATTTGGGCGTCCTAAAAGGGTGCGAAATTAAGGTGATCCCTTCAAATAAGGAGAAAATGATTGCGATAATGGTTAAGGTAGAAAACATTTGGCTACGGTTTCTAGACTCCTACAGGATGATGGCCGCCAGCCTCGATGTACTGGTAAAAAATCTACCTCCCGATGAATTAATTGAAAGCTCAAAATTAGTGCCTGCTGAACACAAAGCGTTAATCAGTAGAAAAGGAATATATTGTTACGATTACGTTAGTGATGAAGAAAAATTCCTAGAAACTTGCCTACCTCCAAAATCGGCGTTCGCTAACCGACTTAACGAAACAGAAATCAGCGATGAGGACTACGCTCATGCGACTCACGTTTGGAAATGTTTAAATTTCAAAAATCTCGGCCAATATCACGATTTTTATCTTCGCCTTGACGTGTGCCTGTTGACAGATGTGCTAAATTCGTTTCGATCAATCTGTTACGCCAACTATAAGTTAGACGTGAACCACTTTTGGACAGCCCCCTCTCTCAGCTGGCAGGCTATGTTGCGTCACACTGGAATTACACTAGAACTCATCACCGACTACGACATGTTCCTTTTAATCGAATCTTCAATCAGAGGCGGGATTGTGCAAAGCTGCTTACGTTACGCCAAAAGCAACAATACGTTGCTCGAATGTCCCACAGACTACAACCGCGAAGAACCGACAAGCTACCTGCTTTATTTGGACGCAGTAAACCTCTACGGATACGCCCTCTCACAATGTCTGCCTACAGGAAACTTTAAATGGGAAGACAAGCCAGAAACGGTAGACTGGACCAACCTTCCACCAGACTCACCGTTCGGATATATTATTGAGTGCGACGTGGACGTGCCACAGAGTGTGCACGATAAACTAAACGACCTGCCACCCTTGCCTGAAAAAGCGATACCACCCAACGGCATTGTGGAAAAACTGTTGACCACACTAACGAAAAAGGAACGATATGTGGCGCACTATAGAGTGCTTCAACAAGCGCAGAAACTCGGCCTACGCATAACAAAGGTTCACAGAATGGTAAAATTTAGCCAATCCGCATGGATGCAAAAATACATAGACTTTAATTCAAAATTGAGAAGTCAAGCCACAACCGATTTCTCAAGGAATTTCTTTAAATTACTTAACAACGCGGTCTTTGGTAAGTCCCTCCAGAACAATAGACGACACATGGACGTCCGTGTTGCTACCACAAAAGAAGCGTTTGAAAAATATGCAAGACAGTCTCGCTTTATAGACAGAGTCATAATCAAAGAAGGTGAAGCAGACGATGGCGTTGTTTTAGTTTATTTAAGAAAAAGCTCAGTTTTGCTAGACAGACCCATCTACATTGGCAGTGTAACTCTTGATCAGTCAAAAGAGCACATGTATAACTTTTACTACAACGTGCTGAAATCGTGTTTTAAACCTCCTGGCAGTCACGTCTACCTGGTTTATCTGGACACCGACGGGCTAGTTCTCCTAATTGAAACTGAAGAAAACCTTTACGAAATTTTAAAATCAATAAGTAAAGAGCACCTTGATCTGTCAAATTATCCAGATGGGCATGTCCTCAGGGACGACACAAACAAACAGGTCGCTGGGAAGTTCAAAGATGAAACAAAAGGAAGAGCACTGTACGAACACATCGGCTTGCGAAGCAAAATGTATAGTCAACGCTTCAATTCCACTCCGGTCGACGACAGCACAAGAGGAAACGAGACCAAAAAGGCAAAAGGGATAAAAACGTCATTTGTAGACATGAAAATGCGTTTTGAGCACTACCGAGACGCGCTGTTCAACCACACAGCGTACAAAGCGAAATTCAATCTTATTAAGTGCAAAAAGTTTAAACTAACATCTGTCAACGTTGAAAAACGATCCCTGTCGTTTGACGACGACAAAAGATTTATACTGCAAGACGACATACACACGTTGGCGCACGGTCACTACAAAATCGACGGGCTTCGGAGGCAAAGCGGCTCGCAAAACCCAGGGGGAAGCCAAGGCTAACTCTGTTTTTCCCACACAATGAGTCTTTATGAAAAATCATTGGTTGCATTTAGCAAGTCTATAGATATTGTAGTAGATTTAGAAACAATCGACAATATTAGTATTTTATCCCAACTGCCAGTTAGTGTTCAAAGAGATGTACGAAAAACTAAACAATTTGGTTTTACAAAACCGAACCTCCAAACAATCCGTATCATTTTGAATACAGAGACGTAAACTTTGAATGTATAGATAGAGAACAATTCTTAATGTTAATTAACCACCCTTTAGAATTAGCTCCTGAATTTGTACATTATGAAATGCGAACTTGTCATGTTAGTTACAACTATTTTGAATTTCATATAGGAAGCCAAAAGCCTTTTTTATTATGTAATCAGTGGTTTGAAATAACGTGCGGTGCTAACCGATACGATTATGAGTTTGACTATCAACAACTGTGGTCACAACTAAATTGGAAATTTTGTATCTAAACATTATGCAATTGATGTAGCTTGTTTACCAAATACGGTGATCAAACAAGAACACAGTTGGTGTGATAGGTGTGTGTTTACACCGTTGTTTCAATTATTTAACTACAGCACATGTAAGCAAATGACACATGACCACGATTATGAAAATAGCAGTGATAGTGATGAATCACTGGTCACATCTGACATAAAGTATGAACTTTACGACCCTTTTCACTTTTAACAATTTTTGTCTGAAGGGGGGCTGCGTGCCTCGTCAGCGAGCTGGTGAACTGTCAAACCCTTTCTTTGTGTTAATATGTATTGTGTAAACAAATTGGCTTTGAAACTTGTGTTGCGTGTATTTACTGTTTTTTATTTCATGTAAAATCCAATGTAAATAATCTGACATAAAGTCTAAACGATCCTTATTCACTTTTAACAATTTTTGTCTGAAGGGGGGCTGCGTGCCTCGTCAGCGAGCTGGTGAACTGTCAAACCCTTTCTTTGTGTTAATATGTATTGTGTAAACAAATTGGCTTTGAAACTTGTGTTGCGTGTATTTACTGTTTTTTATATCATGTAAAATCCAATGTAAATAATCTGACATAAAGTCTAAACGATCCTTTTTCACTTTTAACAATTTTTGTCTAAAGGGGGCTGCGTGCCCCGTCAGCGAGCTGGTGAACTGTCAAACCTTTTCTTTGTGTTAATATGTATTGTGTAAACAAATTGGCTTTGAAACTTGTGTTGCGTGTATTTACTGTTTTTAAATTATGTAAAAGCCAATGTAAATAATTCTTTTTTACTCTGTACTGGTGTGTGTCTTGTGTACCGAAAATGCTTTTGGTTGTTGTTTTGACGCTTTGAAACTAATAATTCTTTGCCACTGTGCTGGCATCTTGTGAAACTTGTTACACTTGCTAATGGAAAAATAAACTTATTCTCCACAATATGCTGTTATAATTTCTACTACCGAAATCAGAAACACTCAACTTTTGGGGTAAAAAAACAAACACACATAAGAAAATATTAAATATATTAGACAAAGAATCACCATCTGACAAGATCATATTTTAAGTCTTGCAAAACTGCTTCACAAATGTTTGGTGAACAGAATCTTCTCACTTCTGCGTCGACAAACGGAAGAAGTGCCGCTTGCAGAGGTGACGCTTGGAACCACCAGTCCTCTTGCGAATGCTGCTGCAAGCGCTTTTCATTGAAGTCGGTCAAAAACAAAGGAAGGTCTTTCGTTACATTGCGTTCAACTTCCGCCGGTACTCTCAAAGCTCCGTTGTGAGACGATGTTGATGCCGCAGTCGCTGCTCCCAACATTACCGAAGTCTTGTAGTGTCGTGTAAAATAGCGGCAATAGCTAGCGACTAGGTTTTGAACTGTCGGTGTACACTGAACGCATATTCCGTAGTAGTTTTCGACACAGTCAAAAACACGTTTTAAAGCAGTCCATCCCGAAGAGTGTAACAGCAACGAAGGCGATGATGTTTGACACAGCACACCGTTGTCAGTTGCAAAAATTCCCTGCTGACGATGCATTCTCACCTGGTAGTTGGAAATTGAAACAACACCATCAATGTGGTGTTTTACAAGAACTGTGTTGAAATAAAGCGGTGCAAATTTTGCAGAGGTTTTGAAATAACTGTCCAGTAGTTCAACTACTCTAACACTTCGTACACTTAACAGGTCTTCAATTGTAAAATTTATGCTGGTTTCACTGCTGACGAGGTATATTGACGCTTTGAAATCACCAGAGGATTCTAGCCCAATTACAGCATCAGCCTGGTTACAGACTTTATACATTTGTCTCATTAACAATTTAGGTTCAATTTGAAGTTTTCGTTGCTTTTTGACAAGATCTTGCTGCTGCTGAATCGATGGAGGTGATAGATTATGTTTTGGTTCTGGAAGATAACTCACATAACCAGAGTGTTGCTGCTGCTGATAAGAATCATAACCACCGATGGGCTGCTGATGCTGCTGCTGCTGCTGCTGCTGCTGCTGCTGCGATCCATATGTGGTGTAGTAATGAACTTGAGGTTGGGCAGTGGAGGTAGCAGATGGAGCTTGATCTGGCTGTTTGTTAGGTTCAAAGGAAGAATCTTCGAGATCAGCGAGAATAGCTTCTAAATCCATCACTGCCGCTGCTGTTGTCGCCACGTTGGATGAGACGATCGGAACGTTAGCGGTGCGACATCGTTTTACATCAGGAACTTGGTGATTGACCGACTTTGAACGTTTGCGTTTCAACTTGTTAATATCTTTACGCGGAGCGGGTATGCTGGCGTCCATCTCGACACTGAGCGACTGGCAACTGCGCGGGAAGCGGGCAACGACCTCGAGGAGTGGGAGGCTACAGCCTCCTGGTGGGGGGCGGCGGCAGCCTTGAACGAGTCGCAACGTGTTGAGGTTATTCAACGACATGTATCTGACCCAATGGATCCCATAGCAATTGTCTGCCTTTATAGTCAAACACCTTTCTGTGACTCTCAAGCCATCTCATCGAATGTGTGGGAATGTATTCCATGTCAGAACCGTAAATTCTCATTATGTTATCACCATGTTTATTCGTTCCCCCGGTCAACACTGGATTGTTCGCGCCTGTTTCAACTAGATTAAAATATCGCGATCCGCATTTGAAATTTCCGACTGTCTCGTCGTATTGACAAGTCTGCGCGATTACACTCGCATCGTCCAAACTATCGCCAGCACCCACTTTGGACAGTCTATATCCCTTTGCATCCCAAATTGGGGTTTCAGGGTTCGTAGTATCCAGTTGTAGACAAGTACGTTGCAGTTTACTCACTTGCGTTTCCAAGTCTGTTACACGTTTTTCCAAATTGCCAAAAGTCGATTCGTAATATTTTTCCAAATAGCCTTTGTTTACGCTGTCGTGTGACTCTTCGGGTTCGGCCACGTATCTTAGTCTTTTGTAACGCGCGTTAAAATGAGCTCCGCCCGCATCCAAAGCGAGAGTTTGGCGGTGAAGCCGTTTGGAAAAGCAAAGCACACGTCCAAACTTGTCGATAGGATGACGTCTCATCGCAACTGTTGCTATACATCGACTGATAACCGAGCGGTCTATCAGATGGATTATATCCACGAATTATGTCTGCTTGACATTCCCAACCATTTCACGTAGACTCGTTTCCCTTTTCTTTTTAACACTTTTTCAACCAAATACGTGTCTGGGAAGGCTGTTTTCTGCATTTCTTGTTCGTAAAACGCTCCGCTGATTGTTTCTCCTTCCATATCGCGCAAAATGTATACCGGAGGTCGAGTTTTGCGAACCTTGTCCACCACAAACAGTTCCGTTGTCCAATTGGGGAGGTAGCCTTTGGAGAAAATCGACGTCTTGTATTTGGAAATTCTTACAATGTCGTTGACTTTAAATCGAGGCTTCTTGTTGACACGCTTACCGGAAGCCAGCTTCAGAACTAGAGACTTTTCGTTTGAGCGAGTTACGTCACTGGGTTTCATGCCAATGGATCGGTGCACTCGGTCGTTGTATTTTGTCATCAGTTCCGACAGCAGCCCGTTTGTGGACCACTTGTACGTGCCCTGGACTCCAAACGCTTTGAACATCCAAGTTTTCAGCGTGCGATTGAAACGTTCAACTACCGACGCTTTTAGCGGACTAAAAGTGCTGTAATGGTTTATTCCATATCGTTTCATCAGGGAGGTAAACGATTTGTTAAAAAACTCTTTACCATCGTCAGATTGGATATTTTTTGGTAGTCTCTGTTTATTATTTAAAAATATATCTTCCATAGCTGTTGCGACTGTTTTGGCGGTTTTGTCACGTAACGGCCTGGCAAAGCCAAATTTCGATAACACGTCAATCGCTGTGAGTATATAGTGGAACCCTGCGTTTTGTTTTGCATACTTTTTCATGTCAATAAGGTCGATTTGCCATAGATCGTTTAAGCCTTTGACAAAGACACGGCGTCGTGGATAACGCTTTCTCGCCTGCCTGTGAAGCTCTTCGACTATTTTCTCTTTAGCACCGTCTGCCATCTTGACAGTATCAAACTCGCCTCGAAAATGAACAAAGCTGATTACAATATGATTTTATACAAACGTAAAAGGTTCACTATTTCGTTATACTCCCTAGAATGTCCGCTGTGACCGGCATTCTTGGACATATACAGCAGTCTGAGGCGATTTACCAAGGTGTTTGCATCAGCTCTGTTACTCAATCCACTGCCCAATGGCGTTGATGCTGCCGGTGGTACTTTGTGTTTTGGCGGAAACAGACTCTGTATAACAAGAGTATACTTTTTGCCTTTGTTGGCGTTTATCCCTCGTTCCGTAGAGTACATTTGTCTGTGCGCGTTGGTCATGACCAGTATCTGCTTGTACGTATTTAAATCAGAAGCGGTAATTTCTTCCTTTTTTGGCACTTGCATAAAGAGTAGTTCCATCAGTCCGGGAGTCATGTCGAATCTATTATCTTTTACTATAACCCTTGTTTTGGAAAACGAAATTCCGCTGTCACCTATCATCGTGCCACCTTTTCCATCGGGTCTAACACCGTACGTAGTGTCGAGTTTATCGCGGTAGGCAGGAGATTGAAGTCTTTTAAAATATCGGTCCACCAGACTGGTCTCCGTTTGAGTCGAAGTGTCCACTGTTTTGTTTAACTCGTCGTCGTCATCACTGCCTTCGCTATGTTTATCCGTTCCTATCGACTTTATTTCCTTTTTAATTTCCTCTTTGATTTGCGGGAGTGGCATCGATTGTTTAATACTCTCGACGACCGTTTTCTGCAACGGGCTGACCAACGGTTTGGCAGAAGCCTCTAGATACTTTTCAACGTCTTCTACGTTCCTTTTTAAAGTCCGGTACTTTTCGCGGACGCTTTTTGTAAGCTTAACAATTTCCCTTTTCACAGCCTCTTCTTTACCATATGCTTGTGCTTTCTTTACTCGACGTTTTCTTATCTTTAGTTTACGTCGTCTGTCCATAGTGTGCGTCAAAGCAATACTAGGGAAGATTTTGTACTGATATCTTATTTATATGACCGCCGACGACGCTTACCACCTCCGAGCTTGGACCTTCATTGCCGTAGTGACGCTCCACGCTGTTGCTTTTTCTCCCGCTGGCGTGTCTGACGCTTTGAACCTTTGCCAAGCTCTTTCCGCTAGCTCTTTATCCGCACGCTGTCTTCTTTTAGAGTCTTTAAATTTAGAGTAGGCTATATCGTGGATCTTGCACGCTTCGTCTAGAGGATTAACACCCTTATCGCCTCGTGCTAACCGCTTCTTTAGCTTAGTTCCTGGTCCACAAAAGTTATACCCAGGTATGTGCAGTTCTACTGGTAACGAATCAATCGCTTTGTTAACTGCAGAACTTATGCCCCTTCCTCTTTTGCCTCCTCTTCCTCTGCCTACTCCTTTCGCTTTGCGTTTCGTCATTGTTCGCTCGTGTTACTCCATTGACTGGTTTATTCCGAGGATTCTTTATTTATATCAGTCACGAACGTGTCTAGACCGCATCTGTAGCGTCCTTTGTCCAACTCATCGTCTTTGCTGATTACCACAAAGGAATGACGGTCCTTGTTCCAACACCGGGCGCAGAGGTTTTTAAATTGGTTAAAGGTCATATCGCTAACGCTAACGTGATCGTCGTAAACATGTTTCAAGTTTAACTCGTCTTGTTTGAATAATATTATAAGGTTCGCATTGTCTCGCAGCAGGTGTTTCGGTACGCGCGTGTAGGATTGCGCGAGGTAGAAACAATCTATCGATTTGTGTCTGCCCATGGAGAAGTACGCACGCATATGGTCTTGTCGGTCGCAAGCTACGTCGTCAAACACAATTACCGAATTCTGTTTCGCTTCGGAAGGACTTTGTACATCCTCGTTGTTTTCAAACGTATAGTATCCTATTTCGGGAGCTTTACTCATTATTTGCGATAATATTAAATATTTAGGCTGGTGGAGTGATTTACTGAATATGTATAAATTCGCGAATCGCAATCCTCGAGGTTCTGTAAGTAGACTGAACATGAGGCATGTTTTACCACAGTTTGAAGGTCCGCATATGATGCACCTGATTGAGCTCGGCAACAGGGGACCGTGTTTGGAACTGTGTTGCGAACTGCGCTCTATCAGTCTCCCCAAATCGGTATTAATGGCAAACGTTTCGCGCTGTTTTTTAAACTTCATGTCGACCTCGTTACTCTACGACTGAGTGCATATATAGCGTCGCGCATTTATATGCATAAGCTCAGTACAGAGTCAGGCTTTCGTTGAGATACATTGCGGTTTTCGACAATGGTGGAAGGACTATTGCCAGATGGTGAAAAGAGGCGCACCGTTCGCCGTCCTCGCAAGACCAAGAAGCGTAAAGGTGCAAAGAGGAGGCAAGGTGCAACAGCTAGTGGAGGCGGGGGGAAACGGTTTCAACATGTGACGTTTCGTGATGTGATCAAGCACGCTAAGGCCGCAGTCAGGGGACAGGGAATTAGGTCTTCAAAAAGTTTGGAGACCAACAGGGGTCGCATGCGGAGTGCAACCATGGCGGTGCTGAAGGCTGTTCGAAAGTTTAAAAAAGGCAAATTAGTAAGACATACTGGTGGTCGCAGTGGTCATGAACGGATCCTACCTTTGCCAAAGTCTGGAGGGTTGTTACCACTACTGCCGATTTTTGCGGGGCTAAGCGCTTTGGGCAGTCTCGCCGGTGGTGCTGCTGGAGTGGCAAAAGCGATAAACGAGACTAGGGATGCCCGGAAGAAATTGGCAGAGTTGCAAAGGCACAACGAGACTATGGAGGCTATTGCGTTGCGCAAAGGCAAAGGTCTGTTTTTGAGACCACACAAGAAAGGGGGGTTGGGTCTGTACATGATGCCGTATACGCAGTATGCAAAAAACTGCTAAGCATTCTGCCCAAGAGGGCATTGTACGATACGGACCTTGAAACGTTGGCTCGTCAGCTTCGGATACCACATTTTAGAGGTGTTTTTATGCGTGACAATTTGCCTAAACGGCCGTGGCGTCAAGAGTCAACCATTGTTAATTTAGACAATTCCAGTGGGCAAGGTACGCATTGGGTGTGTTTTAGAAAAAGTGGTAATCTAGTGGACTATTTCGACAGCTACGGTGATTTAAGACCTCCGTGTGAAATTCAACGCTATCTCAAGGGGAATTTTATTTCCCACAACAGGACCGCTTATCAGTTTGTTAATTCCAATAGTGAAACTTGTGGCCACCTTTGTTTAGCGTTTTTATCCATGATGCAATAAAGGTACAAAAGGTGCACTGCGTTTCATTTACTTGTCAGTCATGTCTTTGACGTTTACCTTTACGGGCACAGAGTCCACTCTGTCCGCAGACTTTTTCCCAGCTCTGGAACTGGACAGTAACTCGGTTTGGGAAATAGGTCTGCTAAACTTTGAGTCTTTCAACTCCATTCCAAACGTGGATGTTGACAATAACGTGTTTCACTTTAACAACGGTCTGAAAGCGGTCATACCGACAGGTTCGTATGAGGTTTTAGACATTGCAGACTTTTTACAGAAGCAACTGTGGAAGGTGGACAAGAAGCTGCATATCGAATTGACTCCAAATAACAACACTTTGCACACCGAAATCAAATGCAACTTTCCTGTAGACTTTACCCCCGATAATTCTATCGGACGTCTGTTGGGTTTTAAGCCAGTCAAGCTAGAACCTAACCGGGAACTCGGTACTATGAAGATAACAGACATTTTTAAAGTGAATTCGATTCTATTGAACTGCAACATCGTCACAGGGTCATATATAAACGGTCAACCTGCACACACTATTTACCAGTTTTATCCGAGTGTCGGTCCAGGGTTCAAGTTGATCGAAGAGCCTTCGCCGGTGGTTTATCTTCCCATTACCAAAACCACGATTGACAATATTACGCTGCAACTTGTAGATCAAGACGGACGTTTGGTGAATTTTCGCGGTGAACGAATAACTGTGCGGTTACATTTGAGGCGTCGACCTTAGAATGGGTTTTATGTACGGAAGAGCAGCGGCGACGGTGAGGCGCGCCTATTTATTGACAGACACCAAGTCGCAAGTCAGTAGTAGACGTCAGTCTGTCAGGCGATTAACAACAAGAAACAAGAGGTTTTTACGCTCTCTCGGCTTTACCGTACTGCAATGAACGTTCAAGATATCCTGTTGAGTGCTCCCTTCGATTCTAGCATAAGTCACGTTGCGTGGCACTCGCATCTTCCTTATGCCAGTATGACACTCAACAACAGTGATGAAATACGAATTCCGATACAACAGCAAGATATTTGTGTCATTCCCTCAATGAGCTACCTGTACGTCGAGGGTAAACTTTTGAAAGAAGACGGCACTGCCGCCCCAACCAGAACTAAATTTATCAACAACGCTTTTGCTCAGTTATTTGACGAAATACGCTATGAAATTAATGGTATTGAAGTGGATCGTGTCAGAAATCCCGGGATCGCTACTACAATTAAGGGATACGCATCTTTTGACGATGACACGCTTAAATACATGAACAACTCTGGGTGGGTGAGTTCTTCTGACAAAGTAAACTCGTCGCTCGACGCTAATGCGGTCGACAGCAATGGGAATTTCAGTTTTTGTGTACGCTTAGGTAGTCTTCTCGGTTTTGCCGAAGACTACACAAAGATGGTTGTCAACGCACGCCACGAGTTGGTTCTCATTAGGTCAGCCAGTGATAAGGATGCTGTTCACTGGACGCCCGGGCCGGCTGTTGGAGGAGTCCAGGACACGAACGTTGAGAATATTACTGTCAAGTTACAGAAGCTCTGTTGGCGTATACCGTACGTTACTCTGAGCGATGAGCAAAGGGTCGCGTTGCTTAAACAACTCAGTCGCGGCACCAGTATTCCGGTGGAGTACAGAAGTTGGGAATTGTACGAATATCCAGCGCTTCCTAAGGCTAGCAAACAGTCGTGGACCGTTAAAACCGCCTCTCAACTGGAGAAGCCACGATACGTCATTGTCGCGTTTCAAACCGACAAGAAGAACAACTTGAAGGCTAATGCTTCTCATTTTGACCACTGCAAATTGACCAATATGAAACTTCATCTAAATTCAGTCAGCTATCCTTACGACGATCTCAAGTTGGATTTCTCCAACAACCATTTTGCATTACTCTACGACATGTACTCTAGATTTCAGGAGTCTTATTATGGTACTGCGCCACGGCCCTTGTTGACAAAAAATACATTTAAGAATCACGCTCCGATAGTCGTTATCGATTGCTCTAAACAAAATGAATCGATCAAGTCAGCACCTGTAGACATACGTTTAGAGTTTGAGGCATCAGAAGACTTTCCAGCTAATACTTCTGCCTACTGTCTCATTATTCATGACAGGGCGTTTACGTACAACCCGTCGACCAGTTTGGTCAGGCTCAACAACTAAGCCCCGCCCACTCCTTCGCCTATTTAAGGTGGCTCGGTTGCCTTCCCGGTCGTCATTCTCTCTCTAGTGCTCCGCCGCACCGCTCCACCGCCGCCATGATCAAGAAAGCAGTGATTGATTTTAGCGCTTTTTTAAGCAAGAAGACTAACGAGGTTGTAATTAAAGAGTTGACCGTGGTGGACATTGTGACGGGATCTGCTCAGCATTGGATTTTCAAACCGCCAAAGGAGACGCCTCATTACTGGTCAAGTACTTGCGTCGCAGATCGCCGCAACGAATGGCTGAGCAAACATTATCACGGTCTGGACTTTTGGTATGGCTTCAGCGATTATGAGGATTTGTTAAACGGGCTGAACCAGGTTTGTTCAGATATGCGAGTGCTATATGCTCCGGATCTCGAGAAGGCTAGAGTTTTGGAAAAATTATTTAATGCCAGACGATTAGTCTTTAGTCTGGAGGCACTCGGTTGTCCTCCACTAGAAGGGCCATTCCTGTTTCCAGAACCCATAAGCGATTGTAGTGAAGATGAAGACGACACTGCTGGGCGGGATGAAGTGGATTGCGCAAAGGAGGACATGTTCAAGCAGTGTCTCTACCATCGGCTGTACTCGCCGGGTTTTGTGTGCACTTTCGACAACGCGCAACGTCTTGCTAAATGGTGTGCTGAAAACCTGGATCTTATAGACGTAAATGAACCTGCTGCCAGGGCGAATACCTTTGTCGACTGGAAACAAGCGTCGCCCACTGCTAGAGAACTGGCAGATGCCGGTTTTGTACGAGTGCATTCTACGAACGATGCAACCAAATGTGTTTATTGCGGTGTAATCTTATGCAAGTGGGAGGAAAATGATGATCCCTTCGCAGACCATGATTACAATTCACCTTACTGCAAGTTTGTTCGGTTCAACATGCAGCTGAAGAGGGATCTAAAGGATAAAAGGGATAACAAGTGTAAACCCACTTGTTGCAAGGGGGACGTACCTGAAGACGATTTTTCCTTGCGCTACGGGAAAACTCCTGACATTACTGCATCGGACTTGGCAGAGTGTTGTCGTACGTAATCATGTCTCAGTTTTACAGAAACATGAAAAAAGTATCTTTTCACGATCCACTTGTCACCGCTTTGGTCAACCTGCCAGATGAAGATAGGTGCTCAACCCTCATCGCTGACCGTGAACAATTTAAACTGACTATATGGAAGTCTGAGGAGCTTTTGTCCAATTGTCTTAAAGCTAAAATTAATCATATCTTAACTTGTACGCTTTCTGACCACACTGCTTGCAATTTTATAATAAAAAACATTAATATTTACTTTTTGTTATTCCTTCTGTCTCCCCCAACCATTTTACCTCCAAACTGAGGGATCAACAAGTGACAGGCAAACAGCTCGGAGGTACCGCCGCAGCGCGCAATGTGTAATCATCCGCGGTGCGCCGACACGCCGACTCACCACCGCAATCGCGGCTCGACGAACCGAACCCAGCCGCGACATCAGGAACCATATACCGACAGCATAAGCATAAGAGCAAATTTACACCAGGAATAGTATACTACTAACCATTTATGCGTTTTTAATATTTTTAAATTAGGATCATAGGTGCAATCTAGCTTTATTACATCTACATCCTTGCACCAAACAAGACCCCAATGTTACCTCATGACATGAGGACTTTGACTAGATGTCATGGCACAGGAGGCCGAAGAAAGAGTTGAAACAGGGTGAAAGGAAAGTTCGATTATCTACTGGGCGTAAAACAGTCCGGTAACTTTTTTTTATTTGCATTTTCTGTTGTGAATATTATTGATTTGCATAAAGCATCGAGTTATCCAAAACTACGCAATTCTAATCGTCAACATTGTAAGACTAAATAATTTGTAAACAGATTTAATTGAATACCATTTTAAATTCGATGGGTTTATTAAAGTAGATTGTTTACGTTTTCAATCCTCTTTTGTATGCTTGATTTTGAAGCACGAAATCAAAAATAATAATTATAATTGGCGACTGTTCCCCCAGGTAGCTTATTTAAAACTCGCCGAAAACCATCCGGTACCAAATATATATCGAAGATGTTGGCCGAATTTTCCGTAACTAATTATCATAATAGCGAAGACTTTTGGTGAATATTAATGCTAAATAAACGATTTCGCTTAATCCCTGATTAAGACTTCGACGCAACTAGGGTCTATATTAAGGTGAATATTAATGAATGACGAGTGTATATTGTGTGAAATTAAGACGGACTTATTTTTTAGCCAGGATCATTAAATAATAGTCCAATGACTCTTGGCAGTTGGAAACAGTTTCGAATCTCCGGATATGTTCGGATATGTCCGGATAATGTTCTCAGGATATTTCTCGGGATCGATCAAGCAAACTTCAGATTATGAAGCCAGCACCATACCACTAACACATACTACTGTGGTGACTCTAAATAACTGTATGTTAGCAGATGACTATTTCAAATGTTTATTCAATCATATGGTTATTGTTTACATTGTGTTTTTTTCCTGTGATATAGTTGTAGCATTGACTATAAATACTGAAGTATTTAAAGTCAATGGTTGTAGTTTTTAAATGTATTA
Organism: Allygus modestus; assembly: GCA_963675035.1. Taxonomy (NCBI): domain Eukaryota; kingdom Metazoa; phylum Arthropoda; class Insecta; order Hemiptera; family Cicadellidae; genus Allygus; species Allygus modestus. Next base: position 146,724,738 of record OY776112.1, on the reverse strand, counting down.
TGTTCTGTTCAGTTAATTTACAGTTTTCAATTTATTAAACGATGTATGCATGCGAAATCAAGTGCGTGCTTTAATTATTACTTATTTATATATATAATAAAAACCCACTCCAGACCACCACTTCACAATAATTAATTGGCGACGATAACAAAACAAAATGTTGCATGCTACTCCAATACAACTTAAGTTCACAAGTTCACAGACAGCACTTATAATAAAATTTACATTCAATTTACCTTTTTACAGTTCATTATATCAACATTATCAAGTTACATTGTGTTTACATTGTTCAAACATGGATGAAGATTAGTTTAGGCAATTCATGCACATATTTCAAGAACAACAGAACCATCTTATTAAAGAAGTTCTTCAAGCTGTACGAACTCATGGTGAACAAACAATAGAAATGAAACCTGCAGTTAATTATTCAACCATTGCCCCTTTCGAAAACTACGATCCTCGACGTGAAAAGTTTACGTCTTATCTAGAACGTTTTGAAAACTATTACACCATGAAAGGATTATCGGACACAACTAAAATCGGTCAACTTTTGTGCGTTTCGATCGGGAGTGATCATTACAACAGTTTAGCCTCATTCTTAGGCCCCGAAAAACAGTTGAAAAATCTCAACTATGGAGAACTTACCAACGCTTTCAAACAATTGTTGATTCCAAAGAAGAACGTGGTCGTATCTCAGCATTATTTGTTGAATGTTTTTCAGAAAGAACGGCAGTCCATATCTGAATTTGTAGCTTCCCTACAACATAATCTTGCCGAATGTGAATTCTTAGTCAAATTTTCATGTGAACAATCAGTTTCGATCGCGAATGTTTTTCTGAGAGCACAATTTATTCGAGGTTTGCGAGATGATTGGCTCGGAAAACAAATTCTACAGTCAAATGAAACTACTTTTGATGCAATCCTTACAAAGGCAATTGCCCTCGAAGCCTCAAAGATCGAATCTAGGGAGCTTGTTTGCCCGCCTGCACGTTCACTTCAAGTAGGGGAGAGAGTCCAGGTTCATTTCTTCATTAATAACAAACATATCTGGGAGTTTGGACAAATAAAGAAGAAGCTTGGAATAAGACATTACCTTGTGATCCTTGATTCATCCGATAGAGTGATAAAGAGACACATTAATCAACTTCGGTCGACTTTTGTTCCAAAGTCAGAGAAAGCCGTCTCATTTGGTCCAACGCAATCATTTGATGCTCCAAGACTCCCATTGCCTCTGATTCCAAGAGGACCAGACAGACATCAAACACAACAAGAACATCCAATGGCAGCCTCTGTGCCAAATCCAGCTACAAGCCAAATTCCAGAACAACAAGTGGTTCAACCTACGGCTACGAATGCAAGACCACATCGTGAGCGGCACCTGTCTTCAAGGTTTCGGGATTATGTCATGTGAACAATAAAATTGAAGACAAGCAGATCCTAATTAAAACGGGATTTATGATTCATTATTAATAATTTCAATTTGCATAATCTGTTTATGATTGATATCCTTAATTAGTGGGGGAGACTGTGGTGACTCTAAATAACTGTATGTTAGCAGATGACTATTTCAAATGTTTATTCAATCATATGGTTATTGTTTACATTGTGTTTTTTCCTGTGATTATAGTTGTAGTTTTCAAATGTTGTGAATTGAAGGCTATCCATGACATAATACATTTGAAAACTACAACTATAAGGATAGCCTTCAATTCACAACAGATGGGTAGGTCATTTGATTAAATATCGACTATCGTATTACTGACTATCGATTCTAGCTTTTTGGTTTGTATCATAATACAAACGAATTTACGTGTAAAAAATACCCCCGTAGCAGCAAACCTGCATACTCAGCGAATTTCCAATGCATATTAATTTATCTTAATACCACATAAAGCCACATACCATGTTGCATTAATATACAATCATAAATAAACGATTTATGACATTTTAATTATTCTCCTTAAGAATAACATGGCGGCCGAGTATGCAGGTTTGCTGAAATAAGGAACACTAAAAATGGGCTTTTATACAAATATCAATATAACTCAACTAGGTAAAGCCACATACCAAGTTCTATTAATTTATGTTCATAATTAAAGGAGATAACCCGTTAATTATTCTCCATAAGAATAACATGGGGCTGAGTATGCAGGTTTGCTGCTACAGGAACTATCGGGAAACAAATGGGTTTTTATGCAAATATCAATAGACCACAATGAAATAAAGCAATATACCAAGTTTCGTCAGGATAAGTTGATAAATAAGCGAGATATACAATTTCTCTTATCCTCCATAAGAATAACATTGGACAACGTACTGTGTTTAGCACTTTCAATATCTCAGTAACCAATTGACGTAGAGCAATGATTAAAACATCAAATTGTGCGTCTTTTAAAGCTGATTCCAATGGGAAAAAATAACATTTTACATCTTTTTAAATTGGAAGTAAAAAACTCAAAAAAAAATTTTTGGGGTACAAAACCCCCCCAAAATACCCCTTCGAATAGATCGATCCGTCTGGTTTTCGAACTTAAAGTCATAAATGCTGCTTTACACGTTTGTACCAAATTTCATCAAAATCGGATCTTTTTTACGAGAGTTATCGCCCCCACGGACACATATATCTATCTATCTATCTATCTATATATATATATATATATATACAGTTTCGAACGAATGGTGTTTTTGGGGTCTGGGGACCTTAAAACGAAAAGTTATCGTGGTCCTGGGCCTAGGTCTTACCATGCCGACTACGGTAATAGCTTCTTCCCTATAGGGGAAATTAGCTAATAACAACTTTTGCTGCAGTTCTTGACAACATTATAATAACCTAACCTAACCTAACTCCACAGAGCGCTGTATGGTGGCTCTTCGTTGTGCAACATTTTACAAATAAATTAGTTTTGATCCAAAAAATATAAAGTAAACTTTAACAACAAATCTAGACCTTAAGTGGTAAACGACAATAATAATATCTGAGCAAAATAATATAAAATTTAAAAAAATGCAGATCCCAAAAAGTACTCAGCAAAAGTGGTACTAGAACCCGGGTCCGCCTGATTGTGGGTCCAATACTGAATCCATTGATCCAATACAGCATGTCGAGAATTGGGAAAGTTACAATTTAACAAGCCGTGATCATATAGTTGCTAGATGAGTAGTCGACTACGATAATCGGTAGTCAATAATACGATAGTCGATATTTAATCGAATGACCTACCCATCTGTTGTGAACTGTAGGCTATCCGTTCTGTTCAGTTAATTTACAGTTTTCAATTTATTAAACGATCTGTACATGCGAAATCAAGTGGTGCTTTAATTATTGCTTATTTATATATATAATAAAAACCCACTCCAGGCCACAACTTCACAATACATACTCTTCCCCTTTCAGCCCAATACACAATATATTTACTAAATATAGAATATAAAGAGTGGTAGTATGAATATAAAATCTTCTTAAGAACCTTTATTTCAGAAATATCCTTCCAAATCCGTCTTTTGGAGGCAATACAGAATCATTTGCTGTCATTTGTTATATCAACAGCTGTCAAATATACAATGCAATCAATTAATGTTCTTCCATAATATTAACATTGAAACTTTGAAAGCTTGTGGGGCTTAGCCCTGAGGGCCGATGTAAATTATAATTAGTTTCTGCTCATCTACAGGACAATACCTTTCTAACGGTATGCGTAAATTTATCCAACGATACATAAACGCTGAAAAAAGGACAGTTTGTAGCTTGCCTGTTAATATAAACCAGGTTGCTTGCAACTATGATCTCAAAAACGGCTCCAACTTTTTCATTCAAATTTGGAAATACTCAATACTTCATGATTTTACTGAGTGACTGATGTGGACCTCATTGTCCTCCAAATGACGTTTCTGTTTGTGGGGGCTAAAGCTGCCCCCTCCCGTGAGAACGAGGGAGCGAGAAAATCTCTCAAGAATGTTGTTCTTCAATTTTTTTATTTTATTTATTAATATTTTAACAATAATATGAAGTTACATAATATTATTAGTGGGGGGAGGCTTGGGGCACACTCCACCTGTTAGATAAAGATGCTAATAATTACTTAAGTAGTTCTTTCTTTGACTGATTGGTTGTTGACCTCATTGTACTCCAAATGGCGTACCTCTTAGTAGGCTCTCCCCCCTTTCACCCTGAGACTGAGGGGGTGAAACTCTTCTAAATCTGCTTGGGTTGACTGGCCAATCCTGGATGGTTGTTATTGAATTTCTGTATTTATGTATATATATATATATATATATATATATATATATATATATATATATATATATATGCAATCACTCAATAATATCGAGGTACAAAAATAGCGAAGCCGATGGGTGGCGGGGGGGGGGTTGGGGGCGCTTCCCCCCAGTAAGAGAAAGATGCAAATCTCAGTAGTTTTTGGTCTGACTGGTTGATTGTGGACCTCATTGTCCTCCAGATGGCGTTTATTTTTGAAGGGTGTATAGCACCCCCCCCCCCATGAGACTGAGGGGAGAGAAAATCATCTGAATTGGCAAATCCAAGATTGTTGATCTTCAAGTTTTTAATTAATAATTTTTTAACAATAACCAATTCTTTTAGTTTCGTATTTTAACAATACAATCAAGCTACAATAACAATGGGGGCCTGGAGGATAAATAGTAAAATACAATAACTATTTAAATACCACCTGGGCTGACTGATTACATACCTCATTGTCCTCCAAATGTGGAATATAAATTCAGGGGATATAGTTCCCCCTTGATCCCAAGGGGGCGAGTTACTACTCTAAACCCACTTTATCTTAATGACTTACTAATTTCAGACATCACTATTCTCCCATTTCTGTGTTTTAAAGACATGTTTTCTGTAACAACAATTAAGTTCTTATTAAGTGTCTGTGATTTGAAACATTGTTTAGTATTGACAACTGAGTTCATCCCCTTACGTGATAAGAGAGCGTACTCCTAGTTCCTGGGGATGAGACATGTTGAACTTATTTTTATCCCAGAAATGAGTAATTTCCATATTTGAAGGAAATCGTTAGTGCCGTTCTTGAAATCAGAGTTGCAAGCACGCACGGACGCAAGCAAGCAAACTTCGAGTAAGCCTATAGGATACATTGCAATTTGGCCTGTCATTTCCCTGAGTCTTAACAGATAACGTTGTGTTGTGACTTTGGTCTTAAAACATAAGTTAAAACATATGTTTATTTTGTATGATTTTTTTCAACTAGATCAACATGCAAAGGCATTGCTCTATTTACTAACATAAATTATTAAGTAAATGCGTAGGTCGTTCTTACACTGTTAAGGTTTATTACACTTAAATCAAAAATACTATTTCACAAAAATAAATAGCACTTTTTCATACTTGAGATTAAATAAATTATATTTCATACTACATAAGGAACCTCTTACATTCTGTTTTAAGGTGGTTTATTGCAATGGTGGTACAGTACCGCTTCATGCTAGAAACCGAAGGAATAAGTTACATATAAAACTATGTGGGAAACAAAACCTATTTACTAACACATTTATTGGAAATCTTTACTTAACTAAATATGTATCGGCCTAAACATTCTGAAAAATTAATCCTTTAGTTTAAAGTATCCAGTCTTTCATAAATTTGGTGCAGAGATTTAGCCTAATAGTCTAATATCTCTTTAAGACGCCGACGTAGTATAATTAATATTGAAGTATTTTTATAAACTTGGACTAAGAAGATAGCAAACATTACAAAGGCTTTAAAAGCTTCAATGCGTTAATAATAGGGAGGCTCAGTCAATTTTTTCTTTGATCTGTGTTATTCTTTTGCTCGTACTAAAAACGTTTTAATCCCCGTTCAACCGACGATTAGGTTTTAAGATTGGAATTCAGTTTTACCCTTATAGAGCATTGCTTTTTTTAGTTTCCTTGACACAAATATTTTTACCAGTAGTAGCAACAGAAGTCTAAGATAATCAATGGAAATTTACGTGGAATCACGGGGATCAACGGTTATTAAGAAATATCACGTGAACGGAGTCCCAGGTACTAGCACTGCTGAACTTTGTATTAAGGAATTTTATCGTACTTTATAGAATTAAGAAAACAACAAGACTGTTGTGGGGGCAGTCACGGTGTTGTCCTCTGGATATATCAGACATACTCTGCGCATTGTGGGGTATGGTACACGTGTTAGACAAGATCGATGCCTCTCTACAAAATCATTTATGACGTCGAATACTGAGCTTCTCTCTTTAAAATTAAATATGAGAGTTTGTTTTAGATAATAATTAACAGTTGAGGGGGTTTTTAATGTCCTTTTGAAAATTAAGGACAGTAGATTGAAAACCATGGTGGTCTCATGAACGTTCCTTCTTGACTTGGCACAATCGTCGAAGAACAGGATCAGGTGATCAGCAGTGTTCTCTTTGTGGTTCATGCTCATTTTAGAATGTGTCTGCTGGCTATGCGATCACGTTATCTTCACGCTCAACAATTAATAAGCAACGGAAATCAACAAGAATATTATTTCTTCCAAAGTGAGTCGCGAACGTAATTTGCTATCACATATCTTAACCAGGATGACGCCGTTCATGACCCGGCGGAGTTCTTGACCGTATAGAAACAGAACCAGGTTTACCTGCCTACGAACTTAAAAGTGGATCTTCATTATGCTTCTCTGAAACTTACTCCGTTTCCATTTTGTGTACCAAAACTCGGCTTCGGGATCGTATTCAAGATACGTCATCGTGGTAGACATCCTCTTTGACATTTTCCACTGCCGGGGGTAGAGCTCAGTGGATCTGGTTGCTTTTCACACAGGCAGTTATATGTATAGTCTGCTTAAGTCAGATTTTCACGCAGCTTTTTTTATGCAAGCCCCAGGTGGAAAAGGCTAATTGAGAAATAAAACTAATTTGTTCAGATAATTGATACACCACAAACGCAGAAAACACCGTAGCTTGAAAATTGCAAACTACAAACTTACAGACATTAGAGACTTGAGGTTGCGTACTCAATTTTCTAGGCTCAATTTATAGGTTTACAGCGGTGAGTCGGTCCATAGCTTCAGATAGCAACAAAAAGTGCAGACCTGATAGGCAGGATAACCCTAATCAGAGTCAATTACTATGAGAACTGGCTATTCCGACAGTAATTATTACGATGCAACATCTAGTCTTATATTTTAAATACCTACTCGTTAGCAAATGATGATATATCTATCGCTTGTTTTATAATCAACTCTTGATTAATAAACACGGTAGAAGAAACCCAGCATTTACTGATGTTATGTAATGGATTTAAGAAATTGTATTGGTTTTTTTTTACCAAAACAACCACCATAAATATACAAATTTGAAGTTGAACACATGATTCGTATAATAGTTATATGTGTTTGTAAACAAACTTTTACTTATTACTAAACACAAGACATGAACCACAACATACGAAGAAAACATTTCACGACATATCTGAACGTAAGTGATAAAAATATATACAATTATTTCATACAAAACTATGTTGGACTCTCCTTTAAACTATTACGATTATAAAAGACATATAATAGTTTGTCTGCTTAAATGTCCTGACCTATATTCTCAACACAAGTATTAATATCTCTATTAGCTTATATTGATTTTACTATCTACTTAAATTTGTAATTACGTTTAATTTCTCAATCTTAATGGCATAGATTGTGATAAGAAACTTAAATCAATTTTGGAGTTTTGGTACTTTTCTAAAAGTGATATGTAAGTGCATATGGTCATACAATATTAATTTGATGACATATTAATATCTATGGAGTGTCTGCAAATTCCGTTCAAAAGGTTTTACATAAGGTGTTACGAATACAAATTAGTAAATAAAACCTATCGCTTGTTTTTTATTACTAATATGTAAACGTCAAAGCCATTGGGTGTTCATTAAAATTTGTCCAACTTCACGATAAGCTGGAGGTAAAATTTGAAACAATGGTTCTTTAGATCTAAAATAGGAAAGGAAAGGATTCTGATCTGGATCTGGAACTAAGGGCTCCACACAACAGGTTACCATGGTTCCAATGTTATTGTTATTGATATTCAATTTATTTTACCGAATGGTCACATAAAAATATGTTCCTTATTCGAAATAGCTCAAGTCTTCATCACCTTTGAGAAAAGTTCGACCGTACAGTCTGGTTTGATTCCAACGGACCTGGTATAGTCAGGTGCGCCAGGCTAGGACGAGGGGCGAAGAGGGGGCTCTTTTCTAAAAACATCAGACCATCTACCACCGCGCCGCCACGCCGCCGGCCGTCGCGGTCGTCCCAATGGGTCGCTCTTCCCCGACTGCTACGCTACTCCAGCTCGCCATGTAGAGCTCGCCAAATGGACAGAAAACGGTCCGCGGCATTGTCAGGCCAGACGATAAGTGAGTAATCCCGAGTGGTGAGCGCGTTGTTGTTTACACTTTCCTGTACATCGTAATAATAATAAAACTACAATGAAACTTATATATTCATTTTCTGCATAAAATTCCGCATCCAACAGTAAAAATATATTTTAGTTTACAATTATGTGTAATTTTTAATAATAACAATACTAGAAAGCTGTAACAGCATGACATGAAAAAGTCAGCAAGCGAGAAACTTTTTTATTTTTGAGGTAGAAACAAACTTCCAGCGAGAAAGTTGTAGCTAATTAGATGATCTTAAATTTTCATTCATAACAATTTTCGATATAACTTATAGTTTGTTCAATAATCCGATCTAAATAACCGCTATGTTCAGTTATAAGCGCGCCGTCGTCGCGGACCACGGCTCCACGCTGTTCTACCACATCCAGCATAATTAAATGATCCTCATTTTACTTAGATTTTCACCTGTAAAATATTAATTATGTACATTTTTCTCCATCTTGTATTGAGATTACCGTTTTTTAACATAGCTTTCGATTTTGATAGAAAACTCAGTTATCGAGATGTAATTAGGCTCAAGAGGAATCTTAAAATTTGATTTCTAAAGTAAATTAGACAGTAAATAATAAGAGACTTACTTGTATGAAAGAATAAAACATTAGGCTATTTGATAAGATAAACATTACCCGATTAGTGATTGATTATATTTTACTCGTGAAGCAACAACTTTTTTGAATCAATAATGAAATAAAATACTTCAGTAAGAAAACATAACGTTGCCTTTTATAAAACAAAACTTACATCCTTTTAAACTATCTGTTACTTAAACATTTATTCCCCCTCCAAATATGAAAGCTTCTTAGTCGTAAATGAAATAGCTACAAATTTGATTAAAATGACGAATAAATATATGTTTTATATAAAAACTTTAAAATAATCATCTATATCAGCAATTTAACCAATCCTATACAAATGTGTTTGGCAGCGGAACGTATCAAGGAACTTGAATACGAAGGATACTTAGTTCAGGGTATCTACAGAATTTCAATTTTCTTATTTCCCTGACTTAAGATATTGACAAGAATGCAATATCTTAAAAATGGATTTTATCCGTTATTTATGAACCGATTTCCGTAAATTTGGTATCATTAGATTTGCAATTAAATTCTCTAAATAAAACGTAATTAACGTATTTTTTTTACTATGAGCGGTTTTTAAGATATTTACGTTTGAAATTGTTAGGCAGCCGCCATTTTGAAATTAATGATTGTAAAAAATCATTTTTTTCTGTAATTAGGTCTTTAGGGAATAAAGCTAAATACCAAATTTCATTTAATTATAACTAGCCGTTCTCGAATTAAAATTTCCTATGTGAAAAAAACAAAATGGCGGCTATACGAGTAACTTTTGAGTTTTCGAAATTTTGAATATGATATTTTGGCTTGTCTATGGTCCAGGAATAATACCTAAAAAGGTTGTAGAGGGTTCAGAGACACCCTGTATATATCTACATATTTAAAAAAATTCCTGATTTTTGTTCACTCACTTCCTGAAGTTAATACTTAACAGATTTTGATGATTCTTTTCTATAATCAATATGAAGTTCCAAAAAGATATTGTGCTGACATTTCATGTGTTGTTTCGAAACACTAACTAAATTGAACCTTATAGACGGCCACACACTACTGGACTTTTCCCAACAAGGCATCGGACCAGACATCAGACCGAGCAACGAGCGCTCTCGAGGCGGTTTTTTGACGAAAGATCAATGAAAGATCGGTCCGCTGTCTTGTTCGGGGTCTGGCTCGGGGTTCGGTAGTGAACTGTATGGTACCTCCATACGCTGCTCCGAGCGCCGGCGCCGGCGCCATCACGAGCCCCGCCGCTAGCGCTATTTTATATATGAATAAGTTTTGTTGTAACATTTTAAATGTTAGCAAAGTTATGGTATTTGTTATGTGTTCCTTTATTACATTCAATTTATATGTATTTGTTACCATATTCAATTTGTTATAAATTGCATGTCGCATTAGTTTTTTATTTACTAAATAATTGTTACAATCCTTCTACAAATAACTCTATATAGTTGATGAAACCCTTATTTTAATATGTAGTCAGAAAACATATGTTTCAGTTTAGAGTGTAAAAAGCGTATTATTGTAAAAATCAACACCAACCAAAAAGCGTAAATACCAACCATGTAGGCCGATTGTAAACTAATTTATGAATTTTCATTTACTAACTCACCTGTTACGTTCTTTGTGACCATTACAAAAATATTTGAGATTCTTGCACTTTAGGTGTTCCCCAAAAAGATGTCAGAGCGTCTCAAAGGAGGGTTAGGGGGTCGAAACGGGCTGTTTTTAGCGTGACGTAATTAATGCATGGCCCCTAACCTAAACATCAGGATGAAACGTATTGTAATCAGACAGTATTTAAGTATTTAAGGGATGATCTCAACAGTTTGGGGTGAAACCGTCTGATTACACTTTTATTTCTAAAATTACTCGTTCTGCTGAATTTATAAATGTATTGAGTAAAAAAGTAAAATACACTCACCTCGTACGTTTTTGTTGGCGCCATTTCACAATACCAACATTTATAATTATTTGTTTACGCTTGGCGGTTTTAAACAACCCACCCTTTTTTGACCATCTCCTTCCCATGCTTCACATCGACAAAAACTACAGGAAATAAAATAAAACTGAAGATCTGCGAACTGAGTACACTTCAGACTGCACGTTATCCACGGCACAGAAGGAAATACCCCCGTCGCAGCAAACCTGCGGACTCAGCGAATTTCCAATGCATAATATTTGTCTGAATTCCACATAAAGCCGCAAACCAAGTTTCATAAAAATATATTCACATATAAGCGATTTTAATTATTCTCCTTAAGAATAACATTGGTAATGAGTATGTAGGTTTGCTGAAACAAGGAACAGAAACAATTGGTTTTTATGCAAATATAAATAGAATTTAACTAGGCGAAGCCACATACTAAGTTTCATCGATATTCAATCATAAATAAGCGATATATGAAATTCTAGTTATTCTCCATAAGAATAACATGGGGGCTGAGAAAGCAGGTTTGCTGCAACAAGGAACAGAAAAATGGGTTTTTATATAATTATCAATATAACTCAACCAAGTGAAGCTACATACCAAGTTTTATTAATTTATGTTCATAATTAAGGGAGTCAGTACATTTTACTTATTCTCCATAAGAATAACATGGGGGCTGAGTACGCGCGTTTGCTGCTACGGGAATAATCAACAAAAAATCAATTTTTTGTGCAAATATCAATATACCAGTACTACTTGAAGCCACTTACCAAGTTTCATCAACATACATTCATAAATAATCGAGATATCAAATTTTATTTATTCTCCATAAGGATAACATTGGACAACGTACTGTGTTTAGCACTTCGAATATCTCTGCAACGGTTGGGTGTAGAATCACAATTTAAACACCAAAATGATTGTTTTGTGGAACTGAACAGATTGGTAAAAGCAAATATGAAGTTTACATTAAAATAAACTGAGGAAAAGCCAAAAACCTTTTTCCCATAAGATTAACATGGGAGATTTTATGAGCAGGTTTTTTTGGATTTTCTCCGCAACCACTTAACCTAGGTTAATAATTCAAAATACTAAATTATTTGTTTTTTTAAGCTCTATAACATGGTCAAAACCAAAATTAAGTTTTTTTAAAATGTTAGGGTGAAAAATGCAAAAAACTGATTTTTGGAAAATTTAAAACCCCCATAAACCCCCCTTCCCATGGTCCGATTTTTCTGGTTTTCGAACTTAAAGTCATGAATGTCATTTTACACATTTGAGCCAAATTTCATCAAAATCGGACGTTTTTTACTCAAGTTATCGTGTTAACGGTCGATATATATATACATTTATTTATTACGATATTATATATATATATATATATAAATTTGAACGAATAGTGTTTTTGGCATCTGGGAACCACAAAACAAAAAGTTATCATGGTCTCGGGCTTAAGTCTTACCATGAGACCTACGGTAATAGCTTCTTCCCTATAGGGGAAATTCGCTAAAAGGCGGGAGCGGGAAACTACTGTAGCGCGCCCCGTGGCATTGTGTAAAAGCAGCCCTCGATAGATTTGTCGGTGAGGTATTAGGAAGTATACTTATATCACGACAATCACTGTCTATGAAATGTATCAGAGTGATTTAATGAGCAGGTAGATCCAGACGGAACGTTTACCCAAACCTGTCAGACTTATATATTCTTTAAAACATAAGAACTAGCCTGTTATAGACATTTTTTCTATGGTAGCCTTCTAGCCTACATGTTTGGTTTGGAACTAAAGCAAAATCTCTTTGCACATTACCTATTTTATAGGTGAGATATTTGAAATAAAACAACGTTTTTAACTAATTACTGGTTTGTAAATAATTACAATTAATAAAATAAAGATTTTATTTAAAAATTAATAAAATAATACATTTCTTACGTAAGATGAATCGCAACCATAGCACTGACGCAGATTTGTAATCCTCATATCCAACTTTGGAACACGTACAATGAATCTCAGAGATTTCGAACGCGTGTAGGATGTTTAAATCAATCTTTGTGTGCTTGTGTGAGTGAAAATGACAATGTTTGTGAAAAGGCTAGTAGCGCCATAGACGGCTTTGTTCGCCGGCCCCGTTTTTGCCTAAAACACGCTCTCGTAGTACCCTGTTTCCGTCGCAACCTACAAGCAATTGTTGATGGGATAAATTTCTGCGTACATTTCGAATCTTACTGCTTCTTTCTATAACCTAAAAATTTCAAAATTATTTATGGAAGTATTTTTAAATAATTATGAAAATCAAGTAATTTTGGCTAATTTTGATAGATTTTCTCGATGCTAAATTACATATTTTTCAATATTATGAGGTTATATAAAAAGAGACACACTCTTCGTGATAAGTTTAAGAGTATTTATGAGAAAATCGGTTGAAAAATGGTGTCAGAAACAGGGTACTACGAAAGCATGTTTTTAGCTTTTTTCGCGAGGGTGATGAAGACTCTTAACAACACACACAACTGTACTTTTTTCGGACCGAATTACATGATTATTTCTTTGGTGGACTAAGTTTATGATTATTTTTGAGTTATTTTGGCAACACCCGCCTTAGTAATCAAATGCAACGTGGATAATTTGTAAATCTTTGATAAATTGGCTAAGGATTCACGTTGCATTTAAATACTAAGGTGTTGCCCAAATAACTCAAACAAAATCATAAATGAACATCTATGTAATATCAATACCATGCACTGATTTATTACGAAATATTATGAACCACTCAATGGTTACAAATTAAATCTGAAACGTAGCTTCTCCAAGGTCTTGGATGACTCCTAAGAAAGGGTGTTATTTAAAAAATACCCTCGGGGTTCCGTCCCGATAGCCTAAAAACATAATTCTTAATATTTTGCACATAACATTTGCATTGGGTGACCAAATAAAAAATAATATTTTATTTAACAGTTATTTTAGTGTAATAAATAAAGTTGCATTGTGTAGTCATAATTATTTCATAAAAAATACATCGAATTTAGTGAGCGTTCTACCGGCGAAACTATTAGGTCTTAAATCATGGTGTAAGTGTTATTTGAAAGCCTTTACGTTTTAGATGTGTCTTATTCAAACTTCCAATGATAACCTTACGAAAGAATAGGAACAAATTTTGTCGAACATTTAACAACAGCTGTTAATAATACAAGTGTTTTAAGATAGCTTCTGAAACGGCATCACAAGGTAAACTAATACAGTATAAGCTGGGAAATCAGAAATAAATATATTTTCGTAAATTCAAGCAACTGAATTTGTTTGTCTTTAATAAAGTAAGAGTACTGTCTGTACATTACGTACAATACTGTACGTTTTGCATTTATTCACGTTTAATTCACAAGAGAAACCGAAAAAAATCTTAAGGGCGAAAGTTAATTGATACGGAGACCAAGTCGAAGAGGAATCAAGCGAAAGAGGGTACGGTCAGTTTCAGGACTATGGACATCTTGTACGGCTAGGTCTGTTACGTAGACAGTCATCGGTTCAAATCTCCCGCAATACTGCATGAATAATGTTGTAGGATCTTTCTTCTAAACGACCTCACAGTATTTGCAGTTGCATAATGCTTTCTACAATCTGTGTAGTACTTTTTCCCTTGGCTCCTTAAATCTTCTTAATATAAAGAATCCAAATACCACTGACTCATCATGAAGTCTCAAAATCTAAGGAACGGATTGCAATGCAATTTTGAACCTGCCTTCCTCTTGGGTCTTAGGTGCTCACTAAGGGTCTTAAGAAATTCCCATAGGGCTCCGCCCCACGGGGAGTAAAGTTCCAATCCTGTGTTATTCTTATGTATGTACACTTTAAGTTTGAGCTGATGGAAATACAAACACCTGATCTTGATTCGTAGTAGTTCCACGGGATAACAACAGAATGCAGTACACACAACTTTCATAGTTTTTATTAATTACTACTAGTAGCCTGTCGCGGCTTCGTTCACAATCACAACGTAATATTATACTGATATTCCCGTATAAATATTGTGTTACCGTTCCAAAGCCAACATGGCCTGCTGATTAACTGTGTTTACTCTATCCAGCTGATTGCTTAAAACTTATAGTTATTTCCCAATGTTAATCTTATAGGACAAAACTCAACTTTAAGGGGCCACAGGGACTCACTCACAAATTATTCCTCTATGAAAAAAGTTTCCTGCACAACTTCACGTTAGGCTCCTTCCAAAAACATGAAAATCAGTTCAGTAGTTTAGGAGGAGCGATTGTAACAAAAAACCTGCTTGCCTATTAAATAAGTATAGATAGATACTAGCCTATTTTAAAATCATCTTATAACTTTAAAGAATACACCAGTTTCATCAAAGTAAATAAATGCAAGTGCTGTATTCTGTGGTCAACCTTAAGAACTTGATCAAATCATCACCATATATGTTTTTTTATAAACAAATGTGAACTGGAAAATGTTCACAGGTTTAACAACAGATAGTAGCAGATTCGCTAGAATTTCAAAAGACTCCTGGGCGAAGGCTTTTCATGGGATATTTTCCAAACCTAAAAAAGGCACGTCTAGAGAGAAATAAGTTTAATTTGATAACAAATATGTATAGAAAAATAAATTTCTTAGGGTCTTTATGCTGCGAAGAAAAATCGAGAAATTCTTTTAATAATATAGATTTGTGGAGCGAAGCCGGCGGGAACAGCTAGTAATCACAATAATTGTATTTTGTCCAACATCTTAGTAATCTCAGTAATTACCGCAACACTGTTAGCCTCATTTTTGGGGGCTGTCCTTAGAGGAGGTATAATTTGAGAAATTCCAACAAAAATTGTTAACAAGCGTGTAAATCAGGTTTTAAACTTGCTGTTTGAAGCCTCATACAGAGGTTTGCGTTACGCTACTATTCACAAGTATTGAAGAACCCATGGCTTATATATCTATATTATTGAAATAATTTCTTGACTTGTGTTATTATTTTGTATACATGTTTGGTATTAATAAAAAGCTCTTACTCTATAGATATGCCTTTTGTTGGTTTGAAAAACATTTACTTTCAGTGCTTCACCACATCGACTCTCAAAGGTCTAGTTTTTATCACATGCACTTATAATGTAAAACAATTAATACATCTGACCCTATGCTTGCGATTATCCCGTGCGAAGAACGGGACATCATCTAGTATTTATGAATGATTTATATTCTATTGGCAAGTTTTGCTGTTCCAAAAATAAATGTATTAGGTAGAATCGGCTTTTCATGGAGTCACGGTACCATACGGTGGTTTGGGTTGGTTCTAAACAAGACTGTTTAGACCTTTTTAAATGGGTGAACATTGACCGTGGTACCATGTCATTCTTATGGACATATGATATGTTTTGAAACAAATGATTACTTAAGAATATTTATTCTATAAACAGATGATTTGATGCTTAGTTAAAGAGTCAGGTGAAGATTGGTAATAATAAATAACAAAATAATACAGGTCATCTTATCTAGACCTCGTGCGGATCTTCGTGAAGCCTGAGTAGGGGTGCCAGCAGAAGAGTGGGAGGATCAGCGTTGGAAGGGAAGTTCACAATACCATGTGTCATAATACTACCTCTGCGGAAAACATTTGGATACTCTTTATATTAAATATTTTTTAATTTGGTAAACGTATAGTAATAAGTTTTTAGGAAATCTATCTATATATCTATAATATTATAATGAAGAGGCGGTTTCCGTCTGTCTGTCTGTCTCCTCCGTCTGTCTATCTGTCTGTCTGTTAGAATCATAAACCAGCGAAATTTTACATTTGATTT
Organism: Allygus modestus; assembly: GCA_963675035.1. NCBI lineage: Eukaryota > Metazoa > Arthropoda > Insecta > Hemiptera > Cicadellidae > Allygus > Allygus modestus. The sequence goes on along the minus strand of OY776112.1, from coordinate 146,707,995 downwards.
ATTCTCCATTAGAAAAACATTAGGATTGATTACGTAGGTTTGCTGTATTGTAAAGAAGAGGTGGTTTCTGTCTATCTGTCTGTCTGATATTCCGGGTATTCGCAAAAACTACTGAACCAACTGGGCTGAAACTTTACTCAAATGTAGATCTTGAACCCTTGCAACACATAGCCTATTTTACTTCCTTAAAATCCCCTCGGATTACGCCCCGTGAACATCCTAAGTTTTAATGTTTACATTTCAGAAGAAAGTAAACATTCAGAAACTGTAATGTGAACAGCTGAGGACACCTCCATTTGACAGCTCAAAGAGCAGAAGCAAGAACAGCTGTTTCAAGCTAACTTACCTTACTAACCTGTGCGAAGAACGGGTACTTTCTACTAGTTCTTTATAAACACGAGGATGGTATTTAAACCATAATTGACAATATACTCTCGAGTATATATAAATATATATTTTCGAGTATTTTACTTTAAACTATGTCTTCCAAAAAATTATATATGCTTACGTTAACACTCTTGAGTTTCTTATTAAATGGAATCGTCAACTGGTAAACTGGTTCACTGTCGAAGGCAGTATAGTTGAAATATATGTTCTTAATAAAGTTGAGATAAGCTGAAAGTTGATTTGCTATTGCTGATTGTTTATTGGTAATTTTAATACTTGTTCCTATAAAACTAATGTTTAAACAAATGGGCGGAGCGAACTCGATAGGTTGGAGGCAAATGAAAATAATTTGTGTTAATCAATAAAGGCTGTCCCACCCTTCTCGCAGATCCGCTTCAACGCCAACGTTCGGAGTATTCGTGAGAAGTGTTGGGAGCTGAGCGAACTTTTAAATACGGGACGGAATGTTCAGTGAAAATCGGGAGAATTTTCGGCTGAATGTTCAGGCCTAATCTCCAGATGTGTGGGACAGCCTAATGGTACCTAATGGTACCAGTACGCTATTGCTGAATTATTCGATCAAATGATTTTGATCAAATGATTTCGATGGTTTTCCGAATTTTCGGAACGTGTCGCGATATCAAATCTAGAACCAATTCAACCGAATGTGCACAAAAAATAACCAAGTACACGCTTGCCCAATACCACGCCATAGCATGCTCGCCCATTTGCTTCCGCTCGTCTCCTTTGATTCGTGCCAAAAAACTGGAAAAATGGAGTACAGGCGAACACTAATCATGGCGAGGTGAACTATTCCAAACACACATGAGCACACCGCGTACACTTTTTTGTGCTCGCGTTAGTTCGCCTATGTTGGGCGAAGTTATAGTATAGTAATACGCACAGTGTACTGGTAGCATAAGTTATTTGCATAATAATCACTTCGCTGTTGCAATGTTTTTTGTTTGGCACGTAACAAATGATTCTCACAAGCGAGTTTTAGTCAAAAAACCTAGAACCGATGTCAATCGCTCACACCCCACCCTAAAAACCGGTTTATACTACTTTCACTAATAAAACCCAGGCTTCACGAGGTCTATGTCTCTTTTTAGTAGGTACCCCTCATTCAATAACTTAATGAATAATGTATCTCAAAACGACAATGCCTGTAAAGGAACAAATTTTAATGGTAGTCCTCCTATACTGAAGATGTGCAATATAAGGCAGGATAAAAAAAGTCGTATGTGATTCTGCCCTTCTGCTCTCTTATACAAATCTTGCGGGCATTATTACGTATTTAAAATTGTTTGTATCTACGTATTTTGTTTTTGCTTATTTGCCATTTTCCAGGTATTTAACTTCCAAAATTTAAAATGGTTGTCAATGTAGAACATTAGCTGTTATAAATGTAAAATACAACTATCGATGAATGTAAATAATAAATTATCTAAGATTCAAATAAAAATCTCAAAGTGGTTCCTAAAATAGCACGTGTTTATTTAAACGCTCCTAAAAACCAACGCATTAGAAGGATAACCAAGAATTTTGGTGGCCAATGTCCGAAGGAACATTTTTAATTACTATTACCCATAAACATTATACCAAAGTTTGGAGTCGACCTTACACACACCCTCTAAGTGTAAGTTAGTATTAATTTACGTTTTTATATTGCAGGCTCAAGACCTGGGTCTACATTCACTCTACAAACATGAACCCACTTCCACCACTTACCAAATCAACCAACTACGAATATATAATTGTCAACCACAAAATTCACACCACTCAGAACAGCCAATGTCCAGGAACCAATTACACAGTTATGGACGTCCAGGCGGTACGTTGTGAAGTTAACATTTATATTACCTTATTTACCAAATACATAGCGTAATTAAGCATGGTACAATGCACGACATTATTAGATTGGGTAATTTATTGGCATTTGTATTTAGGCAAGAAGAACACTACTTTACCACCTTTGTGTTGCAGTGGATTGAATGGTAAGATGAGTAGAATACTGTGTATCCCTTGACTAAACTGGATCGTGTTATTAGATTCGACATTTGATTAGAGCAATTTTGTACCTGACAAACACCAAAATAAGTCTTATGGTGTATGCAAATACCCCACAATGGGTCAATCATATAATTATAACCCCCATTAAGCCCAGCGTTAGGAGGCAAGCAAAGAAAATGCAATTACAAATCATAGCTAACCGAACACGAAAAATCAAGGTTTTGTGTAAAACAGTCTGTTCACGGTGCTTGGCAAATGGAAAAGACGAGAAACTACTGAAAAATCTCGTAAATAAAAGTAGACATTAACAAATACAACCAAGACAAATGTTTGAAAATTAAAAGTGATTGTTGCTCTCTGTTGACAAAAATTGACTGCAACACTAACGGTACTAAACCAAACAGAGGCTAAAAGTCATTCCAGATCATACGCTAACCAGATGCCAAGTACTGTGACCCGAACTGTATTTAGCTATGATTTTTTGCCTAAGGGTGAAACTAAAAAAGAGGTGCCACACCAAAGTCGGACAGCGTCAAACCCAAACGTAATGGAAACGTAATAGCCTTGTTTGTCCTATTCGTAAGTCGACAGATTTCGTCTCTTATACCACCGTAACGATGGGCCGTCAACGTATTTAAGTATCCAAAGTAACTGCTGTCCCCCTTTGGCTCGGTCCCAAGACTGGCATTGGACACACTGCGATTGTAAGGCTCCGGACCAAAATATAACAAGAAATATATCTCTCGTTTGAGTTCCTAATGTCCTACTTTTAAAACCCAACCAAAAAACCTAAACAATTTAGTATTTTGAATTACTATTCTACGATTGCTGTTTGCGGAGAAAATTTAAATTTTCATTTTGCGGTAAACGCAGTACGTTGTCCAATGTTATTCTTACGAGGAATACAAAAATTACTATTTCTCTCTTATTTACTGATCAATTTCGTTCAAACTTGATATGCTTGTGAAGTTAGCATTGACCAACAAATAAAATTCGAAATATGTTGCCCCTTAATAACCATTGGGGGGGAATAGGAGGCATTTCCCTCTTTAAACTACGTGTATATCAATGGATTCTGTAGTGCCTCCAAAACAGGGATTTGGGTGGATGTTTTTGAAAACAACTTGTTTATAAGATTTTTTGTACATTCGTCCGTGCTTTGCATTCTACATCTAGTAAATAACAAGTAATTTATTCATTAAAGTTGGGCTAAAAGGGAGAAAGTATGTCAGTTTCCTGATACCGTTTATTTTAAAAGTGAATGTATGTATGTATTAAAGTGACAGTACAGTTTCACTGACTCTTGTGCAGCTTATTTGGAGGACTGACAAGTGGTCGAGGGATAACTGATGCCGTATATTAGCAAAGTGGGTTGGTGGTGTAGCCACCTCAACTTCAAGTTGCTCTGCACTGGAAGACTTTGCTGGCTTACATTTCTCAACAGGGGAGCAACATGTGGTTCAACGAGCGTCTCGGCAAACAAGAGATGATGGGAATAGAAAGAAGCTATTCCTGTGGTTTTCTCAGCACCCACCCTTTCCAGACTCACCAGCACTAGTATCTCTGACAACAGGTGTAGTTGCAAACGGCAATGTGAATTGCCACAAAGCACTGGAAGAAGGCAAAAACACAATGAGGAAGATGATAGGACAAAATGTTGGGGAAATGAAACAGGCTCAAAAAGACAAAGTCTTATCATTAGCCTCAATGAGCAGCAATATCAAAATTAATAACGTATTACATGTGGTGGATCCGCTCCTCATATTTCAACGAGTTGCAATTTAAAATAAAAATGATGAGGATCTAGAGGACCTTCTGCGTTATGAGCTGGTGCCTTTCCCCTTAGCTCTGTTTGATGAAAGAGGGATGAGAAAGACAAATAAGTCTTCTTTATACGACTTTTTTCATGTTCATCAGGTCACTCCAGACCTTAAGCTCTACAGTAATGTGATTGATGACGGCTTCTTGTTACAACGGGTTAAGTGGGGCGTAGGCTCAACTTTCTCAGTTGTAATCAACCAATATGTGACTAGTGTAAAGAAACACTATGGTGAACACTGTTGTGTTTGATGGCTACTCAGATCCTGTCAACAGCACAAAATATGCTGAACAACAACGTCGAGCCACCACCAAGACCGTATCAGCCGACATTGATTTCGCTGAAGAAATTACAGTGACAGTACAGCAAGAAAACTTTCTTTGTCATGAAAAAAATAAGGCCAGGTTCATCAATATGCTGTCTCAGAAAATTATCTCCGAGGGTATTGTAGTCAGACAGGCTGAGGCTGATGCTGATACAACAATTGTGTAGTGTGCAGTGGAAAAAGCAGCATTCATTGGTCATGTTGCTATCATTGGAGAGGATGTAGATTTGCTGATCCTTCTGATTGCGTTAGCTCCGCTAAAGCAAGAAGTTATATTCTTCAAACCAGGAAAAGGTAAAGTGGAAAGCAGAACGTATTCCTCCGTGGAATTGCAGAAATGTGACTTTGCCAGAAGCATGTTGTTCATTCACGGGTTTAGAGGGTGTGATACCACCTCGTCATTATTCAGAAAAGGCAAGTCATTGATTGTGGAATTGTTTAGTAGGGATAGCAGTCTCGATGCCATCTCCAACGTATTTTACAACTCGACTTCGACGCAAAAAGAAGTCTCGACAGCCGGTGAGCGGATGATCCTAGCGATGTACAAATCCCGAGAAAAAGATCTGGACAAACACCGATACATTGCATTCATCAAATCCACCACTAGGGTGAAGGCAGACCTCCCGTCTCTACCACCAACGAAAGGCTCTGCCCAGCAACACTCGTATAGAGTGTATTTAAAAGTGCAAGAATGTCTGGGAAATAAACTACCGCCAACTGATTGGGGTTGGACAACGGGCGCCGAAGGACAGCTACAACCCCTTACGACCCTAGATCCTGCTGCTCCGGCCGCTATCCTCAAAACAATATTTTGCAACTGTACAAAAGGTTGTGGAACATGTTGTGGGTGCCGTAAAGCGGGGATCCACTGCTCAACAATGTGCGGAAACTGTGAGGGAGGGTGCACCAATGGCCCTCCGGTAGACGACGATTCCGTGAATGAGGACGACCCTGAAGAAACCCTGGATCCTCTAGTTTAAACGATATAACCCATGTTTGTTACCCATTAACATTATTTTTATTAATATTAACTTTAAAAACAGATATATTTTACTTTTAAATGCAAATAAAACACGATTTTTAATATACTGTTATTTTCTTGACACTTTAGCCCTAAACGGTTAAGTCCCATGACGAAAATGCAAAGAATCTTTTTTGTAGGAAATTTTATCAGCTTTAACTTTTGTATATAATACTTTTTTATATGACTTACGGATTCCGATATATAAGTGAAAAACAAAAAATGTCACATTTAGAGCCCTTCCCTTAGTCAAGCTCGACCCCCACCTATCAGGACTCTTTATTTTATTCAATCTAATGAACAAAAGGAACATATAAACAAAGTTCCAACTCTCCGGGAATTATTTCACCCTAATGGCAATTTTGTGTTTAATTTGACTGGGCTATACCGTTTATTTGACGACGGAACGAAGTGAAGGAATCTATAATGTATTAGCAGAGACAATGATTTGTTGTCCGCTAGTCTTTCGTCGTGCATGTCCTCGTGTGTGTTCGTAATGAAACAACGTGAAAACGGCTGCACGGATTGTTTTCAGATTTTACAGAAATGTTTTCCAGTACACTTCATTATTTCATAAATATTTTCTCATTAATTAACATTTAAAAGTTGTAACATTTCTTAGGTAAAACATTGGATGTAAATTACTGGTTTTAAAGTACGAGATACTAATACAATATTGTTTCGTAATCACAATAAACTAAAAAAAATTGTTTTCATCACTCAGTATTCGAAAATAGCCCATTACCATACAGCTGAGATTTTCGAAAAACGTCGGTTTCCACACATTAACACAAATAATGATCAGCTGACTTTACCTGTCCTAAACGTTACTTTACCTGTCCCAATAGTTATTTGTGCGTCTAGGGACTAAAGTAAAACTTTTTATCCCTGAAGGGAATCTGTTGTCACCCGAAGGTGACGCCTTCGGGCGACAATTTCCCTGAGGGAGAAAAAGTACTTTAGTCCCTTGATGCACACCACATTTTTCCTCCACCTACAAGAATAACAAATAACTAGGCCTATAACAATAACAATATGTAACTTAACTTTACCTTCATATGATCCTTTGCTCCGACAAGCTGGATTAGAGTCACATTAACTTAAAAAACACACAAGGTAGACTATATCAATTTTATAAAACAGAAAAAAAAACACAATTTAGGCCTAGTCAAAATTCTGACACTTATTTAAAAAAACACACGAAACACAATTTTGCCTATGCTCACTTCTGATAATAGTTATTTACAGTTTTTGTACAACCATCACAAGCAAATTTGATGTCACATTTTCTGCCTCATATTTAATGTTTGGCGGAGTAAAAACTAATAATTCCTCACTATCACTCCATAAATCATCCACACCACGATCCATTTTACAACAACTGAAGACTGAAGCGAAATGTAAACAAATACGTAAACTGCTTACAAAATGGCTGACGCTACACAAGGTTCGTAGACGAACCTTGGACGCTACAGACGCTATTAGTAAACAAAGAGTAACGAAACGAATACAATTGATATCTGACTGTCACCCATGTTCTTCTTAATCTCTCTTTTAATGTTATTCTTATATAAATAACTTTGGCCCCGTGGTGCAAAAAAAGTTAAGTTTCCCAAGGTGAAAAAATTAAGTATTTAAGTCACATGGGGTAAAAACTAGTGCTTAAGTACTCTATTCCACGGAATAAAATACGGCTTTAGATAGTAGGTGGAGGAAAACAATATTTTACCTGTCCCAAACAAAACTTTACCTATCCTAACAACTAAGTTCCCGTTTCAACAGGAGCACCAGTGTGATTTTGTTATTTTTGACGATTCTGTGTTCTAACAGCTGACTTTAACACTAAAATTAATTGTGGAACCGTGTTGTGTTTACTTATACAAAATTACTAGACTATGAAATATTAGATCATTTTTGTTTAAGTTTAATGTGTTATTTGCATCGTGATGAAAAGTACCGTTCAATACCCGTCACAAAAGTCCCATTTCGGGGCTCGACAGCGTTTTCTACGCTGGGCTTCGCCTCGCCCTGAAACGGGTCACTTTCGTGACTAGTAGTGAAATATACTATTTATTCACATGTTTTATGATTAAATAAACTAGTAGAAGTTGAACCCGTTCTTCGCACGGGTAACAGCTGCAATAAAAACAAATGTATCAGCTGTTGGAAAGGTCGAGAACATACTGAAAATTCTCGTAAATAAAAGTAGACATTAACAAAAACAACCAAAACAAACAAATGTTTTAAAATTAAATAAGAGTGAGTTAATAGTCTATACGCTAGATTGCAGCAGCCATTTAGTTCCTATTTACTTATGCCAATTTATACATAACCGAATAAGTAGGGACACGCTTATGGAAAAAAAATTTCTAGTGATAACTCCGCCCCCCAAACACAGATAGAGGGGGGGCGCACATTTACACAGATAGATCGCATATTTGACTCTATTTGGACCGGATTTAAGTGTTTTCGGATAAAGTTCATTGTTAAAATTATAACAGCTGGCTGAAAAATGTTGACAGGAGTTTGTTATTTATTAGTTTGTTAACAAACATACTCATTTTGACGTTTTAAAGGTAAACAGTAGCGCGCGCGACGGCACCAAGGTGAATTAACAGGGACAGTCAGCGCTATATTCTCCTCTGAACTTGGGGGACAAAACTAAAATAGAATAACATGTGGTGTCTTTACTTATAGGGTTATGCATGTATTGCTTCTGCCAGCTGTGTTCTTTTCTCAGTTTATGATATTAAAACCCCCGTCACAGCAAACCTGAGTACTCAGCTAATTTTCAATATACCTCACTGCATTGGCAACTTACCGTATAATTTTGTTATGAAGAATTTGCTCCTCTAATCCTATACTCTTATATGAGCAATGTTTGCTTGATTGGTTGGTTGTACAATTATCTCGAAAATGGTTCCGAGGATTTCCTTAAAATTTTGGAAATAACTAAGTTCTGGTAAAAAAATATGTTCTAGACAGGTCTCATCCCCAATAAAAATCAAATAATGTTCAAATAAACGGTATCAGGAAACTGACACATACTTTCTCCCTTTTAGCCCGACTTTAATGAATAAATTACTTCTTATTTACTAAATATAGAATACAAAAGCACGGTCGAATGTATAGAAAATCTTGTAAACAAGTTGTTTTCCAAAACATCAACCCAAATCCCTGTTTTGGAGGCACTACATAATTCATTGATACACACGTGGTTTTAAGAGGGGAAATGCCCCCTATTCCCCCCCTCAGCGTTATTAAGGGGCAACATATTTCGAATATCCTCTGTTGGTCAATGCTAACTTGACAAGAATATCAAGTTTGAACGAAATTGATCAGTAAATAAGAGAGAAATAGTATTTTTTGTATTCCCCATAACATAGGACAACGTACTGCGTTTACTGCAAAACGAACATTTTTTTTCTCCGCAACCAGCAATCGTAGAATAGTAATGCAAATTACTAAATTATTTAGTTTTTTAAACCCTTTTTAATGGCAAAAAGTTACATTTTTTTATATTTATGTTTTTTTTATAAAACATCAAAAAATCTGAATTTTTAATGTTTTAAGTCCTACAATTTCTGAACCTGAATTTTTACAGAAATGCCATTTAGTGGTGTCACTTTGTTGGAAAACTAAAGCTCTACAAACTACTAAATTTTAATTAAAATCGTTAAAGCCGTTTTTGAGAAATTTTGATTTTTCATGTTTTTTGGCAGTTTTTGGGGAATAATTACCCAAAAAATCAAAAATTCAGAAAAATGAAAAAATGCCTGGAGATATCGTGCATTAGTACCTACATACAAAATTTCATAAAAATGAGACCATTGGTTAGGGCTCTAGCTCTGTACACATCCATACAGACAGACATACAGACAGACAGACAGACACACAGACATCACGTAAAAATCACTTTTTTGGGTTCAGGGAGCACCAAAACGAATATTTCCACTAACAACTCAAATTCGAAAATTTTGACAAAAGCAATACTTTCTCCATATACTATGTATAAGGAGGAGAGAGTAAAACGAAATTTAAAAGTAAAAAAAATAGCATTGGGCTCATGGAGTTAAAAATCAAAACAAAAAAATTGTATCAGCTATTCATAATCAATCAGGGAGCTGTCAAAGTTATTCCTTTTTGTTTATAATTGTTGACAAGTGGTTTCCTAAGAGCAGGGACTAAAGCTGTTGAGTGAAGATTACATATATAGAGTAGTAAAATAGATCAAAGGGACATTGAGCTATAAATAACAACTGGAGTGACCTTAAAAATGTAGAAAAGAGGCAAATGAATTATACAAATCTGATTATCAGTAGGTGGAAGTGGGAAAATATTACTCCAAGTTATCTAAACAAACTTACTGGCCTTTCCCCGAGCAAAGATCGGCCCCCCAGGTAATATAATATAATTTAAAATAATTGAGAAAAATGCATCCTATGACCTAAAATTAACCAAAAGAAAAGTATATATATACCTACAGAATCTCCAGGGCTATCCATTTAATATTTTGTGATGAAATTTCGGTTAGAAATTAACCAACAGAAACTTTTATCTACCATTTATGAGGTTGTTCATCCCATAACGCGAATATTTGAGCGTACTCCTAGTGTATGTGTACTTTAACAATTCCCTGGTTAATTAATTCGCAGCTGTTATGATTCTATTGTTTTGATTTTAAACTCCCTAAGCCCAATTTTAAAATTTCAAGTTTTGAAATGAGATTTTTAACAAAATATGATTTCTCCTGGGTTTGAGATTTTTATCAATTTTTAGCGAATTTCCCTATAGGGAAGAAGCGATTACCGTAGTCGGCATGATAAGACCTAGGCCCGGGACCATGTTGAGGTCCTCAGATGCCAAAAACACAATTCGTTCAATACTGTATATATATATATATATATATATATATATATTGAAAACCAGACAGATCGCTTTATCCGAAGGGGTATTTTAGGGGGGTTTTGTACCCTAAAAGTGGGTTTTTTGAGTTTTCTACATTTAATATTTTAAGAAATCTAATTTTAGTTTACACCATTGGATTTTGCTTAAAAAAACGAACAATTTGGTGTTTTTATCATTTTTCTACGTCAATTGGTTACCGAGATATTGAAAGTGCTAAACACAGTACGTTGTCCAATGTTATTCTTATGGAGAATAAGACAAGATTGTATATCTTGCTTGTTTATAAACGTATCCGGACGAAATTTGGTATATGGCTTCATTTCGTTTTGGTCTATTGGTAATTGTTAAAAAAAAACATTTTTCCGATGGTTCCCGTGGCAGCAAACCTGCGTACTCAGCGCCCGTGTTATTCTTATGGAGAATAAGACAAATATTATGCCTCATTTAATTATGAACATAAATTAATTTAACTTGGTATGTAGCTTTACCTAGTTGAGTTATATTGATATTTTTATAAAAAATCATAATTTGTGTTCCTTGTTGCAGCAAACCTGCGTACTCAGCCCCCCATTTTTTTTTATGGAGAATAATTAAAATTGTATAAATTGTTTATTCATAAATGGATACGGATGAAACTTGGTATGTGGCTTCACCTGGTTGTGGTCTGTTGATATTTGCATTAAAACTTAATAATTTCTGTTCCTTGTTGCAGCAAACCTGAGTACTCAATCCCCATGTTATTCTTATGTAGAAAAATTAAAATTTAATATATGGCTCATTTTTTAATATGTAGGCCTATCTATGAAACTTGGTAAGTGGCTGTATATAGTATATATATATATATATATGCATTGGTAATTCGCTGAGTATGCAGGTTTGCTGCTATGGGGGTATTATTTTTAATTCCAATAAACCCTAATTCTAAAGTGTCCACAAAATCGTTCCGCTAGATTCCGAGATGAATTTTGCCAACAGTCATACGAGCTTTATTAGAGTATAGGATATTTTCAGTACGGATATTGATTACATTATTTCCTACTCAAAATTCTAGCCATCACTAACAAATTACAGTAACTATTTGGTAAAGGGGTATAAGAAAAATAAATAATCTTAATACATAAAAATGATTCTTTGTATTCCTACGTCAAGTCTTAACTTGTGAGTGAGTGCACCAAATTGAACAAATAGTTTTGTTGTGTTCGGTCAGGACAAGGTTCTTATAAAAGAACATTTTTAATCCGACCTAAGGGCTCTGTCCCACTGGCCTTCAAAGTTTATATTCATTTGATCAAAGTTTAGTTAGTTACACCAGACAGCTGTTAACAAGGCTTATATCTAAACATATTTGAATGGCATAAACATATGTTCATTATCGAAATAAAAAAAACTACTTGAATGGCAACTCAATCGGAAGCGAGTGAGCGAAGTGAAAAAAATTATCTTGAAAATGAACGAGTATTTGACATTAAATGAATTCAATGACATTAGGACAAGACAATGTCTGTCGGGCCAGCTAGTAATAAATAAACTTAAGAAAAAAAATAAATGAAATGACAGATCTGAACAATTTTCCTGTTTAAAAGCCCGCGGTTGTCTGTGAAAAAGGAGAGGGTGGACACGGTATTGGTCTCAGTTCCTACTACACCTAATCAGACAAAGAATTTGTATTCATTGAGGTCATTAACGATTGAGTTATATTAAACCTCAACCCGACGATAACTAAAAATACCCCCGTCGTAGCAAACCTGCGTACACAGCGAATTACCATTGCATATATGTGTATTGATACTGCTTAAAGCCACTTACCAAGTTCACAAATAATATAAATAATAATATAACATTTAAATTATTCTCCATAAGAATAACTTGGGAGCTGAGTACGCAGGTTTTATGCAACAAGGGACACAAAATATGGGTTTTTATGTAAATATGAATATAGCTTAACTAGGTGAAGCCACATACCAAGGTTAATCAATATACATTCATAAATAAGCGATATATGCCATTTGAATCATTCTACATAAGAATAACATGGAAGCTGAGTACGCAGGTTTGCTGCAACAAGGGACAAAATATATGGTTTTTTATGCAAATATGAATATAACTCAACTAGGTGAAGCCACATATCAAGTTGTGTTAATTGATGTTCATAATTAAGGGATACATTATATTTCACTTATTCTCCATAAGAATAACATGGGGGCTGAGTACGCAGGTTTGCTGCTAGTGGTACTATCTCGACAAAAATGTGTTTTTTGTGCAAATAATAATAGACCACATACAGATGAAGCCATATACCAAGTTTGGTTGGTATACGTTTATAAATAAGCAAGATATAAATGTTGTCTTATTCACCAAAAGAATAACATTGGACAACGTACTGTATTTAGCACTTCCAATATCTCGGGAACCAATTGACGTAGAGCAATGATCAAATCGCCAAATTGTGTATTATTTAAGTTGAATTCAATGGTGAAAACTAAAATTGGTTTTTCAAAAATATTATACGTAAAAAACTCAAAAAACCCATGTTTGTAGTACAAACCCCCCCCCAAAAAAAAAACCCTTTGGATAGAGCGATCTGGCTGGTTTTCGAACTTAAATTCATAAATAATGTTTTACAAGTTCGTACCAAATTTTATCAAAATCGGACCATTTTTACGAGAGTTATCGTGCTCACGGACACACACACACACACACACACACACACATATATATATACAGTTTTGAGCAAATGGTGTTTTTGGCATCTGGGGACCTCAAAACGAAAAGTTATCATAGTCCCAGGCCTAGGTCATACTATGCCGACTACGGTAATAGCTCTTCCCTATAGGGGAAATTCGCTAAAAGGAAAAACGATTATTAAACTGTAAATTATATTATTGAGCTTATAGAATTGTCAGCAAAAATTAAGGAATAACTCCAGCTACAAATAATAAACCTTTGAACCGTCCAAATAAAAATTGTTTAATTAGATATGGAAAATTATCAATAAGTGAAATCTGGAAATATGACCACTAGGACCATTGAACGAATATTGCATAGAGTGGTTATGTCCAAAATAATATAACGAGTTCGCTCGCATTACGCTGACGTGAAGGAAGTGAATTTCCACATAACAACTTTTAAAACTCAAAATCAGTGTAAATATATACATTTATTCCAATTTTTATTAAAATCTGAAAACAGTGATTTTTTTGCTGTTCTGATGCTCCTGGTTTCATTTACCTGCAAAGCTGGGAATACAATTTTGCGCATTATAATGTTAGAAAAAGGCCAGACAGGCTTGAAAGTAGGCGTGAGGTTGCTGGGGATGATAGAAGTACTTTAACAAAGGAATAACATGGTGAATACTACAGGCAAATTAATCCACAAAAGTGAATAAAATAGATAATATCATATGATATATTTATTACAGAGTTTTTTTATTTTAACATAACATGTAAATAAACAAATACAATTTTGTGTTGGTCATACCAATCATGTCTTAATTTTATTTTCTTTAGAATTATATATTTTAATTCAACTTCACGCATCATCCATTATATTTGGTCCTTCAAGCCGGATAGTAATTGAATTTCAGCAATGGAACAATAGTCCACTCTACTAATAAACTGATATAATATTTATCATTTTTTCAATTCTTGATTTCGTTATATTCACGCATTACAATACCAGCAATTCAAAATGGCACCTCAAAGAACAGGAGACTTCAAACTAGAAACTTACAGAAGGTTGACGGCAATCCTGAAAACAAGACTTATCGCAATCAAACCGGCAGTCGAAACTATACAAGCTCAAGGTGAAGAAGTCAGTCCCATACAGTGGAAAACATTGGAGACCTACACGACAGAAGTTGAGAGGAAACGGGCGGACTTCGAGCAGAACTTCCAACGCGCAATATCACTTGCAGACGGAGATAGATGCATTGCCCGACGAAATTCTTGCAGCCGACCAAAATGAAGTCGAATACCTCTGCATTCACATTTCATCAGTGATAGAGCTGTTACAACCTACGGACGAGTCACAATCACACATAAGTGACAGTATGGTAACTCCAGGTACGTTTATCAATCCTACCCATAGTACAGTACTTTTGCCAAAATTTGAACTTAAAAAATGCAATGGTGATTTATCAAGTTGGACAACGTTCATTAACTTGTTTGATACTTCGATACACCTTAACAACTCATTGTCAAATGTCATCATGTTTCAGTACTTACTAAGCGTGTTATCTGGCGAGCCTTTCAATTTAATTCGCAACCTAAACTTGTCTGATGAAAATTATGTAATCGCTTACAAATTGCTTCGTGATAGGTACCAAAATGACCGACGATTGCAATTGATGCACTTAAATCAGCTTCTTGACCTTCCAGAAATTTCTTTCATTTATGTGCCCGGAATCCGACAGTTTGTCAATGCATACAATGAGAACGCTCTAGCGTTACATGCTACTCAAAGTGAAATGCCAGATCCCAACCCTTTGATAATTGCAACCTTATTGCGTAAAATGGATGTAGAACTACGCAAACGCCTAGAATCATCGCGAAACATGTCCTGATCCATGAACCATACCTTACCTTCAATTAAAGAAATTTTAGATTTTCTCAATAATGAATGCATTCAACATGAAGATGCCACTTTTTCACTCGGTACCCGGCTTAACGACGTGCAGCTTACTAACATCTGTCCCAAATCCACAAGTCAAGGTTCAACGTTTCAGAGGAAAAATGTGATTTCTATTCATAGTATGACCTCTCCTGATAACAGCACATCTAATTTATGCGCTCCATGCAATCAATCCAACCACAAAACCTACTTATGTCCCATTTTTCTCGCAAAAAGCCCACAAGAACGTTTTCAATTGGTGAAAGCTAATCATCATTGCATTTCATGTCTTGGGATGCACGATTTGAAAGCATGTAGGTCTCAGTCAACCTGCAAAATGTGTCAAAAAAGACACAACACATTGTTACACTTCAACTCTAACAAATCGGATGGCATTTCTCATCCATGCACTTTTAACGTTCATACTATCAACCGCAATTCCGTTGATCTCGCAGTCAGCAATCCAAACAATGCGGATACATCCGTTATACTAAGTTCGCAAAATCAGTCTAGCCAGTCCAATAAACCAACCATGGTTTTACTAGGCACTGTCATGCTTAAAATACGCATATCAAATGGCGTATCTCATACATTCAGGGCATTGCTTGATTCAGGTAGCATGTGCACATTAATTACTGAACATGCAGTCAGTTTACTAAATAAACGACGTCATCGATGCGAAGTTCAAATCTCGGGGATTAATCAACAAATTACTCAAACTAAGGGACAAATATTCGCAACATTGGAAACATTGTCTGGTCTTCAGATCATCGCAGATCACTCTATGGTCTTCTTAGACAAACTTACCATCGATCCCCCTCGCATGCCTGTCTCACAAGATATTGTTCAATATACGCATCAGTATAACCTTGCTGATCCTACGTACCACAAACCAAATCGGGTTGATATAATTTTGGGAGCCGCACTGTTTCCGTATATTTTCACTGGAAAACAGACCTCTCTAGGCCCTAATATGCCACACGTCATTGATACTCCTCTCGGTCATGTTATCATGGGCTATTCCATGGAATCAGCAATCATCATCACAATCATTATCCACTTCTGTACAAACCAGTACACTCAATGTGTGCCTCCATTCATATACTAGCATTCAATGATACTGGCATTCATAACTCTATCCAACGTTTTTGGACTCAAGAGGAACCTCCATCATGTTTTATCCAATCTCAAGAAGATATTCTCTGTGAACAACACTTCATTGAGTCACACAGTCGTGACGAAAAGGGGCGTTATACTGTACGTTTACCATTCAAAAATTCGGACAAAACATTAGGCACATCTCACAATGCCGTCAAATTGAGATTAAGGGCTATGGAACGTAAATTCACCACTGACAAACGCTTTTCATTACTCTATCATGAATTCATGGACGATTATATGATTCCTCGATCATATGTCAAAATGCGAGGATACTTCCGTATCTGATACACATTACTTTTTACCGCATCATGGTGTTCTGAACGAAGCTAGCTCCACTACAAAATTATTCACAGTTTTTGACGCTAGCTGCAAGACTAGTTCTGGGTTTTCTTTAAATGACTTGCTGTTCACTGGTCAAAAGTTGCAGACTAACATCGCGGACATACTCATACATTTCCGCCGTCATAACGTGGTATTTTGTTGTGACATACGACAAATGTATCGGCAGATTAACATTCATCCTGACTATCGCAAATTTCAAAAAATTTTATGGAGACCAAATACTAATCAACCAGTTAGCATTTATCGCCTTAATAATGTAACTTACGGCATGAACAGCTCACCATTTTTAGCCATTCGTACGTTAAACCAACTAGCCGATGACGATGGTCATGATTTTCTAAAAGCAGCTCATGCCATACGCAACCACACATACGTGGACGACATCATCACGGGAGCGGATACCGTGGAAGAAGCCGTTGAACTGCAAAATCAACTCACATCATTATTAAATCGTGGATGTTTTGAGTTACGTAAATGGGTACCTAATTCCCCTCAGCTACTTCGTAATGTTCCAGACTCCCATATTGAATCTCCTACATTTTTACCTAACTATCCAGATCCACATTTCACGGTTTTGGGCCTGAAATGGTCACCGGTTACAGACTCATTTTCTTATACTTTATGTTTACCTGAAACAACGAACATTCATACCAAACGGACGGTTCTTAGCTCTATTGCAAAAATCTATGATCCTTGCGGATTCCTCGCTCCGTTTATTATGCTTTCTAAGTGTTTCATACAACTTATCTGGACAAAAGGTCTAAGTTGGGACGCACCATTACCAAAGGACATTCAATCTCAATGTAATTTACTATTAAGCGACACTAAATATCTATCGCAAGTCACGATATCCCGCTCATTAAACCTTAACGCATCACATAAACTAGAATTGCACGGTTTCTGTGACGCGTCTGAAAGCGGTTACGCAGCTGTCATCTACTTCAGATGTGTACAACCTAATGGTACCACAACTGTCAATCTTGTTTTATCGAAAAGTCGAGTTGCACCTTTGAAACGTGTTACCATACCACGACTAGAACTTTGCGCTGCTCACCTACTTGCGCAACTTGTGGCTCATTGCATTTCATTGTTTCCCGAACACTTAACTCTGAACAAAGTCCATCTTCGGAGTGATTCTATGACCACGCTAACTTGGTTACGAACTCCTCCATATCGCTTGAAAATATATGTGGCAAATCGTGTATCTCAAACGAAATAACTTATTCCAAGTGATGCCTGGAATCATATTTCATCTGATGATAACCCAGCTGATTGTGCATCACGTGGTTCACTTTTGTCTCATTTAACAAAACATTCTCTTTGGTGGAATGGTCCATCCTGGCTTGCATTACGGTCTCAAGAATGGCCTACAACTCAATTCATTCCCGTTACGCGTGACACTTCGCACGAGATTAAACTAAATCCACTACCGGTACTACTGAATAACCAACGAGAAGAATGGTCAATTTTATTCAAGTCATCTTGGAATTTGCTACAACGAGTAACCACATCTATATATGATCGACCAGCAACAAAGATTTTTTCCTCTGCCGATTGGTTGAAAATAAGGAGTTATTACGTTGAAGTCCATGCTACTTCAAGGCGGCCGGTGTGGTGAATACTACAGGCAAATTAATCCACAAGAGTGAATAAAATAGAAAATATCATATGATATATTTATTACAGATGTTTTTAATTTTAACATAACAAGTAAATAAACAAGCACAACTTTGTGTTGGTCATACCAATCATGTCTTAATTTTATTACCTTTAGAATTATATATTTTAATTCAACTTCACGCATTATCCAAACAGGCTTTTCTAGTGTAAAACCCCCTTAAGACAACGTACTATGTTTAGTCGAAACACATTTTCTTTAATAACTCGGTAAATATGTATGCTAGAATGACGAGAGAGGGCTTACAACTTTCGTCTCACTAATTCCCATTTTTTTAATGTATTAACTTTACATACGGGGCTTTTCTGACTCTTTTTGGGCCCAAGAAATAGAAATTTGAAAGATTAATCCCCAAAAAAGGGGTTTAGAGTTTTGCTTGTTTTGCCCAACGAACTCGTCCAACTGATTACAGAAAGGAACGTCCCTACCAGATTTGAAGTAAATCGGACAAAAAATGCGACCACTAGAGTGCAAACACACACACACACATATATATATATATAACATTTTGAACGACCCCCTAAAAGGTGTTCAGGGGGTCACATTAGGATCTTCTATGGTGGTCCCGGGCTTAAGTTTTACCGTGCGGGTCATGCTAATAGTTCACTTTCCAAAGGAAATTCACTAAAACAATAAAAACGAGTTCGCACGCAGCACGCTGACGTGAGGGAAGTGAATTTCCACATACAAACTTTTAAAACTCAAAATCAGTGTAAAAACATACATTTGTCCAATTTTTATTGAAATGTGAAAACATTGATTTCTTGGCTGCTCTGATACTCCTCGTTTCATTTACTTGCAAAGCTGGGAATACAATTTTGCACATTATAAGGTTTGCACATTATAAAGTGCAGACAGGCTTGAAAGTAGGCGTGAGGTTGCTGGGAATGATAAAAGTACTTTAACAAAGGAATAACAGGCTTTTCTAGTGTAAAACCCCCATGAGACAAAGTACTGTATTAAGTCAAACAAATTTTCTTTAATAACTCGGTAAATGCTAGAATGAAGAGAGAGGGCTTACAACTTTCGTCTCACTAATTCCCACCTTTCTACGTGTATTAACTTTACATACGGGGCTTTTCTGACCCTTTTTGGGACCAAAAACTCGAAATTTGAAAGATTAATCCACAAAAAAGGGGTTTACAGATTTCCGATTGTTTTGCCCAATGAACTTGTCCAACTGATTACAGAGAAGAACGTCCCTACCAAATTTGAAAGAAATCGGTAAAAAAATGCGACCGCTAGAGTGCAAACACACACACACACACACACACACACACACACACACACACACACACACACACACACACACACACACTCACACACACACACACACACACACATATATATATATATATTGCTTGACTTGTATATTAGGGCTACTAATATTATTATTTTTAAAAACATTATTAACAAGTACCCTTTTTTGAAACATTTTCACATATGTTAAAAATAAATAATGTATGGTCACTAATTCTAAATTGTGTGTATATATATATATATATATATTTATATATTGTATTATTTAGTTTACTGCATAGGGCTACTATTATTATTATTACTTTTAAAAGAAATAATGAATTTCATAGGGTACTCTTGTAATTTTCTTTTAAAAGTAATAATATATATATATATATATATATATATATATATATATATATATAAAATATATAAAGATATAAAGGTAGAAATAAAATAAAATATTAATTTGTATATACTATGTAAAGTTACTTTCTCTGAGTTCTAATTTCATCAATTTTTTCAAAGATAGGGAGTTGTTGTCTAACTTGCATAGTATTTAAAATATTTTGTGGATCTTTCTTATTATTTAAGTATATATGCATCTCTTCTTTGACGTTAAGTTGTTCTTGTTTTTTTTGTACTCCAAAACTGATAAGTGTTCTTCTAAGTTTTATATTTATGTCCTGTATTAATTATGTGTTCTGCATAATTGTATCTCATAGATGTGTTATTTCTTGACTTCAGGGCTTGTAAATGTTCTTTAAATCGAACTCTAAAGTTTCGTCTTGTTTGGCCAATGTAATAGCTATCACATTCGCTACATGTAATTCTATATATGCCAGATTTACTGTATTGATCTTCTTGAATATTTTCATTTTTTGTTACTTTCGAGTTGATAAGGTTAAATGCATTATTTTTTGTTTTATAACTTATTTTCAAGTTTGAGTTTTTGAAAGTACGTCGTATCGCTTTTTCCATTTTTGAAATTCAAAATATTTTGTGGATCTTTCTTATTATTTAAGTATATATGCAGCTCTTCTTTGACGTTAAGTTGTTCTTGATTTTTTCGTACTCCAAAACTGATAAGTGTTCTTCTAAGTTTTTATATTTATGTCGTGTATTAATTATGTGTTCTGCATAATTGGATCTCATAGATGTGTTATTTCTTGACTTCAGGGCTTGTAAAGTACGTTGTATCGCTTTTTCCATTTTTGAAATTCATTTTTGAGTTCGATTTAAAGAACATTTACAAGCCCTGAAGTCAAGAAATAACACATCTATGAGATACAATTATGCAGAACACATAATTAATACAGGACATAAATATAAAACTTAGAAGAACACTTATCAGTTTTGGAGTACGAAAAAACAAGAACAACTTAACGTCAAAGAAGAGATGCATATATACTTAAATAATAAGAAAGATCCACAAAATATTTTAAATACCATACAATTTAGACAACAACACCCTATCTTTAAAAAAATTGATGAAATTAGAACTCAGAGAAAGTAACTTTACATAGTATATACAAATTAATATTTTATTTTATTCCTACCTTTATATGTATATATATATATATATATATATATATATACACACAATTTAAGAATTAGTGATCATACATTATTTATTTTTAACATATGTTTGTAATTAATATAAAACAAAATTTGTTGAGGTTATGTGACTCTGAATATGGCCATTATGGTTGAAACTAGCCAGTCCAAATGAAAATGTTTCATAAAAGGGTACTTGTTAATAATGTTTTTAAAAATAATAAATATATATAACATTTTGAACGACCCCCCAAAACGTGTTCAGGGGGTCACATTAGGAACTTCTATGGTGGTCCTGGGCTTAAGTTTTACCGTGCAGGTCATGCTAATAGTTCACTTTCCAAAGGAAATTCACTAATAAAATAAAAACGAGTTCGCACGCAGCACGCTGACGTGAGGGAAGTGAATTTCCACATAAAAACTTTTAAAACTCAAAATCAGTGTAAAAACATACATTTGTCCAATTTTTATTGAAATGTGAAAACATTGATTTTTTGGCTGCTCTGATACTCCTGGTTTCATTTACTTGCAAAGCTGGGAATACAATTTTACACATTATAAGGTTAGTAGAAAGTCCAGACAGGCTTGAAAGTAGCCGTGAGGTTGCTGGGGATGATAAAAGTACTTTAACAAAGGAATAACATGCTTTTTTAGTGTAAAACCCCTATAAGAAAACGTACTGTGTTTATTCGATACACATTTTCTTTAATAACTCCCTAAATATTTATGCTAGAATGACGAGAGAGGGCTTAAAACTTTCGCCTTTCTAATCCCCATCTTTTTACATGCATTGATTTTACATCTGGGGCTTTTATGACCTTTTTTGGGCCCGAAAACTCGAAATTTGAAAGATTAATCCCCCAAAAAAGGGGTTTATAGTTTTCTGATTGTTTTTCCCAACGAACTTGTCCAACTGATTACAGAAAGGAACGCCCCTACCAAATTTGAAGTAAAATCGGGCAAAAGATGCGAACGATAGAGTGCAAACACACACACACACACACACACACACACACACATATATATATATATAATTTTGGACGACCCTGCAAAACGTGTTCAGGGGGTCACGTTAGGAACTTCTATGGTGGTACCGGGCTTATGTTTCACCGTGTGGGTCATGCTAATAGTTCACTTTCCAAAGGAAATTCACTATTAACTAAAATATTTACTCTTACTTCATACTACCTGATTATACCGGTTTCACTTGGGTATAATATTTAGTTAAAAAAGTAAATTACTAATGTTAGTTGTTTATTTGACAATTAAATAAATATCAGAAAACTGTAACCATATTGTCTCATTTGGTTAACATTGGAATTTTGGATGTCCCACGGGGAGTAGCCCTAGAGGATTTAGAGAAAACTGAGAGTCAGGTACAATAGCTGTAACCTAAAGGAACCTACCCGGAAAATGTCATGCCTTAACTCCTTGTAGTTCAGCCGTACACATGGACAAATATTGATCCACACACAGACAAGAACTCTGCTTTATTTATATAGATTTATGAACAGGAGGCAGTTTAACATCCAATTTATTTATTGTTATTAAGCATTTAAACTTCCCAGGTATTTTTAATTTAATTTGTTTGCAGATGGTCCCACATCAAGAACAGGTTTCCAATGTAAGTATTGCATCAAAATCGCTTAGGCAAAAGTTCACTAGTACACGAGTTGCATTTAAAATAATAAACCATGTGTATTTTTCAGTTAGACTTATTTTACGTGTAATGCCATTAGGAATTTAACCTAATATACATTTAACATAAATTCAATTGCATAGAATAGAATCCGAATATTCTTCTTAAATAACCAATACGTTAAATTGCAGAGTATAAGCATTGACTATAAATACTGAAGTAGACTTCTCATTGCCATTGTAAAATGTGTCCCTAGTTTTGTGTATGCCAGGATTGAAAGAGGTCGTAATTTACAATAATCACCAACAGAGTATACTGCTGTCAACTATTACTTATCCTCAAGGAGGGGATAATACAACAGTTGGCGTGTCAGGAAGCAAACATAAGTTGATTATCACTTGCTTTCTGGGATGTAGATATTTTAAAAGTTAACGTAATTAACTAAAATAAAAAGTTGACAGCAGCACAATCTGTCGGTGACCCAATCAAACTACTTCAATTTTAAATTCTAGCATACACTAAAAGTGGGACAGCTGGGCCATATGGATGGGATGTCTCCTTCAGTATTTATAGTCAATGGTATAAGTAAGACATTGAACAATTTATAGAGATAAATTATATGCTTTTTTCAAGAATATATTTTTTAATTTCATTATAATGATAATCAAACTTTTTTATAATGCCAAAACATTGAGTACTTAGCTTACTCAATGACATCATTTAATTTACATATTGTTACACATTTTGTATAACATTTCAAGAAAACACTATCTGTGCCTCAAGCGAATTATGTAAAACTAGCCGTTCCCAATCCCGCGTTCACACATATCGGTAGTAAAATCCTATACTCTAATACGAGCTATGTCTGTTTGTTTGCAAAATTTATCTCGAGATCCAGCGGAAGGATTTTGCTGAAAGTTTGGGATTAGGGGCTTTTAGGTCTAAAAAATCGATTGGTGAAAACCACTACCACCGGAAAACTCGTATTTTTCTAAACAACTCATTTGAAAATTGAAAATTTTAACATTGGGCTAATGGAGTTTAAAATTATAACACCGATTACTAAGAATAACAAAAACAAACCATTAAATCAGCTTCTATAAATTAAAATATTGTAAACAGATGTTTATCATTATGGAAATAAAAAACCTACTTGAATGGCATCTCAAACTCGTTGTTCGATAGGCGAGTGAGCGAAGCGAACGAGCTCATATTAGAAATGGGCGAGTATTTGAAATAAAACTAATTCAATGCCTCTTCTGCGGAATCAAACACCGAGCATGGCTCGGTCCCCCGGTACTATATGTTAACTAAGAGTCTCGATGTATTCCAAGAAACCAATTTCTACGCCCTACGTATTTATGGTGAACGTTTGCTGCCGCGGGACAGTCCTTACAGCAATAGCTCGTCTGCGAGCTTCAGCTTCCTCAACAATTTCTGTACTGACTTCTATCTATTTTAATAAATCGAGCTTTTTCGAACTTTTACTTACATCTGATTTACGTCTCCCCGGCATTATTGTGTTACAGGTAACTTCGAGGTTAAAAGAAAATAATAAATAAACTCAAAATGTTGTTGACAATCTCAAATGCAGACACACCCGTTTCAGTTATCATCTGATCCAGTAAATTTTAATACTCATAAGATTAACACGGGAAGTTTAGAGGCCACTGGGGCAAAGCCCTAAACAATTTTAAAACGTGAATAGGCCTATATGTTTCTTTGGGATTTTAGCTACATCTTCCTACCAAATATCAGCTTAATGGAGCGTGATTGAGCCACAAACAAATAAACTAACAAATTCACAAACCTTCAGCATTATAATAGTAGTATGATATCTCCGTGTTTATTTGATAATTTGATTGAACTCAAAATCTAATCTACAATTAAAACATTTAGAATGTTATGGACATCCATCTGGCCGTTCCGTTCTATTGGACCAAGTAAATTAAGTCAGTAGGGAGATCTATATATACTGCAGTATTATGTAACTTTATTAGTCGTTGCTCATAAATTTAATTTCAAATACAGACTTATGCTGAAAACAGTGAGGGTTCTCTAGTTTATATGTTTTTAAAATATTCTTGTTTTCGAGAGCTCACCTAACTAATATCATATAGCCATCACTATCATTACTACTAGTCACCAAACCACCTATGATCTCTGAAAAGGTTTTACAACAACTACTACTACTTAATCTTTAAGTATCTTTATCAAACCTTAACGTGGATTTTTAACACTAACGTATTTTATTTTTATTTTTTCAGTATCAACAGCAGGCTAGTCAGCGTCTTCGTCATATTCAGGTGAGCGATCGTTCATACTAAATAACAATGTAAAATTTATGCCTTACCGGGAACAATGCGTTTGGGAAATTTGGCGTTGGGGCAACGATGGTGAATGAAAATCTTGTTAACCAGTGAAAACGTTCGGTGTCGTTAATGTCAAACGCTATTGGCCAGTGAAAGTCGACTCAGTATAGCACAGCGTAAATTCAAAACGCGGAAGAAAGACTGCCAACGTCATAGCCACTAGTGCATCAATGAGTATATTACCCGTTAAAAAAATTGGTATCAAATAATTATGTCAAAAGGCCAGTATTGGCAGGTATTTAATATATGTTAGTGAATTTACGTTTATATTATTGCTGTTTTACCCTCAAAGTCAACATATCTGTGTTTCAAGTCAACAAAATCTATTAGTTTCCCGTAACTTCTTGCAAATCAACGGTCATTAAGAGTAGCAAATAAAAGTATAATTTTGTGGCTTTACATATGCCGTGGTTGTTTAACTGGAAAAAGGTGTTAACAGTATCTTTGTCGGTAGGCCTATCAAAACGTGATTTTATAATAGGTTAAGTATTTGCAAGTAGGACCTAGAGTAGGCAGGGCACTGAAAGAAGAATAACTTAATGTATGACATTTTACTGTAGCCTAAAGCTATTAAATTCCTGATGATTAAAATAAATATTTTTTTGGGTGATAACTGTATCGGCAACAGAAATTTAATGGGCAATGTTGGGAAGGACAAACTATTTGTAGTTTATAGTTAGAAACCAAGTGTTTTATGAAGTAAACCACACTGTTTTATTCTCGATTGAAACCAAGGCCAAACATTCGTTGAAACCCACCAATCCACCTTACACATAGTTGGGGAGATAAGAGAAACAAAGGGGAATCTAAACAAATGTTTGTTAAACTCTGGTGCAATATATCTGTGAGTGTTAGATCTGAATACGAAACATAAATTGGTATGTGAAGTATTGAGAAGGAAATGATTTTATTGTAGATCCAAGTTAACAATTTAACCATAACTAATTTCTCGGTATCCAGAAGGAACGGAATTTGACACAAGTTGTAAAATATGTAAAGGTTAAGAGGGTTTAATGTTATTATATAATCATTTACGCCAAAGTAAAATAGCAATTGAAATAGGGAGACGAATACACTACTGAAAATAAATAAAAGTTTCATCGGGGTTGCTATGCGTCGGATGCGTCGATGGCTCAGTTGGCTGTATGCTCAGATGACAATCTAGCGGCCCGAGTTCAAACCTCTGTTGAATCCATACTTTGTTTCATAATGATGCTGAATATCGTTACATTATTGTTTATTACCATCACATTATCAGTTTCAAGAAGTTAAATCGGAATTTAGTTGATTAATAACACAACTTAATTTGTTGTTACGGAAGGCTTTTTTGCTTATATGCCTATGTTTATTGTAAAAATATAATTCAACATACTCCCGTGGTTTTAAAACGACTGAAAAATAGGACTTCTTACTGCTTGGTACGTTGCTTTAAGATTACGAATTTCCGAAATTTAGTTTCATACTATCAGATCTATTAACGATGAATTAGGTAAACTAAGATTAACGCAACGTGAAATTAAGTTTAGGCCTGGTGAAAAAACCTATGCAACACGTTTCTGCGATCATGGATGATTCAGGGCGTTTTAGGTAAGAGCTAACGTAATCAGCGTTTTACATTACATGTTGGGTAATAAACATATTGCATGCAAAATACTAAATTCTGAGCTTTAGGTCTACAATTGCGAACGTAAAACTAAACTTTCTGGCCAGATTTATCCATACTACATCGCAGAAACAAGATCAAAATAATTAAATCTGATGCAGATTAGCTTCGTTTCGTTACTTTTACTTATAACTAACATACATAACTATGAATATAATGCCTACAAGGCATACAATTATATGACGTAAAATGTATTATAAAACAACAAATTTAAACTAGGCACTTTACTACACTATTTGTTTAACTTTATAACATTATTCGTTCTACTTTTAACACACTATCGTTTTAAAATAATAAAATAAAGCTTCTCTTTAAATAATAAAATAAAATAATTAGAGATTTTTTCCCCAGTACTTATGTTGGTACTCATACAACAGTGTGTAAAAAATAGCAATGAAAATAAAGTAAAGCCTCGGCTGTCAGGTGCTTCGGCGAGCTAACAGATTATTGGCTCTGATCGTTGCGACGAGCTCGCGTTTGATTTTCTCCGCTAAATGGGACCTGGTGCGATCGCCCGGAGGTCGAAATTTGACCAAAAATGATTCTACGTAACCCCTAAGTGGCACATACGACTAATGGCTGTTTGCTAGAATTAGTGATGGGCGATTCGGGAACGAATCATTAAAATCGAAAAAATCATCGAGTGAATCAAATTCGACTTGTAAAATAATAGATTCTTGGCGCAAATCAACTCTGGCCTATGCCATGTTGCTCGGTTTCGTTCAATTCTTTCGCGAATCGGTGTGTAGGTCATGTAGTTCGCGATTCAATTGTGTTTCCACAGAGAATTGGTTGGGGGCGCGACAAATGTATGTAGAGCCTCGCCGTGTGTGCAGTCCACGGTGGGTGGGCATCTTGTGGAGGTAGGCCTGGAAAAACCGAGTCCGGTAAGGAGCTGCGTGGTAAGGAATTTCACCTCACCATACCTGCGCTCGACCCACACAGACAGGTCCAAGATAAGTCTTCGCATCCAGGCCGCTCTAAGCTCGCTGTCCCATCTATCCTGCCAGTGACGCGTAGATGCCTCTCTGGCCACGAGCATCGCCTCCTGAGCTCCATGTTCAGTCTTAGTCTAGAAAACCAATTTTCTCTTCTGAACCAGGAGGTTAATTGACACGACACCTGCGACCACTAAAGCAGCAGGCTCAGAGCCCGTTGGTAAGATGACGCGATTCTTAGAGCCACCCTCCTCTGGACTACTCCCATCTGCTTCCGATAGCATTCCCTGTTTAGCGCATGTGCCCAAACTTCGCACCCGTTCAGTATCATGTTTACGACAGGAGCTTTTCCCTTGTCAGCACCTCTAGCCATAATTCGACTGAGGGCTGCAAATATCTTTGCTGCTTTTTTGGTGGCAAACTTTATTTGTTCTCTGAAGGTGAGTCTGGTGCCAAGTCTCACCTCCAGGTACTTTACAGCGGGCTTAGAACGGATGGATTGTATGTAGACCCAGTAATCTATAGTGGTTGGAATGCGACACCCTGTCGTCATGATTATCTCGGTTTTCTCGGTCACCAGACACCAGGCTGTGGTCCTTTATCTACCCAGAGACGAGTCTCATCACCTGATTAAATCTCTACTGGGCCTGCTGAACATCACGAGCGACAATGTCCGCTGCGGTGTCATCCATGTAGCCCACGAGCAACGTATCTTTGGTAAGGCTAGTCTGAGGATTCCAATTCCATCATTTGAAATTTTCCACAAATCTAGACACAGTATGTAGCCCTGAGCAGCACCAGCCGTGATAGTCTTCAAACGAGGACCCTCCGTCGTTTAAAAAATCAATTTCCTGTCCCTGAGATAGCTCCGGATGATCCGGAGTATAAACTCAGTGACACGAAAATCGTTCTCAAGGAGCGGAGGATAACGCTCCAGCTCACAGTGTTGAACGCGTTCCTCACGTTTAGGGTGGCATGTAACATGAGGCAGCTTCAGTAGTGATGTACCCACTGTACGTTATTGGCAGCTTCCACGATCTCCTGGATTGCCCCGATGGTGGAGCGGCCTATGGTAAAATCGTGCTGTCTCACCGAAAGACGACCGGATGCAGCTACTGCTGCCAGGAGGCGAGGCTTCAGCAGCCGCTCCAGGAGTTTCCCAGCCATATCCAACATGAACAGAGGGCGGTAGGCCAAAGGTTTTACGGTGGTATTTCCCTTGCCTTTACTAATAACCAATGTCAGGCGCTGAAGTTTCCACCGGTGACAGAGCACTCCCTCGCGCATAGACACATACATGTTTAAATCGATTAGGGTAGATGGATATAAGTTGTATGTGTTTTACAGTTAATGTTCATACAGAACACTACAATAAATTTTGCCAATTTAAATAATTATATATATTTTTTTAAATTCCAGATGGTTCTACTTTCTATTCGAATATGGATATTTAAAACTGTAATTAAAAATATGTTTTCTTTTGCAGGCAGCACGTGACGCTGTGCTTAAGGTAGGTTACGCTGTATCATGACCGTAAGTTTTACAGTTAAGGTCGGGAATATTACTTTTATTAGAAATATAATGTCACTATTTGAAGTAGCTGTGGTATAGACCACCGGGACAAAATTATTTTAAATTACTAATCCAAATAAGATAAATACATAAAGTAATTAGCATTTTGAGGAGTGTTTATACATGTAAGAATCATGACAAAACACTAAAATACGCAAAATGGTAGGATTCCGTAATAATGACAGCTCGAATATTGGTTCAGGTTGTTTAAAAAATCATGTCATGCAATCACAAAGTATATCTTAATTTATATAAAAATAAATCCCTATTTTCCCTTGGTCACGCCATAACTTGATAATGAGTGTACCAAATTGAATAATTCTTATTTTGTTGTGTTCGTTAATGTCAGAACAATGTTTTTATAAAAGACAATTTGTAATTCGACCTAAGGTGTCTGCCCCACTGGCCTTCAAATTCAGTTCAGTTAGTTACACCAAACAGCTGTTAAAAAGGATTATATCCTATACTCTAATATGAGTAAGGTTTGCTTGCTTGTTTGTTTGCTTGCTTGCTTGCGACACTGATCTCAAAACGGCTCCAACGATTTCCTTCAAATGTTCGAAATAACCAATTTCTGGGATAAAAATAAGTTCTAGACAGGCCTCATCCCCAGCAAAAATCAATTAATGTAAAACAACTAAAATGAAAAGTTAAAAAAATTAGCATTGGGCTTATGGAGTTTAAAATAAAAACAAAAGAATTGTAACAGCCGTTCATAATCAACCAGGGAACTGTCAAAGTAATACTCATGTTGTTTATGTATATTAATATGTGGATTCATGAGAGCAGAGATTAAAAGATTTGAGTGAAGATTACATATATATAGTAGTAAAATAAATCGATGGGACATTGAGCTATAAATAACAACTGGAGTGACCTTAAAAATGTAGAAAAGAGGCAAATGAGTTATACAAATCTGATTATCAGTAGGGGAAAGTGCTAAGAAATCTGATTATCAGTAGGGGGAAGTGGTGAAATATTACTCCAATTCATCTAAACAATCTGACTGGCCTTCCCCCGAGCAAAGCTTGGCCCCCCAGGTACTCCAAACATAATAGAAAAGCATCAACAAATGTCCACTACGGACATAAAAAAAACACTTAAATTGAAACCCTAACTCTTTTTGATACCAAAGATAGCACTATATAAATACCCCCGTAGCAGCAAACCTGCGTACTCAGCGAATTTTCGATACATATATATGTATCTTAATACCTCATAAATATACATACCAAGTTTCATCAATATACATTCATAAATAAACGATTTATGACATTTTAATTATTCTCCATAAGAATAACATGGCAGCTGAGTATGCAGGGTTGCTGAAGCAAAGAACACAAAAAATGGGGTTTTATACAAATATCAATATAACTCAAGAAGGTACAGCCACATACCAAATTGTATTAATTTATGTTCATAATTAAGGGAGATAACTCGTTACTTACTCTCCATAGGAGCTGAGGACGCAGGTTTGCTACTACGGGAACTATCTGCAAAAAATGTTTTTTAGTGCAAATATCAATAGACCACAACGATATGGAGCAATATACCAAGTTTCATCAGGATAAGTAGATAAATAAGCGAGATATGCAATTTGTCTTATTCTCCAAGAATAACATTGGACAACGTACTGTGTTTAGCACTTTCCATATCTCTGTAACCATTTGACGTAGAGCGATGATCAAAAGACCAAACTGTCCGTCTTTTTAAGCTGATTCCAATGGAAAAACTAAAATTTGACTTAAAAATAATTATATGTAAAAAACTCAAAAAACCCATTTTTGGGGTACAAAACCCCTCCAAAATACCCCTTCGGATAGGTCGATCTGTCTGGTTTTCGAACTTAAAGTCATAAATGCTGCTTTACACGTTTATTCCAAATTTCATCAAAATCGGATCATTTTTATGAGAGTAATCGTGCTCACAGACACACACACACACACACACACACACACACACACACACACACACACACACACACACACACACACACACACACACACACACACACACACACACACACACACACACACACACACACACACAAACACAACACACACATAAACACACACATATATATATATATATATATATATATATATATATATATATATACAGTTTCGAACGAATGGTGTTTTTGGGGTTCGGGGACCTCAAAACGAAAAGTTATCATGGTCCCGGGCCTAGGTCTTACCATGCCGACTACGGTAATAGCTTCTTCCCTATAGGGGAAATTCGCTAAAAAGGCGAGTGAGCGTAGCGAACGAGCTCATCCAGGAGGCGATTGAGCGAAGCGAACGAGCTCATCTTGGAGGCGAGTGAGCGAAGCGTACGATTTTATCCGGGAGGCAAGTGAGCGAAGCAAACGATCTTATCTTTAATATGAACGAGTATTTGACATAAAACAAATTCAATGACATTAGGACAGGACAATGTCTGTCGGGCCAGCTAGTAACGATTTAAAAATTATTATATTACTGCTTAATTTGTGATATTACTACCAGCGGCGGGGTGACCTCCACTACCACACCACCAGAAGTGCATCCCACCTCAACATCCCCAGGTGTCGTCTGAGCAGATTCATGGCAGCACATCCCATCCCAAATGTGCACTACTTCAACTTGCTGGCCGCCAATACCCATGCGCTAGCGCCTAGGGAATTTGCAAGTTTGCTCCATAAGAAGCTCATCAATGAGCCCTTTTACTCATTTGAATATGTGTCGGTTGGTTTTAGCGAATTTCCCCTATAGGGAAGAAGCTATTACCGTAGGTGGCATGGTAAGATTAAGCCCAAGACCATGGTAACTTTTTTTGAGGTCCCCAGTTGCCAAAAACACTATTCGTTCAAATATATATATATATATATATGTCCGTAAACACGATAACTTGAGTAAAAAACATCTGATTTTGATCAAATTTGGCTCAAATGTGTAAAGTGACATTCATGACTTTAAGTTCGAAAACCAGAAAAATCGGACCATGGGAAAAGGGGGGTTTACAATTTTCCAAAAATCAGTTTTTTGCATTTTTCACCCTAGAATTTGTTAACAACTTAATTTCGGGTTAGACCATTTTATAGAGCTTAAAAAAAACAAATAATATGTTACTTTGAATCATTAATCTAGGTTAAGCGGTTGCGGAGAAAATCCAAAAAACGTGTTCAAAAAATCTCCCACGTTAATCTTATGAGAAAAAGGCTTTAGCGAATTTCCCCTATAGGGAAGAAGCTATTACCGTAGTCGGCATGGTAAGACCTAGGCCCGGGACCATGATAACTTTTCGTTTTGAGGTCCCCAGACCCCAAAAACACCATTCGTTCGAAACTGTATATATATATATATATATATATATATATATATATATATATATATATATATATATATATATATATATATATGTGTGTGTGTGTGTGCCCGTGGGTGCGATAACTCTCGTAAAAATAATCCGATTTTCACGAAATTTGGTATAAGAGTGTAAAGCAGCATTTATGACTTTAAGTTCGAAAACCAGACAGATCGGACTATCCGAAGGCGCATTTTGGGGGGGTTTTGTACCCCAAAAATGGGTTTTTTGAGTTTTCTACATATAATTTTTGAAAAAGTCAAATTTTAGTTTCCTCCATTGGAATCAGCTTAAAAAGACGCACAATTTGGTGTTTTGACCATTGTTCTACGTCAAATGGTTACAGAGATATTGAAAGTGCTAAACACAGTACGTTGTCCAATGCTATTCTTATGGAGAATAAGAAAAAATTATAGCTCGCTTATTTATGAACGTATTCTAACAAAACTTGGTATATGGTTTCATCTGGTTGTGGTCTATTGTTATTTTCACAAAAAACCCCGATTTTTACCAATAATTCCCGTAGCAGCAAACCTGCATCCTCAGCCCCCATGTTATTCTTATGGAGAATAAGTAAAATGTAATGTATCCCTTAATTATGAACATAAATTAATAAAACTTGGAATGTTGGTTCACCTAGTTCAGTTCTATTGATATTTGCATAAAAACCCATTTTTTGTGTTCCTTATTGCAGCAAACCTCCGTACTCATCTCCCATGTTATTCTTATGGAGAATAATCAAAATGGCATATATCGCTTATTTATGAACTTATATTGATGAAACTTGGTATGTGGCTTCACCTAGTTGAGTAATATTGATATTTACAAGAAACCCTATATTTGTTGTTTTTTGCAGCAGCAAACCTGCGTACTCATCCCCAATGTTATTGTTATAAAGAATAATTCAAATTTTTATATCGCTTATTTTTGAATATATTTTTATGAAACTTGGTATGCGGCTTTATGT
Source organism: Allygus modestus (assembly GCA_963675035.1). NCBI lineage: Eukaryota > Metazoa > Arthropoda > Insecta > Hemiptera > Cicadellidae > Allygus > Allygus modestus. Next base: position 146,674,441 of record OY776112.1, on the reverse strand, counting down.
GGTATTAAGACTTATATTTTGCATTGGAAATTCTCTGAGTACGCAGGTTTGCTGCAACGGGGGTATTTAGCTTTTTCTCAGTTAATTTTAATGTAAACCACACATTTACTGTTACCAATCAGTTCAGCTCTACAAAACAATCATTTTGGTGTTTAAATTGTGATTCTATGTCCAACCATTGCATAGATATTCAAAGTGCTAAACACAGTACGTTTTCCAATGGTATCCTTACGGAGAATAATTAAAATTTGATATCTCGATTATTTATGAATGCATGTTGTTGAAACTTGGCATGTGGATTCACCTAGTACTGGTCTATTGATATTTGCACAGAAAAATAATTTTTTTCCGATTTTACCCGCAGCAGCAAACCTGCATACTCAGCCCCCATGTTATTTTTATGGAGAATAAGTAAAATGTAATGTCACCCTTAATTATGAACATAAATGAATAAAACTTGGTATGCAACTTCTACTGGTTAAGTTATATTGATAATTGCATAAAAACCGTTTTATGTTCCTTGTAACAGCAAACCTGTATACTCAGCTTTCAATGTTATTATTATGGAGGATAAATAAAATGCTATATATCACTTATTTATTCGTGTATTTTTATGAAACTTGGCAAGTGGCTTTATGTGATAGTGAGAAACATATACATGCATTGGAAACTCACTGAGTACGCAGGTTTTCTGCTACGGGTGTATTTTAAATAGTCTTGTCTAATGTGCACCGCCGTCAAAGTTTTTCCATCTTAGTTGTAAATATTAGTTAAATAAGTAAGACAGTAATTTCACATTTTAATTAACATTTGACACAGTCTATCGAACAAGCGTTGGTCAACGACGAAGGAGCTGGTAATTGTAATGGTAATGATAGTACAACAGACATTATGAAATATAAAAAGTCTTGGGTTATGACAAATGTATCCAAATGTTATAGATCAATAACGAATGGCTAAAATCAGTACCAAAATAGAAAAATTACATAGCAACTTTGTCAGAGGGCGTAGCCCTAAGGTTACTGCGTAGGGGACGTATCCAACGTTGGAGCTTTATTAATGAGATGCGGGTTTTTAAAACAAATCTAAATAACTATCACATTTCAAAATCGGAGGTCTGGAAATGGTAGAAAAAGGGAGTGAGGCTTTTTCTATCACCCCTGAGGTCGGGGGAAAAACCATTAGACGTTTTTTATCCTAGCAACAACCTGGTGTGGTCCGGGAACAGATTTGAGGAGCCTTTTTCGCAATAACCTGGAGTACTCTGTTTTTGTTTAGAAGAATAGCTTGTCATCGTTTTAGCCAATGGGGTGGAGCCTTAAGGTTGGTGGGAAGGAGGGCATATCTAACGTTCATTTAAGAATAAAAGTGCGGATTTCTGAGGTCGGGGAAATAATTTATCCAAAAACGTTTAGTCCCTTAACAAAGTGGTATGGTCCAAGAGTAGATTTGAAGAACCGTTTTCGAGCCATTTAGGAAAACCTTTTCTGAATAAGAATAACATGGCAGCTTTTGATGCCACTGGGGAGCAACCATGAGGTCTGATGGAAAAACAAAAACAATACGTATCTAAAATATGTTGGTCCTCTACAAAGTGGTATGGTCCGGGAGCAGTTATAAGGTACCGTTTACGAAATTGCCTGGTACACAAACTCACACACCCACACACACACGCACCCACACACGCACGCACAACAACTTTATTAGTATATATAGTTAAAATGTGTCGGACACAACTATGAAACAACAACAACAACTCTGTGTCGCTATGTTTTCTTAGCTTGATAACAAAACCTCAGTGTAAAATCAATTTGCCCTTGAAAAACTAACTTTAAGATATATTTATAGAACAAATATTTTTATAATCAAACAGGTTTCAGTTATAATACAATATGCAGTCACCTTGTTAGCCAAAGTATACCCATACATGATACACGTCGCAACCAAAATATACTTCACAAACTATCTAAATATATAATGTTTCGTTTGTTTCAGGCAACTGTAGAAATTGAACAGGAGGTAAGCAGGACAACTAAATTTCCTTTTAATATTAAACAACACACTCAGCAAACTCGCAATACGCAACTCGGTACATCTTGGTTGGGTATCTGGCCATGTAGGCATAGGTGGCAATGAGTGTGAAGATAAGCTTGCTAAAAGAGGTTCCGGTATGTCATTCTTTGGTCCAGAGCCAAGCTGTGGCATAAGCAAAACAACTGATTTTCACACAATAAACAAATGGTCCAGGGACTTACATCGCCAGCAATGGAAAGGTTACACTGGTCAAGCACTTGGTAGATACTAGCTCTTACTTCACTAACTGGTTGGTGAGGTTGGGCAGAGGTCGGGTTAAGCAGTTGATTGCTTTGATAACTGGACACGGCCACTTCAGGAAACATCGCCACACTCTCGGACTCAAAAATGAGTCAGGTGTGTAGGCTTTGCAATCAGTCTGAAGAGACTGCCAAGCACATCATACTGGATTACGAGAGACTCGGGGCAAGGAGAAGGGCTCTGTTTTGTTGTAAGCAACCAGGTGATGAAAGGGACGTTAGTATTGGTAAAAAAATCCTAGATCTCGTAAAGGGTACGGGAATTGGTTTGCCGAACTAACGTACTAGGGACACACAATAAGCTTCGGTTGACGTGTGATGATCTTTGAATCTTTGGATCTCTGAATCCGTCCCTTCAACAACACATAAACATAAACATAAGGTAGTTTTCCCCTTTTACCCTAAAATATTTACAATGCACACGAAAAACTACTATCGAGTGCATAGTTATGCCACAATTTTGATAGCTTTTACTTAGTCAATTTAATTTTGTTCTCTATATAGCAGTTTTCAGCTGCAGGTAACTGTTATTAAAGACTATTACCATTTTAGTAAAATGCCCAAACTCACTGTCCTTTCAATAAAGGCATTGTAGGAATTCCAAAAGGCAGTGCCAATCCTACCACTTTTTAACCAGGGTAAATTATTTAATAAATAATTGTATGAACGAAGAGAGTCTTTATACTTATACTCTAAAGAATTCATACTAATCAGTTTTTGTATTGGTCAATTAATTGAACACTTGATCGTATTCCAGTCAGATTTGGTTCACAAGTTCCTTTCTTTAGGTCAAATACCAAGTTCGTTAGTTAGCTTACAACCTTTCCGTGTCGTGACCCTTTGAAATCTTTAGAAATTTGGAACCCCGGTTCATATTGACAATCTGATTCAGCAATCGGAACTATCGCAATATGTCACATTCTATAAAATTTGAAACCACTCTAATGCAATCCGCCGTTACCACACCCCTTTAAAGGGTAAATTTACTCTTTCATCTTAATAAATACTTCTCCAGATATCAATGATTGCTTGTCCCCTGAAATGTATAAACCTATGGGTATATTATCATTTAAATTGATTATAAACATATAATTAGGTGAACGAGGAAAGTCCTTATACTTATAAATCTTTCTTTTTGGTTTGTGTCTTGGTCAATTAACTCAAGAATGCTCTCGTCTAGTTCAGTCAAATTTGGAACACGAATTCCTTTATATGAATTAAAGTTCGTTTCTTGGCCATCAGTTTAAACTTTTGTTGTAGTGAGACCCTTCAATAGTGCAAAGAAAATGAGCTCTGTTACCGTAGGTCCAATTGGAAATCGGATTAATCCAACAGTTTTAAACCAAATTGCCTTGTCCCACTACTTGCTCTTCTATAGAGCTTCAACGCCTCACGAATAGTTTAAGTAACCTCAATAAAACGGAAAAACTTCGTGACTGTACTCCCGTTGTATAATAAATTCAAAGAAACTGTCTTGAAGATGTTTTGGACACAAAATTGTTTTAAAATAAATTGTTGGCCTCGCTCAGTCAAGCTCACTATGCAAGTTATGTTATAAATACAGCTGTAACCCTAAAAGTCACCCTTTCATGAAATTAGTATTATAGCTAAAACAGGTTATTACCATTCGGATAGGGTTGTTGTCAGGGATACATTAGCTGTCAGTGGTAGAGTAACCGTCATCAAGAAGGCATTTTGAATGGATCGGTTCACCTAAATAATTTAATATTTCCATGTAAAAGAAAAGGAAATGAAATTGAAATCTGTGAGAAAAATGTTTGGAACTTCCTGAACAAGTTAAAGGTGCTTGTTCTGGTTTGTATATATATATATATATATATATATATATATGCCGGTATGCTCCATGTACTACCTACCTATCCTGAAATATTTGTTTGGAAGGGTAAAATCAAACAAAATATGAAAAAATCAAATTATTACATTACAAATAATTATTTTTTTAGGGTAATAATATTTATGTTTAATTTAAGTGGCCTGCATCATTATTATCAAGTACTCGTCTTACGCTAAGTCTATTATCGTAACACAGTTTTATATTAAAAATATCAAAGTTTTGTTAAGAAACCCCTATTTTAAATTTTGTTTAGCTTTCCCGGACGCTACCACATTCGCAAGAACAACAACAACCACAGCAATTCCAACAACAACAACAAGCAGCGTCTCAGGTAAGCAGTTCTGGAAAATAAACCAACTCCATATTGATTTACCACCTTTGTATAAGTGATGTTTGAAATTTGAACAAATTCTTGGACAGCAATTTTCCACTACATAAAAAAATCAAAATTCCTTTTATGATTTTAGGTTTACTTCTTAATAAATTGTAATAACCATGGTTTTTCTTTCGTGTAACAGAGTTAAAGGCCGCCTGCAAGAAAGGCAAACCGCTACTTAAAAGTAAATTTGAAATACACATTGCAGATATTAACTGTTTTACGATTTGCAATATGGTTTAAGGTTTTTATTCATTTACATTTCCTAATTTCTGATTCATATATGAATAATACCGTACATACGAATTGGGTATTGATCCGTAATAGCTAAATGCCTAGGACTCGCTTATTCTTCAAATTTTAAATTAATTTCTATAACTATTAATTATAATTAATAATAATTGGCTATAGGTAAAAAATATTAATCTATAAAATGCAAAGCCCTCACTCTCTGACTCTCTGACTGGCTCACTCATCACGATTTCTCCTACTTTCCATTTACCTAGAGAATTGCAATTTTGTACACTGATTTTTTAAGCATAAAATCTGAAAACTAACTGGTTTTCATTCTGATCTGACACTAGGGCTCCACCAGAAACCCCAACAAAGTTTCTATGTATTTCTTATGGACATTAATTTTTTGTTTGAGTTGACGAATATAAAAACAGCGTCCCAGGACTACCTTAAAACTGGTCTATCCCAGTTTTAGGCTGACATTGGGTACAGTAAATGAAGTTGTCATCACATATGGTACGTCTTTTGGCTGTCCATTATGACAAACTTCCCTTTCACCGTTGGTCCTCCATTTGTAGCGACTAGGGACAGAATCTCTGGGATTGGTCCCCACATGCCAACCTGAGAATGGATGGTCCCTGGCTGTTGTACATGGATACCCTGTCAGTTGAGTTGACCAGTAGGAGGGCAGAATGCGGCTCCCCTGTTTGAGAGCCTCATTCAAGCTGTCACAGGGGCACAGGAGTTGGCCCTCTGAAGGGTCGATTTGGCTGCCGTCCTATCCCACCCTTTCCTTTCCTGCTATATTATATATTTCCGGTAACCTGCGCAATATTCCCGCTTGTGGAGGATGTGACTAGCAACTATGCTGGGGTTTCCTAAGCAGCAACAATGATGATGATGATGATGATGATGAAATCAGCTGATCTTGATACGTATTAGTTCCGCGGACTAACTACAGAATGAAGAACACACAACTGTCATAGTTTTTATAAATCATTTGCGAGGTGAAGCTTGCGCGTTGCAGCTAGTGAGTAATAAAGGGATACCAATTGAGTACACTTGTGTCATTAAATTTGTTCTCATAAAATGTTTACAAAAGTAGGAAATTAAATAAAAAAATTAATAAAACTCGCAACAGTATTTAAAACTGATCATAGTCTATACGTCAAACACGTTACCATCTTATGTAATTGTTGTACTAAGCTAATCGTATATACTGTGTATCTTTATCTTGTAGGGTACTGAAAATGGGAATTAAAAATATACTATTTCGTAAAAATGTTGGCTTAACAAACTTTCCTTATAGTAAAGTTTTACAACAGCTACTGATTACTTATAATGGTAATGATTTTTCAGTATTACCCGGCCCCAACGCAAAGTGCACCACGGCAAACCGTAAGTGATAAGTGATAAGCAACTATCTACCCATCGAGTTAAGTTTGTTTTAATATTCATAACTTAGGTAAATTTGAAGGTTTACTCATGGGAAATCAATTTAACTATATATTTTACAGCCGTTGATATGATAACAAATGTTAGCACAACCGCATGAACAGATATTTCAGGCGTAATGTAATTAAAACTACTTTTGGGCTTTGCCCCTTATGTTTTCTACTTTAATTCTACGTGAAATAATGTATTAATAAATTTAAACCTATGGAGGTTCAATATGCTATCCTTGGTTTTGTTTTTTGGTGTTTTAAATATTATTAATTGTTAATTACTCTAATAAAATCTTTGAATTAAATGTTTTGTTGCTGATAAGAACTCAGTCCCAGGTTGCTTCTGCCTTAATAAAAAGGCGCATCTTCAAAGTAGGCCTGTAGCGAGACTTAAGTGAAATAACGGGCCTGCATACATATTTGGTCACATGACTCTGTAGCCTCCTTGCAGCTAAAGTCCCATTTAAAAGCGCAGCGCGAGGTAACCTTTCACCCGTTTCTTCCACCTCTTCGAGACATATAAAAATAAAAATACTTCCGCCACAGCAAACCTGCATTCTCAGCGAATTTCCAATGCATATATAAATGTCTTTATACTACCATTGACTATAAATACTGAAGGATACATCCCATCCATATGGTCCAGCCATCCCACTTTTAGTGTATGCTAGAATTTAAAATTGAAGTAGTTTGATTAGGTCACCGACAGATTGTGCTGCTGTCAACTATTTATTTTAGTTATTTACGTTAACTTTTACAATATCTCCACCCATCAAAGCAAGTAATAATCAACTTATGTTTGCTTCCTGACACACCAACTGTTGTATTATCCCCTCCTTGAGAAGATAAGTAATAGTTGACAGCAGTATACTCTGTTGGTGATTGGGGTAAACTACGACCTCTTTCAATCCTGGCATACACAAAACTAGGGACACATTTTAAGTCTACTTCAGTATTTATAGTCAATGATGCTACATAAAGCCACTTACGAAGTTTCATAAAAATATATTCACAAATAAGCGATATATACAATTTTAATTATTCTCCATAAGAATAACACTGGGGCTTAGTACGTATGTTTGCTGCATCAACGAACACAATAAATGTTTTTTTTTTGCAAATATAGTATAACTCAACTAGGTGAAGTCATATACCAGTCTGTATCAATTTATGTTTATAATTAAGGGAGACATAGCATTTAATTATTACCCATAAGAATAACATCGGGTTGAGTACGCATGTTTGCTGCTACGGGAGCCTTTGGACAAAATTATTTTTTAAGCAAATATCAATAGACCAAAACCAGATAATGCCATTTACCAAGTTTCGTCAGTATACGATCATAAATAAGAGAGATTTAAAATTGTTCTTTTCCTCCATAAGATAACGGGACTACAGTGGGAGGGATTTGTTCAAGTCCGATAATTGTTAATTGCCAAGGTTTAACGTGACTTCAATGGAAGGGGTAATATGTTCAAGCCCGATGGTTACTAAATACCCAAGTTTAACGTGACTTCAGTGAAGGGGGGATACGTTCAGGCTCAATAGTTACTATAAGCCCAGGGGTAGCGTGATTTTAGTGGAATGTATATATCCAGGCCCGATAGTTACTAAATGCCCAAGTGGATCGCTAACTTCAGTGGAAGGGATACGTTCAGGCCCAATAGTTACTATAAGCCCAGGTGTAACGTGACTTTAGTGGAATGGATATATTCAGGACCGATAGTTACTAAATGCGCAAGTGTATCGCTACTTCAATGGAAGGGATACGTTCAGGTCCAATAGTTACTACAAGCCCAGGTGTAACTTGACTGTAGTGGACGGGACACGTTCAGGCCGAATATAATCTAAAATATATACAGCCGCATGTGTAACTCACTGACTGACTGACTGAGGTATACGAATTATAGACCACTTCTAGAGGAGCTAGAAACCTGAAATTTGGCATGCAGGTAGCTTTTATCTTGAAACCCCCAGGAAAATCTTTAAAACTTACAATTTCATATTTGAAACTCCGTAAAAATAAATATAAATAATTTAGTTTTCGTTTTTTGAGGTTAACTGATGTCGGTAATTCAGTATGCAGCTCAAGAGGTATGTTGTACTACGTTACTGACATGCATTATTATGTATTTCAATTCTACAAATTACAAAAATTTACATGTGTTTTTGCGTATAAGAGTTGTGTGGCAATCCAGTCACAATAAATGTCTTCCCTATTAAATATTTATAATTTTAAACTTAAATATTCTTTCATGATCTCATAATTGCATCGACTAATAAACCTGTTATTTATTCCTTAACATCGAAAAATATAATTTTAGGTTCTCACTGGTAAGAAAACTCATTGTTTTAACCACCCTTTTGATGATTCGAACTAACTTTAATCTTCGGGACACACAATAAGCTTCGGTTGACGTGTGAGGATCTTTGAATCTTTGGATCTCTGAATCCGTCCCTTTAACAACACATAAACATAAACATAAACTTTAATCTTGCGGTGATGAATTATTGTCAAATTGATTACGTAATTTTTGTAGCCATGACAGTTCCATGTGTTACCCGTTTTTTGATTTATATTTGAACACAATTTTTAATTAGTTATAAAACAAATCTATGAGTTACGTAATCTACGTTGTTGACATGCATTATTTAGATTTCAAAATCTTACCGGGACTACAGTGAATGTAGTAAGCAGCTTTTGCTGTAATACAAATTTAACTATTTTTCTATTAAATCAATATATTTTTAAGGAATTGGTAGTTACCCTACTACGATATAACCTAAGGTTTTGTCTCGAGGGTAATAATATTTTCAAAATTCTGTAGGCAAGTACCCTTGAGGAACTATGTATTTCATTTTGTTCAAGGTTGTATGACGGTTTTATTATCACTTACATTTACTACTTGAGGCTTAATATTTGGCACACAATATCTTCGCATTTATCTTCAAGAAGCGGTAGTTAAACTATCATATTTTACTATTCAAACCCCTTAAACAAATTAAAAGAACCTAATTGTTTTATAACTTAACAATCTAATTTACTGACTTCTTCACGTAATGTATTTTTAATATAGCTCTAGCAGCCAAAGGAATGGTCCTAACGAACAAAGCAGACCACCACGTGCCACGGATTTCAGACGATCTACAACTCTGTTCTTATGACCTTTTGCAGTATCTCGCCCCCTTCACCCTTGGTTAGCGCCAGATTTTTTTTCAAATTTCAGCTATTTTTCAAGATTAATTCGTGGTTATAGTTCGTTACTCTAATGGAGAACTTAATGACCTAATATTTGGCACACAGTCTTATTAAATTACATTAAAAAAGTAGCAGCAGTCAGAACCCCATATCTGACCATTTAAACACCCAAACAAATTAAAGCCTTTGAACTTTTTTATGTTTGTTCGTGTTCTTTGGGTATATTTTGAATTTTACGCTCTGCCAAGGGTAAAAACCCTCATAAACTATGCTCTATTTGTTGCAGAAGGCTTGTAGTTACCCAAATACATTAAACGTCTTATAAAGTTAATATTACAATATCAGGGTAGGGTTTTACTTTTTAACAAGCACTTACGTTATACATACCATGCCACGTAGTATTCAGCATCAGGCATACGACTAGTTTTGATTATTTAAACCCCTTAATACAGTATAATAAAAGCCTTCGAATCTTTTGGGTATTTAGGCCGTAACTTGAATTTGGCCCAAGATAGATCCTTGAGGGACTCTATATTTCATTTGTTGAAGATTGAATTACATTATTTCTATAAGAGCATTATTTACTGGTTTCTGGTTTTATTTTGCAAAAAACATGTCTACACGAATATTATCTTCACGAATCAGTAGATAAACAAACTTATTTTAAATTTAATGAATTTGAAGTATTTAAAACGCTAAAACCAAATAATTAGCACATTAAGTAGATTTGTTGGTCTATTGGTTGGTTTTTGTTTTACATAATTTGTGGGAAAAACCCTTCATAAATTAGGTTAAATATGTTACAGATGACTTATATTCGCTACAAACATAATATGTTACTGTTGTAAAACTTTTATTGATGGAAGTCTAATCCATTTAAAAATACAAGTTGTCCAACGGTACAGTCAACAGCATAGGGAAAAACGAGTAAAAGCGGTATGCACAGAAGGGGTCAGCAGTATTATGTGATTCAGCAGTCCTTTTGTAAAAGAATTTAAACACCTGAAAAAAACATGACATGTTACTATTTGTTGCTTAATGTTATTGTATTTTAGGCCCACTTAAAGGATTAAAAGCATCGTTATTTAGGAAACATTAACAACAGAACTAAGCTACCATATTAGTTATGTTTATGTTGTGATGATTTAAATATTTTCAAATTAGAAAACTTCACATTTAAAAAATATATATTTGTTGTACGGATGTAAATTATTTCTTTACCATGAAATGATACATAGAGGATTGTATTTTGCCTCATACTATTTATTTCTTAGTTCATCGCATCAAAACTCATAATTGTGATTGAATTATTCTTGAAATAAAAGCTTCTCGTGAACGCCACTGACGATCTACAACGGGGGTTCCCCTACAAAATCAGATACACATTTTGATGGCTTACGTATAAAAAACAGTTTCATAAAGATTTCACTTAAAAAAAATACGCTAGAAGCCTTGTAATCAGAAAACAGCCGCATGTGTAACTGACTCACTCACTGAGGTATACGAATTCTAGACCACTTCTAGACGAGCTAGAAACCTGAAATTTTGCATGCAGGTAGCTTATAGCTTGTAACCCCCAGGAAAATCGCCAAAACTGACGGTTTTTTATCTTAACCCCCCAAAAAAAAATATTTAAACCCCCCAAAAAAATATTTAAACCCCCCCAAAAAAGGCGGCCGAACGGATTGACCTATCGAAAAACGGACACCACCACGTGCCACGGATTTTGCAAGGTCTACAACTTCGTTCCTATGACATTTTGTCGTATCTCGCTCCCTTCACCCTTAGGTATCGCTAGATTTTTAAAATTTTAGGCAATCTCGACGGTTATTTTCTTGGTTTTTAATTTCCTATCATTTTAATTTAGTATATAAATGCTTGATATTTGGCACTCAATATGTTAATACATTACTCTTTACGAAACACTCGATAAACTAACATGTTTTAATAAGTAAACACCTCAAAAAATTAAAAACCCTAATTGTTTCATAAATGACAAACTGCATTATTTACTTACTCAGGTTATTCTAGACAAGCTATAAACATGAAATTAGGCCTACATGTAGCTTGTCCATTAAAACCTCCAGAAACAATTGCAAAAAGGCATAATTTTTAATCAGAACCACATAAAAAAAATTTAAAATGGAGGAAAATTTGAATATGTTCAAAATAGTGCTTTTTTATTTTAGCTCTAACGGACGAACGGATAGTCCTATCGATAAACGGAATACCTCCACTTGCCAAGGAATTTAGACGATCTAAAACTTTGACTTTTGTCGTATCTCGTATCCTTCACCATTAGATAGCGCTAGATTTTTTTAAATTTCAAAATTTTTTTAAGGTTTTGTGGTATTTTTGCATTTTTTTATCACGTGAACAGATTTTATGATTTACACCAATCGATCTAGGGGCGAAGCCTCCCACAATGGTCTAGGGATCTAGGGGTTGGGGAATTGGGTTGGTAGGGGAGGTCTAGGAGAGGAGAGGGTTGCAAATTATCTGTTTGGGTATATGAGATATAGCATGCATGTGCCTTGAAACCTCAAATATCCTTAAACATTTCCAAACTCGTACTATATCAATTTTAAGCCCCTCATATTTAAATAACTGCTGATATGTCATTTTTTTGTATAAGTAGTAGTATAATGTCGGTTCTAGGTCCTTAATATGACACCACTTTCACTTGAGCTAGGTACCCGGGCCACTGCCACGGGAACTAAGCACCCGAAAACTACCTGGGGGCGAAGCCCCCCACAGGGGTCTGGGGCGGAGCCCCCAGCGAGCGAAGCGAGTCTAATATATATACAGCCGCATGTGTAACTGACTCACTCACTCACTCACTCACTCACTCACTCACTGAGGTATACGAATTCTAGACCACTTCTAGACAAGCTAGAAACCTGAAATTTTGCATGCAGGTAGGTTATAGCTTGTAACCCCCAGGAAAATCGCCAAATCTGACAGTTTTTTATCATAACCCCCCCAAAAAAAATATTTAAACCCCCCCCCCCCAAAAAGGCTTATTTTAAAATGACAGTTTTTGAGCTCTAGCGGCCGAACGGATTGACCTATCGAAAAACGAACACCACCACGTGCTACGGATTTTACAAGATCTACAACTTTGTTCCTATGACTTTTTGTCGTATCTTGCTCCCTTCACCCTTAGGTAGCGCTAGATTTTTCAAATTTCAGGCTATTTCGACGGTTATTTTTGTTGCCTTTAATTTCCTATCACTTTAATTTAGTATGTAAAGGCTTGATATTTGGCACTCAATATGTTGACACATTACCCTTCACGAAACACTCAATAAACTAACATGTTTTAATAATTAAACATCCCAAAAAAATTAAAACCGCTAATTATTCCATAAATGTCAAACGGCATTATCGACTTACTCAGGTAATTCTAGGTAAGCTAGAAACATGGAATTAGGCCTACATGCAGCTTGTCCATTGAAACCCCCAGAAAAATTATAAAAAGGTATAATTTTTTATTTTAACCTCCTCAAAAAAATTCAAAATTGAGGAAATTTGGAAAATCTCCAAAATAGTGCATTTTATACATCAGTTAAGGGTATTAATTTGTTTCAAGCAATTAGGTAATACATGGAGGCTTAACATTTAACATAATAATTCTCCATGCCAAATAGTATTTAGCAACAGGCACATGACCATATTTTATAGGTTAATCTCTTAAAAATAATCAAAGCCTTGGAATAGTTGTAGAATTTAGATCTTAAATAGAATTGGACCAATTTACATTAAACTGTGACCTGGGGGCGGAGCCCCCAGCGAGCGAAGCGAGTCTAAAATATATACAGCCGCATGTGTAACTCACTGACTGACTGACTGACTGACTGACTGACTGACTGACTGACTGACTGACTGACTGACTGACTGATTGACTGAGGTATACGAATTCTAACCCACTTCTACATATGCTAGGGTCTTGAAATTTGGCATGCACGTAGCTTAATGTTTGAAAACTCGAGGAAAATTCACGAAATTTCCAATTTTATATTACATTTCCCTTTACAATTGAAATAAATAATTTAGTTCCCGTTTTTGAGGTTAACTGATGTCGGTAATGCAGATCAATTGATATGTTGTACTGGTTGTATTACGAATTTAGATATTTTTGTTATTAAACTTATTTATTTTTAAAATGTTTCATGTATTTTGTACATAGGCCAGGCGTACAAATGTATTTCCTATGCATCACAAAGATGATCTAAGTTAATTATTCAAAATTAATTTGTTAAATTGTTCTCTTAATGAAAGCTTCTCATGAACACCACACTGTGAAACGGATTCTAGACGATCTACAACGAGGTTTTATCATTGCAGATAATATTTACAAATTACTTTAATGAATTTGAAGTATTTACTCTCAAATAAACGCTAAAACCTAATAATTAGCTCATTAAGTAGATTTGTTGGTCTTTTGGTTGGTTTTTGTTTCACATAGTTTATGGGAAAAGCCACATTAATTAGGTTGAATATGTTACGGTAGTCTAATCCATTTAAAAATACAAGTTGTCAAACGGTACAGTCAACAGCATAGGGAAAAACGAGAAAAAGCTATATGCGGAGAAGGGGTCTGCAGTATTATGTGATTCAGCAGTCCTCCTGTATAAGAAAAAATTTAACCTCCAGAAATAGTGACATCCGTATAATACCAAAGTACCAAGAATTTAAACGCCTGAAAAAAAAAAACAAAAATAACCATGACATGTTATTATTTTTTGCTTAGTATTATTGTATTTTAGGGCCACTTAAAGGATCAAAAGGATTGTTATTTAGGAAACGTAAACAACAGATACTTTATAGCTATTATATATGTTATGTTTATGTTGTGATGATTTAAATATTTACAAATTAGAAAAATTCACATTAAAAATATATTTATTTGTTGTACGGATGTAAATTATTTCTTTACAATGAAATCATACATGGAGGCTTGTATTTTGCCACATACTATTTATATCTTAGTTCATTGCATCAAAAATAAAATTGTGATTGAATTATTCTTGTAATAAAAGTTTCTGTAATAAAATGGCGAATAATAATCAATTAGAATAGAATATTTTTATTTTCTCATGAAACATAACGAAAATACATAGTTGTTACTTTGTTATAAATTATGCAGCTTGTTTGTAACTTAAATAAATAATAAATGTCCATTTTACTTGTCAGGCTGACATCAAAATAAAAATAAAATAATGAGAAAACAATAGGGCCTCTTAAGGCAATGCCTGTTATGAGGTTCCATCACTTAAATTAAAATAACATAATGTAAAGTAAGCGAACAGAAATGATCGAAATATAATAAACACAATTGTCTCAGACAACCTATGTGTATAAAAAATAAATACAAAATTAAATATTTTACGTGCCTTATTTTCTCACATAAACAGTGAAATCAAGCATAGGCTCAATGCATAAAAATTAACTAGGAATACGCTCATTCTTCACGTATGAGGATGATCGGACCTTTAGTAATCCCAAAGTTTAATATATTGTGTAGAAATGATGAGAAACTTGTCACGCAATATCTTTCCGACAATACAACAAATTCTCTTAACAGGAAAGAAATTATTACTTTAGTGCTCATGGCAGTTTCTAACTCCGAGTCACTCACAAAGTTTCATTTAAGGACTTCATGTATATCAAACACTTTCTAGATGCAGTGAGTACAAGTGCAGGCATGTCTTTGAGTACTGTAATTTAGTACGCGAATACTTTGTACTTGAGTATAAACATCATTTGCGTTTATGCAAGAGGCATGGAGGTGCCCGCGCTGTGGCGGGAAATTGCAGCTTACTTGGCCGCGAAGGATAAATTTGGATTTTTCAATACTTCAAATGTTATTTTAGTGATGTAGGAAGAATAACCTCCTAAACTTCCTAAATTGTATTGTGTGTTACAATTATAGAGAAATGTTATATTATAGAGAAATGTATCGTTTCAAAATCAAGTAATAAAGACTAACATAAGTTGTGAAGAGGAGATTTGATTGGTTTACATATTTGTTGCCATGATGGAGACCGGATATATACCTCGTTGGATGAGATAGGATTTGCTATTTAAAAATAACGTAACATAACCTAACCTAACAGCCGCAGAACACTGTACAAGATGGGTCGTAAAAACAAACAATACCATTTCACCATCGGAGGTCACTCTTACCACTTTTGGCAACAAATTAATAAGTAATACGCTATGATTGGCGCCATTCTGTACTATTTGTATTGCAATGAATAAAGATGATTTGATTTGATGTAAAATATGGACAAAATAGCTAGGATAAACTGAAAAATACTCATTCGGTTGTATTATCAAAATAAAATTATCAAGTACTTGAACCGCTTATGAAACTCAAGACTCTACTGTAGGCTTAGATTACCTAGGAGTACGCTCTTTTACCGCGTAAGAGGCTGAGCTCACAGTTAATAATTTAAAAAAATGTTTCAATTCACAATACACATAGGCCCCCATTGTAACTGCAGCTTGACAATGCCGTTCAAATATAGAACATGAGAAACAAACAATGAGGTCTGAAATCAGTCAATCAGATCAAAAGTGCATTTGAAGTAGTTGTTACTCACCCCTCACTCTCACTGGGGGCTGTATCACCTAGACCTCCTTTATTATATTAGTTGAAGATTTTGTTGGAAGTACAACATTTTGATGACAATGTAGGACCACAATCAGTCAAACCAAGTTTTATTTACTATTTGGTGTACACTGGAGGGCTATACACATCCCAGGACCCACACTGTTATTTTATTGTAGCTTAATATTGATGTTAAATATATCTAAATCTAGAAGTTGATGTGTACAGTATGTTTTAAAATCAGTCAATCGGTCTTAGACGCCTAAACAGTTAAAACTCGAAAGAGGTTTTAATATAGCATTTTGGTCTTTTTGGGAGGCTATGCCCCCAGGCTCTCATTGTTATTGTAGCTTGATATTGTTGTTCAAATGGGAGCGGCTCTATTACACATCATATCGATGGACCAAGGACCCTCTTGTAAAAATTAAAAAAATACAAGAGGGTCTATGGCCCATCGAACCGTTTAAGTGAATAAAAGTTATATTTACTATTTGGGTCGATGGACCATCGACCGACAATGAGTTCTTTTTAACATATACAAATTCGGTCTGATGTACCATCGACCCTATAAATTATTATTTTAAAAAAACGGGCCCCCTATATTTCTAGTTGTCAAATAAATGAAGTGGCTCTATTACACATCACATCGATGGACCATAGACCCTCTAACATTTATAAAATAGGAATGGTTCGATGGTCCAACGACATCATCTATAATACCCACTTAAACCTCCACCCAAAATGCCTTCACTTAAATGATGCCTAATTTATTTGATGTAGGTTCGATGGGCCATCGAATCATCTTGCTTTAATCTATAAAAACTAATTCCAATTTCCAACCAGAGCCAATTCTTTATTAAATTATATTATAGATCGCACTAAGGTAATGTTATATCGAACCAAAGCCTATTTTTATTTAAGGTTCGATGGTCCATCGATATGATGTGTAATAGACCCAGTCCCGTTCAAATACATATAAATGCAGAACTTCAAAACAATGATGCTTAAATCTGTCAATCCGCTTTAAAGAAGATGAAATTGCCTTATTATTTTAAAAAAAGGAAAAGTAGTATCTGATGTTATTAAATATAATATAGGAACTAAAACTCTTTGGCCCACTTGGTTTGCCAGTGATTGTTTCAAGGTCCAACATTTATTATATATATTTATGATTAGGTGAAAGGTTCAGTTTAATAGTCCCCTGTGTAGCATTTAAGATCCCAAAAAATTATGATCGCATCCTTTTTAAGCAAAGGGGTATTATGATTATTCTTATGTTTAATAATATTTACTACTGTACCTCAAGTTTAATTTATGACAATTGTTTTGCTGTAAAATAATATACAGGGAATTAACTTGGATCAAACAATTTGTATAACAAAATATAATAATGACTTTTCTTTCCATTGTTAAGATATATTGTAAAAGATTACACATGTAAAAAAATATTTTAAAATAGTTATGAACATAGTAAACAAATTTCATAATTGGCCTTGAAGGAAGAGTACTGTGATCCATTAAAACATAAATTATTAACATTTCTGGTAAATAGTCCAACTAAATTTGACCGGGATGTTAAATAGGAGCAGCTCTTAAGGTGATAAATTTGAAAAGTATTTTTTCAAAGAGAAAATCATATTGAGTGAAAATAAAAGGATGGTACCAATAAACCTTTTTAGGACAGGACCTTCGATTTAAGACCAAAACTATTGAAATTGATCCAGTCGTTTTTGATAGTGGATTTACAAAAGGAATGTTGTTGAGATTTATCATTTGGTATTAACTAAAGAAAGGTATTATGACATGAGCGCGGATCAAAACTATAAATTTAATACAAAAACTGTTTATATTTTGGCCCAGTAGTTTTGCTAGTGGATATATACAAGTGATTTGTTTAAAATTGAACACGATCTGTTATGGGAACTATTAACTAAGTAGTTTTGCACCAAAAGATCACATAATAAAAAGTAGTTGACCTAACTATATGCCAAAACCTTCATGATAGACCCCCTACTAAATCCGTTAAAACTGGATCAGTAGTTTTTTCCAGAATAGGACCGCTAGATTTATGTAAGGAATTTTGTTGAAATGTTAACCGGGCTGTTACGAATGCTCAAGTAATTAAAATTAATTTTGTATCGAGAAAAATATTTTAACAAAAGAATAATAATAATGGACTAATAATTTTTATTCTGTGCCAATGTTTAATAATTTATACTGGAATTTACAAAAAAATATTAAATTTATGGGGAAATCTTTAAACCAGGTAAGGTAGGCCTGAGTCCTATCTTTCCCTTTCTGGCGGGGTATGACCATTTTTTGGGAACCATTCCAGCATTTGCCTAAATGAAACCGTCCAAACTCTTCTCAGAATGGCCGGCCAATGATGAAACCCAAGCCTCCCAAATGTGAGGTGCAATAATCGTACTGGTACCTCACGCAAATGGAAGAGAAAAACTGGATGTTGCAAACAATAGTGCAACATCTTGCATATCCAGGCGCCGCTTCTTATCGCTGCCCAGTCTTGTTTAACTTATTTTTCATATTCAAATATATAACTTGCTGTACTTGATATTAGTATGTGTATGTAAATATAACATCGACAATTGTTAAAAGCAATCAAAATTCATTTACAAACCACCACAGCGCCGTGCGGAGTTATATTAGGTTAGATTAAAATACACTAATTGCTTGTAGGCTTTCAGTTCACAACAGATTGTTAGGTCATTTGGTTAACTACCGACTATCGTTTTTGAATTATAAATTATCGTAGTAGTTTGGACGTAGTTGACTAGCGTTTAGACGATCCACTGCTTGCTGAAGTGTAACTTTCTCATCATTTGACATGCTACGGTAGACCAGTGGATACAGCATTGAACTCACGATCATGCGGTCTCCTGATCAAATCTTACTTTTGTAAATTACTTTTGAAGTTTCAATTTTTTAATTTTATTTTGTTTTGTTAGGCTATCTGGCTTGTAAAGGCTACAGCCTCTAACCTTCTGTTGATGTTTTATAGAGTGTAATTTGTACTGGATAATAAATCAACACTTATGTTTATATTTCTCATATTATTATCTTATAAATATATTATAATTATCTTATCTATATTATAAATAGTTACACCTGATCAATACAGTAGTTAATTTTAAACTTTGGAAATTTTTTTGTAATTTAAGGTCCTATTTAAAGAAAATTAAGGCCAATAAGTCAAAGTTAGGCAATCAAATGTATCCCGTCCCATTTTCTATAATTGTTCCAAGTTTCAGCCTTCTAGGTCGTACGATAGCCTCAGAAACATGCAAAAAGACAGAAATTTAAAATTTTTCTAATATTATAATTCTAAATTATACATTCAGATAGGTAGGGCCAACTTCAGTAACTATATAACCTAATCTCAGAGCGTTATATTAGCTTGTGCCATTACTTCAATTGCTTTTAATTTATTTTTACAGTACATGGACTACTAATATCATTAATATAAGCCTGCCATAAGAAGCCAACATTACCAAATGTTTTAATGAACTGTATACAAATTGTAATTTTAGATAAAGAAGTATCATAACGCTTTACAAACAATAGTTTCTGGAAACAAGATTACATTTTTTTTAGAAAGGCGTTTTCCAAACATTTTTAATGACTTAAACATGCATGATAACTACCCAGTTATATCTTACCAATCTAATCATGGTATAATTCTGGAGTAATGGGGTGCGGGACATGATGTTTAGGAATCTTTCACACGAGCAACCTTTTCCCGCAGCAAGTTTTCCCCGCTGGGATAAATTGAGTCAAATGAGAGCTTTCACATACCTAGAGTGATTTTTTGCCGCACGGGTCAAATCCACCCAGTGGCTCTAAAATCACCCGCTGGTTTCTACATCTATTTTTTGGCCGCGCGGGGAAAAACGCTCCTCTCCAATTGCAAAGCATTGATTCAGATGCACGTTTTCACGCGAGTGGGAAAAAACCGCTCTCCTCAACGGTGTTTGTTGAGTCAGTGTATTGTTTTCCAACATGGATGGTTGTGGTCCACGTTTTCCTGATGCAATTGTGTATTAGCAAATTTCCCTTATAGGAAAGAAGCTATTACCGTAGGTGGCATGGTAAGAGTTGAAGCCCGAGACCATAACTTTTCGTTATGAGGTCCCCAGATGTCAAATACCCCCGTCGCAGCAAACCTGCATACTCAGCAAATTTCCAATGAATATATAACATAACACATTAAAACACTTAACAGGATTCATAATAAATATATTCACAAACAAGCAATATTTAAAAATTAATTATTCTCCATAAGAATAACATTGAGGATGAGTACGCAGGTTTGCTGCAACAAGAAACAAAACATAATGGGTTTTTATGCAGATATCAATAGAACTCATCTTAGTGAAGTCACATACCAAGTTTCATCCATATACATTCATAAATAAGCGATATGTAACATTTTAAGTATTTTCCATAAGAATAACATAGGGACCAAGTACCTAGGTTTGCTGCTACAGGAACCATAGGCGAAAAATTGTTTTTTTGTGGAAACAACAACAAACCATGACCAGATGAAGCCATATACCAAATTTCGTCAGTTTATGTTCATAAATAAGCGAGATATACAATTTTTCCTTTTCTCCATAAGAATAACATTAGACAACGTACTGTGTTTAGCACTTTCAATATCTCGGTAACCAATTGACGTAGAGCAATGATCAAAATACCAAATTGTTTGCTTTTTTAAGGTGAATTCAATGGGATGAATTAAAATTTGATTTAAATAAAAGTTACATGTGCAAAACCCAAAAAACACATTTTTGGGGTACAAAACCCTCCTTCGGATTGTGCGATTCATCTGGTTTTCGAACTCGTTCAAATAAATGGTACTTTACACATTTGTACTAAATTTCATTAAAATCGGACCTTTTTTACGAGAGTTATCGTGCTTACGGACACATATGTATATATATAAATATATATATATATATATATATACATTAGTTGTAAGCATAATTTAAAAAAACAGAGTACCCTTTTTGGTTTTAACATAATATGTTTTATTAGACGACTAGTTTCAAACCTTTAGGTCATAGTCATGTCTATGTTTTTAAAATTATGCTTACAACTAACATATTAGTAGCCCTAATCACTCAGTTATTTTTAATATATATACATATATATAAATTTGAACGAATGGTGTTTTTGCCATCTGGGGACCTCAAAATGAAAGGTTATCATGGTCTCGGGCTTAAGTCTTACCATGAGACCTAAGGTAATAGCTTCTTCCCTATAGGGGAAATTAGCTAAAAACACCAATAGTTCAAATTTGTATATATGTATATATATATATGTGTGTGTGTCCATTAACACGATAACATGAGTAAATAAGTCTGATTTTGATGAAATTTGGCTCAAATGTGTAAAGTGATATTCATGACATATAAGTTTGAAAACCAGAAAAACGGACCATAGGAAGGGGGGGTTTATGGGGGTTACAATTTTCCAAAAATAATTTTTTTGCATTTTTCACCCAAAAATTTTTAAAATACTTAATTTTGGTTTTGACCATTTTATAGAGCTTAAAAAACAAATAATATAATATTTTGAATCATTAACCTAGGTTAAGTGGTTGCGGAGAAAATCTAAAAAATGTGTTCATAAAATCTCCCATGTTAATCTTATGGGAAAAAGGTTTTTAGTTTTTCCTCAGCTCATTTTAATGTCAACTTCTCATTTACTTTTACCAATCGGTTCAGCTCTACAAAACAATCATTTTGGTGTTTAAATTGTGATTCTATGTCCAACCATTGCAGAGATATTCAAAGTGCTAAACACAGTTCGTTGCCCAATGTTATCCTTAAGGAGAATAATTCAAATTTTATTTCCGGTTATTTATGAATGTATGTTGATGAAACTTGGCATGTGCCTTCGCTTAGTACTGGTCTATTGATATTTGCACACAAAAAATTTGTTGCCGATTTCCCCTACAGCAGCAATCCTGCATACTCAGCCCCCATGTTATTCTTATGGAGAATAAGTAAAATGTAATGTCTCCCTTAATTATGAGCATAAATGAATAAAACTTGGTATGCAGCCTTGACCGGTACAGTTGTATTTGTAATTGCATAAAAACACATATTTTATGTTCCTTGTTGCAGCAAACCTGCGTACTCAGCTTTCAATGTTATTCTTATGGAGAATAAATAAAATGCTATATATCATTTATTTGTGTAGTTTTATGAAACTTTGTGAGTGGCTCTATGTGGTAATGGGAAACATATACATGCATTGGAAATTTGTTGAGTATGCAAGTTTGCTGCTCCAGGGGTATTTGTGATTATGTCATATCATGTTAAAATCAATTCCATGACAACATTTAAATTTTTGTTTACCTGTTAACATTTTGAAAAATTAAATCATTATAATTCAGTTACATGTGCCTTTTATACATTGAGTTAAATTAATAAGAAAATGTATTTATGAAATTGAAGATTTTTTCTGAAAACTACAATCATATTGTATAATTAATTAACAATTATTGTATTTATTTTATTTTTATACGTCCAAGGATGTCAAATAAAGTTTATTATTATCTTGATATATAAAACAAGTGGTAATAATATCAAGTTTTATAACACGCAAGAACGGCTGAATGAATTTAAAGGAAATTTTGCACACGGATAGTTTATTACCTGGATAAACACATAGGATACTTTTTACCCCGGAATATGTGAAGGGCTCTACCCCTTTGGCTTTTAAAGTTTACATTTTATTCTTTATGGGAACATGTGTTTATCATTTTCTGTTTTTAATTAATAAGCAGATAATGTTTCGATAAAACAGCTATTTTTGTAAACAGTGTATTTGTCCAAACATGGCATTTAAAAAATTACATTATCATAGTTTTATATTAGGAGTATATATTAACATAATTGAAAGGCATAAATATATGTTCATTATATAAATAAAAAACCTACTTGAATGTCAACTCTCATAATGGAAATAAAATACCCCCGTAGCAGCAAACCTGCGTACTCAGCGAATTTCCAATTCATATTTATGTATCTTAATACCACATAAAGCCACATACGAAGTTTTATCTATATACATTCATAAATAAACAATTTATGACATTTTAATTATTCTCCATAAGAATAACATGGCGGCTGAGTATGCAGGTTTACTGAAGCAAGGACAAAAATGGGGTTTTATACAAATATCAATATAACTCAAGTAGGTAAAGCCACATACCAAATTTTATTAATTTATGTTCATAATTAAGGGAGATAAAACGTTACTTATTCTCCATAAGAATAACATGGGGGCTGAGTACACAGGTTTGCTGCTACGGGAACTATCAGCCAACAAATTTTTTAGTGCAAATATCAATAGACCACAACGATATGATCAGTATACAAAGTTTCAACAGGATAAGTTGGTAAATAAGCAAGATATACAATTTTTCTTATTCTCCATAAGAATAACATTGGACAACGTACTGTGTTTGTCACTTTCAATATCTCTGTAACCATTTGAGGTAGAGCAATGATCAAAACACCAAATTGTGTGTCTTTTTAAGCTGATTCCAATGGAAAAAAACTAAAAGTAGACTTTTCCAAAAATTTTATGTAAAAAACTAAAAAAAAATTTTTGGGGTACAAAACCCCCCCAAAATACCCCTTTGGATAGGTCGATCTGTCTGGTTTTCGAACTTAGAGTCATAAATGCTGCTTTACAGGTTTATGCCAAATTTCGTCAAAATCGGATTATTTTTACGAGAGTTATCGTGCTCACGGACACATATCTTTATATATATATATATATATATATATATATATATATATATATATATATTATATATATATAGTTTTGAACGCATGGTATTTTTGCCATCTGGGGACGTCAAAACGAAAAGTTATCATGGTCCTGGGCCTAGGTCTTACCATGCCGACTACGGTAATAGCTTCTTCCCTATAGGGGAAATTCGCTAAAAACTACTTGAATGGCAACTCAAACTCTTTTTTTCGATAGGCGAGTGAACTTAGCGAACGAGCTCATCCGGGAGGCGAGTGAGCAAGCTCATATTGAAAATGAACGAGTATTTGACATAAAACAAATTCAATGACATTAGGACAGGACAACGTCTGTCGGGCCAGCTAGTTATTTAATAAACTATAGTTGACAAATTATATTGCATTGCCAATTGAAAAGTTATCCAGCATTTATTTTTCATTGAAACCCCAATTAAGTCTTACAATTATTAAAATTGGTTGTTTAGTTTACAAACCATTTACCTTAAGATAATTAACAGCCAATTTTTCATAAGGAGACATTGCAGATCTCATGATGGTGTTTGAGTTCTGGAGTTTCTCGTACTAAAAATTAATTAAAACTTGATATAGGAGTACAAAAAAGAATTGTTTTTAATCTTGGGCAAACTCTCAAAATTTAATGCAGAGTCTCATTCACGTAGATGTGAACTAATGAGCCTGGGTCGGGAGGCACGGACGGACATACGATAGGTAACACCAGTCTCCTCTTAGCTTTTGTGCTGTGCGTATTATGAAAACAACTGTATGTTAAGTAAAAGATAAATTGTTGAAGTCTAATGTTAGTGTAGCAGAAGAAGAAGAAAAGTCAAGAAGTAGAGGAAAACCCAGGTTTTGGATCCACAAAATAAATAAAAAAAAGATCTTGGGAGGGTTTCACACTATATTTCCTGACTTGATTAAAGATGAATGCAAGTTCTTCCCACCAAAACTTTTAAAAACTTTTACATGTTGTGCATTTGGAACTGCCAACCAACATAAGAGAACTAATAGGCCTTAGGGGATGATTCATTGGTTGATAACATTGATTAGGATGTCCTAGAAATCTAGAAATTTTTTTTCTTGCAGTTAACGTAGACGGCGGAAGGTGAGGGTCCTCCTGCCCAGGCCATGACGGCCTAGTGCGCGCATAAATAGGCAAATCAATGCTAACCATTTTTTTAAAATCCTGTAAGTACCATCTGTCCGTGCCTTCCCAACCCAGTACGCACTAGGCTATAACTGGGTGAACCCAATATTTCCTTTTCCCTTCCTGTCCTTAATTTTACTGTACAGGAGGTACGAAACTATCACGCTAGTAATGTCACTTGCCGTGTTGGCGCCTACTAAACTTTAGTTACACTCTGACATCTGATGAGTTCTGCCCCCTAGCCACTGCGAGATGAACCACTTGTGTGAACAAAGCACCAAATCTTCCCGCGCGGAGAAAAACCGTATGAGAAAAAACAGCTGCAGAAATAAGTTGCTCGTGTGAAAGAGGGAAAACCAGGGAAATTTAAGTGTACAAGTAACACAATTTAAGGTAGTGACAAACCGACGTCTACAGCATCAGTTTTTTTCGGATGAAAACTATAGCCACGCTATCATTGCCCTCCAAATTTGGAGCCTTTGAAATTTCCTGTTTAAAGCGACTTAAAATGTCCACTACCGACTGATTCATACTTGTGTTGGTCTGGTAACTTACATAGGACAATAGAAATAATACTAATGTTGCACACAGACCATGTTAATGGAGCTATCAGAATAACATTAACAAAAAATCATGAGAGAAATTTGGTTTAAAAGTACTAATTGCGTGCGACTTAGGGGAGAAACAATGGACGAGAGTAGTTTCTTAAATCACTGCCAGAAAGCACTTATATCGCGCCAACATCAACAAAATTGGTGGGTTTCTATGAATTAAGACGAAATAAATACCTGACCGGAAGTCATATTTAGCTACGATAACCCAACCAAACCTATCCTAATTAGGGTTATGGGTTTGAATACAAAATATCAAAGCAACATTATTTACAAAATATTTGTCAAACATAAAAAAGTACATAAACATAATTAGTTTCGAACCCAGGGCCTCATGATCAGAAGTTTGAACCTATATCCAGAGCTATCACGGCATACACTGACGGCTAAGAGTTGCAAGTGGATAAGCAATGAACAACTGAAAAGTGCATTCTAGAGGTGATCTAAACAAATATTCTCACCAACGTTTCTCCCCTCAGTCGCTCCCGGACTAATTCACATCCGGCGTCGGCCAGTCTATCTAGGCTAATGGAAAATATTAAAAAAGGTTTATTTTGTTACGATAAGATAGGCCAACGCAGTTATGTCGTTTTAAATTTGCTCATTTAGGCTAGTTTCACTGCCTCTATCTGAGAAAATAAAGAATTAAGTTCATAATCACAATAATTTTTGTTACTGGTCCCACGATCGATTATACTGTTGGTACACAATAACGCCTTTTAGGCCTTGTGGCCTGTGCCGTGTTTCACTGTTAATAGTCTGTACAAAAAGCAAACTACCCTAAAGAATGCGCAAAAACTCTAAGGTTAGCCAAGTGAGTAGTTACACAGTTATGAAGCAGAAATTACTGTCAATCACCATTTTTCCAACTGCCGTGCGGTGTGATGTCACCATTCGTCATACAAGAGACCAAGCAATTCAAATGTGCATCAGATATCTCTGTAGACCGATACAAAGAAATCAGGACTTTAAAATAGGCCATAGCTAAAAAATTTGTTTTTGAATAACAATGGGCCACTGACACAAATATGCCTTTGAAGTCCATCGGGAGAATTCTGTTGATGCTCTATAAAAACGACAAATTCCATGTAGGTAATTGCAGTCGCGATCATGTTAAAAGGCTCCGAATTCATAGCAGCAATGACAGTATGGTTATTCTTTCATTTAGGCCTATTTGACGCCTAAGGGCGCATGAATTCCATTGCATTAAGAAAAACAATTAAACTTCCCTTTATCTGCCTATACCCTGCCTGTTTACCCTGACTTTCATTCTTTTTTTAAATAAAAAACGTTGGCAGTCTATTTCTCCCTTTACTATCCAAGACTGGGATTCAAACCCACGCTAAAGCCACTGCCTTGATTCTTACATCCAACACCTTGACTACTACACCAGCGATTCATCTGTAATCCCAGAATCCCACCAGGCCTCCGAGTTATATCCTTATATTACAACCCCATAACCAATTTATTTGCTTCGGCTCTGGCCAATAATATTTAAAATCTATAAATTTTAGTAAAACATGTAAAACAATAGTTGGCCCTAATAATCATTAACAGGACTGTTGAGTGGTTAATATGTTGTTGAAACAGCTGTAAAGTATCTTTATAATCTTTAAACAACAACACACAATAGCTGGACCTTCAAACTAATAGAAGCCAGCATAAAAAGTGTTATA
The DNA here is from genome assembly GCA_963675035.1 of Allygus modestus. Classification (NCBI taxonomy): domain Eukaryota; kingdom Metazoa; phylum Arthropoda; class Insecta; order Hemiptera; family Cicadellidae; genus Allygus; species Allygus modestus. The sequence goes on along the minus strand of OY776112.1, from coordinate 146,647,147 downwards.
ACTTTTATCACATTGATGAAATCAGTGGTCAGGCAGATGTCAAGTCAGTTAAAGACCCAAAGACGGGAAAGCGTAGTTTAAAGCAAATACATAACTGTCCATCATATTAGGTCTACCAGGTTGGGCACATGGATGAAATTAACGCATTCGCTGCGGGTGTCCCGAAATCGGGACATCGCTCAACATTGAAATATATGAGATTTTCATGTTTAAACATAACAAACGCAGCAAAGCTGTTAAGGAGCAACAGGTGACATCATAAAACAGCTTTTTTAGAGTATGTAAGTTAAATACCTCCGTCAGCAGTTCCGATATGAATCCAAATGTGTTACATATGTTTTGGTTTTTATGCCATTTTCAATCACCAGGACAGGGGAAAAATGTGCTTTAATTACTTTGTTAATATTGTTTTCTAAAGCCTATAGGCTACTAAACTCATAGTTCACATAAAACATAGCCAGTACAAAAAAAGAACAACTAACATTAATTTGATACGCCTAACTTATCACGGTTTAGCAATATACCGCTCCGAAGACTCGCGAACCTCCACTCACAGCTTTGGGTGTGGTCACAAGAGATTATCATATCCATCCTATAATTTTTTTACCGCCCTTTTCCAACTAAGGAACATACCTGTATCAGCTGATTGCCAGGAAATTGATAACGTTGACAATAGGACATGATAATATCAACTTGACTGTCCAGCAGCCTGTTCCTGCTTCTGACCGCGGCTATATAGCTAAACCATGATAGGCCTATCAAATGAGTGTTAGTTGTTTTTTCGTAATGTACTGTCCGTGGCATCTGTGTTTAAGAGAATTATTTGTTTAGTGTGGATTTGTAGAAAAAAATAATAATGAAGAAATGCAAAAGGATTTTTGATAGACCTACAATTCAATTCTGGAGTTTGAAAATTGCATAATGTAAAGCAAAAACATGTAACACATTTGGATCCATAATATTTATGAAGTAGCTGTCGGTTTAACAGTCAAAGCATGACGACTTTTAAATTTTACAAACCCCAGCAGCACACATCGTTGGGCTAACATTGAGCCATCATCGGCACTGTAGGATATGGTAGGGAAATGGTCGGTTGGCATTAACGCGGTTGGGCTAACGAGCCAATTGTTGGCTAGCCCACGTTGGAAAATCCAACCAAAGCCGACGTTGGGCCATCAAACGCTATTGTTGGCAAATCCTACCATAATATTATTATTAATTATATATTCATATATATATATTTGTTATTGGTTTACCGTACAGTTAAAATTGGGGAGATCATGATTTTTAAAATTAAAATACCGGTAAGCATTAAAATAAAAATTGTAAACTGTTGGCATTTTGTTGAGTATAGGTTGGCATTGTTGGATAATAGTTGGTTAATCAAACTCGCACCAACCGTTGGCCCAACGATTTGAGCTGATGAGCCAACCTCGCGCCAGCCGTTGGCCTACTACTTTCCTACGTTGGCCCACCGATTTGTGCTGATGGGGTATAAATTAATATTATATTTTTATTATTATAATTATATTAAATATATATTAATTTGCTCGTAGTTTTCCAAATTTCATAGATATATAAATCAAATTAACTTGTCCCTACTTTCATTACAGTGATTTTTGCTCGAGTAGATTCACATAGAAGAATAAAACGAGTACTATCCAATCTTAGAAGAATAAGACATAAGTTTTTAATAGTATATAGGCTAGTACAATTCGTGCAGGTATAGACTTTTGGTAATTACTATATTTCAGCCCATCCTTCGATTCTCGTATAAGTGAGATTGGCCGTGGGGATTAAGGCAAGTGTTCAGTAACTCAAAGGTTGTATAGTTCGAGACCCGACTGTGACTCGATATTTTTGTAACTAAATTCCTTTTTTTAAATTTCTATAATTGGTTTACTAAACAATTCATTTAGGGAAATCAGTATTTTAAAAATTAAAATAAGCATTTAAATAAAAAATTATAAACTGTTAGCATTTTGTTGGGTATTGGTTGGCATTGTTGGATAATGGTTGGTTAATCCATCAATGGGCCAACCTCGCGCCTCACGACATGCCCACAGTTGTCCTACCATTTCCGCCGACCATTTTCCAATTTTGGCCCAACGATTTGTGCTGATGGGGAAGTTTAAAAGGTAATTTCATGGTTCAAACTTTTATTTAGCTCAGTTAATGACTAAAAAGTCAATTTTCCCTTACTTTACCTTATTGAAAAAGTTCATTTCCCTGACCCTCGACTAGAAATATGTGCACTTTTTACAATAGGTAAAATAACAAAATTAATTGGACTCCACTTTTCACATAGTCGTCCATTGCCCTCCTGTTTATTATTTATATTTTAATATTTATGATTTGTTACTGACCAATATGTTTTAGCCATATTATTTTTGAAAAATTCCAAAGACAATTTAAGTTGTGTTTTGGGTTTTGCCTTTGGCGGGGTTTTTCAAATGGAAATTATATCCAGGCTATCATTGGCGCTCAGAATTCAGAGGCTTTTAACTCCTTACAAGGGGGACATCCCAACTGTTGTATATCGCAACTGTTTCCAATCAAATAATTTAGCATTAGCTTTTCAATACCATAGTATTCAAAAAACCTAATTTGAATAAATAAAACCCCACCTAAATCATGTTTCTCAAAAGAACGTAATACTGTATTAGCCTAAATAGGTTATTAGCCTATATATAGTCGATGACTTATCTCAATAATAGAAAGCACTTCTAACGGAGAAAGAAGGAAATAGGCCTAGGCCTACACAATGGCACCATGCTGGCAACTTTCTGAATCACTTGTTCATCTCAAACTATCTCCATGTGAGGAGCTTAGTAAGATCTAAACTATTTGGCTTGGTCAGTTAGGGCCTATGAAAGACAAACAAAAGTCATACTTTGTTTTTAATCTCTTTACCACTTTACCTTTACTTCAAGCAGAAACTAATCCAAACTCCAGAGGTAAATTCTTAAACATATAGTTTAAAGAAATTGAAAATTCTGTCTGATTCACTTGCGCAAAAACAATAATCAAGAGGCTAAATATGAGTTTCCGAATAAAACTTACCATTACGGAAAGTGTTTATTTTATATCAAAATAAACTGACTGAGACCAACATTTTATTAAAACTGTGGTGTCTGGACATTATAATTTGTTTGGACAGTTATTGAAGTCTATTGGGACACCTTACATAAATTAACCTCCTAAAAGGACTTGGTATTGAGTTAGAATAGCAGCTTATGTAGTGGTCTGCATAACAATTATGTATGGTAATGCATTTTCATTAATTCATGTATAAAAACACATTTATATCAAATTGTTAGCAATTTTACAAAAAGTTAAGCTACGGTTACATTTAGGGAAAACAAATTTGCTACAAAAATTAACTTTTAATTTGATTTGGAAACTTACGGCTTTAGCTAGGTCATGATTGTTAATAACAAATTAAGACATTCTAATTTTAATGAGTGGACATTATAATGTTAACAATTAGAACTTAATGTTAATCACTTAAGAACATTTCTTGTTGATAACTTTAATTTCAATGAACACTTTGCCGTCTGCCTTTGCTCTACTACTGGACACTGGACTAATAATCCCGTTCACTCGTTCCTCTCCGTTCCCGCAGTCAGCCCTCGCGGGAATCTCGGAATGTCCTGTTCTTGGTGGAAGTATAACCTGTAAGTTTTAACATATAGTATGGTACTTAATTACTTACTCCCTCGTCGACTTGCAGACCATATTTATGGCATGAGACCAGTCAGATCTTATTCTTCATTATGTGAAGGTACCAATTAAGTGATTAATAATAATAGTATTGCAAAATAATAACGCATATTTTAATTAATATAAAATAAAACATACAAACTACTTTTAAAAGCTAATAATACTTAAACCTTACTTCTTGTGTTTTCAGATATTAAAATGTGTTTTTCACCCAGTCAACACGATTATATTATCAACGTGATACTTACGTTACTCTATAGTTGAAACATAGCCGTTGGCTAAATATCAACGAAGTGACTGCGTACACGTCCAATGTAAGGGCAAATTCACTTCGCTACCGCTTAGGTTAGGTTGGGTTACGTTACGTTATGTTACGTTAGGTTAGGATAGGTTAGGTTACGTTAGGTTATGTTAGGAGATTTTCTGGCCCTCAATTTGTTAAAAAATCACAGGAAAAGTAACGTACGGTGCATAATTTGGAACGGACGTGAACAGTAGCGGCTCACGTCGGACGTGTACGTAGCCACTGCCAAATATCAACGACTCAAGTACCAAGGTTGGTAGAGCTTTCAGACAAGGTGTGCTGATTTACATAAGAGCAATGTTCGCAGCAAAGAGGTCTTACGAGGTCGTCCAGCTGATTCATAAATCCACAACATACCATAAAGTGTAGCCAACCTTACAGAGTATAATATTGGTACAGTTACAGTTAGTTTTAAATAGCCACTGGACAGTGGACTTTCGGTACATGACTTTTACGTATTTACTTGAATAATGTTAATTAGGTAAATTGTTATTACAGTCGTAGAACAAATTGAATTAAAAGCCGTTGGTATTTAGAACTGTTTACAAGAATAAGTGTCCAAGAATTAAAAAATAACTAAGTTAACTAGTCAATCTTGTCTAATAATTTGAAGCCTTTATTGTAAATGGAATTCATCTTAAACTTGATACCTAATATTAAACAATACAATTTATTGTTCATGGACATCGGGTAGTAATAACAAATAATATTATTGTTATTATTAGGCCTTCCTTATTGTTTTAATAAATTGAGCTTATTCATTTTTCAAACTAGATTAAAACACGTTTATTTTCACTGTTAGGTTTTGTTTTAGCGAATTTCCCCTATAGGGAAGAAGCTATTACCGTAGTCGGCATGGTAAGACCTAGGCCCGGGACCATGATAACTTTTCGTTTTGAGGTCCCCAGACCCCAAAAACACCATTCGTTCGGAACTGTATATATATATATTTTAAGACCAAAAATAATTCTTTTAGAATGATCAACAATAAAAGTAAAGAAACAGAAGACAAGAACAAGAAAGATTACAATAAATCTGGAATTTATCAAATAAACTGCGGTAGCTGTGATAATCTTTACATTGGACAAACAAAAAGAAGCTTTACTATAAGATATAAGGAACACATTCAAGCATACAAGTCCAAAAATCTTACTACTATGAAATCAAACTACGCCGATCATCTTTTGAAAACAAATCATAAATATACAAATATTGATGAAAATTTAAAAATACTAACATATGAAAATGACAGAGAGAAACTAAATGTGAAAGAAGATTTATGGATTTATATCAATAATAAAAAATGTCCACAACAGCTGTTAAATACAACGCACTTAGACCAAGAGAACGCAATATTTGCAAAAATTAATGAAATGATGAATTATAAATAAGAATTATCACGTATATAGAAGAATAAAATATCAAGAAAATATTAAAATATACAACAAAGATTATATACTGTGCATGTAAGAACAAATCATATGATTTACTACTGTCCTGTATATTTAGGATTTTATACATGTGATAGAAGTTTTTAAATTGTATTTTATTTGTTTATAGTTTATTAGGTTAAATATTTAGACTTGAAAATGACCTAAGAGTTGAAACTAGTTGTCAAAATAAACTAAATGAAAATAAAAAAGGGTACTTTGTTTCAATCATTTTTACAATGTTAATAAAAGTAATAATATTAGTAGCCCTATTTATCAACCTCTACAGAATCCCTATGGAAATGGCTAACAACCAGAAAATTGTTCATACGTACAAATACCTAAGTCTGAAAGCTGAAAAAATAAAAGAAGATATCCACTTTAATAAAAGTTGTCTATCAAAAGGTTTGATTCCGAACTATGTACAACTACATACAAAATCAAACTCACAAGCAGCTCAACGAACATTAGATACTGCTAGAAGAATTTGGATTAAGGAAGAAATCAACTATTTATACTCCAAACTAAAAACAATAAACAATTCCATGAAAGATGTATTTGAAGAAATGTTAAGTATGTATCATAATGAAAGTATCGATGAAATATTACAATTTATTTCAAACTGGATAAAACCAATAATAATGAATAAGAAAGATACTCATAACAAAAAGTTAAACCGTTTATATGAAACTCAGAAAGGTACCGTTTTAAAATCTTATGAAAAAGTACATCAAGAATTTAGCCCAGCTCTGAAGAATCTTACTACGATAACCTTTACAAATGAAGAAAGTTCTTTGTTAAACAAATCAGTAAAGTACAACATCAATCTTGATGATAATAAAAAGATAATCAAAGAAGATTTGATTGATTTTGAAACTGTTGTTAGGAGAAAAGATATAAATATTCAAGATCCTATCAGATATAGTTTTGTTCATGAACTCAACAAACTAAGATCAAAAACAACTAACTCAAATATTATAAGAAAAACTAAAGAGGATATGATGCTAGTAAAGTCAATTTCAAACAAATTAAGAGAACACAATGCAATTATTACAAAAGCCGATAAGAGCAACTCTGTAGTTATTATTGATAAAAAAGATTATGATTTGAAAGTAGACAATTTTTTAAAAGATGGAAACTTTGAAACTCTTAAAGATGACCCTACAGAAGAGTTTTCAAAATTAACTAACAAAATAATAACAAACTGCAAAAGCTTATCAAAGAAAGAAAAAAGTGAACTAAAAATGGACAAACCAAAATCACCAATGCTTCGAGGTCAGCCTAAAACGCATAAAGAAGGCATCCCTATTAGACCAGTTGTAAACTTTCAAAAAGCTCCTAGTTATAAGTTATGTAAATATTTGCAAAATAAGATTAAGAGTAGCGTTACTTGGGAGAGAAGATTTGATGTAACAAACACCTACGATCTTATAGATAAAATTAAAGAAATAGAAATACCAGATAATTCATTGTTCTTATCTTTTGACATCTCTAGTATGTATACAAATATACCTATACTAGAAACACTAAACATCCTTCAAACAAACTTAATTGAGGGACAAATATTGAGGAAAAATGAAATTGAAGATCTGATTAAATTGACAAAAACATCATTAAGCCAAAACTATTTCAAATACAATTCATCTTTTTATATACAAAAAGATGGATTGCCAATGGGTTCTCCCCTATCAGGATTATTAGCTGATATATACATAAATGACTTAGAAGTGAAAAAAGTTATCAGCGAGAATAACCCCATGAGAAGTAAAATAAAATACTGGTTTAGATACGTTGATGACATAATCTGCCTTTTTAATGGCAACGAAGAAGAAGCGAAAGGACTACTATTATACCTCAACTCTTTGTCCAGTACAATTAAATTCACATTCGAAATACAGTTGAATAAAATAAATTTTTTAGACATTACTATTTCAAAAGATAAAGGAAAACATGCATTTAAAATTTATAGAAAACCAACAACCACAGATGTTATCATACCATCAGACTCAAACCACCCGTGGAGTCATAAAATGGCAGCATTTCATTCGATGATTCATAGACTATTAAAGGTACCAATGAGGAAAGAAGACTTTAAGAAAGAAAAAGATACCATAATATACCTGGCAATAAAAAACGGGTATAATCCATCAACAGTAGACAAAATGATTAACAAGAAAATAAAAAACCTTAAAAAAGGAGAAAATAAAACAAAAAAGAAAATGAATACGAATACATTTGTCTACCTCATAACACTACACTAAATAAAGCTTTCCGAAAAACTTTTGAACATTCTAAACTGAAAACAGCTTTTAAGACCAAAAATAATTCTTTTAGAATGATCAACAATAAAAGTAAAGAAACAGAAGACAAGAACAAGAAAGATTACAATAAATCTGGAATTTATCAAATAAACTGCGGTAGCTGTGATAATCTTTACATTGGACAAACAAAAAGAAGCTTTACTATAAGATATAAGGAACACATTCAAGCATACAAGTCCAAAAATCTTACTACTATGAAATCAAACTACGCCGATCATCTTTTGAAAACAAATCATAAATATACAAATATTGATGAAAATTTAAAAATACTAACATATGAAAATGACAGAGAGAAACTAAATGTGAAAGAAGATTTATGGATTTATATCAATAATAAAAAATGTCCACAACAGCTGTTAAATACAACGCACTTAGACCAAGAGAACGCAATATTTGCAAAAATTAATGAAATGATGAATTATAAATAAGAATTATCACGTATATAGAAGAATAAAATATCAAGAAAATATTAAAATATACAACAAAGATTATATACTGTGCATGTAAGAACAAATCATATGATTTACTACTGTCCTGTATATTTAGGATTTTATACATGTGATAGAAGTTTTTAAATTGTATTTTATTTGTATATAGTTTATTAGGTTAAATATTTAGACTTGAAAATGACCTAAGAGTTGAAACTAGTCGTCAAAATAAACTAAATGAAAATAAAAAAGGGTACTTTGTTTCAATCATTTTTACAATGTTAATAAAAGTAATATATATATATATATATATATATATATATATATATATATATATATATATATATATATACATTCATCTGCGCCCGGTAAGTCAGTCACCACGCTGGTATTTTACACGGTGTGGCAGTCATCTGCCCGAAAGCCAGTCAGCCCTCCCGAAAGGCAGTCAGGTACGGCTTGCCGTGCATCCTTTACATACCGAGACGGCTTACTGGTGCTGCTATAGTGTGCCGGTATGTGGAACTACTTGTCACATTCGTGCTCAGTCGAGTAGTGGAAACTAGTTTTAACTGACGTATGACTGTCAAATACAAAATACAGTACTTGGATTTTAATCCTGTCGAACACGCATTCAGTTATTTTGTTAATAATTTTACAAAAACTATAAAATACTAAAATCATAACTTTAATTAGCTAGGAGTGATTTTGTAGTATAGCTTTATAATTGTAACTTACTTATATCTAAAAGCAAGTTATCTCCGCCGTTTTTTTATAATTTTTCTTCGAAGCAAGATACAAATGTATGAATTTGCTTATCCTTATAAGAAGAGGTTTTATAATTTTACTGTACTCTCTAAAATTACCTAATAATGAACAACGAAAAGAGGTCAGTACAAATTAGGCACTTATATTAAGTTTAAGTTTTTACTCTTTATATCTATTAAAAAGTATTTTGTATTTTTGTACTATTTATATTTATTCTTCCTCACAAAAGGACAGAAAACGTCAAAACCGACACAAATGAAGAGTGCAGATTTCACTTTGCGTATTTATTTTCCCCTCCATTTGTTCTTAAAATCGCCATCATTTGTATTATACATTTTCCAATTTAAGTTTAATTTAAGGGACAGAAGTGTAGGTATGTTGGGACTTCCCTTTCTGTAGACAAACTTTGCGCAATCAAACATGAAACACACTCTATAAGACCGCTGAAATTGTTAATGACATACAATTCAATGTTAATAAACTCTTCGATACTATAAAACATATGAGGAAAGTATACCACGGATGGCAAGGCCTAACAGAACTCTGCAGTTGAAAGTTCGTCACTTATTTAAAATTATTATTAGTCAATCTAGTAGACTGGGGCATAGTGGTTAGTTTACCCTTCTTTTTTTATAAAACCAGTTCCGTTCAATTTATAGTACTGACAAATATCAAACTATGTTATAAATTTAAGATTTACTTTACGACAGTTCCTAAACTGAATGCGTTCCGTCAACACAGTGACATCTTCGGGCAATCTAGTGCTGCTTCAATTTAGGAACTATGTGAGGAAAATCTAACATTTTTAGTATTGATGACGTTTCAGTAATAGGAAAGAAATTGTTATGAAACTAGGCCTACTATCATTCTATATCTTATATACTATTAAGCTGAGCCGATTCTTGTTAAGAGTACTCCTCCGTTATTTCTGAGCCTATTTTGACGATTGAGGTTTCAACATAGCCTATTTGACCTGATAACTAGTTGTGCAAAAAGGTTTTTATTTTTCGATATTTTCAATCTGAAGGGCACGGGCCGGTTTCAAAGTTCGTTTTTCGCCCTTAAGATAAAAATAAGGAATAATGTATTTGAATTGCAGCCGTTAATACGTTATGGACAGATTATTAGTAATACCAGATGTTAGATGTAAGGAATTTATCGATGGAAGTCAAATAAGTTTTGTTTCTACATCGCTTTGAGCAGTGAAATGTTGTATGCAGTGTAGATATTTAAATTTAATTTCTGTTGATATTTGTTTATCTTTCTGTCTTGTTAACAGCCATTTTTAACTGAATTTCACAAAAATTACTGCTATCGTCGTTTGGAGCATGACACGTTTAGGCTGTTTTAAATCATCGTACGTCATTAGGGTTATGCCACCGCCCCTTGGTCCGTCAGTGCTCAAAACTATATCTTATGGGTACAGGTTACTTAACCTTTAATTATAGAATGCACAAATTTGTTCTAATGAGCTAATTATATTTTACCACAGAACGGAGGAAACACGTCTGCTTCACTATTCTACAACGGTATACTAAACCATATAACGGCACGCAATAACATATATGACGGTACGGAACACATAGCACATAGAAGATGCAACATGGATTAAGGTGACAAGATCCGTTGAAACCTAAATTGGGGTATCAATTATAATACCGGATAAACAGTATCGTGGATGGGACCTACACAAACAAAATTTGGTCCGGGGACCCTAGTAGAAGATTTCTGAAAATTAGATACCAAATTGTGAGTTTTGGTCCAAATATTACTCAGTGTCGTAAACGATAGGTTTTTCAATCACATTCATAAAATTTTACAACTATTGTTTTAACTATGGTAAGCAAAACTTAATTAATAAATTAAAGTACCATGCAAAATGGTATACGAAAGAGGATTGAATAGCTTGTCACTAACTTTGAAATTACTTTAATCTTATTATGAAACTGAACACAATTAAACACGGTCAGGGCCTGATTAAGATGTGTGGCACCATAGGCTTGAGTTGATTTGGCAGCCCCCTCAACTCTTTGGGGTGGGGAGGGGGGTTGTCGAAATGACTCCATGAACGAATGTCTGAACCCTGAACGCGGCCCAAGGTAGCTTCATTTTGTGGATGCGTTAAGCGTTAAGGGCATACCAGCGTCAGGTAGCTTTGTCTCTTATCAATGTAGAGTTCCATCTCTTTCTAACCAATGAGTGGTTGCCTAAACTCAGGGACACCTCTGGAATCCCCTTAAAGCAAATTGTCTGATCTAAAGGGTCCTAGGTTGACTTATCTTTCGGTTAAATAACGGCCGCATCATGTAACATCGGCCGTGAATGACGATCGCACCGTATAACATCGGCCATAATTGACGATCGAAAAACATAATATAGGCAGTAAAAGAGGACTATGCACCATCAACGTAATAGATATCAGCGTAGTTCGGGGGTGGCAAGGAGGTGGTTGACCCCCAATAATTTGGCGAAAATATTCTTGTAATATATGAAAAGTCCCAATAATAATAATCACGACCATGTTTGCCTTCCGATACAAATACAGAAATTACGCTTATAGTAATAGATGACCAAACCGCGTTATAGTTGCCGTAATTTATGATCGCAACATGTGCAATCGGTCATAAATGACGATCGCACCGCACTTTATAAAAGAATAATGGCGATCGCACCGCTATTCGCCGAAACAGACGATTGGACCACGTAATATTGGCCATAAACGGCGACCATAATCACGGCCGTAAATTACGATCGTACCGCGTAATCATGTTCGTAAAAGACGATCGCGCCACAGATTACCAATTTGATTACATAATCCCGCCCCGAAATAATCTCGAGGTCAAATAAATCCCGTCCGAAAAACGGATCTATTTTTGCTGTTGTGCTAGCATTTTGTTATTATATCAACATTCAAATATACAATTCAATTAATTACTGTTCTTCCATAAGATTATCATTGAAACTATGAAAGCCTGTGGGGCGTAGCCCTGAGGGCTGGTGTAAGTTATAAGGTGTTTCTGCACATCTATACAACAATACCTTTCTAATGACGGTATGCTTGAATTTCTCCTACGATGTGAGAAAAAAGGGGGACAGTTGTGTGCTTTAATGATAACGTTCAAATTAGATATATCATATGCTAACATCCATATGATTAGCGTTACAAGCTAACCTATACTTTCCATTACGATCAGTGCCGGTTGCAAAAGGACGATCGCCTTGTAACCTTTTCAGGCAAAAATCAAACATAATAAACCTTTTAAATACCCTAGGGGAGTCTCCACAAATGTATTTAGTTAAAACACTAATTATTTAATAAATTTTTCGTAATTAAAATACCATAAAAAGGCAAACACCTTTACGTAATAAGATAATCGTAAACTAATATGTAAGATACCTGACTTGATATGAATAGCTATGAATGCGAATGTAAAAATCTGTATCTATAAATTCGAAAAACCGATCATCCTGCAGGCCAAAGTTCTACAAATACTACCACGAAATTTGGCAGTGTACTCTTTCCATACCGTAGGTAGCCACTAAGAAAGGATTTTAAGAAATCCCCAAAGGGCTCCGCCCCACGGGGAGTCAAAGTTCCAATCCTGTGTTATTCTTATAGACATCCACTTTAGTTTGATCTCTTGAGAATTAAAACAGCCGATCATGTTTCTTAGTAGTTCCTCGGGTTAACCACAGAATGCAGCACACACAACTGTTGTATTCCTGGGTGAAACCGGGTACGATAGCAGCTAGTAGAATATAAAATGTTAATTGTTTTATTATAAGTTCTCTTTTAATGACCTATTTCAAAAAACATATATTGCTCAGCCATTATTAATTATTACTATTTCTGTTATTATTTTTGTATGAATAAAATTACATTTTGGAGTTCTGTAAAATTACAGAGTGACCTTTCAAGATTTATAAGACTTATAACTTATAAATAAATTTGATGGAACACGTGGGAGCTTCAAAGACTCGCTTGTTATAATGACACACATATTATCAGTGAAATATGCTTTATCGCTTTAACTAAACAACAGATAAGCAAAGATATATTTGAGGGTGTAACTGACTGGCTTCCCAGTGCAGATTTTCAGTGACTGCCATCCCGGGCAATTACGTTCAATATATTGTGACTGGCTTAGCAGTACAAACTTTACGTGACTGGCCTTCCCGGCAAAAACGCCGGTGACTGGCTTAGCATAGGAAGTTTTACGTATATAAAGTTTTTATTTTTGTAATATATACGACATATATATAATCGGAAATGGCCAACGACAATATTTGAGCAAATACAAAAATATATATATCGCATATTTTCCAAGTATATGTGGGGGTGTTACTGACTGCATTCCCCGAGTATAATTTCAGTGACTGGCTCTCCGGGCATAGCCGTGTATATATATATATATATATATATATATATGTGTCCGTGAGCACGATAACTCTCGTAAAAATTATCCGATTTTGATGAAATTTGGTATGAACGTGTAAAGCAACATTTATAACTTTAAGTTCGAAAACCAACCAGATCGCTCTATCCGAAGGGGTATTTTGGGGGGGTTTTGTACCCCAAAAATGGGTTTTTTGAATTTTTTACATATAATTTTGGAAATAGTCAAATTTTATTTTTTTCCATTGGTTTCAGCTTTAAAAAACACACAATTTGGTATTTTGATCATTTCTCTACGTCAATTGGTTACCGAGATATTGAAAGTGCTAAACACAGTACGTTGTCTAATGTTATTCTTATGGAGAAAAATAAAAATTTTATATCTCGCTTATTTATGAACGTATACTGACGAAACTTGGTATACAGCTTCATCTGGTTGTGGACCATTGATATTTGCTCAAAAAGACAATTTTTTACCCAAGGCTCCTGTAGCAGCAAACCTGCGTACTCAGCCCCATGTTATTCTTATGGAGGATAAGTAACGTGTTATCTGCCTTCATTATGAAAATAAATTAATGAAATTTGGTATGTGGCTTTACCTACATGAGTTATATTGATATTTGTATAAAACCCCATTTTTTGTGTTCCTTGCTTCAGCAAACCTGCATACTCAGCTGCCATGTTATTCTTATGGAGAATAATTAAAATGTCATAAATCGTTTATTTATGAATGTATACTGATGAAACTTGGTATGTGGCTTTATGTGGTATTAATATACATATATATGCATTGGAAATTCGCTGAGTACGCAGGTTTGCTGCTACGGGGGTATTTTATATGCAGTGTAAGTTAATAATCAGAATAAATCAAAGCGATATATTATTAGTTTCATTAAATAACAGCTGATAAAAATATTCAAGCAGTTAAACAATGTCATTTTAACAACGGTGAGAAAAAATGGTACTCGTACGATAAATATCGTGTTTCCAGCAACACTGCAGATTGGATTGGTGATCACGTGACCTTCCACCTGTTTTTACGAGGTCTCTTCCGGTAAAGCAGAAATCCTTAAATAGATCGACTCAGCACACCTTGTCTGAAAGCTCTACCAACCTTGCTCAAGTACCACTAAGGACCGAATCCAAATACGATCCGTAAATAGCACTAAACATACCGTTTGGATTGAAAATTACAAAAGAAAATAAGAATATTTTTTAACGTCTTATTATTCTTATTATATTTTTATTCTACAACATTACTCTAAATTCAACATCATGATACCTTTGTTTCCAATAATACCAAATGTGTTTTTAGTAGTATTAAAGAAGGTTAAGAGTAGTTTTCAGACTCGCTTACTCTATGACTGACGCAAAGACGTTGGTTAAAATATAACTACTCAAGCACCACTAAAACTGCTTCCAATGTATTCCTTATGGGGAAAAAACAAAGTTTCATTTCAAGATATTTCGTTAATTACTGAACAGAATTCTTCCAAAATCGAACTTAGATCTACAAATTCCGCTTAAAATCTACTGTCAAAGTTTGGAGCCGATCAGTGAATGCGTTCGAAAGTTATCGTCTCCCGTTCAAACAACGTAAGTCATTTCCCCAGACCAGTCTATAGAGAGTGAAGTCTAGTATGAGGATTTCACTCCACTTCGTTCCGATCATCCAATTAAAGAAAATAAATAAAACTGTATTTGTAGATTCATATAGTATTTGGTAATTCAAAATGTAGTACCTTTTTAGTTGAGCTCTAGCAGCCAAAGGGATGGTTCCATTGAAAAACAGAGAGCTTTACGTGGCACGGATTTGAGAAGATCTACAACTTTATCCTATGACGTTTTGCCGTTTCTTTACCGATTCACCCTTCACGCTAGATATTTCAAATTTTAGCAATTTTTCAAGATTGATTCGTTGTTTTCAATTGTTTGTCTTTCTAATATATAACATAGAGGCCTAATATTTGACACACAGTATCCCTACATTACAATAATTATCTAGCAGGAGTCATACACCCAAATTCTTTCTCTTAAACCTCCCAAAAAATACAACGTCTTTAAGCTCCTGTCAATTTATTGGTTTTATTTGTATTTTTGTTGTATATTTTACATGTTGCGCTCCACCGAGGGCAAACCCCCTTTTAAATTATGCCCTATTTGCTGCAGAAGGCTTCTAGTTACTCAGAAACATAGCAAGTTAGACTGTTATTGGTGATTTTATTCCTTATAAGGTTCAAAAGGTGTATTATAACAGTTTACAGACAAAGTTTGAAGACGACAATCAGGGTAGGGTTTTAATTTTTTACAAGCACTTACAATATAATACGTGGAGGGCTTCAAATTTAACATACAATACGTCTCCAAAACAAAGTATAATCCAGCAACAGCCGTATGACCAGTTTTAATGATTTCAACCCCCTCAAAATAATTTAAATCTCGGAAAAGATTATTCTATTTTAGGTTATTTTCAGAGATTCTGTGGTTTTCCCCGTCACTTTAATGTACTTGATATATGCGTAATGTTTGGCACTCAATACGTTTATACCAATTTGGTATGTAGCAGAAATCATATGACCAGTTTTCATAATTCATCCCAAACCATAAGCCATCAGTTTTCATAATCCATCAGAAAACTAAAAACCTAAACATCTGCTAAATTATCTTATTTCTACTAGACAATTTTTCATTTTAACCCCCCTAAAAAGTATTTAATTTCCCCCCAAAAAAGGCTTATTTTAAAATTCCAGTTTTTGAGCTCTAGCGGTTAAACGGATTGTCCTATCAAAAAACGGACACCACTATGTGCTACGGATTTTGCAAGATCTACAACTTTAGTTCCATGACTTTTTGTCGTATCTCGTCTCCTTCACCCTTAGATAGCTCTAGATTTTTTCAAATTTTGAGATTTTGTGGCAATTTTTTATTTCCCATCACGTTAATATACTTGATGGAGGCCTAATATTGGGCACGCAGTATGTCTAAATCACATGTAGTAAATATCAGCCGAAATATGACCAGTTTTTATTAATTAAACCTTTCGGAAAAACAAAAACTCTTAAAATCTATAGATTTGACCGTTTTCTAAGTATAAGTAGTAAGGAAATGCCGATTCTGGAGCAATTGTTATTAATTAGAATACACGCATCACCATTTATACTTTAACTAGGATCGTGAGATATGGAATTCGTGTGCGTTGCACCTTTTATTCTTAAATCCTACTATTTTTAGTTTGAACTATCTCAAAAAAATAGATAATTGTGAATACAAAAATCAAAATGTAGACTTTTGTTATTGGAGCTCTAGCGGCCGAACGGGTTGTCCTATCGAAAAACGAAGACCACCACATGCCACGGATTTTAGACGAACTAAAACTTTAGTCCTATGACATTTTGCCGTACCTCACCCCCTTCACCCTTAGGTAGCGATAGAGTTTTTAAATTTAAATTTTTTCCAAGATTTTTTCGTGGTTTTTAATGTTTTGTTGCTCTAATATAGAAGTGAGAGGCCTAATATTTATCACACAGTATTCCTACATTACAATTAGTACCAAGCAACACTCCCATGCCCAGATTAAATATCTTAAACAGCAAACAAAATCAATGTCTTTGAGCTTTTGTAGACTGTTTCGTGGTTTTCGGGTGTATTTTTTATGTTGCGCTCTGTCGAAGGTAAAATCCCTTATAAATCATGTCATATTTGTTTCAGAAGGCTTGTAGTTACCCAAAGGCATACTATTTCAGGTTGTTAACTGTGGTCGTATTCCTTATCAGGTTCAAAAGACGCCTTATAAAGGCTCCATTATACATCAGTTAAGGGTATTATTTTATTCAAATACTTAGGTAATACATGGAGGCTTAAAATCTAACATACTACGTCTCCATACAAACTAGTATTCACCAACAGGCATATGGCCAGATTTTATAGATTGAACCCTTATAAATAATCAAAGCCTTGGAATAGTTGTAGTATTCAGGTTTTAAATAGAATTTGGACTAATTTACATTAAACTGTGGCCAAACAGCGACCTGGGGGCGAAGCCCCCCACAGGGGTCTGGGGGCGGAGCCCCCAGCGAGCCAAGCGAGTCTAACATAGATACAGCCGCTTGTGTAACTGACTGACTCACTGAGGTATACGAATTCTATACCACTTCTAGATGAGCTATCGACGTGAAATTTTGCATGCGGGCAGATTTAACCTTGAAACCCCCAGAAAAATTGCCAAAACTCACAATTTTTAATTATTAAATCGTTTTAAAAATTGTTTAAAATATATATTAGTTACGTAGACTACGTTACCGACATACATTATTTCGATATTGTAACCGTTTTGGTAAAGTAGTTTACAAAAATCTAAATCGGCTTTCTCGTGTAAGCGTTATGTGGCAATCCAGTCACAAAAAATGTGTTTATTATTAAATATTAATAATTTTAAACTTAACTAAATATGTTTACATAAACACATGATTGCTTATTGCTCAACATCGAAACATATCATTTTAGGTTCTCGCTGGTAAGAAAACTTGGTGTTTCAACCACACCTTTTGATTATTCATTATACAATTTCCCTTGAACCCTTAGGTTTACTGTCCACATTTTACGTATTTTTGGTAGCAATAACATTTTCTTACGTTACCCGTGGATCAGTTTATTAGGCTTTGCGTTATTCTCAGCTTGCTTCTTTTAGCAACTACGCGCAGTGCGTGGCGAATTTTGCTTGTGCTTGGGGGTGAGTGATGCCATAAATTAAACATACTCCTGAGGGGTTGTGCGTGTGTGCCATTGACAAGATTCTCGTAGCTTCCGACCAGTTGTATACGAGCTCGGTGTAATTGACTCAGGTATACGAATGCTATCCCACTTCTAGATGAACTAACTAGGGACGTAAAATGTTGTACACTTTTGCCTTGGCCACTAACGTATGAGCTAGGAATGTGACTTTTTGCATACAGTGTAGCTTGTAACTCCCAATGTTTAATTACTAACCTTAACAAAAATATAAAAATCTATGAGTACGTAAACTACGTTATTTAAATGCATTATTTGGATTTCAAACTATTTTCTGTAATATCGGTAATGTAGTATGTAGCTTATGTTGTAGTAACATTTTAACTCTTTTAATATTAAACCTATTCTTTTTCTACTAAACCTATTTATTTTTAAACATTTCAAAGGAATTGGTAGTCGCTAAACTATGTTCTAACTTAAGGTTGTAACTGGTGGTTTTATCCTTTAAGACTATTAATTCTATTTCATTATACAGTGTGTAAAAAATGTCCGTCCCACCTTTAATTTTTTGTGTTTTTGTTTGTTAAAACAAACAAATAACTTTCTGGGAACGATACTAACTTAACCCAAAGTATGTTTTGACGTTATCGGAAATTTAGAGTGTCCCCAAAAATGGGGGATTTTGGAGCAACTCAACATTTTTAAATGCAAACCCCTTTTGAGTGACCCCTCATTTCAAAGAACTTTAAAATATAATAGGCGAACGGTGGAGGTTGGAGCTCTGTAACGTGTTTCTATCCAGAATGGCAGCTTGCCAAAGTTTTTAATACAACTCATTCTTGAAACATGAAACTCATCTTAGACTTTTCGAGTTTTAATTTCATCTTTGGTGGTGACTTAAAACTGGGAAGACTCTTGTGGAAATGCTATTAAATGAAGAAGTGGTCTCTTTTGCTGATGTTTAAAATTTTGAGTGTCCCGCAAAAATGGGGGATTTTGGGGGCAACTCAAAATTTTCTTATGTAAACCCCTTTTGAGTGACCCCTCATATTAAAGAGCTTTTTAAACTTAAGGGAAGGGTGACAGTTTAAACTAAATTTAACCTTTTCAAAGGGGTTTACATTAGGACATTTTGAGTTGCCCCCAAAATTCCTCATTTTTGCGGGTTCTCCAAATTTTAAATATTACCATTGACAAGATTCTCGTAGCTTGCGACCGGTTGTATACGAGCTCATGGTGTAACTGACTCAGGTATACGAATTATATCCCACTTCTAGACGAACTAACTAGGGACGTGATATTTTGTACACTTTTGCCTTGGCCACTTACGGATGTGCTAGGAACGTGACTTTTGGCATATAGTGTAGCTTGTAACTCCCAATGTTTAATTATTAACCTTGACAAAATATAAAAATCTATGAGTACGTAAACTGTGTTATTTAAATGCATTATTTGGATTTCAAAATGTTGTCGGTAAATATCGGTAATATAGTATGCAGCTTATGCTGTAGTAACATTTTAACTCTTTTAATATTAAACCTATTATTTTTCTATTAAACCTATTTATTTTTTAACATTTCAAAAGAATTGGTAGTCACTAAACTATGTTCTAACTTAAGGTGGTAACTGATGGTTTTATCCTTTAAGACTATTAATTCTATTTCATTATATATTCTATCCTATTTTCATTATTCACAAGCCCTTAATAATATATGGGTGCATTTACGTATACACAAAATACGTCTACATTCCAGGGCCAACAGCAGTCATAGAAACAATTTTATTTATATTAAAAACCCATAAGATATGTCTAAATTGTTGTAGATTTTTGGTCTTGAGGTCATAACAGGTGGGAAAAGCCCCACTTGAATTAGGTTTTATTTTTTACAGATTACTTTTGTTCGGCACAAACATAATATTTTATGTTATTATAGTGTTTTTTCCCCTTTAACAATACAATTTTGTTCAAATAAGGACAGTTAAAAGTAAGGATTTAAATTATTTCACGCACTTGCATAGTGTCAGGCGGCGTACAAAATTGCATACGATGTAGCCTTAAACTATACCTGGAATATCATCATTTCATATCCGATTTCTGAATACTATGACCTATACGTAGTATACAGCATGCATATGACTAATTTGTATGATTCAACCTCCTCTATAAGAAAGCTAAGCCTTAAAATTTGTGTACTTTTAATATATTTACATTATTAAATAGATCCTTGAGGAACTCTGTATTTTATTTATTCAAGTTGTATGACGATTTTTAAAATGTTTACTGGTTATTTATTTATTTCTTTGTTTTATTTCCACATATTCCGCATGATTTTCAGGATTTACAGCCGCATGTGTAACTCACTGACTGACTGACTGTCTGACTGACTGACTGACTGACTGACTGACTGAGGTATACGAATTCTAACCCACTTCTACATATGCTAGGGTCTTGAAATTTGGCATGCACGTAGCTTAATGTTTGAAAACTCGAGGAAAATTCACGAAATTTCCAATTTTATATTACATTTCCCTTTACAATTGAAATAAATAATTTAGTTCCCGTTTTTGAGGTTAACTGATGTCGGTAATGCAGATCAATTGATATGTTGTACTGGTTGTATTACGAATTTAGATATTTTTGTTATTAAACTTATTTATTTTTAAAATGTTTCATGTATTTTGTACATAGGCCAGGCGTACAAATGTATTTCCTATGCATCACAAAGATGATCTAAGTTAAGTATTCAAAATTAATTTGTTAAATTGTTCTCTTAATGAAAGCTTCTCATGAACACCACACTGTGAAACGGATTCTAGACGATCTACAACGAGGTTTTATCATTGCAGATAATATTTACAAATTACTTTAATAAATTTGAAGTATTTACTCTCAAATAAACGCTAAAACCTAATAATTAGCACATTAAGTAGATTTTTTGGTCTTTTGGTTGGTTTTTGTTTCACATAGTTTATGGGAAAAGCCACATTAATTAGGTTAAATATGTTACGGTAGTCTAATCCATTTAAAAATACAAGTTGTCAAACGGTACAGTCTACAGCATAGGGAAAAACGAGAAAAAGCGGTATGCGGAGAAGGGGTCTGCAGTATTATGTGATTCAGCAGTCCTCCTGTATAAGAAAAAATTTAACCTCCAGAAATAGTGGCATCCGTATAATACCAAAGTACCAAGAATTTAAACGCCTGAAAAAAAAAACAAAAATAACCATGACATGTTATTATTTTTTGCTTATTATTATTGTATTTTAGGGCCACTTAGAGGATCAAAAGGATTGTTATTTAGGAAACGTAAACAACAGATACTTTATAGCTATTATATATGTAATGTTTATGTTGTGATGATTTAAATATTTACAAATTAGAAAAATTCACATTAAAAATATATTTATTTGTTGTACGGATGTAAATTATTTCTTTACAATGAAATCATACATGGAGGCTTGTATTTTGCCACATACTATTTATATCTTAGTTCATTGCATCAAAAATAAAATTGTGATTGAATTATTCTTGTAATAAAAGTTTCTGTAATAAAATGGCGAATAATAATCAATTAGAATAGAATATTTTTATTTTCTCATGATACATAACGAAAATACATAGTTGTTACTTTATTTTAAATTATGCAGCTTGTTTGTAACTTAAATAAATAATAAATGTCCATTTTACTTGTCAGGCTGACATCAAAATAAAAATAAAATAATGAGAAAACAATAGGGCCTCTTAAGGCAATGCCTGTTATGAGGTTCCATCACTTAAATTAAAATAACATAATGTAAAGTAAGCGAACAGAAATGATCGAAATATAATAAACACAATTGTCTCAGACAACCTATGTGTATAAAAAATAAATACAAAATTAAATATTTTACGTGCCTTATTTTCTCACATAAACAGTGAAATTAAGCATAGGCTCAATGCATAAAAATTAATTAAAGAAAATAAATAAAACTGTATTTGTAGATTCATATAGTATTTGGTAATTCGAAATGTAGTACCTTTTTAGTTGAGCTCTAGCAGCCAAAGGGATGGTTCCATTGAAAAACAGAGAGCTTTACGTGGCACGGATTTGAGAAGATCTACAACTTTATCCTATGACGTTTTGCCGTTTCTTTACCGATTCACCCTTCACGCTAGATATTTCAAATTTTAGCAATTTTTCAAGATTGATTCGTTGTTTTCAATTGTTTGTCTTTCTAATATATAACATAGAGGCCTAATATTTGACACACAGTATCCCTACATTACAATAATTATCTAGCAGGAGTCATACACCCAAATTCTTTCTCTTAAACCTCCCAAAAAATACAACGTCTTTAGGCTCCTGTCGATTTATTGGTTTTATTTTTATTTTTGTTGTATATTTTACATGTTGCGCTCCACCGAGGGCAAACCCCCTTTTAAATTATGCCCTATTTGCTGCAGAAGGCTTCTAGTTACTCAGAAACATAGCAAGTTAGACTGTTATTGGTGATTTTATTCCTTATAAGGTTCAAAAGGTGTATTATAACAGTTTACAGACAAAGTTTGAAGACGACAATCAGGGTAGGGTTTTAATTTTTTACAAGCACTTACAATATAATACGTGGAGGGCTTCAAATTTAACATACAATACGTCTCCAAAACAAAGTATAATCCAGCAACAGCCGTATGACCAGTTTTAATGATTTCAACCCCCTCAAAATAATTTAAATCTCGGAAAAGATTATTCTATTTTAGGTTATTTTCAGAGATTCTGTGGTTTTCCCCGTCACTTTAATGTACTTGATATATGCGTAATGTTTGGCACTCAATACGTTTATACCAATTTGGTATGTAGCAGAAATCATATGACCAGTTTTCATAATTCATCCCAAACCATAAGCCATCAGTTTTCATAATCCATCAGAAAACTAAAAACCTAAACATCTGCTAAATTATCTTATTTCTACTAGACAATTTTTCATTTTAACCCCCCTAAAAAGTATTTAATTTCCCCCCAAAAAAGGCTTATTTTAAAATTCCAGTTTTTGAGCTCTAGCGGTTAAACGGATTGTCCTATCAAAAAACGGACACCACTATGTGCTACGGATTTTGCAAGATCTACAACTTTAGTTCCATGACTTTTTGTCGTATCTCGTCTCCTTCACCCTTAGATAGCTCTAGATTTTTTCAAATTTTGAGATTTTGTGGCAATTTTTTATTTCCCATCACGTTAATATACTTGATGGAGGCCTAATATTGGGCACGCAGTATGTCTAAATCACATGTAGTAAATATCAGCCGAAATATGACCAGTTTTTATTAATTAAACCTTTCGGAAAAACAAAAACTCTTAAAATCTATAGATTTGACCGTTTTCTAAGTATAAGTAGTAAGGAAATGCCGATTCTGGAGCAATTGTTATTAATTAGAATACACGCATCACCATTTATACTTTAACTAGGATCGTGAGATATGGAATTCGTGTGCGTTGCACCTTTTATTCTTAAATCCTACTATTTTTAGTTTGAACTATCTCAAAAAAATAGATAATTGTGAATACAAAAATCAAAATGTAGACTTTTGTTATTGGAGCTCTAGCGGCCGAACGGGTTGTCCTATCGAAAAACGAAGACCACCACATGCCACGGATTTTAGACGAACTAAAACTTTAGTCCTATGACATTTTGCCGTACCTCACCCCCTTCACCCTTAGGTAGCGATAGAGTTTTTAAATTTAAATTTTTTCCAAGATTTTTTCGTGGTTTTTAATGTTTTGTTGCTCTAATATAGAAGTGAGAGGCCTAATATTTATCACACAGTATTCCTACATTACAATTAGTACCAAGCAACACTCCCATGCCCAGATTAAATATCTTAAACAGCAAACAAAATCAATGTCTTTGAGCTTTTGTAGACTGTTTCGTGGTTTTCGGGTGTATTTTTTATGTTGCGCTCTGTCGAAGGTAAAATCCCTTATAAATCATGTCATATTTGTTTCAGAAGGCTTGTAGTTACCCAAAGGCATACTATTTCAGGTTGTTAACTGTGGTCGTATTCCTTATCAGGTTCAAAAGACGCCTTATAAAGGCTCCATTATACATCAGTTAAGGGTATTATTTTTTTCAAATACTTAGGTAATGCATGGAGGCTTAAAATCTAACATACTACGTCTCCATACAAACTAGTATTCACCAACAGGCATATGGCCAGATTTTATAGATTGAACCCTTATAAATGATCAAAGCCTTGGAATAGTTGTAGTATTCAGGTTTTAAATAGAATTTGGACCAATTTACATTAAACTGTGGCCAAACAGCGACCTGGGGGCGAAGCCCCCCACAGGGGTCTGGGGGCGGAGCCCCCAGCGAGCCAAGCGAGTCTAACATAGATACAGCCGCTTGTGTAACTGACTGACTCACTGAGGTATACGAATTCTATACCACTTCTAGATGAGCTATCGACGTGAAATTTTGCATGCGGGCAGATTTAACCTTGAAACCCCCAGAAAAATTGCCAAAACTGACAATTTTTAATTATTAAATCGTTTTAAAAAATTGGTTAAAATATATATTAGTTACGTAGACTACGTTACCGACATGCATTATTTCGATATTGTAACCGTTTTGGTAAAGTAGTTTACAAAAATCTAAATCGGCTTTCTCGTGTAAGCGTTATGTGGCAATCCAGTCACAAAAAATGTGTTTATTATTAAATATTAATAATTTTAAACTTAACTAAATATGTTTACATAAACTCATGATTGCTTATTGCTCAACATCGAAACATATCATTTTAGGTTCTCGCTGGTAAGAAAACTTGGTGTTTCAACCACACCTTTTGATTATTCATTATACAATTTCCCTTGAACCCTTAGGTTTACTGTCCACATTTTACGTATTTTTGGTAGCAATAACATTTTCTTACGTTACCCGTGGATCAGTTTATTAGGCTTTGCGTTATTCTCAGCTTGCTTCTTTTAGCAACTACGCGCAGTGCGTGGCGAATTCTGCTTGTGCTTGGGGGTGAGTGATGCCATAAATTAAACATACTCCTGAGGGGTTGTGCGTGTGTGCCATTGACAAGATTCTCGTAGCTTCCGACCAGTTGTATACGAGCTCGGTGTAATTGACTCAGGTATACGAATGCTATCCCACTTCTAGATGAACTAACTAGGGACGTAAAATGTTGTACACTTTTGCCTTGGCCACTAACGTATGAGCTAGGAATGTGACTTTTTGCATACAGTGTAGCTTGTAACTCCCAATGTTTAATTACTAACCTTAACAAAAATATAAAAATCTATGAGTACGTAAACTACGTTATTTAAATGCATTATTTGGATTTCAAACTATTTTCTGTAATATCGGTAATGTAGTATGTAGCTTATGTTGTAGTAACATTTTAACTCTTTTAATATTAAACCTATTCTTTTTCTACTAAACCTATTTATTTTTAAACATTTCAAAGGAATTGGTAGTCGCTAAACTATGTTCTAACTTAAGGTTGTAACTGGTGGTTTTATCCTTTAAGACTATTAATTCTATTTCATTATACAGTGTGTAAAAAATGTCCGTCCCACCTTTAATTTTTTGTGTTTTTGTTTGTTAAAACAAACAAATAACTTTCTGGGAACGATACTAACTTAACCCAAAGTATGTTTTGACGTTATCGGAAATTTAGAGTGTCCCCAAAAATGGGGGATTTTGGAGCAACTCAACATTTTTAAATGCAAACCCCTTTTGAGTGACCCCTCATTTCAAAGAACTTTAAAATATAATAGGCAAACGGTGGAGGTTGGAGCTCTGTAACGTGTTTCTATCCAGAATGGCAGCTTGCCAAAGTTTTTAATACAACTCATTCTTGAAACATGAAACTCATCTTAGACTTTTCGAGTTTTAATTTCATCTTTGGTGGTGACTTAAAACTGGGAAGACTCTTGTGGAAATGCTATTAAATGAAGAAGTGGTCTCTTTTGCTGATGTTTAAAATTTTGAGTGTCCCGCAAAAATGGGGGATTTTGGGGGCAACTCAAAATTTTCTTATGTAAACCCCTTTTGAGTGACCCCTCATATTAAAGAGCTTTTTAAACTTAGGAGAAGGGTGACAGTTTAAAGTAAATTTAACGTTTCCAAAGGGGTTTACATTAGGACATTTTGAGTTGCCCCCAAAATTCCTCATTTTTGCGGGTTCTCCAAATTTTAAATATTACCATTGACGAGATTCTCGTAGCTTGCGACCGGTTGTATACGAGCTCATGGTGTAACTGACTCAGGTATACGAATTATATCCCACTTCTAGACGAACTAACTAGGGACGTGATATTTTGTACACTTTTGCCTTGGCCACTTACGGATGTGCTAGGAACGTAACTTTTGGCATATAGTGTAGCTTGTAACTCCCAATGTTTAATTATTAACCTTGACAAAATATAAAAATCTATGAGTACGTAAACTGTGTTATTTAAATGCATTATTTGGATTTCAAAATGTTGTCGGTAAATATCGGTAATATAGTATGCAGCTTATGCTGTAGTAACATTTTAACTCTTTTAATATTAAACGTATTATTTTTCTATTAAACCTATTTATTTTTTAACATTTCAAAAGAATTGGTAGTCACTAAACTATGTTCTAACTTAAGGTGGTAACTGATGGTTTTATCCTTTAAGACTATTAATTCTATTTCATTATATATTCTATCCTATTTTCATTATTCACAAGCCCTTAATAATATATGGGTGCATTTACCTATACACAAAATACGTCTACATTCCAGGGCCAACAGCAGTCATAGAAACAATTTTATTTATATTAAAAACCCATAAGATATGTCTAAATTGTTGTGGATTTTTGGTCTTGAGGTTATAACAGGTGGGAAAAGCCCCACTTGAATTAGGTTTTAT
Organism: Allygus modestus; assembly: GCA_963675035.1. Lineage (NCBI taxonomy): Eukaryota > Metazoa > Arthropoda > Insecta > Hemiptera > Cicadellidae > Allygus > Allygus modestus. Next base: position 146,620,164 of record OY776112.1, on the reverse strand, counting down.
TTTTTACAGATTACTTTTGTTCGGCACAAACATAATATTTTATGTTATTATAGTGTTTTTTTCCCTTTAACAATCCATTTTTTCAAATAAGGACAGTTAAAAGTAAGGATTTGAATTATTTCACGCACTTGCATAGTGTCAGGCGGCGTACAAAATTGCATACGATGTAGCCTTAAACTATACCTGGAATATCATCATTTCATATCCGATTTCTGAATACTATGACCTATACGTAGTATACAGCATGCATATGACCAATTTATATGATTCAACCCCCTCTATAAGAAAGCTAAGCCTTAAAATATGTGTACTTTTAATATATTTACATTATTAAATAGATCCTTGAGGAACTCTGTATTTTATTTATTCAAGTTGTATGACGATTTTTAAAATGTTTACTGGTTATTTATTTATTTCTTTGTTTTATTTCCACATATTCCGCATGATTTTCAGGATTGGTTTTGATCGAATTTAGAGAATTTTCAAGGTTTCAGGTTCTGAAATCGTGTTTTACTTCAATATTGTTCTGAGAGGCCTAATTTGTTGCACATAATATTTGCTTATTTCACTATATGAACTACAGATTAAAGGTTTTTGTACGATTATTTTAATTACGTACATAAACTACAACTTATCGATGGTTACCACATTTCCTAGGTTTTTAGTTGTTTGTGATGATTTTAACCCTTGGAACTTAAAAAAAATTTTATAAATCTTGTTTGACAGAAGAAGAGTTGTATCTTGGTACAACTAGATTTTTCAAATTTTGGCATATTTTCGAGATTTTGTGGTGGTATTTTATTTTGTATCATGTTAATATAATTGATGAAGGCCTAATATTAGGCACGAAGTATGTCTATAAAATATGTCTTAGTAAATAACATCAGTAATTTGACCAGTCTTGATTAATTAAACCTGTCGGAAAATCAAAAACTGTAAATATTATAAGATTTGACAATTTTTTTCGTATAATTAGTAATGCTATGATGGTTCTATGCCAATTGAGATTAATTGACATGCACGTGACACCATTTATACTTGAGCTATGAACTTGATATTTAGCATGGTGGTGTTTTTCACCTATTAACCCCAGAGAAAATTTCCAAATTTTATTTTAGTCAGTTTAAATTCCCTTAATAAAATTTAATAATGACAAATCCAAAAATTAAATAAAAAAGTGTCGTTTTATTTGAGTTCTAGCGGCAAAGCAGATTGTCCCATAAAAAAACGGAGACTACCACGTTCCACGGATTTTAGGCGATCTACAATTTCCTTCCTATGACTTTTTGCCGTATCACGACCCCTTAACCCTTAGATAGCGCTATATTTGTTAAATTTCAAGATTTTTACGTGGTTTTCAATGGTTTGCCGTTCTAATACAGAACTTAGAGGCCTAGTATTTGGCACATAGTATTCCTATATTACAATTAATTAGTATTTAGAACCAGTCATACGCCCAGATTACATCACTTAAACACCTGAAAGAAAAAAAAGACTGAACCTTTGTAAATTTATTTGTTTTAGGTGTATTTTTTATGTAGCGCTCCAGCAAGGGTAAAAACCCTTATAAATAATGTTATATTTGTTGCAGAATGCTTAATGTTGACCAAATACAATTTAGGTTGATAACTTTGTTTTTTCCCCCTTATAAGGTTTAGGCGACGTCCTATAAAGGCTATATCACAAAATCCAGTGTAGAGTTTCAATTTTCTTTCCAAGCACTTAGGTAATAAATGGAGACTTAAAATTTAACATACAATACGACCTGGGGGCGAAGCCCTCCACAGCGGTCTGGGGGCGGAGCCCCCAGCGAGCGAAGCGAGTCTAATTTATATACAGCCGCATGTGTAACTGACTCACTCACTCACTCACTCACTGAGGTATACGAATTCTAGACCACTTCTAGACGAGCTAGAAATCTGAAACTTTGCATGCAGGTAGCTTATAGCTTATAACCCCCAGGAAAATCGCCAAAACTGACAGTTTTTTATCATAACCCCCCCAAAAAAATATTTAAAACCCCCCCAAAAAAGGCTCATTTTAAAATTACAGTTTTTGAGCTCTAGCGACCGAACGGATTGACCTATCGAAAAACGGACACCACCACGTGCTACGGATTTTGCAAGATCTACAACTTTGTTCCTATGATATTTTGTCGTATCTCACTCCCTTCACCCTTAGGTAGCGCTAGATTTTTCAAATTTCAGGCAATTTCGACGGTTATTTTCGTGGTTTTTAATTTCCTATCACATGAATTTAGTATATAAAGGCTTGATATTTGGCACTCAATATGTTTACACATTACCCTTCATGAATTAGTCTATTAACTAACATATTTTAATAAGTAAACACATAAAAAAAATTAAAAACCCTAATTGTTTCATAAATGACAATCTGACTTATCGACTTACTCAGGTAATTCTAGACAAGCTATAAACGTGGAATTAGGCTTACATGTAGCTTGTCCATTAAAACCTCCAGAAAAATTTCAAAAAGGTATAAAATTAAAAATAATTTGTTAAAAACACAAACAGACCGACAGACAGAAAACTAGGCATTTCAGACCCATATTTATAAGACGTTTTTTGATTGTATTGACCTAAGGAACAAATACACCAAATTTTTCCAGGGAGTTTGTAAACACCCTGTATATTATTGGACATACACGTGACACCAATAATACTTGAGCTAGAGACGTGAGATTTGGCATGCATGTGCCTTTCACCTTTTCTTCCCAAATCCTACTATTTTTAGTTTGAACTATCTAAACTAAATAAATAATTGTGAATACAAAAATCAAAATGTAGAATTTTTTATTTGAGCTCTAGCGGCCAAATAGGTTGTCCTATCAAAAAACGAAGACCACCACGTGCCACGGCTTTTAGACGAACTACAACTTTAGTCCTATGACATTTTGCCGTATTCCACCCCCTTCACCCTTAGATAGCGCTAGATTTTTTAAATTTAAACTTTTTCATAGATTTGTTCGTGGTTTTTAATGGTTTTTCGCTCTAATATAGAACTTAGAGTTCTAATACTTATAACACAGTATTCCTACATTACAATTAGTACCAAACAACACTCACACGCTCAGATTAAATATCTTAAGCACGCAAAAAAATCAAAGTCTTTGAGCGTTTGTAGATTTTATCGTGTTTTTCGGGTATCTTTTTAATGTTGCGCTCTGTCGAGGGTAAAATCTCATAATTATGTCATATTTGTTGCAGAAGGCTTTTACTTACTTATAGTCATAGCATTTCATGTTGTTATTGGTGGTCATATTCCTTATATGGTTCAAAAGACGCCTTATAAAGGCTACATTATACATCAGTTAAGGGTATTAATTTGTTTCAAGCACTTAGGTAATACATGGAGGCTTAACATTTAACATAATAATTCTCCATGCCAAATAGTATTTAGCAACAGGCACATGACCATATTTTATAGGTTAATCTCTTAAAAATAATCAAAGCCTTGGAATAGTTGTAGAATTTAGATCTTAAATAGAATTGGACCAATTTACATTAAACTGTGACCTGGGGGCGAAGCCCCCCACAGGGGTCTGGGGGCGGAGCCCCCAGCGAGCGAAGCGAGTCTAATTTATATACAGCCGCATGTGTAACTGACTCACTCACTCACTCACTCACTGAGGTATACGAATTCTAGACCACTTCTAGACGAGCTAGAAATCTGAAACTTTGCATGCAGGTAGCTTATAGCTTATAACCCCCAGGAAAATCGCCAAAACTGACAGTTTTTTATCATAACCCCCCCAAAAAAATATTTAAAACCCCCCCAAAAAAGGCTCATTTTAAAATTACAGTTTTTGAGCTCTAGCGACCGAACGGATTGACCTATCGAAAAACGGACACCACCACGTGCTACGGATTTTGCAAGATCTACAACTTTGTTTCTATGATATTTTGTCGTATCTCACTCCCTTCACCCTTAGGTAGCGCTAGATTTTTCAAATTTCAGGCAATTTCGACGGTTATTTTCGTGGTTTTTAATTTCCTATCACATGAATTTAGTATATAAAGGCTTGATATTTGGCACTCAATATGTTTACACATTACCCTTCATGAATTAGTCTATTAACTAACATATTTTAATAAGTAAACACATAAAAAAAATTAAAAACCCTAATTGTTTCATAAATGACAATCTGACTTATCGACTTACTCAGGTAATTCTAGACAAGCTATAAACGTGGAATTAGGCTTACATGTAGCTTGTCCATTAAAACCTCCAGAAAAATTTCAAAAAGGTATAAAGTTATAAAATAATTTGTTAAAAACACAAACAGACCGACAGACAGAAAACTAGGCATTTCAGACCCATATTTATAAGACGTTTTTTGATTGTATTGACCTAAGGAACAAATACACCAAATTTTTCCAGGGAGTTTGTAAACACCCTGTATATTATTGGACATACACGTGACACCAATAATACTTGAGCTAGAGACGTGAGATTTGGCATGCATGTGCCTTTCACCTTTTCTTCCCAAATCCTACTATTTTTAGTTTGAACTATCTAAACTTAATAAATAATTGTGAATACAAAAATCAAAATGTAGAATTTTTTATTTGAGCTCTAGCGGCCAAATGGGTTGTCCTATCAAAAAACGAAGACCACCACGTGCCACGGCTTTTAGACGAACTACAACTTTAGTCCTATGACATTTTGCCGTACTCCACCCCCTTCACCCTTAGATAGCGCTAGATTTTTTAAATTTAAACTTTTTTCATAGATTTGTTCGTGGTTTTTAATGGTTTTTCGCTCTAATATAGAACTTAGAGTTCTAATACTTATAACACAGTATTCATACATTACAATTAGTACCAAACAACACTCACACGCTCAGATTAAATATCTTAAGCACGCAAAAAAATCAAAGTCTTTGAGCGTTTGTAGATTTTATCGTGTTTTTCGGGTATCTTTTTAATGTTGCACTCTGTCGAGGGTAAAATCTCATAATTATGTCATATTTGTTGCAGAAGGCTTTTACTTACTTATAGTCATAGCATTTCATGTTGTTATTGGTGGTCATATTCCTTATATGGTTCAAAAGACGCCTTATAAAGGCTACATTATACATCAGTTAAGGGTATTAATTTGTTTCAAGCACTTAGGTAATACATGGAGGCTTAACATTTAACATAATAATTCTCCATGCCAAATAGTATTTAGCAACAGGCACATGACCATATTTTATAGGTTAATCTCTTAAAAATAATCAAAGCCTTGGAATAGTTGTAGAATTTAGATCTTAAATAGAATTGGACCAATTTACATTAAACTGTGACCTGGGGGCGAAGCCCCCCACAGGGGTCTGGGGGCGGAGCCCCCAGCGAGCGAAGCGAGTCTAAAATATATACAGCCGCATGTGTAACTCACTCACTCAATCACTCACTCACTCACTCACTCACTCACTCACTCACTGAGGTATACGATTTCTAGACCACTTCTAGACGAGCTAGAAACCTGAAATTTTGCATGCAGGTAGCTTATAGCTTGTAACCCCCAGAAAAAATTGCCAAAACTGACAATTTTCTATTTTAAACCCCCTAAAAAATATTTAAAACCCCCCAAAAAAGGCTTATTTTAAAATTACAGTTTTTGAGCTCTAGCGGCCGAACGGATTGACCTATCGAAAAACGGACACCACCATGTGCTACGGATTTTTCAAGATCTACAACTTTGTTCCTATGACTTTTTGTCATCTCTTGCTCCCTTCACCTTTAGGTAGTGCTAGATTTTTCAAATCTCAGGCAATTTCGACGGTTATTTTTATGGTTTTTAATTTCCTTTCACTTTAATTTAGTATGTAAAGGCTTGATATTTGGCACTCAATATTTTTAAACATTACCCTTCACGAAACACTCGATAAAGTAACATATTTTAATAATTAAACACCCCAAACAAATTAAAATCCCTAATTATTCTATAAATGACAAACTGCATTATCGACTTACTCAGGTAATTCTAGATAAGCTATAAACGCGGAATTAGGCCTACATTCAGCTTGTCCATTGAAACCCCCAGGAAAATTGCAAAAAGGAATCATTTTTTATTTTAATCTCCTGAAAAAAATCAAAAGGGAGAAAATTTTGAACATCTCCAAAATAGTGCATTTTTTGGGCTGTAGCGGCCGAACGGTTGGTCCTATCGAGAAACGGAGACCACCACGAAACACGGGCTTTAGACGATCTATAACTTTGGTCTTATGACTTTTTGTCGTATCTCGTCTCCTTCACCCTTAGATAGCGCTAGATTTCTTAAATTTCGGCATATTTTCTATATTTTGTGGCCGTTTTTTATTTCTTATCACGTTAATATACTTGTCGGAGGCCTAAAATTGGTCACGCAGTATGTCTACATCACACTTAGTAAATAGCAGCAGAAATATAACCTTTTTTACTACTTAAACCTGTCGGAAAATCGAAAACTCTTAAAATCTATATATTTTACAGTTTTCTAAGTATAAGTAGTAAGGAAATGCCGGTTCTGGTACAATTGTTATTAAATAGAATGCACGTATCACCATTTATACTTTAACTAGGATCGTGAGATATGGCATGCGTGTGCGCTGCACCTTTTCCTTCCCAAATCCTACTATTTTTGGTTTGAACTATCTCAAAAAAAAAATAATTGTGAATAAAAAATCAAAATGTAATATTTTTTATTTAAGCTCTAGCGGCAGAACGGGCTGACCTATCGAAAAACTAAGACCACCCCGTGCCACTACGACTTTATTCATATGACATTTTGCCGTATCTAACCCCCTTCACCCTTAGGTAGCGCTAGATTTATTAAATCTTCGGCAATTTTCCACAAAAAAATTAGTGGTTTTTATTTATTTGACACTCCAAAATAGTACTTAGAGTCCAAATATTTTGCACGGAATATCTCTACATTACAGGAAGTATGTCGCAGAAGTCGCATGACCAATTTGAATTGTTTGAACCCTAAACAGTTTTGAAAATCCTCTAGTTTTTGAGATTTACCGGTGTTTTCGTTGATATTGGGGCGTGTTAGACTTACATAGTGGGTAAAAACCAGCAAAAATTTGTTTTGATTAGTTGGACATGTCCTATAGACACCACATGTATTATTATTATGGTATGTTATGACGGTGTATCCATCCACAACATTTAAAAATCGTTATTTACAGGTCATACTAAAATATGTTACAAAGTTATTCAATTATTTGAATAACTTAAATTATACCCGGAGTCTGATTATACCAATAATATTATTATTTACCTGGTTTCGGTTTTATTTCCACTTAGTATTATATTAATAGTAGTAGTATTTTGGTTACATCTCCTAAAGTTAGGAACTCCAGATTTGGCATGCATGTGCTTTGCACTTTCTAACCAAAGAGAAAATTCCTAAGCTTTACGTTTTCCAGTTTTACTACCTCAATAACTTAATAATGGCGGATAGAAACAATCAAAATGTAGTGTTGTTTAAACAGTTCCAACGGCCATACAGATGCTCTCATATTTAAATTTCTGAAGATTGGTCTGTTTTCTTAGTATGAGTAGTAGTCTTATGGGGGTTCTGGGCCACTTGATTTGACGCCACTTCAAAATGAGGCCGAACAGCGACCTGGGGGCGAAGCCCCCTACAGGGGCCTGGGGGCGGAGCCCCCAGCGAATGAAGCGAGTCTAAAATATATACAGCCGCATGTGTAACTCACTGACTGACTGATTGACTGACTGACTGACTGAGGTATACGAAATCTAACCCACTTCTAGATATGCTAGGGTCTTGAAATTTGGCATGCACGTAGCTTAATGTTTGAAAACTCTAGGAAAATTCACAAAATTTCCAATTTGATATTACATTTCCCTTAACAATTGAAATAAATAATTTAGTTCCCATTTTTGAGGTTAACTGATGTCGGTAATGCAGTATGAAGATCAATTGGTATGTTGTACTGGTTGTATTACGAATTTAGATATTTTCGTTATTAAACTTATTTATTTTTAAAATATTTCATGTATTTTGTACATAGGCCAGGCGTACAAATTTATTTCTTATACATCACAAAGATGATCTAAATTAAGTATTCAAAATTAATTTGTTAAATTGTTCTCTTAATGAAAGCTTCTCATGAACACCACACTGTGAAACGGATTCTAGACGATCTACAACGAGGTTTTATCATTGCAGATAATATTTACAAATTACTTTAATGAATTTGAAGTATTTACTCTCAAATAAACGCTAAAACCAAATAATTAGCACATTAAGTAGATTTGTTGGTCTTTTGGTTGGTTTTTGTTTCACATAGTTTGTGGGAAAAGCCACATTAATTAGGTTAAATATGTTACGGTAGTCTAATCCATTTAAAAATAAAAGTTGTCAAACGGTACAGTCAACAGCATAGGGAAATACCCCCGTCACAGCAAACCTGCGTCCTCAGCGAATTTCAAATGCAAAATATTTGTCTTAATACCACATAAAGTCGCATACCATGTTTCATAAAAATATATTCACATATAAGCAATTTTAATAATTATCCATAAGAATAACATTGGTAATGAGTACGTAGGTTTGCTGAAACAAGGAACATAAACAATTGGTTTTCATGCAAATATAAATATAATTTAACTAGGCGAAGCCACATACCAAGTTTCATCAATATTCAATCATAAATAAGCGCCATATAACATTTTAGTTATTCTCCGTAAGAATAACATGGGGGCTGAGTATGCAGGTTTGCTGCAACGAGGAACAAAAAATATGGGTTTTTATGCAATTATCAATATAACTCAACCAAGTGAAGCTACATACCAAGTTTTATTAATTTATGATCATAATTAAGGGACGCATTACATTTTACTTATTCTCCATAAGAATAACATGGGGGCTGTGTATGCAGGTTTGCTGCAATGGGAATAATCAACAAAAAATCAATTTTTGTGCAAATATCAATATACCAGTACTACTTGAAGCCACATACCAAGTTTCATCAACATACATTCATAAATAATCGAGATATCAAATTTTATTTTTCTCCATAAGGATAACATTGGACAACGTACTGTGATTAGCACTTTGATTATCTCAGCAACGGTTGGGCGTAGAATCACAATTTAAACACCAAAATGATCGTTTTGTGGAACTGAACAGATTGGTAAAAGTAAATGTGAAGTTTACATTAAAATAAACTGAGGAAAAGCCAAAAACCTTTTTCCCATAAGATTAACATGAGCGATTTTATGAGCAGGTGTTTTTGGATTTTCTCCGCAACCACTTAACCTAGGTTAATAATTCAAAATACTATATTATTTGTTTTTTAAGCTCTATAACATGGTCAAAACCAAAATTAAGTTGTTCAAAAATTGTATGGTGAAAAATGCAAAAAACTGATTTTTGATAAATTTAAAACCCCCATAAACCCCCCTTTTCATGGTCTGATTTTTCTGGTTTTCGAACTTGAATATTGGTTTAAAGTCATGAATGTCATTTTACACATTTGAGCCAAATTTCATCAAAATCGGACGTTTATTACTCAAGTTATCGCATTCACGGACACACACACACACACACACACACACACATATATATATATATATATATATATAAATTTGAACGAATAGTGTTTTGTCATCTGGGGACCTCAAAACAAAAAATTATCATGGTCTCGGGCTTAAGTCTTCCTATGAGACCTACGGTAATATCTTCTTCCCTATAGGGGAAATTCGCTAAAACGAGAAAAAGCGGTATGCGGAGAAGGGGTCTGCAGTATTATGTGATTCAGCTGACCTCCTGTATAAGAATTTAAACACCTGAAAAAACAAAAATAAACATGACATGTTATTATTTTTTGCTTAGTATTATTGTATTTTTTCGGGCCACTTAAATGATCAAAAGGATAGATATTTAGGAAACATAAACAACAGATACTTTATAGCTATTATATATGTTATGTTTATGTTGTGATGATTTAAATATTTACAAATTATAAAACTTCACATTTTAAATATATTTATTTGTTGTACGGATGTAAATTATTTCTTTAGAATGAAATTATACATGAAGGCTTGTATTAAAAGTTTGTGCAAAGTTTGTCATGTGGGTACTCAAATTACGCGAATTGATCAGATGAACAAGTTGGTGCAAACAGAATTCAGTTCTGACCAAGGGTATAGCAGTAAAAGCTAAAAACAACTATTTTGAGGGTCAAACCTAAATAACTTCTTTATTTACGCATTAAAATATATCGAGTGGGTACTAAAATTACGCAGATTGACCAGACGAACAGGTTGGTGCAAACAGAATTAGCTAAATACATAATAGCATAATAGCATAATAGCTAAATTACAGAATAGCAGGAATAGCTAAAAACATCTATTTTAAGGGTCAAACCTAAATAACTTCTTTTTTTACGGTTTAAAATATATCAATTGGGTATTCAAATTACGCGGGCTGATCAGACGAACAAGTTGGTGCAAACATAATTCAAATCCGACAAAGGGTATAACAGTAATAGCTAAAAACAACTATTTTAAAGGACAAACCTATATAACGTCTTTATTTTTGGTTTAAAGTATAACATGTGGGTACTCTACTGACGCGGCTCAGCAAGACCAACAAGATAGTGCAATCAGAATTCAGATCCGAACAAGGGTATAGCAGTAACAGCGAAAAACAACTATTTTCAAGGACAAACCTAAATAAGTTCTTTATTTTTGGTTCAAATTATAACATGTGGGTACTTCAATTACACGGCTTGACAAGACGAACAAGAAGGTGCAATCCAAATTTATATCTAACCAACAGTATAGCATCCGTAGCGTAAAAACAATTGTTTGAAGGACAAGGTAGCGTTGGGATGGGGGGTAGGTGCCTATCATACACGATAACGCTACATCATTATACTTCCAGCTCTTAACGGATGAACATCTACCTAGAGGGTCTGAAAGAGGTCACAGCTTTAAAGGAACATGAGGAAGGTGACCTTTAGTAGTCCACTTGACACTACCTTCTACTTCTCTGACAATGAAGACAGAAGGACAATGAGCGGTTTCATCGAAGAATAATCTAGGTTGAAACACTTTTAGACAGCTGTTTGCTACGCAAAAAGCACCATATGAATACATGCACCGCTTTAGATCATAGTACTTGTTATTATTATACAGCGTTGAGCAAACATTATTAAATTGTTCAGTTACGGAGCTAAGGTATAATAGTAATACCTCGCACTCATATCATTCGATTATTTCATTCGATTGTTTTCATTCTATATTTTTATCGATTAAACTATTGATTCCCAATCGAATTTTACGCGTGCGAGGTAGTACTTTTTTAAAATACCCTCCCCGTGACCTTGACCTTTAAACTTGCCCTCATTACGTCACAAAACCGCTTACGTCACTGGCTCAGCCTCTGATGACGTATTTAATGACTCAGCACTTCCGGTCACGTGACCGGAAGTTGTCAATCACTTGGCCCAGAAACCCCCTTTCTCCACTACTTATAGTGTTTAAAGTGTACCTTCTTTTGTAAATATAAATTCTTTACACCCTTAGCTTTCTTAATAAAGCTAGTCTTATTTTCTTCTTCCTCTTTTTCATCGTACAGTTTTAAAGAATACAGTTTAGACATAAGTGCAACAATCTCTTCAAGTAAAACACCATTACAATCATCCTTGAATTTGCCTAGTACTTTTTTGTTTCTGTCGTTATCATAGTTGGGATGATCTTTCGGGTAGTTGGAGAAATCAAAGTCGTCCTTGTAAATAAATTTACGTAAGTCTTTATACATGTCCAATGTTAGTATGCGATTTATAAAAGCGTCAGTGCCCATATATGTAATATAGATATTTTCTCTTCCGTAGAATGCGACCATTTTATTATAGTGGAAGTCGTACATATGTGTTTTAGAAATATCCAAGATTGACATTTCAAAATACAATGGTCGATCCATCTTCACACTTGTTTTATTCATAGATACTGCTACAATGTTTTCATTACAGATGTCCCAAAGTTTGGCTGCTATACGAGTTTCTGTAGTTGTCCCGGGTTTGTAACAAGTTTAACATTTTTGTGTTTTCTTTTGTTTTCCAGTGTTTTACCAAATATTGCGTTGTTCATTAATTTAAAGAAATCCTTTTGAAAGACTGATGTAGCTGTTGATCTTCTAATAGTATTTGAATCAATGTAGAATTTCAGCCCGCATGATTGGGAAAATTCCAAAACTCTATGAATCTTTGTAATACGTAATCCCAATTCGATAGCTTGTTGAACAACCAAAAGTGAGCTACGTATCGTTGTTTGTTGTTTAATGTCATCATCATTTTAGGATTCTTTCCAGTTGGAGAAACTTCTGTTTTTGCAAGGAGTGGAAGATCGTAATGAAGATCGTGTAAGTATTCGGGATATTCAAAACCGCAATCCAAAATGTAACCAGTGTTTCCATGTTTTTGAATTTGTAAAACATCGCCAATAGAGTCTGGATCAACCCATTTTAAATTGTCAAATGGAAGTGGGTTTGACATAGCCCATCCATACAAATTGTTGGCATCGAAATATCCTAATTATACCGATGGTTTCCCTTCATCATAGTCGGGAAGGTATTTATTGTTGGCTTTAACATGTCTCGTAACACTTTGAGTCAACCCACCTCTAACTCCGGAATCAACCATTAAAACCATGTCGATATCTGATAAAAGCTGTAGTTTGCATTTTGTTTCTTTTAACATAGCTTGCCAAGCTAATCCTGGAGATGTATACGAGTTTAACGGGTCCAAACCATATGCAGCAAAACAAGTGTTTCGAAACACTTCTATCACATCGCAAAGAAGAGTGACGTCAAGTTTTACATAAAAGTCTGAGTAATCTCCTAAGGTCTTCATATCCAACTCGTTCCATACTCGACATGCGTGTTGATAGTCTTCAGGTTCTATTTCTGTATCATTAAGTTTGTTTTAAAATTTGTCTGGTGTGGGAAGTATTGTTTCGTCAAATCTATGCAGTCCATCAATGTAAGCATAGGTAAAAACTCCTTTTCGAAGAGCTTAATCCATTTTATCATTAGGTACAATTTTGATTGTTCCAATCAAATCTTTTCTTCGTAAGTTTTAAATTAATTTCATAAGGCTAAAAGACATAAATCTGAGGGAATCAACAAATCTTAGTTTTATTTTACCAACCTTTTTAGAAAAGCTTATAAATTTGTCCATAGTTGCAGCCAAAACATCTAATGCTCCATCATCTCTTCCTAACTCCGGATTATAAAATGGGAGTCGTAACCACTAAGATTGTGCAGAACAACTGGAATAAAAGATGGAAATTTGTAGTTTAGGTTGCAAGCGTTACAGGCTGCACCTCTGTAAGCTCCTGTAAGATGGTTATGGTCACGGACTTTTACGTTATCAAGTGTGAATGTATTAATACACAAATAACATGTTTTTGCCGAAGCATATTGTTGTAATTCATCTTCTTCCATAGGTAACATCGGTAAAACGTTTCGGTACAGTTCTTCAACCTTTCCAGCAATGTCATACAAATCATTAACTAAGTATCGTGTTGCTTCTTCACCACGATACATCTTCGGTGAAGAAGTCAGTCCATTTTCTTCAAGATGTTGTTCGGAAAGTGTGGATTTGATTAATAAACAATAACTGTTTGGGGTATGTCGCTGATATCTGCTTCTTCTTGTAACTTGCTCTTCTTAGACTTCAAGTGGACGTAAAGTTGATTCGAAATCAGCATACACAACAACTGGATTACGGTATTGTTGAATTACTTTACCAAATGTTACATATGCTCTGCTAAGAGGTGGTAATTTAATTCTCACCTCATAGTTTCCACTATATAGCCTTTGATGTTATAATAACCATTCTGAACCTCCCCTTCTTAATGGTTTGCTTACATGGCAAAAACATCATTTACAAATTGTTTTTTTCACCATGCATTTTGGATTCCTGTTGCGAAACAAGAGATTCAAATTTTTTAATATATACATAGTGTGAAATATCTCCTTTAGTGATCAATAACAAATCTGTATGATTACTGCACTCATTTGGTGTTATGCGCAAGGGATACACATTGTTTGACGAATCCAAACCAAAAATGTTGACAGAAGCTGCAGGATTTTGCCTTTCAAATTTAGATACATCTTTAATTGCAACAGGGTAACTCATCCCCTGAAAGTTATACTTATGTTGGACTTCTTCATATTCTCTACTAGGTCTACACACATTGTTTTTTACATATTTGGCCAACATAGCATATTTATAACATTCATTATCTTCATTTTGCACGTTGATACAGGATATAGTACTCTTAATCTTTTGTGGTAGAGGGATGTAGCTACTTCCTCTAATTCCGTCCCATGTCTATGCACTCTTACATCTAGTCCTGTTATGTTTAATAAAGTCCAACCAAAACCTCTTCCTTCGTGTTCTTGTAATTTTGTCAGAAGTTCATCAAAACATTCATTTACGATTGACTCAATATCTGACGAAAACATAATGGTCCTGTTTTTTGTAAGAAATCCTCTTGGTGATGTTTCATTTTGAATGTTAGTGAACACTGCATCCAGTAATAATCCGAATTTGACAAAGTTTAATCTTTTTAATTAATTTTCCAAGGTTTTTTTACCAATATTTTGCATTGTTTACAAATTCGCCTAGTTGTAGTTTTGCATTGTGTATTTTGAAATGGGTTACCACGTTACCTGGTAGTGCTCGGGCGTGTAATTCCACATTCACCGATGGTTCAGGCGCATAATGAATAACACTTGGTCTCGAAATTTGGTGTTGAGCTAGCATTTGATGTACTGTTTCTAATTCTTCTCCTTCATTTTGTTCAATTTCATTGATATTATGTTCTAGTTCTTTATGAATGTTTAAAAGCCATTCGTCTTTAAATGAATCTTTGCAAATATCGCAGCGGTGCATGTTGTAGAGGTGCCTTCCTTAAAGATTAAACTGCTACAGATGAGAACAACGCTAATGCACCTCTATTTATACCTAATTACAGAAAATGGTGGGGGTTAAGTTGGTAGGGAAGGGGTATATATCAATTTTATATTAACCGAAGTTTTCAAAGTCTCGTCAGTGGGTCAAGGTCGTCTGAACATATTGCCAGAACGGGGAATAGAGCAGAAAGTGATTCTCACTTTGACCACAAACTGATTTATTCCCCGCTCTGTTTTAAAGTTTAGTATTAAAAAAAAATATTAATCAGGCTCATCTGATGATGAAGATAATGATGACGATGAGGTCATTTTGCAATAGAATAATTGACGCTGGCAACTAAATTCACCGCTGAAAACCAACCCATTGCTACTACCGCTTGGAGGAGTTTCAATATTATCAAAGTCTATATTCATGTCCTCCAAACAGAGCAACTGTTGATAAAGCTCTGTGGCATCATCGTCATCGTCCGTAAAGAGCTCAAGTTGCTCCATATCTCCACTGTATGGTTCACTGGAGGCTACATCAAACGAACCAAGACTCAAGATCACCAAACGAACCATCATCTTGAATTACTGAATCGTCTTCATTGACGTCGTTATTTGTATTGGAATATTATGTAAAATTTCTAAGATATAATTTTTAGAAGGGAAGATGCTGTTTGTGGGCGCCATGATAGCAGAATGGTTTCCCCATTGTTGGGAAACCTCCTTTAATACCCGATTCAGGTGGTGGGGGTAAGTGGTGGGGCTGCAAGTGATAGGGAGGGGTGTTTTATTTAACAATTATATACTATCCGCAAATTGTCTAAGTCTTGTAAGTGGGTCAAGGACACCTGAAAATACCACCAAAACGGGGAATAGAGCAGTAAGCGATTCTCACTTTGACCGCAAACTGATCTATTCCCAGCTCTGTATTTCAATAGTCTTTAATTTTGTTAAACTGTTTATTCATCCTGATCCTCATCAAGAAGGAACAGTTGTTTATACGCTCAGGGTTCTTCATCAAAGAAGTGGTGAACCGCCAAGTCATCCTCTTCCAGAAAGATTGATTCCAACGGTGGAGGGGCGTGTAATTGTTGTTTGAGAATTGAGAGAGCCTGCGGTTCTTCAAACTGTTGAGGTGTCGCTTCTTGGAGTTGTGTCTGAAGTCTTTTTATATACTTTATTGCCATATTTATAGTATCTATTTTCGATTTTTTTTGATGGACAAAGGGTAATATAATTGTCGATAATTGCCTTAACTGTCGATAACCCTCATTGAGTCTCGCTCTTGTTTTACGCTGTTTAGCAGTGTTTTTCTCGGTTTTAAGAGCCTCGATTTGGATGTGCCTGCCGGAGTATCCATAGCTGACTAGTAACTATGTTCAGAAGCGTCACTTATATACCCGCTTACCCCCACCATTTGAATAAAATGATTGACTTAATGTAACATTTCGAAGTCTAAATATCTAGAACAAGGTCATTGTAACATGTTAAAAAAAGTGTGGACCACCTGTTTTCATTCTGCAGCTTATGCTTTAAATTGTAATAGGTTGTCCACACTTTATCTTTTTTAATTTGTAAAAATTAAATCTATAATTTTTTATTTTTAAACTTAATTTTGAACTTTGCTTAATCACCCTGCCATGGCTTGGGAATGGCTAAAATATCTTCAAAGCATGTTATTTTACTAAACACTCTTCGAACATATTTTCCGGGGTTAGGCATTATTTGCTAGTGATTTCAGTCCTCGTTAAAGCAAAGAAACACATACGCAAATAACACCCCCCCTTAGGTTATGGTTAGTATTAAACAAAGAGGAATTTAATTTTTAGCAAAATCTAACATCACTTTCAATTACTCTCTACTTATGTTTAATTCTTCAAATATTTAACCCCCCTTAGGTGAATATTGGTATTAAAACAAAACAAGAATTTAATTTGTTAGCAAAAATCTAACATCACTCACAATTACTCTCTACTTTTTTCAAAATATTTAATTTTTATTTATGAACAAAATACATATATATATTGTCTTACTATGACATAATATGGCCACTATATGTATGGTAGAGAACAATATAGAAACATTTTAAATAATTAAGAGCCGGCTTCAATACTTTTAACAGTTGGGCAAGCGCATGAGTTTTAACGAAAGACACGTTATATGTTGGTAACAAAAACCTAACTTTATGGTTATTACCAACAAAATACCTTGTATATATACCTCAATAAAGGGGATCAACAAGATATTTTCCCCGCCTTCAATACTTTTAACAGTTTCCGGCGGGGATACACGTTATTTAGACCTGAATGGATTCAAACGTGTTTTGCTTTATATATCTCAATTTAGGGTTTTTAGTGACGTTGAAGAACAGCTTCGATATTTTAGACCTCACCAAAGGGTTTCAATCGAGCTATCAGTAGATTCCCATCCACGCGGATTGTGGCGATGTTTTCCTGGACATCGAATCATCTCTTGGACTCCCTGGACCATCGAGTCATCCCCCTGGACCATCGGGTCATCTGATTGTAGAACTCCCCACTCGTACTGCTCCTGCGGCTGATCATCAAGTGTAGGAATCTATAAGGTTAATATATACACGTTATATAGACCTTGACGGGTTCAAACGTGTTTTGCTTTATATACCTCAATTATGGGTTTCAAGCGTTTTAGTGACATTGACCTCAATGAAGGGTTGAACACTAAATATGTTAAAGAATAGCTTCGATATTTTAGACCTCACCAAAGAGGTTCAATTGAGCTAGGTGTTTAATTTTAGTTGTTTAGTAGCTAAATAAAATAATGCAAATACACCATGCTAAGTTAATAATCATAAGAAATGCATACATGCCATGCACTCTCTTTGATGCCCACGAGCAAATGCGAAGGTGTAAGAGTGATTTTTCATTTTATAGACGGGGATTGTGGTGGGAGAAAACAACGCTGCAAACTTAAAAATCACTTATGTTGCAAGTGTGCATAAAACGAGCGATAAGCTACAGTCAGGAACGCGATATAATTAAAAAATGAGGTTCTAAAAGAGATTAATAATTTGTTCAATATACCTCGGAGGGTTTCAAACCAATTATATAATTAATATTAGTTTTGAGAACCGCGCAACGAACGAGCTCTGACTGAGGTTTAATTGAGAGTGACAGTGTGGATTGTGAGCGCACCAATGCGGTAAATGTTGGCTACTACTAGCATTTATCGGGGAGGGGAGGCAGCTGTAGTACGCCGGTGACAGATTTTTCTTCGGCACGCTTTAACTCCTATAAAGCGTTATATTATAACTTTCGGATTGTTTTTATACAGAAATTTGTAAAATATACGGTAGTGACATCCAGCAGGCAAAATTCACTTCTCATTAACATTATTGTTTTTAAGTGATGGTTTAAATGTTTGCAACATCCTTTAGTTCCAGCTGAACTTAGTAATTTGGTTTTTGGGTGAAATGAAATTTTTTGGGAGTATGTTTTAAACAAATATATCGCAATTAACAGTTTAAGAATATATACATATATATATAGTTTTTAATATATATATATATATAAGTAGGGGGCATTAGTTCCTTCAAAACCAGCACAGGCTAGTGAGGAGCAGTGAGGAGCCCCCCCCCGGTGACCTTGAGACCAAATCAGCATGCAGGTGAGGAGCCCCCCCGTGACCTTGAGATCAAATCAGCATGCAGGTGAGGAGCCCCCCCCCGTGACGTCATCACCCGGAATCAGCATGCAGGTGAGGAGACCCCGGTGACGTCATCACCCGGAATCAGCATGTAGGTGAGGAGCAAGTGAGGAGCACCCGGCTGGCAGCACGCAAGTGAGGAGCCCCGGGCTGGCAGCACACGAGTGAGGAGCCCCCCCGACCGAAATCAGCATGCAGGTGAGGAGCCCCCCTGGTGACGTCATCACCCGGAATCAGCATGCATGTGAGGAGCAAGTGAGGAGCCCCCGGCTGGCAGCACGCAAGTGAGGAGCCCCCGGCTGGCAGCACACGAGTGAGGAGCCCCCCCGACCGAAATCAGCATGCAGGTGAGGAGCCCCCCGGTGACGTCATCACCCGGAATCAGCATGCAGGTGAGGAGCAAGAGAGGAGCCCCCGGCTGGCAGCACGCAAGTGAGGAGCCCCCGGCTGGCAGCACGCAAGTGAGGAGCCCCGACTGACAGCACGCAAGTGAGGAGCCCTCAGCTCGCAGCATGCAAGTGAGGAGCCCCCCCCGTGAGGTCATCACCCGGAATAAGCATGCAGGTGAGGAGCCCCCCCGGTGACGTCATCACCCGGAATCAGCATGTAGGTGAGGAGCAAGTGAGGAGCCCCCGGCTGGCAGCATGCAAGTGAGGAGCCCCGACTGACAGCACGCAAGTGAGGAGCCCTCAGCTCGCAGCATGCAAGTGAGGAGCCCCCCCCCGACCGAAATCAGCATGCAGGTGAGGAAAGCCCCCGGTGACGTCATCACGCGGAATCAGCATGTAGGTGAGGAGCAAGTGAGGAGCCCTCGGCTGGCAGCACGCAAGTGAGGAGCCCCCGGCTGGCAGCACGCAAGTGAGGAGCCCCGACCCCGGTGACGTCATCACCCGGAATCAGCATGTAGGTGAGGAGCAAGTGAGGAGCCCTCGGCTGGCAGCACGCAAGTGAGGAGCCCCCGGCTGGCAGCACGCAAGTGAGGAGCCCCAACTGACAGCACGCAAGTGAGGAGCCCTACCCCCACAATCAGCATGTAAGTGAGGAGCCCCCCCCCGCGAGGAGCCTGGCGTGAGGAGCCCCCCCCGAACAGGAGGAAAAACCTTTTGAAAATTAATAACTAGCCTATTTACCCACCGATTCCCTCGGGATTTTTTCCAGAGTGTAGGCCTATCTCAGAGGAAGCGAATGACGAAAGAACCCCATAGATCCGCCATCACCAAGACCGCTATTAATTTATAACCGCGCTTTCCTTATGGGATCTCCGCTGTTTACCGCACAACCGCAATGACGTCATAGTTTTCCTGGAACCAGTAGCAATGACATATTGCGAGAACTGTTTACCACTCGGACCTGTTCACTAATTAGCGAGCTTCTAGAAGCTTCTCCCAGATATGGAAAATCCCCGCTTATTGCGCAATAGACCATCTCCCACGCTTCTAGAAGCTTCTAGAAGGTTCGCTGGAGTGCGCGCGTGACACGGTATAAAACCGAGGCTTGACCGCGACCTCAGTGTTATTCGAGACGTCACTATGAACGGAAGCGGTACCGGCGTAGTACACGTGGACCAAACGATCCGCTCTTTCCTAGAGGAGCTGGACGCAATGGACGAGAACGCTAACATACCGTCAGTACAGCAGGGATGCGCGTCAAAGAAGAAGCCCGATGGGTGGACTGTAAAGAGGAAGGAAGTGCCTGGTTATTCCCCTACACTGAGTTGGACCACGAGCGAGCGTCAGTATATGGTGAAGAACCCAGCCAACATCGGTAACGTCCTTCTCAAGATGAACGTTTTCCAAGGAGGTCGATCGACTTGGACCTGCGGCCTGTATTTGGACGAGCAGCAGGACGACGAGATCTGCATGATTCTGACGGATCTGCTGACTAGGCTGCAGAACCTATGGTTGATCAACAGTGAGACGGGAGAGCCTAGATTCAACGGAATCGTTAGGACCGTCAGTCCGCTGCCCGCCTGGAGGAAGATCACGGATCGCTGCGTTTCCACCACCGCTAGCGCCATCCCTGAAAAGCGGAAAAAGACGAAAAAATAAATGAAATAAACGAAGTAATTCGATCCTTCCCTTTCCTACTTTTCCTTAATGTACACTATTGTAAAAAAAAAAATAAATAAATAACGTAATAAGACGAATGAGCGTGTTCCTCGAGGTACATTTCCAGCCTCACCACCCCTCCACTCCTCCACTCCGCTGTCCCTCCACTCCTCCTCCACTCCGCTGTCCCTCCACTCCTCCTCCACTCCTCCACTCCGATGTCCGTCCACCCCTCCACTCCCTCCACTCACTCCACTCCCTCCACTCCCTCCACTCCCTCCACTCCCTCCACTCCCTCCACTCCCTCCACTCCTTCCACTCCGCCAGTTGGTGTTTTCATCACTACACCTCCTCAGCGGGCACGTGGTTGTTGCCTACAAAAGGTGACTCGGTGGCGAGAGCCGGTCATTCTGCATCCAGCCGCTGCGCCATGCTCAACTCGGACCAGAAGATGGACCTCAGGACAGCCCTTAATAGTTGCAAGGCCGCGGGTCACACTCGCATCGCAGACCTACAGGACAACGTGGTGTATCCCGTTCGCTCGTTTGAGCGAGTGGACACACCGTACGGCGAGGCGGTGATGGCCACCTTGGAGGGTCTTATCGGCGATGACCCGATTCGCATCTTCATGCCTCGGCGGTACCTTACGGTCCTGGACGATAACACCATCACGCAGTACAACGTTGGCGTGAGGCCGAGGATGAGCCTTGTGAAGAGGGGCGGCCCTCCAAGCAGTAAAAGTCCTTTCCTCGAATTTGTATAAATAAATGATATTCCTTATTCCCTTATTTCCCTTCAATATTGAAAAATAAAAAAAATAAAATAAAAATAAAAGTAAAAATCAAGAAAAAAAGCAAGAAAAAGAATTTAGTTAAAAGAGCCGAGGTAACGGTGCACGGCAGTCAGTAGACGCAATGGACTTGAGGTGGAAACACCCGTTCACCGCCATCTTGGCAGGGCCCTCAGGTAGCGGCAAGTCGCACTTCGTGGCTCGCTTCATAGAGCACGCCGACCACATGTGCGATACGCGGTTCGCCCGTATCACTTGGCACTATGGTAGTGGTGGTGGCGGTGGCAAGAGCCGTGCGGACTCTGTCGTGCGCTACGTGGCCGGTCTGCCAGACCTGGACGACTACGACGGTAGCGAGCCCGCCCTGGTCATCGTCGACGACATGATGCGCGAGGGCGGTCCAGGCGTGGTGGACCTGTTCACAAAGGGCTCACACCAACGCAACATGAGCGTGTTATTCATCACGCAAAACCTGTTTCACCAGGGCAGGGGCCAGCGCGACATATCGCTGAACGCTCATTACATAGTGTGCTTCAAGAACCCCAGAGACCGCACTCAGATCAAACACTTGGCCCGTCAAGTATACCCGGAAAAACCCCAAGATCGTGGAGGAGGCTTACGCGGACGCCACGCGTGACCCGCACGCTTACCTGCTCATAGACTTGAAACAGTCCACGCCCGAAGAGATGCGCATACGTTCGGCCATTTTCCCAGACGACCCGGTAAACTACGTGTACCTGCCCAAGAAGAAGTGATAAATAGGCCGAGCACGCGCCAGCGTCAGTCATCATGTCACACCGCGTGAAGAAAGACGCAGCGCTGCTAAGGGCCCTGATACACGCTACGCCCAAAGAACGTAAGGCCCTGTTAAAAGCGTGCGACAAGAGTCGCATCAAGTCGTTGTGCGAGTGCGCGTATAACGTGCTACGCGGAAACGTACCGCTTTCCCCCTGCCTCAAACGCAAATTGAGTAAACATAAAAAGGCGCTCAGACGGCTGGTGAAACGCGGCGAGGGTTGGGCCAAGAAGCGACAATACCTCGTCCAACGGGGCGGAGGGATCCTCCTACCCCTGCTGTTGAACGCCGTTTTGCCCGTTCTAGCGCAGAAGCTAATTGGACATGGAGTACGCTAGGAAAATGGTGGTTGTACCGCAGGAGCTCATCAAGAGATTGCGAGAAGGGCCGGGACCAGGACCAAGAGGAGGAGCAGGTAGCGCCAATAAGCCAGCCAGCCTGGACGCTGAGATGCATCGCATATTGAGCGACAAGCGGCTGGACGATACGGAGAAATGGAAACAATATCAGCAGGTGTTACAGCGGTTCCTGCACTTTTCTGCGGCTAAACGTCAACTCATAGGTCTGTCAATCATTGAGGGCGAGGAGAGGGAGGAGGAAGCGGCGGGAGGTCCAAGTCAGATGAAACGCGAGTCTAGCGCCTTGGCGGAGGACATTGTGGAATCGTTCTAAAAAATCTTCAGGCCGGTGGCACGCAACTTGTTGCGATTCATGACCCGACAAGGCAGCCCCATCGCCTGGGACGCCAGTGGGGCGGTGTACGTGGACAAGGTGAAGATCCCCGATTCCAATATAGTGGACATCGCGCACAGCATAGTGAGAGCGCGAAGGGCGGACCGATTGCCTACAGGCTGGCATCAAGTGATGACCGCCTTGAAGGACATGAACGTGCCCAAAGAATACGTGAACAATCCCACTGCGCTGCGTTACCTAGGCGTGGGGCTGGACTCGCCATCGAGCCCCTGGAGAGACACGACGGCCTCGTCGACAACCCTGTCACCGAGGTTGACGCCGATGCTAGACTGCCTGAGACCGCGACCCCCAGCGGCCAGGAGAAGGATAATACCCGAGGAACCCGACCAGGAATCGTCATTGGACAACTGGGAGCTGTTCTCACCGTAATGGAAAAGTTGTACTATGACCCGAGCCAGCCCGGTTCCCTCGGTGGGGTGGCTGCTCTGACCAGAGCCGCGCGCCTATCGAAACGCCGGGTAGCCGACTGGCTGCGCACCCAGGACACCTACACGCTACACAAGCCGGCGCGCAAGAAGTTTCCCCGCAACCGCTACGTCGTGTTTGGGCCCCGGGAGCTGTGGCAGGCGGACCTGAACGACATGCGTGGTCTGAGCCGGTACAACGACGGAGTCAACTACCTGCTGACTGTGATCGACGTGTTCAGCCAGCGGCTGTTCGCAGCACCGCTAAGGAAGAAAAGCGGGCCCGAAGTGGCCGCAGCGTTTGAGGGAATATTCGCTGAGGCGACTCCTCGCTGCCTGCAGACCGACAAGGGGACAGAGTTCACCGGAGCCGCTACCAAGCGGGTGTTCAAGAGCCACGGCGTCACGTATGTCACCACGCAGAACCCCGACGTGAAGGCGGTGGTGGTGGAGTGAGTCAACCGCACGCTCAACACCCGCATGTGGCGCTACCTGACTTACAAGAACACGTATCGCTACGTGGACGTGTTGGACAGGCTTGTGGACGCCTACAACCGCAGCCCACACAAGAGCCTGGGTGGTGGCCTGCGACCCGCGGACGTGGACAGTGGCGATGGTCAAACGGTGTAAAAGGCGTGGCGTCACATGTACGGAAAGGCGATCCGGCGGCGCAAGCCCAGGTTCAAGCCGGGTGACACGGTGCGCATAGCCAAGGAGAAGGGTACGTTCGCTAAAGGTTACGAGACCAATTGGAGTAAGGAGCTGTTCGTGGTGGACCACGTTTACGGGTCGCTTCCCCTGCCCCTGTACGTGTTGCGCGACCTTAACGACAAGCCGCTGGAAGGGCGCTTCTAAGAGCACGAGATGCAAAAGGTGACGGTCGCCCCAGACCGCCTGTACCAAATAGATAAAATACTGGACACTAAAGGACGAGGCCGCAGTAAGTGCTACTTGGTCAAGTGGGTCGGGTACGGAGAGGACTTCAACTCGTGGGTACCCGCATCCGAAGTGCAACAGCTGCTATGACGACAAAGCGCAGACAGCTGTACCTGACGTTGCCTAGCAACAGCTCCATGGACTATTATCCAAACAACACCGTGGCTAACTACATCACCCATCTACCGTCAGTCATGCGATTGGGTGGCGATGGTGAATGGGAAGTCGCTTTAGTCGAGGTCCATTACCCGTGCTCGTTCGTCACAGTGGGGGAGTACGCGCGCGTGTATCTCTACACTAAGGATGACACAGACAAGCCTGCACTGACCGCTGTAAAGGTGGAAGCCGGAAACTATAAAGACATCAATGAACTTATTAGATCTATCAACGCCATTCCAAAACTGGACCTGCACCAATGCCAGTTTGAGTACGACAAGGAGACCGGGAGGGTGGAATTGATCTCGATGGACCAGACTGTGGTGCAACTGGAATTTAGCCCCACTCTAGCGTTACAGTTGGGATACGACATGCACAACGTGAACGTGATCAAACATAGAAAAGCTATAAGACCACCCGACTTACTGGCCGGGATCCCTTCGCACATGTACGTGTACTGCGACCTGGTGGAACCCCAGCTAGTAGGCGACACGGTAGCGCCCTTGTTGAAGATTGTGAACATTGACGCTAAAAGCTACACCTACGGTGCGAGTACCACCGTGTGCACATCACCGACCCTCACTACGTGCCGTTGATGAAGAGCTCTTTCGATAGCGTGGAAATCGATTTAAGGGACAGCGTTGGACACCACCTGCCATTCCACTTCGGGACTACGTGCATGAAGCTTCACCTGCGCAGAGAGCAGCAATGAACCCGAACGATCCCTACCTGGCGTACTACCGCCAACAGCAGTCAGGGCACGGAGTGTCCTCCGTATTCAGAGGAGCCGCTTTCCAACGCGGTCACGGTATCGGCAGTTTCTTAGGCGGGCTGATGCGTACAGTGGTCCCGTTAATCAAGTCCGGCGCATCGGCGCTAGGCAAGGAGGCGCTGAGGTCCGGTGTGGGCTTCTTGGGCGACGTGGCGGCGGGCACAGCTGACCCCCGTGTCGCGGCCAACGCCCGGCTCAGACAGTTTACCGGGTCGCTGAAACGCAGGGCCGATGATAAACTGGATCGTTTGCTGAGCGGTGGCGGCACCTATAAGAAGAGGCGTGTACAGCGGGTCACTCCTCAGTCTCTGGCTAAACTCCTCGAAGCGAGGAAGAAGAGCGCTGCGCCCAAGAAGAAAAGGAAGCCCGCAAGACGCGTCGCTAAGAAGAGGAGAAGCAAGACCGTTGTGCGACGTAAGAAGAGCAGGAGTACCGCGAAGGACATTTTTGGATAATGTCGGTCATACATCAGAAATCATGCGAGTGAGTCAAGACCGAGTTGGACCTGTTCTCTCTGCCCCCGACGCAGACCAGTATCGAGAGAAGCAAATGGGTCTGCTACAAACTGGTCTCGTCGCTGACGGATGATTCGCCTATAGAGTTCGTAGTGCCCGGTCATGGAGATGAATACACCGATCTGTCGCAGACGTTACTGTACGTGAAGGCGACCATCAAAACGGCCGCTGGGGCCGCGGTGACGGGGGAGGATACAATCAAACAGGTCGGCCCGGTGAACAACTGGCTCCACTCGCTGTTCAGTCAAGTGGACCTGTACCTCAACAACAAACTGGTGTCGCCGCAAAACAACACGTACGCCTATCACGCCTACCTGGAGAACATGTTGACCTACGGCAAGGACGCTAAGAGCACACATCTCACCGCGGAGCTGTTCATGGAGGACACCACCGCTAGGATGGACGATTGCGAGGAGGGAAACGTGGGGCTCGTAACGCGGCGGGCGTGGATCGTGGGCAGCCGCTTGGTGGACATGGTGGGACATCTGCACGTTGATCTGTGCAACCAGGACAAGTTCATGCTGAACGGTGTCGAGATGCGGTTCCGTCTGATCAGATCGCGCGACTCATTCGCCATCATGTCCAAAACCATCACCGACTACAAGGTGGCGATCAGCGATGTCAGCCTGTTCATGCGCCGCTGCAAGATCAATCCCAGCGTGCTGTTGGTGCACAGCAGGACGCTGGAGACCGGCACAGCCAAATACCCAATCACCCGCGTGGAAGTGAAAACCGTCACGTTGCCGAGCGGTATCCGCGGCAAGACTATGGACAGCGTGTTCCTCGGCCATTTGCCGAAACGAGTCATAGTCGGGCTGGTGAACAACCAAGCGTTCAACGGAGACTACAAGAAGAACCCGTTCAATTTTCATCATTACAAGACGAATTTCTTCGCGCTGTACGTGGACGGTGAGCAAGTGCCTGGCAAACCGCTGCAACCGGATAACTCCGTAGGCCAAGAGTTGTGCGTGCTCGAATATCACACGCTGTTCAGTGGCACCGGCATCCATTACTTGAACTGTGGTAATGACGTAGACCGCTCCCAATTCATATACGGTTATACGGTGATGGCGTTCGACTTGACACCTGACCTGTCGGCTGGTCAAGCGAGCCATTGGAACCTGGTGCGCAACGGCAATCTGCGCATAGAGATCGGATTTGCCGAAGCCTTGACGGAGGCGGTCAACTGCGTAGTGTATGCTGAGTTGGACAATGTAGTGGAAGTGGATCGCAACCGCAACGTGACTGTGGACTTTGGCGGGTAAAGGAGTTGCTGCGCTCAAGGCCACCGTGAGGACCGTTAGGTTATGGTGGACTTTGGCGGGTAAACGAGTTGCTGCGCTCAAGGCCACCGTGCGGACCGTTAGGTGATGGTGCGCATGCGCGCGAGTCCAAGGTCGCCCGACAGCAGAGCACTCAGATCTGCAGCGCGTGCTCAATCGAGTTCAGTCAGCCGTACGGGATGGACGTACCGCCACCAATCTACAACGAGCCACTGCCAGCGCGCTGTCGTCACGGAAGCGTGGTGATGGACATGCAGTGTTTCAAGGACAGCGACAACGACTTTCTACTGAAAGAGGTCTGCGTGGTGGACGTGACTACCGGCACGCTGCTCCTACATCACATCGCCAACCCGCCCTTCAGCAAGGACCTCCTGACTTCCGAGAAACAGCGCGAGAGTGTCTGGCTTACGCGCCACTGCCACGGCCTGGAGTGGGACCAGGGAGACATCGCGTACATCGCCCTGCTGGACAAGCTGCGCTCCTGCCTCATCCACCGCCCCTTGGTCTACGTCAAAGGATCGCAGAAGAGGGACTTCGTACGGCGCCACCTCATAACCGAGCCCGCCACCACCGCCACTCAGGACATGGAGGATCTGGGCTGCGGGTCGCTCAACGGTCCGCCCGCCTACCAGACTCTGCGCTGTCGCCACCATAAGAGCTCCCACAACCGTTGCGCCCTTCATAACTGCATAGTCTTGCGGGGCTGGCTCGTGGCTAACGACAGGTCGGACCCGTCCGTCTCAAGCTGTCTGTGCTGCTTCCGCCCACGATGAATACCGTCCAGATCAGAGAATGTCTGGTGAGGATCCCCGGACTGAGGAACGTCGCGGTCTACGCCTCTGACCAACTACCGGACGCGCCGGTCAAGCCTCTCACCGCCATCGTGTCCTACACGGTAGCACACACCGAGGGAGGCGAACACTGGGTGGCGTTTTACTGCTCGGAAGAGGACAGACTCGAGTACTTGGACAGCTACGGGAGGCCGCCATACCAGGCCGACTTTCAAAGGTTCCTGAGGCGCAATCCTCATCACCGCCACTACATCTACAACAGGTATCGGCTCCAGGGCTACAATACTTCTGTTTGCGGCTACTACTGCCTCACTTACCTGTACTGCCGGGCTGTTCTCCGCATGTCACTCAGCGACTACGTCCAGCTCTTCGACCCTGCCGCTCCCGTCGCCAACGACGCTCTGGTCCGCAGGCTCTTCCACTCCATATTCGTTTAAAAACTAGTTTGTAAGGTTTTTTTTATTGTATGTAACCTTATTACTGTACAATACATGTCTCGTTATGGTAAAGCTTGTGTTTTCATTTTTCTCCTTTATCCTTACTAAATTTTTGAAAAAGATAAAAAAAAATTATCAAAACTGAGGCAGCGGGGCTGGACCTCAGGTTTATATACCAGCAGTGCGTACCACTGGCTGAGCCCCCGCCAAGCGGCAGTGAAGGCCGCCAAAGAGGGCCTGAGACCCCTCGGACATCAGCAAGCCGCTGACTCACTCGAGGGTGACCCCTCGGATATCAGCAGACCGCTGGGCAACTCCTTCAGGACCGTCCCCGACACGCGCCGCCAATCGCTCCCGGTTGGCGGGGGCTTTTTAAGCTGCACGGCTCGGACCAAACGGCCCATAACGCCTTTCACACACACTTTAGTTTTTCTGAGCCTACCGGCTTGTGACTTTTGAGTGTGCGAAGGGGAGGAAAATAAACAACTCGGGTTCATGCTGTACATAAAGCTATTATCTATATTTTCTTATAAATACTATTTACAATTTTTTTTAAAATTAAAATATAACTAAACCGGGAATTCCTCTTCTTCCTCGTCTTCGTCCTGGTGCTGTCCCTCCTCCTCCTCACCGTCCACCTCCATCTGCTGCGGCTGATCGCTCCTCCTGGCTGGCGGTAGCGGCGGGACGTCCTTGTGTCCCCACGGCAGAGTGTGGATGCCGTCGGGGAGGACGCACCGCTTGTCGTCGGCCGGACTGAGGCTGAGTTTGTCCACTTCTACGGTGTACACCCGGTGCAAGCGAGACTGGAACCGGACGTTGGTGGTGTGCTTCTGGACCCCGTTAAACAAGCACTCTCTGTAGTCGTCGGGGGTGAGGACGTTCTTGACAACGCCCTTCGCCACCCCCTTGGCTCGCTTGAGAGCCTTGCTGCCGCCTTTCGTCGCGTCCTCGATGTCCATGAAGTACAGCTTGGACCGCAGGCCGAGGTACTCGAATAAGGACAGGCCGTTGCACTCGTCCTTAAGTTTTCCGATGACCTTGGCGTTGACGGGGCTGTAGCAGGGGTGAGACCTCGGGTAGCCGCTGGTGTCAAAGTCGTCCAGGTGTTCCTTCATCTCGGCGTAGACGTCCTGGGACACGATGTCAAAGACGAAGCTGTCCGTGTCCATGTAGTCTACGGTGAGGCGGTCACCGTAGCGCTCCTTCATCTTCTGCAGGAACTCGTACATGAGCCACTTGCTCAGCTCCAGGACTGACATGCCTACGTAGACAGGCTTGTCCAACACGATGTTGACTTTGGACAGATGCACCAGGGCCACGTCCTCCGTGTAGTACGTCCGGTCCAGGAAGTTGGATCTGGCAACGTACTTGGAAAACTTCTCCGGGGTGCACACCAGCTTCACGTTGAGGCGCTTCCGTACATTCTCAATGGTTTTGCCGAAGACCGCGTTGTTCATGAGTTTTAAGAAGTCCTGTTCAAACTTCGTTTTGGCCTTCTTCCGCAGCTCCGTGTTCATGAGGATGTACGGTTCCAACCACCGCGACTGACGAAACGAGATCGCCCGATGCACCACGACCAGCTCCAATCCGTTTTGCAGCGCCTGCTGCAAGACCCTGTAATGACAGACGTAGTGGGGAACTTCCCTGTTGGCGGACGCTTCGTCTCGCAGCAGTAGGGAAGGTCCTTGTGCAGGTCATGTAGGCGCGCGGGGTAGTGGAGGTCCACCTCCAGGATGTAGCCTCGTTCGGCCTCCGCGTTCAGTGCCGCGACGTCCAACGCCCGGACCTCCTCACGGCTGAGCCACTGGAAGTCTCCGGTCGGCAGGCACTGGGACATGGCCCAGCCGTACAGGTTGTTGGCGTCCAGGTACAGGAGGAAGCACGTGGGCTCGTCCGGGCGGTATTCCGGGCACCCGGCGTGGTTGGCCTTGGCGTAGCGGGTGATGGCCTGTGAGATCCCTCCCCGGATCCCCTGCTCCACGAACAGGTACATGTCGAAGTCCTGCAGCGTGTCCAGCTCCACGCCGCAGGTCTTGAGCAAAACGTCCCAGGCGTAGGATGGCAGGGTGTAGTAGTGGGCAGGGTTCAGCCCGTACTCTGCCAGCGACGTATCACGGAACTGCTCGAAGACATCGGTGAGCAGGGCGATGTCGCATCGCAGGTACTTGTCAGCGTAGTCCTTGAGGTTGTGGCACTCAAAGGCTCGCCACACGTTCAGGGCGTGCTCGTACTCCTCGTCCTTGATGTCCTCCAGGGTCATGGAGTTCCTGAACGCCTCCTTGGGCAGCAGCTCCCTGGTCCTGTACAGCGTGTCGTAGGACGTCACGAAGTCGTAGGGGAACACGCCCTTCCTGCGCACCAGGTCGAACAGCCGGTCGTCGGGGAGGCGCTTCCTCGTCTCGCGCATCCTGTCCGTGGGGGGTCCTGCCGCCAGGCTGGCCAGGCTCATGGACAGGAACCTGTACGTGTCCAGGAAGCGCACCGCGAAGCTGCTCCGTCGCGGGTTATCTCCGGGTCGGCCGAAGTGGAACCGCTTGGTAAAAGCGATGTACCGCTCCTCCGTGTGTGCCAACACGTCCACGTCGCCGGGGTCGATGGCCAGCTCGCGCACTACGAAGTGGGCGTCGTAGTTGGACAGGTTGTGGAAGTAGCAGTTGATGTGTCGCTGCTCCCGGTACCTGAGGTTGCACGAGCTGTGGGCGGATCCTCGGAACTCGTAGGGCGGAGCGTGGTTGTGGTCCCGCACCTTGACATCCTGGTCCGTGAACTCCTTCCCACAGAGGTAGCAGACGGTGGCCGCGATGTACTGGCGCGTCTCCTGGTCGTTCAAGACGGGCTGCAGTAGGACCGCGTTGGTCAGGAGGTCCCACAGCGCCAGCACGTCCACCTTCAACCTTTCCATGAACACCTTGGACGCGTCGGCCCCGAAGTAGACGCGGGGCTCGAACTCCTCCAGGCCGAGCGAGTCCACGATCTGGTAGGCGAAGGCGTACGGGACGTGCAGTTGCAGGGGCCTTGTGCCGAGCGGCGCTTCCACCGGGTCGGCGGTGACGGGCTGCAGAGCACACTTAAAGTCCGCGTAGACGCAAAAGCGCTCGCGCCGAGTGTACTCGGGGTGGGCGAAGCGGATCCACTGCTTCTGAGACATTTCCAAGCGGAGGGGGGCCTTGGTGGTGCAGTATCGCATGTGCTCCTCCAGGCGCTCGGCACCGGACAGTTCCAGCTTGTTGGGCTGGTTGTCGAAGTGAGCGAAGCATCGCTTACACACGTGAATAGTGCCGCGGTGGGACGTCAGCTGGGGTCGCACCAGCCTGCTCACGTTCGCGATGTAGGCGTAGTGACTGTCCCCGCCGGTGGTCACGTACAGCAGGTCCCGGTGATCCTCCAACTCCCGCTTACAGATCTTCAGCGGGAACACGCGGTCCTGGAACTTTGGCGATCCGTCGGGGCGTCTCCCCACCATGACACGCTCGATCCCGTACACGTTCACGCTGATGGCATTCATCCTCTCGAAGACTTTGATGTCCTTCAGCGCTACGGGGAAGCGTAGGCCGACCCAATCGTAGCGTGCCATGACGTCCGGTTTATACGATGCTGGCCTCTGCGGGTGTTTCGCGACGAACTTGGCCAGGATGGCGTACGCGAAGCACATGTCATCGACGTTTTGCACGTTGATGACAGCGCGCGTCTCGCAGATGGTCCTGGGAAGCTGGACGAACCGGGCTCCGCGATCTCCCAACGGGGTGTAGAGGTTGACGCGGATCTCCAGGTCGCGTATCCGGAGATAGCTCCACCCGCTGCCCACTAGCAGGCACTGCTCCTTCTCTTCTGTCAGCTTCTTGAAGGAAACCGACAGGAAATCCTCCAAGTTGGACGCGGCGGTAAGGGGCACGTTCTTCGTCTTGAAGGCCCGCAGACAGGTGGCTCCGTGGACGTTGGCGAATTCGCACTCCAGGAACATGTTGACCTTGATGTTCGGGTGTCGGATCCTGACGTCGGTCAACAGGTTCAGGACGCTGTCGAACAGCAGCACCAGCGCATCCTCCAAGGTCAAGAAGTCATCCATGGGCCGGGACAGACCGAAGGTCAAGAGCCGTCCGCGGAACCCCCGTTGGATCGTGCGGAACGTGGGCAATCCGCCACCACCGCCCACCATCCCGTCAGGCACCGTGCTGGGTCCGGGCTGAGGCTCGCGGCTGGGTCCGGGCTGAGGCTCGGGGCTGGGTCCCGGGCGGGGCTCGGGTGACAGGACGGGCAGGCGCGGCTTCTCGTCCACAACGAGGTCCCTCACGACGGAGCAGTTGTAGGCCTTGTGCTGGTACCGGTTGTAGCGCCTGGCGAAGCCTCGGTTGCAGTAGGTACACGCGAACCTCATGTCGCGGTGAGCACTCGCCATGTGCCGCTGGAGCAGGTCCTCGCAGGCAAACCGCCGCCTGCATGCGTCGCACTCGGGCCGTAGGTCTCTGGCTGGTGGCGTTGTGGTGGAGGAGGAAGAGGAGGAGGTCGAAGCTGATGGGCTCGCACCGTGGACCGCTTCCATGTGGTGGTGCAGATCCTCGGGCCCCGCCAGGGCGACAGCGCACAACGGACATGGACAGTCTGCGAACAGGAAAACAAGTCCTATTAGTTACCCGATAAACACGAGGATGAGGAACTATATAGAAGGCTGACAACCTCTTGTTTTACCCTCGAGTCTGTTTCCTCATCTCGATCGTCAGTTACCCGAGCCTGTTAAATACAAGGGTGAGGAGGTGGTGATGAGGAACTATGCAGAGGGCTGGCAACCTCTTGTTTACCCCTCGAATCTGTTTTCTCGTCTTAATTTTCAGTTTACCCAGTCAGGGTCGTTTACTCTCTCATAAAGACAACTCATTAGTTACCAAAGTCCACGGGCGCGCCGTGGCGTCATGAGTGAGGACACCAGGAAACAGCATACTTAATAAATCTACTGGCGGTTTCTTATTTAAACTAAAACTGTACCTGGCACTTGATCGTGAGGAGTGGGGGGATGAACTGCAGCGAGGTGGCGTCGCAAGTTGTCGTTTCGCCCGAAGCGTCTGCCGCAGACGTGACAATCGTAATGGCGATCGTTGTGGGCAGATGCTACGTGGCGGACCAGGTTTCTTGCAACACCGAAACTGCGCCCGCAAACCTCACACAGATGAACAGCCATCTGCAACATCGAGTATCTGTACTAGAGTGATAGTGAGGCTATTTTGCTTTTTTTTATTTTTTTTTTAGTTTGGTTCGTTAATTTTAATGTTTCATGGTCATTAAAATCTGCATCGGAAAAAAGAAACAACGACAAAGCTCAGTGTAATGGAATTTGTAAAAAGATTAATTATTAATGTTAGTCAATTAGATTTTAGAGCATTAGTAAACTGGCTGATGAAAAAGTAAATTACATGTTACTTACATTTTAGAATATTCAAAGAGAAAGCTCCACACAGTCACACAAGCAATGAACAATAGGTTGTATAAGTGAGTGTATCACAGAGACGGTAATACTTCGTCCGCACAGTAAGAGCTCCAAAGACAAACTGACGAAACCCTTGAAGACGCGCTCATAAATAGCACTCCGGTCGGTAGGAGGCCTCATGCAACGCACTTGAGGAGTGAGGGAGTGGAGGAGTGGAGGAGGAGTGGAGGAGGAGTGGAGGGGATTACGTCACCGCGGTCCACGGTGTTCTAGAACATTCTGGGAGGTCGCTGATGAGTAACCAGCTCCAGGCGGTCACGTAGGCCCTAGCACGCGCCTTGACACGTGACGTCGTGGAGCCGCTCGAAGTTTGGTTTAGTCAAGCCAGCATACAACGTGTAACGAAGTCACATCAAATTCGGTCAGCAAACAGCCGAGATCCTATGAGGAAATCGCGTTCAAAAATTAATAGCGGATCCGTTTAACGGCGGATTTTCAATTTTATTTAAGGGATGGTTTACTTAGACTGCTGCCCGACATGTGGTGAAGTTTCATCAAAATCGGTAGGTAAACAGCTGAGATCCCATAAGGAAAACGCGGTTATAAATTAATAGCGGCCTTGTTTGATGGCGGATCTATGGGGTTCTTTCATCATTCGCTTCCTCTGGGATAGGCCTACACTCTGGAAAAAGTCCCGTGGGAATCGGTGGGTAAATAGGCTAGTTATTAATTTTCAAAAGTTTTGTCCTCATGTTCAAGGTAATCACGAAAAGTGCTGCAGGCGACCGGGGGGGGGGCTCCTCACTTACATGCTGATTGTGGTCGGGGGGGGCTTCTCACTTGCGTGCTGTCAGTTGGGGCTCCTCACTTGCGTGCTGCCAGCTGAGGGCTCCTCACTTGCTCCTCACCTACATGCTGATTCCGGGTGATGACGTCACCGGGGTCGGGGCTTCTCACTTGCGTGCTGTCAGTCGGGGCTCCTCACTTGCTCCTCACCTACATGCAGATTCCGGGTGATGACGTCACTGGGGTTGGGGCTCCTCACTTGCGTGCTGCCAGCCGGGGGCCCCTCACTTGCGTGCTGCCAGCCAAGGGCTCCTCACTTGCTCCTCACCTACATGCGGATTCCGGGTGATGATGTCACTGGCGGGGGGGCTCCTCACTTGCATGCTGCGAGCTGAGGGCTCCTCACTTGCGTGCTGTCAGTCGGGGCTCCTTACTTGCGTGCTGCCAGCCGGGGGCTCCTCACTTACGTGCTGCCAGCCGGGGGCTCCTCACTTGCTCCTCACCTACATGCTGATTCCGGGTGATGACGTCACCGGGGTCGGGGCTCCTCACTTGCGTGCTGCCAGCCGGGGGCTCCTCACTTGCGTGCTGCCAGCTGAGGGCTCCTCACTTGCTCCTCACCTACATGCTGATTCCGGGTGATGACGTCACTGGGGGGGGCTCCTCACTTGTGTGCTGCCAGCCGGGGGCTCCTCACTTGCGTGCTGCCAGCCGGGGGCTCCTCACTTGCTCCTCACCTACATGCTGATTCCGGGTGATGACGTCACCGGGGGCTCCTCACCTGCATGCTGATTCCGGGTGATGACGTCACGGGGGGGGCTCCTTACCTGCATGCTGATTTGGTCTCAAGGTCACGGGTGGGGGGGCTCCTCACCTGCATGCTGATTTGGTCTCAAGGTCACTGGGGGGGGGGCTCCTCACTGCTCCTCACTAGCCTGTGCTGGTTTTGAAGGAACTAATGCTCCCTACTTATATATATATATATATATATATATATATATATATATATATATAGATGGTCCAAAAATTTATGCGTAAACACATCGCGTTGCTGTGAGCGATGCTGTGACACTCATAGGGGTAAAAAATAATTATGAAAATTATTAAAAAACACCTTTTTCACAGTTGAGAATGACAAAATATAAACTAAAATCATATCTTTACAGTCGCTTTACTTTAATATGTTGCACTAAACTTATACACCGTCGCCTTAAGTCCTATTAAAGCGTTATATGTTATAACTTACGGATTGTTTTAATACAGACATTTGTAAAATATATGGTAGTGACATCTAGGAGGCAAAATACACTTATCATTGACATTATTGTTTTGAAGTGATGGTTTAAATTTTTGCAACATTACTCAGTTTCAGCTGAACTGAACTTTATAATTAGGTGTTTGGGTGAAATGATATTTTTCGGAAGTTTGTTTTAAACAAATATATAGCGATTCATAGTTTTAGAATATATATATATATATACTATACCCAAAATAGACCGATTAGGGTAACATTTTAATACATTTTGATTTTACCATGTGGGCAAGACCACGTTATCAAGAAAACGGGCTAGGCTTAGCAGATGTTGTGGGCACTTGGATATTTTAAATAAAAACAGCACTTTTGTAGAACATTATATATTGTGAGTCTTCCAAATTATCAAATAAATGAACATATTCTTCTATAATTAAATAATCATTTCTTCCTTTTACATGTGATATATTCCTATTAGTAGTAGGCTGTGATATACACCCTGGATAATGTAAATTATATCAATTTATTATCTAAAATTCCAACACCATAATTATTTAACCAAAATTATTGGAATAATCTTACTCAATGACGGGAGACACCTCGTCATGCGGACATCATATCATAGTTAAGGTTAGTTATAAAATAAAACAAATTACTTCCATTTTAAAACTTTACAGACCCAAAATATAGTTAACACAAGTGAAGAAATCTGATAGCAAATTAACATGTTCAGTTTTGCAAAAGCAATAATTACCTAACGTATATCAGTGAAAATTAATGAATTTACATTCATCGGTTTGACTAGGATTTATCATGAGAAGAGAACAATATTATAAATAACTGTGAAATTATACATTGATGACAAATTATAGGTTTTGTACAACTTCTAAATTAACTTACAATTTCTACGAGTGTGCCTAGTTGAAGGTGCCGTCCCCAAATGATTATAATTTAACGGTCGCGTCACAACTTTAAATTAGGCGGCCTGCCAACACAACAAAACTAAATCTTCAATTACTGGCGACTCATATACAGGAAATACATTATTTATTTTATTTTTTGTATCACAATATAAAACAATCGGTATAAATTTTGCCTCACTCCAGGTAAAAAAAAATAAAATAAATAAAGCTTGAACTTACAACTTATCATCTTAACAACTAATACCAGAGATGCACTTTACATAAATCATGTTATCTACTACAGTAATTCATACTCCAAACAATGTTTCACATACCCTAATACATAAAATACAATAGAAAACGATATCGTGCGTTTGAATTTTGGCGGGCGAATCTATTTACAAGCAGGTTCCACGTAGTTCAGAAAAATTCCGACAGATATCGTGGCCATACACTTTCAGACATTTCACCTCTATTTATCATACGGTCTTTTATTTAATTGCATTCTAATATTTTTGAACATCTTATAATTACATAAATTTATTTACAAATCCTTTAATTTACCCTCTTTTAATATATTTCAAACCTATTTATAACCGAGCAAATATATTTCGGAATAAATATACATCGTAACAATCAGTAAAATAATGGGTATTTCCAAGCGATAAACATTAAACTAGGATATTATTAGCGTCAATAGTCAGTCAAGTTTGGACTTCTGAGTGTGCGTGTCGTGTTTATGTCTTAGTCGTGTTTAATGTGTGTCGTGTTTAAATGTTTTTGTGTGTTTCGTGGGTGTAGTGAAAATCAAGTGTTGTTAAGTGACGTGCAGTGAAATAGTGTCTTAAACCTAAATATTCATACAACATTTATCTCTTCCATACTACATTCGCTAGCTAATCCCACTTATTCGCAGATTCGTTCAATCTTTCGTTCCCCAAATATTCTACCATACATTCGCTTTTTCCCCAAATGTCGTCGACGTTAAAATATCCTATTATTCAAATTTTAAATATTCTCTTTTTAAAAAACAAATTAACACAAATTTTAATAACTTATATAAATATTCCTCAATACAAATGCTCATTTCGTGTTGATACTATCCCTTTCAATAACCAGTTATATCGGGTTTATGGAGTATACAATGAACTGAGGAATGCCAGCTGGATACAATGTTTACTAGTTGAACCACTAAAACTTTGTCTACCTTCAGGTCACAAATGTGTAACTTTCCAACATCTAAATAGTTATTTACATTTTGTACAAGCACAGTGACATCCGTTACAAAATAAATTATTCTATACGGTCCCATGTATTTCAATGCTAATTTCTTACTAAAATTATTTATTTTTGAACTCAAGATATGTGTTTTGATGTACACGGTTTGATTCAGCTGAAATGGGTGTTTGTTCCGAGGATCTTGATACTTGTTTCTTCGCCTATTTTGCAATACACTTTTCTTGACATTATTTAACGCTCTTCTTAAATTTTCTTTCTTCTGCTCGACATTAATGGCGTTAGAAACAAAGTCTTGAACATTCCATAAATTAGATAAAGCGTTGTTACATTCGTGGCTGAACATTATTTGAAAAGCTGTAGATCCGATTGATGAATTTTTGGCAGTGTTTAGGCTAATTTGTACATAGTTTATTTCTTGGTCCCAATTAGCTTGCTGATCGTGATAAAAACAACGAAGGATAGTACTAACTGATTTGATATATCTCTCGCTACGATTTCCGTTAGCTCGATATGCCGCAATTCTACGATGCTGAATAAAATTCTTGAATAAAAATAATTTAAATTCTTTAGATACAAAGTAGCTTGCGTTGTCGGATACTATTATTCGGGGCGTGGAAAAATTCGCAAATACATTTTCGAGCTTTTCAATTATTAGCCTGGAATTACAGTCATGTAATGCGTATAACCAAGTATAACGGCTGAAACCATCTACAATCACAAGTAGATATTTATTTCCTTTTTTAGATCTCGGGAGTGGTCCCAGTATATCTATAAATATGGTGTTCATGCTTTGTTCGACCGGTATGGATATTAATTTCCCTTCGTACTTTTCTTGACTAGTTTTTGACATGAGACAGATTTTGCATGCATTTACTTTTTCTTTAAATATATTATCGAGCCTTGGGTTGAAAAAGTATTCATTTATCTTACTTTGCGTTCTAGCAATGCCTAAATGACCCCCAAATGTCGTATTGTGAAAAAATGTGAATACTAAATTTATTAGTTTGTCAGGCAAGTAAATTCGGGCTTTTCCTTTATTATTCTTATACATCAGTAAATCATTCTTCAGGAAATAACATAGCTGATTTTTATCATCATTTATGCTTTTAATTATTTCTCTACATTTCTCATCTTCCTGCTGGTGCGTTTTCAGGTCCGTGAAAGCCAATGGAATTTCAGTTATTAAATTCCAAAAATAATTTTTCTCAATTTTTCTTTGTTCTCAGAACTTAAATTACTATTTACATTATTTACATATAGTTTTGATACATTTGCTTTATGGCTCATCGGTAATTCGGGATTTACAGGAATATTATTTATTTCTGGTTCGTTACCTCAGTATTTGTTTGATTATTCTCCTCCTTTTGCGGGTTTTCATCGTATAATCGAGATAAGGTATCCGCCAAAATATTTTCGCTTCCACGACGATGTTTAACAGTAAAAGGCAAGCTCAAAAGTCGTTCAGCCCACTTCGACAATCTCGTCCTACCTATCTTGTGTTGAGATTTCAAAATGCAACTTAAAGCTAAATTATCTGTAATAAGTGTGAAAGGCTGCACTTCCAGATACTCGTGCCATTTTTCAATACACAGGATCACACTGTAGGCTTCCTTTTCATATACGCTGTATTTTAATTCTGCAACTGTAAACTTTTTGAAGTAATAAGCTATAGGCATAAGATCTTGGTTTTCATTATACTGGAACAAAATTCCGCCGGCACCTAGCAGAGATGCGTCCGTCTGAAGGACAAAGCTTTTCCGGAAATCAACAAGCTGTAAAATAGGCGGGTTCGAGATGGCTTGTTTTAAACTTTCAAACGCTTCCTGACACTCGTTGGACCATTTAAATTTAACGCCTTTCCGTTTGAGTTGATGTAACGGTGCACATATGTCGGCATAATTAGGTATGTATTTCAACCAATAAGAGCACATCCCAGTAAATTGTCGTACATGTTTTGCTAAGGAATTTTTGTGGTACCGATTTCTCGGATATACGGCATCGTAGAATTATGAAACTTGGCACACTTATTCAGTACTATTAGGAGATGTGTCGAATGTAAATAGTTTTGTGTTTGGACGTGTAGGGCTAAGTTTCAGACTTTCAAAGTTTACATGTTATCCTTATGGGAACATGTGTTCTACTTTTCGTCTTTGCTTATACTTTTCATTTAATTAATAACCAGCTGCGTTATTAAAATAAATATATAGCACAACAGCAAAAACAGATAATTCACAAATAAAACATTTCACTGACTACTGGAATGACAACACCCTTCTCTTATCCGCTTAAACTCCACATTAAAACTAATTAAACCTGTTTGTGAGGGGGGGAGGGGTGAAGGACATGGTGAGGATGAGGTAGAGAAATTTCAGGCATAAATAAAAGAGCTACTGACTACTGGAATGGTAACCTATCAGTTATAACTCCTCAAAAATATTAACCTGTTTGAGAGGGGTGAAGGATACTGTTTTAAGGGGGTTGTTATTTGGCCCCTTAAAAACATATCAGACCTGTTTGTGAGTGGGTTAGTATGTGGGGCGGGGAGAGGATGAGAGAGAGACAGAGAGAGAGAGAGAGAGAGAGAGAGAGAGAGAGAGAGAGAGAGAGAGAGATGAGCGCAACAGAACTGTGTTACGATAATAGCCTTAGCGTAAGACGAGTGCTTGATAATAATGATGCAGGCCACTTAAATTAAACATAAATATTATTACCCTAAACAAATTAATAATTTGTAATGTAATAATTTGATTTTGTCATATTTTGTTTAATTTTACCCTTCAACACAAATATTCCGGATCAACTGTATTTTTGAAACTCATAATAGTATTGTATGGTATTGTATTGTATTGTTTGGTAATGTATTGTCAGTTTTCCATTTGTTCGTATACATAAATGTTGTGTTAGTGTATTGTATTCGATTTTTTGTATATATATTTGTTATCTTTATGTTAGTGTAAATTAAATTGTAAAGGAAAATATTAAAAAAATGTAGGTTA
Source organism: Allygus modestus (assembly GCA_963675035.1). Classification (NCBI taxonomy): domain Eukaryota; kingdom Metazoa; phylum Arthropoda; class Insecta; order Hemiptera; family Cicadellidae; genus Allygus; species Allygus modestus. The sequence continues at coordinate 146,579,274 of OY776112.1, read as the reverse complement.
GATGTATATATAAATTTTGTGTTAGTGTATTGTTTTTGATTTTTTGTATATATAATTGTTATCTTTGTGTTAGTGTGAATTAAAATGTAAAAGAAAAATTATCAAAAAAAAATCCAAAAAAATTTAGGTTAGTTAGGTTTAAGAGTTTGATATTTAGATGTAAGTAGGGTTCACTTGATAACGGGAGGAGTTTCCTTACCTCCCGAAACGTAGTGTAGTTTTAAACACTAAAAGCGATAGGTAAAGTCAAAATAAATCAAAAAATAAATTCCAGATCAGGTAGGAAGAGCATGGAGCATACCGGCATACATATATACACACAAATCAGATACAAGCTCCTTTGTTTATATCTTTCACTTTTTCAGGAGGTTCCAATCACTTTCCTCACAGAGTTCAATTTCATTTCCTGTTGTTGTTTTGTGAGTTTCCAGTGGGCGGGAAAGTCCCTGGCCCACCGTGGCTGCTTTAGGGCGCTTGGGCCCTCTTCAGCCGTCGGATAGGGTTGGTTGGTGAGGGGGAGATTGACACACTGCAACAGGAATTTTTGTTGCCTGCTACAGTGGCCAGGGGATGGTTTGGGGGTTGGAAAGATGAGCACACTGCAACAGGAGTTTTTTTTGCCTGCTACAGTGGCCAGGGGATGGTTTGGGGGTTGGAAAGATGAACACACTGTAACAGGTATTTTTTTTCCTGACGCGATGTGTTTGATACTACATATTCCTTATTTGTTACAGGTTTGTTTAAGATTAAACTATTGCTTTTTAATATTTTAAGTCTCAGTTTGAAACAATAGATTAGTCGAAACAGCCTGTTATAAATTAACCATACATCGTTTCAATCTCTCTGTCTCTCTCTCTCTCTCTCTCTCTATATATATATATATATATATATATATATATATATAGAGAGAGAGAGAGAGAGAGAGAGAGAGAGTTTCTATGTATTCCTTATGGACATTCATTTTTGTTTGAGTTGACGAATATAAAAACAGCGTCCCAGGACTACCGTAAAACTGGTCTATCCCAGTTTTTAGGCTAACATTGGGTACAGTAAATGAAGTTGTTTTTACATATGGTAAGTCTTTTGGCTGTCCATTATGACAAACTTCGCTTTAATCGTTGGTCCCTCCATTTGCAGCGACTAGGGACAGCATCTCCGAGTTTGGTGCCCACCTGCCAACCTGAGAATGGATGGTCCCTCGCTGTTGTACATGGATACCCTGTCAGTTGAGTTGACCAGTTGGAGGGCAGAATGTGGCTCCCCTGTTTTAGAGTCTCATCCCAGCTGTCACAGGGTCACAGGAGTTGGCTCTCTGAAGGGTCGATTTGGCTGCCGTCCCATCCCACCCTTTCCTTTCCTGCTATATCCTATATTTCCGGTAACCTGTGCAATATTTCCACTTGTGGAGAATGTGACTAGCAGCTATGCTGGGGTTTCCTAAACCGCAACAATGATGATGATGATGATAAAAACAGCTGATCTTGATACGTAGTAGTTCCGCGGACTAACCACAGAATAAAGAACACACAACTGTCATAGTTTTTATAAATCATTTGCGGGGTGAAGCTTGCGCGTTGCAGCTAGTGAGTAATAAAGTGATACCAATTGAGTACACTTGTGTCATTACATTTTTTCTCATACAACTTTTACAAAGGTAGGAAACTAAAAAATAATAATAAAACTCGCAACTGTATTTAAAACTGATCATAGTCTATACGTCAAACACGTTACCATCTTCTGTAATTGTTGTATTAAGCTAATCGTATATACTGTGTATCTTTATCTTGTAGGGTACTGAAAATGGGAATTAAAAATATACTATTTCGTAAAAATGTTGGCTTAACAAACTTTCCTTATAGTAAAGTTTTAGAAAAGCTACTGATTACTTATAATGTTGATGATTTTACAGTATTACCCGCCTCAGACGAAACGTGCACCAGGGCAAACCGTAAGTGATAAGTGATAAGCAACTATCTACCCCATCGAGTTAAGTTTGTTTTAATATTTATAACTTAGGTAAATTTGAAGGTTTACTCATGGGAAATCAATTTAACTATATATTTTACAGCCGTTTATATGATAACAAATGTTAGCACAACCGTATGAACAGATATTTCAGGCGTAATGTAATTAAAACTACTTTTGGGCTTTGCCCCTTATGTTTTCTACTTTAATTCTACATGAAATAATGTATTAATAAATTAGAATTTATGGAGTTTCAATATGCTATCCTTGGTTTTGTTTTTTGGTGTTTTAAATATTATTAATTGTTTATTACCTTAATAAAATCTTTGAATTAAATATTTTGTTGCTGATAAGAACTCAGTCCCAGGTTGCTTCTGCCTTAATAAAAAGACGCATCTTCAAAGTAGGCCTACAGCGAGACTTAAGTGAAATAACGGGCCTGAATACATATTTGGTCACATGACTCTGTGACCGCCTTGCAGCTAATGTCCCATTTAAAAGCGCAGCGCGAGGTCAACGTCTCACCCGTTTCTTCCACCTCGTTGAGACATATAAAACCGCTACCACAACTAAACACCAAGAACCATTATTATTATTATTATTATTATTATTATTATTATTATTATTATTATTATTATTATTATTATTATTATTATTATTATCATTGTTAGAATACTTATTTTTTTCTGTTTTATCGGTTATACAAATAAATACCGATGTCAGCCTAAAACAGTTTTGTGGCTGACATTGGGTACAACAAATGAAGTTGTCATTACATATGGTAAGTCATATGACTGTCCATTATGACAAACTTCCCTTATCAATCCCCTCCATTTGGACCCTCCATTTGCTGAGGACGAAAAATCCGGTTTTGGACACCATCCTAAGAATGTGTGGTCCCTGGCTGTTGTACATGGATACTCTGGCAGTTGAGTTGACCAGTTGGAGGGCAGCATGTTTGAGCCTGATTACAGCTGTCACCCAAAATAACGAAAGGTCAATTTGGATGACTGATCCATCCCACCCTTTCCTTTCCTGCTATATCCTATCCTGCCGGTAACCTGCGAAAAATTCCCGCTTGTAGAAGACGAGCCTAGCAGTTATGATAGCGTTTCCCAATCCAGCAACAATAAACAATGTATGATATATAAATAAATGAAATTTACATGTATATCACTCCAGTGGAAGGGATATGTTCAGGCCCGATGGTTGTTATATGACCAGGTGTAACGTGACTACAGTGGGAGGTATTTGTTCAAGCCCGACAGTTGTTATAAGCCCAGGTGTAACGACTCTTTAGTGGAATAGATACATAGTTACTAAATGCCCAGGTGGAACATAACTTAAGTTGAATGAATGTGTTCAGGCTCGATGGTTTTATTATATTCAGGTTTATCCTTACTTCAGTGGATATTAACTCCCTAAAGTTACTATGTGCCCAGTTGTAACGTAACTTAAGTGGAAGGAATATGCTCAGGCCCAATAGTTGATATAATAGGTGTTATGTGATTTCACTGGAAGGGTTGTGTTCAGGCCCGATAGTTAGTAGTGGGCATTTGGGGCTGCTGGGGCGGAAGTGACGTCATCTGGTCACGTGACCGGATGCGCTGAGTCATTAAACACGTCATCTGAGCCTCAGCCAGTGACGTAGGCGGTTTTGTGACGTAATGAGGGAAAGTTTAAAGGTCAAGGTCACTGGGAGGTAATTTTAAAAAAGTACTACCTCGCACGCGTAAAATCAGATTGTGATTCGATAGTTTTAATTCGATAAAAATATCGAATGAAAACAATCGAATGAAGCAATCAAATGATACGAGTGCGAGGTAGTACTATTTCATTTAGCTTTATTTTTACTTTTCTTTTTATTTACAATAAGTTATGTTTACAATAATTTATGTTTACAATAGTTCCCCGTTGTTTGTCATCATCGATGTTGTTGATCCGGAGTCGCGACCATCACTTCGTTTTCTGATAAAAGGCGGTAGATACTTTGACCCCTGCGCAGAGTCTATGTTGTTTGTTGCGATCAGTTCTAAAGATAAACTATAACCATTTGCTAGGAGAAGTCTTAACTCTTCTTTAAAAACCTCCAGGTCCGTAGAAGTTGATAGATAAATAGAGGCATAATAAATACATCGAATCTTGAGTGACACGATAATGTTATTTTGTGAAGAGCGCGGAGAGAGCGCTCGATGTTCACCGGTCGAAAGCCGGAGGTGTACTGACTATTCGCTAGGTAGCGTTTTGGTATCAAACAAAATGGTGGGGGTAAAAGTGTGGTGGGGTGGAGCAGATGGCGGACGGCAGATGGCAGGCGGCAGGTGGCAGCTGGTGCGAGGCAGATGGTTGCTACTACATTCGCCGCCACAGTAATGCAATCCTTCGGCGTAATTCTTGTATTTTATCTTGTCGGTTCATTTGATACGTTTTACATCTACATATGCAATAGCTGAAACACTTGCACTTACGACAAGCTTTCCCGTCAACTTGATCGCCTGGTATTTTAAAACATTGTAACTCGCAACAATATGTCTTCAAATTGTTATCGAAAAATAAATTGTTCATAGGTGGCACCGACATGTTAGCTGCAGCGTGTGTTAGGCAAGACTGAGACTAACTTCACTGCTCCCTCTCTTTTATACCTCTGCATAAGTTAACCCTGAATGAAAGTTCAAGGTCATCCATTTGAATTTTAAAAAAAAGCAACACAGCAGTATATAAAATAATATACTGCTGTGTTGCTGTTTTTTATTTTTTATTTATTTTTTATATTTTTTATATTTTCTTTATTAAACAAACATCTTACAATACAATAAGCTTAAGTCTAACATTGATGACTAGAAATACAAACAGATAAATACAAACAAAAACATTATGTACAAGGATGCGTGATGTGCAGAGTGAGTTCCGTCGAGTTGTTGCCGCTTACACCGTGTGATACCAAATACAACGTCCCCGGTTGAATATCTCGCAAATCTTCATTTTGTAGCAGTTGAACAAATCGTTTTGGAAGAAATACTTGAAACTTCGGCTCATCTCCTGGAGTGAAAGATCCTTCGCTCAATGAAACTAGAATTGCTTCTCCATGTGTGGTTTCCACTTTCTTGATGTTATGAATAATGTAGTGTTTTTGTTCTTTTAGTTCTGAACACTTTTTAGTTAGCAGAAGGTCGGATTTTGAATGAGTGTTGAATTGATCAACCAGTGTTTGTAGAAACTGTTGTGATGCCATCTTCGTCAGTGGTGGTTGTGGTGTCTTCTGTGATGTTGCCTCTTCGGAGTCTCGAATAATACTCGTGCTGGAGCGGTGCTGTCTCCTCGTATTTATAGGCCCCGCTACCCCCACCACATTTCTGTTCTCCGCTACCCCCACCACATTCCTGCGTTTGTTTCAAGTAAGCAGCCAAATGATATGCGTTGTACAATGCACAGTTTGTTTGACCGTGTTTAAGATCTTTTGCAGCGACACAAATATTACCGAGATTAATGTTAAAGTCCTTACTGATATTTATATCGAAAACATCACCGTGCGTGTACTTTTGTATCCAGTTCTTTTTTTCTAATCCTCTTGTGTATATATGTGAATATTGTTTGCAAAAGTTAAACATAATACTGTGCAGATTACTGTAGCTTATAAATCCTTCATACCAATGTATGTGATGAAAGTAGTTTGTTATCCATTTGTTTGTACTTTTTGCTTTGGTGTTAAGTTTGTTAAAAGAAAAAGGAGCTTCAAACCTGAATGGGTAGGCTACAAATGTAAGCAATTCTAAAATTACTAATTCCTTGATAATAAACCTATCATCATTATTTCGAAATGCTTGAAATTCTATTACACAAGGCTTAACACTCACTTCTTCATCCCCTCCGCTCATCATGGCATCTAGCGATCAACTAAACTGTTTTCCACACCACGGTAGGTTAAATACCAGGCCGTACAGTTGCAGGCGCGTTGGTGTATATTTAACGTGGGCACTGTCCCCAATAGGCCTACCCCACGTGTGTTCTTCTTTACTAAGTCAAACTTTAGTCTTTTTTAACTTCTTCTTCTTCTTGTGTTTCGTGTTCTTCTTCTTCTTGTTTCTCCGTTTCTTCTTCCTGTGTTGTTTCTTCTGTAGCTTCTCTAGCGATTTCTACAAGTGGTTCAAAATCCTTTAACTTTCTCCACATGCAAACTTCATGAGGTATTCTATTAAAAATAGATGTATCCACAGGTCCGTACACGATGGTGCTATCAGGTTGTTTTTCCAAAGTATCGACCAAATATTCTTTAATAATAGCGCTTGCAAATACCAACTGTCTCATATACCTTGTAATAGGTTCTGTTGCGTAGTTTAAAACGTAGAATTCTTCACGTGACAGTAGAATCTTATTTTCATGTTGAGTCAAGTCTCTAATTCGCACTTGTAGTTGTCCGCGATGTTTAACAATATCGATTTCATTGTAACAATCCAAAATTCGAATATGTGTTTTCCTTCCACACAAACTGTTAGTTAAATAACATTCTATTAAATGTACATGTTTCAAAAATGACTCCCAAGCATTTTGCGAAAATAAAACCTTTTTTGTTCCGTGGTGTAGTATTACTGTAGGAGAATAATCCAATGACTTCATCAATCCAACTGATACACTTTTACTGATGCATGCTGAGATGGGGTAAAAGATTCGCAAAAAAACTTCAGTTAAAATGTGAGGAGGAATATTTTCTTCAACTTTCTTCTTCCTCTTTGGAACTACCTTTGATTGGTCTGCATTATTTTCCTCCTCTCTATCTCTTTTACCAAACTTTAAAGATGCAGTTATTTCCTTGATGATTTCTGCTTCACTAGTATTATCACGTTCCAATAACGGTGCTACCTCTCCATCACCTTGTACAACAGATGGAGAACTCATTTTGTAGAAGATGTTACCCATGCGACGATAGACGATCAACTGAAGACCTGCATTGTTGCTCCGCTATTTATAGGTTAGCGACAGTGGCGGTACCGGTGGTTGTACAACGTTTTACAATACTGTCTTTACAATACCGGTCAACGGTGTGTATGTAACAATTTTATCGTGCAAAATTAAACAATACGCAGATGTATTTGCAGGTACGTTTTCTTGAAATTCCATTTCTATTTTTATATCAACACTAGACGATTTTACAGATTCATTTTGTTTGGAACAATCAATTACAACAATCGGAGCTTTCGATTCAAACTGTACGGGAGATAGTAGAGGTGTATTTGTTTTGCCGTAATATGAATTTTGGAACCTAGCGTACATGTCGAATAAAACACTGTATCTTTTTTTATCAAAAGAAATATTAAAGTTGTCGTAGGGAAAGAATTGTGAATTCAGGAACACTTTACAGTTTGTTAATTTACAATGATCAAATTCACCAGCATTTTCAGTTATTATACTTTTCTTCTTCGTTTGTAATCCAAATATTACATATCTCGCTTTTTCCAAATGAGTAGAAGTTTTTACAGTCCATGTATGCCGTTGTGTTTTAGGTAAAACGGGGTATTCATGAAACTCCCAGCTTCTGAATGGCATTACAATGTCTCGATCTGATTTTAACTTTCTTAATAATGTAATCCTGTGTTCATCATTTAGTCGCACATGTGGTACTCTCCAAACAATCTTGTCTAATGTTAATTTCCAGTCTAAATTGGCATCAGTTGTTCCAGCAGCTGCTTTAATAATATCATTATCGTTTGATGATCTTAATAAAACTAGTTCTTGTTTTACATTTATTATTATTCTTCTGTAGTCTTCAGCAAATCCTAGGAGTAATCTTAAAGGTACGTAGAAATCAAAGTTTCCCGAAGAGTCAGGAGCGATCGTACTTTTGTCTGGTGCAACCCATCCTGCAACAGCTAACAGATTCTTCTCATTTGGTGTTAAAGACGCTAATCCTTTCAATGTACTGGAAATTCCAACCTTTTTTGTTGAATCGACTGTAACTCCTGAAATTTCATATCTAATCTCGTCAAATAAAAATGCCATAGGATTATTTATGAACGGAACAGTGGTTCCAGCAGTACCATCAGTTTTTGTTACTTTTCCTTCAATATATAAATAACTTTCGCATGGAAGAGTATAAATGTCTTGTTGTTGTATAGGAATCCTAATTTCATCGTTATTGTTTAATTTGGACGAAGCGTAAGGGTTGTGCGTGTGATATTCCTTTTCCCATAAGGTATCGTCGAATGTTGGACCCTGCGCTATATCCAGTATATCCATTGTTAATGACCTTTAATCCAATTTCTTCTAGAAAACGAATGTTGTCACTTGTTAATCCTTCTACAGCTGATGAGCTACTGACCTCTTTGCTGGTTGGCTCTCTCTTTTTAAATGATAACCCCATTGTCTAAGCGGATGATTTTATATGTATTCTTACAGTAATAGCTTCTCCTCTAAAGTCAATAAGGTTTCCGTCTTGATCCACTATGTTCAGCACGATGTCTGAAATGAAACTGGTGTTTAACGGTAGGTACACAAGGTTTTGAGGCTTTTCTACTATCTTGAAACCTGGTGCAACTGATGGGTAGAATGTGTGTAATATATGACGATTTTCTCCATCTCTGTAGGATCCTTGTATAATGTTACATGTAATGTCTATGCTATTAACTTTGATGATCGTCACAGTTTTATTCCCAGAATGAGTTTTATTAGGTTCTAATACTTTTGTTTCCTTAGAAAACCCCAATAAACTACCAATTGAATGTTCTTGACTAAAATCAATATAATACTTAGACGTAATTTCGGCTTTCATTGTATTGTTATTGCCTTTTATCGTTATATTTTCTTTTCCCATATGTTTTTGTATAACTTCATTTATATTATCAATTTCATAAGCTCCTGTTGGTAAACTGAATTCTTCCAAAGCTGAATACTTTCCTTTATCATCTTTTGTCTTGTAATAATGTATTTTGTTATTAATTCCTTCACTAACGTTTGGAATAGAGTTATATTTTGTTAAATCCAATAATGCGGCTTCCCATAGTCTTCCTTTTTGCAAACGTAGCGCTGGAAACAGAATACTGCGCAAAGTACATGAGTTCCCGGTTAATGACACTATATACGAAGACATCTTAAAGTTGACTAACACTTTTAGCTAAAAAGTCTAAACATAAATGACCGCAAATGGATGTATCATCAGGTTGTTTTCTTGTATGATTGTAAAAAACATTTTCTGCCGCACGAAAGTATTGTTGAAGTTCTTTCGGTGGTGGAAGGTCTCCAAAACTGTCGAAATAATAAATGGTTTTACCAAGTTTCTTGTAACACACCCAATGAGTGCCTAATCCTTCACTATTATCCAAATTTACAATACCAGTCTCATTTTTCCACATTTTAACCGGTAATTCATCTTTCATAAATACTCCTCTAAAAAATGGGATTTTCAAACAAGAAGCATATGTAATCAGTTCTTCATTGGTCAATTCTTTGTTTTTAATTATTAAATGCTCTTTCTTATTTAATACACACGATACGGTCTTAGGTATAATCCTCCTCCCTTTTTTATCATTGACCATATTGTTGGTTTCTTTTTAGCTTTACCACTGGTAGATTGTCGTTTTCTTCTGATATTACCTCCTTGTTTCTTAGCGGGTTTTTTCCCACGCCTTCTTCTCTTTCCTCCTCCAAACGTAGTTTTTGCCTTCATTGCTGCTGTTACTGCTAAAGACGCTGCTTTTTCACCAATACTCGTGTCACTAGATTTTACTCTTTGCCAAGCTTTCTCAGCAAGTGCTTTATTCGCTATTGATCTATTTTTAGTATCACCAAATTTGGAATACGCTATATCGTGCTGTTTACAAGCCTGATCGAGCTTATTTATTCCAGGATCTCCTCTAGCAAGACGTTTCTCTAATTTGGTTCCAGGACCACAATATTGATATCCTCCAGGTAAATGTAATTCCACAGGTAATAAATCAATCGCCTTGTTAACTATAGCTCCAACCGGTTTACTCAATAGAGAAAATGCTGTTGATGCTATTCCCCTTCCTCTCTGTAATCTCTCTCGATTATGGCTGATGCCTTTAACCCTCGACATGACTATTTATAGCAAAACCTACAATCAGTAGGTGCACTCTATAAATGTTTTACAATGAATGTAATATCAGTTTTGGTTTCTTGTATTATATACTGATTAAAATCCATTTATTATATAGAAATGGATTTATTAATTAAATGTAGACATATTAAATAAAAGTAGTACAAATAGAAATAAGGTGTAATTGAAGATGTTCCAGATGTTTCTCCGCTGGTGATGGTATCGTTGTCTTCGGTAAAATGAATAAGCTTTAAATAGTTGTCATGTTCCCTTAGAAACTTGCCACTTAATCGTTGGTAATTGAATAACACATCCCAGTCTAGTTTATCTTTAAAATTGTCAATGTAATTCTCAGAGAGATTTTGATATTTACTTATTACTTCCCAACAGTTATTAAAATTTGATGTCATCTCTACGAGGAAGTCTTCTGAAAACTGTTGTCTTTGTAAAATATGGATCCAGTTAACTCTGTGAAAATAAATTCTTAACATAGTCATTGTAAAGAGGTAGTGTATGGAAAGTTGTTCCCAATCCATATATCTGTCAAACCGTTGAACAAATCCATCTGTCAACACTCCTTGGGGAAATCTCGGCTCTTGAGATATTAAACTCCACGCAGTAATATTGGATTCCATCATCCTCTCTGTATCGTCTCTCGAATATGACTGATGCTTTATCCCTTATCATGGGTATTTTAAATTCTTTTTTCTCTTATATAATCTTCATTGTTTTCTGTTGGTTCATTAATCACATTCACTTTATCCTCCTTTCCTAATGTCTTGACTTTAGAAGGCTCAGGCGGTTTATCACGTTGATTAGGTTTCTCTGGATTGTGTATATTTTTCCAGTCTAAATAATTGTGACTGTCAACATCTAAAGCTGCATCTCTTCCTGAAGCCCGATGGATATAATGGAATAGAGCTGCACCAAACCTTTCCAAATGTTTTTCATATTCCGTAGTCCATTTCTTGTGTACAATAACAAACATTTTCTTATTTACAGCGTCTCCATCCTGCTCACAATCACCTCTGTTTGATAATTTTAATTTTTTTACATCATAACTTGTATCAGTCTTATTCCTTTTGTAAATCGTTAACAATTTTAGAGTAGCTAAATTTACTGCTTCACCATCATAAATGGGATATTGTATATCGCTTAACCTTTTACCGGAAAACCCCCAATGATCTTCGTGTACAGTTGGGGTTCTTTTTTTCATGTACTCTACCGTAACCGCATCAGACGACATAAGCGGATCACCAACATTTTGAATTACTTTTCCTTCAAAATTATAGTTGCCGTCAGGTGTTAACGGAAACCCAGCTCTTTTTTCACTATATCCAGATTTTACTCCAAACTCGGAATACCGTCCAAACTTGTCCACACTCATGATGTAACTGAATCGCTATCGTTTAGGTTCTTATTATATATATATATATATATATATATATACGTCTACTGAACAATTATTCCTTGTTTTCGCAGTTCATCAACCAAAGCTACCCATTCGTTTTCTAAACCAGTCTGCCCAGCTTCCATAGCTTCATGTAATAACCTCATTCGATCAACTAACTTATTTATATCGTTGTAATATATTATATTAGTTTTATACAAGTTTTTCAATAATCCCCTTCCAGATGTGGTAGGGTCAGTTGTTTTTCTCTTTTTATGCAAAACATTTAATTCAGCAGAAGATAAAGCTCTTCTTTTAATCTGAGCTTTTTTTGATTTTGAGGGGAAAAGACTAGATATAATACTTGTATATTTTATTGACCGATTTCTATGAATAGGTAGGTCTTTGGAATACTTTTTTCTATGTGCATTTGTATACTCTAATATATGTTTAAACAATTGTAAATCCCTTTTAGTATATTTACCAGGATTATTTTTAAAGATAAGTTCAAACAAACCTTTTGTACCTTTATATTTCTTATCTCCAATAACTATATCATCATTTTCGTTTATATCTAACTTGCTATCTCCAATCATTAATCCTTTATCCTCTATTCTAGCTCCATAGTTATGATAATTTCGATTAGCATGTGCGGCGTGTAACATTTTTAACGTATATGTTCTTCCATGTGTTCCTTTAAACATAATATCCGTGCCTAATTTGCTTAAGTTGGATGGGTTAATATCCTCTTCTTCTGCTCTTGTATCTTCTACACTTGTATCTTCTGTACTTGTATCTTCTGCGATGTCCTTTTCCTTTAAATCCTCTATATCTCCGCTTTCTTCATACTCGTCGCTTTCTTCAGATGTTTGTAACTGGCCAAAACTTTCATCATTGGGAAATTCTTCTTCATATTTGGAAATTGGTAGCATTTTGTCTCCTTCGAAGCGAATTGAAGGTTTTCCATATTTTGTGCTAATCGCTTTAAAGGTTCAGTAACAGGTTTGAATGTTGTTTCTAAAAATTGCTCTCTTTCATTTATACCTGATTTTAAAGCTCGTTTTTTTTGTCTAATAGAATCACTAAGTGATTTTATTTCCTTTAATAGCTTTTCCTGGTTAACCATCTTCACACCTTGACGACTTGTACAGTAATACCGCTAATCAGTGTATTAAAACGAATTTATCAAAACCTATTCTATAACGACCATCTTTTATAGCATGATCTTTCATAATAACCAAAAATCCATACTTTTCCGCCCATGCTTTTCCGCAAAGCACTTTAAACTTTTCAAATGACATATCCGCATTCACATGATCGTTATATATATGTTTTAGGTTAGTATCATCTTGTTTGAATACAATTATAATATTTGCATTATCTCTGATAAGTTGTTTTGGGATTTTGCTATAAGTTTGTCCTATATATATGCTGTCTATGTTATTATGTCTTCCCATGGCAAAGTAGTTTCTAATAGTATCCTGATTTTCACAAGATACATCGTCAAATATAAATACAGAATACGGTTTCGCTTCGTTTGGTTGTATAATGCTATCACTAGCGTTAAATTTGTAAAATTTAACATCAGACACATCAGATAGGATTTTATCCAGCAATTTATACTTTGGTTGATGTAGAGACTTTGAAAAAATATATAGGTTATTAAACCTTAATCCCTGTGGATTAGTGATCAAATTAAAGACGACATTGGTCTTTCCACAGTTTGAGGGGCCACTTACTATACATCGAACAGTGTTTGGAAGTAAACTACCGTGTTTACCATTGTTGATTTTAACGTTATCCACAGTTAAATCATCTATGTTATTAATATTGAATCGATCTTTATGGTGAATAATCTCCATCCTGCTCAAAGGTTAACGATGAAATGAGCTGCTTGCATCACACCAAGTCCTTTATAGGTATCCATGAATCCTCAGTTTTGTTAAACCCTAACCACCGCACTTTAACTGCGTCCTTTTTTCTTTGTAACACTTTTTCAACAAGATATACATCACCTACTGTTGACTTTAACATTTCATGTCCATAAAATGCACCTTGCAACAAATCTCCTTTGTTATATTTTAAGATATACGTTTCAGGTACAGTCGGTTGCACTTTATACACTGTAAAAACTTCATTCGTCCAATTGGGAAGTTATTTCTTGGTAAACACTCCCTTATATTTACTAATCCGTACTTTATCACTTACATTAAATTTTCTTGGCTGCATTTTTTCTACTTTAGGCTTTGTATTATTCTTTATGCGTTTTAATACATCCTTTGCATTTCTTCTATTTACTTTGTTAGGTTTCATACCAATAGTTCTATGAAACCTGTTGTTATAATCATTTATTAATTGTGGTAAAACATCATACCATACGTAAGAACCTCTTTTTGAAAATTGTTTATACAGTGCTCCTTTTAAGGTTCTATTAAATCTTTCTACAATAGCTGCTTTTTTCTCTGAATTTGTAGAATAATGATTTATTTTATATTTATTCATTAACTGTGCAAAGTTTGTATTAAAGTATTCTGTTCCATCATCAGTTTGTAAATGTTTAATTTTGTTTTTATCTCTTTTTATGGCTATTTCCATGGCTTCTGTTACGCTTTTACCAGTCTTGTCCTTTAGAGGCAAAGCGTCTGCAACTTTTGTAAAACAATTAATAATTGTGAGTATATATTTAAATCCTTTGTTTATTCTGCTATGCGGTCGCATTTCAATTAAATCCGCTTGATATAGATCATTTATCCCTTTTATAACAGTATTTCTTCTTGGAAACCTTATTCTTGCAGGTTTGTGTAGTTCATTAATAATCTTCTACTTCAGGTCTGACATGATGGTTTCACGAAGACAGCTGATATGGTATTAAATATTCTTTTGTATAAATCTGCTTATATAGGTCAAGGTCATTCTAAACTAATGTATAAAACTGGGAACACAGCAAATACTGCTGTGTTCCCCCTTTTATACGGAAAGGAAAAGGAAAAGGGATGTAGGACGATGAAAGGGTTACTCGTCAATAGGGTTTAGGGAATAGTGGCCGAATGGTAGAGTGTGGATGTTGTCTGCAAGGATGTGTCGTTTATCATCATTTGAAGAGAGAGCTTTTTTTACTTCCGTCACGCTGTACAGCTTATGGTTGAAACTTCTGATTGTGTTGAATTTTGCTGTTATATCTTGATCTTCAAATAAACATTTCTTATAGTGATTAAAATGCACATTCTTCTTTAAATACAAACTTTTTACTCCTTTAGCTTTCTTAATGACTTGGTTTTCATTTAGTTGTAAAGAATATAATTTCGACATTAGTGCAACAATTTCTTGAAGTATAACACCATTGGCTTCATCTTTAAATTTGCCAAGCACTTTTTTGTTTCTGTCATTGTCGTAGTTTGGATGATCTTTTGGATAGTCGGAAAAGTCAAAGTCGTTTTTGTAATCAAATGTCCGAAGATCTTCATACATATCGTTAGTAATTATCCAATATATAAAAGCGTCCGTATCCATGTAGGAGATGCCGATGTTTTCCCGTCCATAAAAGGTGACCATCTTTTTGTAATGAAAATCGTACATATGAGTCATGGAGATATCCAGGATTGACATTCCTATATACAAAGGACGATCCATCTTCACACTTGTTTTCTTCATAGATACAGCTACAAGATTTTCATTAATAATTATAGATGTATTAAAGTTCGGCTGTTGTACGAGTTTCTGTAGTTTGTTCGGATCTGTAACAAGTTTAACGTCGTGATCACGCACTTTAACGTTATCTGGTGTAAATAGGTTATTACACAGATAACATGTTGTTACCAAATTGTGATGTTGAATTTGGTGTTCATCCATAGGCTGCATCGGTATTTTAATTTTGTAGATTTCTTCCACCTTGGAGGCAATGTAATACAACTCATCTACAAAGTGTTTCGCTGCTTGTTCACCACGATAAATCTTCGGAGCAGATGATAGTCCAAATTCTTGAAGATGTTCTTCAGACAACGTGGATTTTGTTAGTATACAATAACTGTTTGGTGCATGTTTTTGATATTTGCTTCTTTTTGTGATATCCTCTTCTTGTTGTTCAATTGGAAGTAAGGATGCTTCGAAGTCCGCGTACACAACAAATGGAACAGGGTATTGTTGATTTACTTTATCAAATTTTATCTGCGCTCTGCTGGGATGTGGCAATTTAATTCTTACCTCATAGTTTCCACTACATAACCTTTGATGTTCTACTAACCATTCTGTACCTCCTCTTCTTAATGGTTTGCTCACGTGGCAAAAGCATCTCTTACATGTTGTGATTTTACTTTTATGTTTTGTTAACTGTTTACATACGAGCCCTTCAAAATCTTTTATATACACGTAATGTGATATCTCTCCTTTATTGATTAATAACAGGTCAGTATGATTGTTGCGCTCATTCGATGTTATGCGCAAGGGATACACATTATTTGACGAATCCAAACCAAATATGTTGACTGAAGCCGACGGATTTTGCTTTTCAAATTTTGATATATCAGTAATTGCAACAGGGTAAGTCATTCCCTGGAAATTATACTTATGTTGAACTTCTTCATATTTTTGATTCGGTCTTTTTTGGTGGTCTTTGTTTACATATTTTACCAACATAGCATATTTAAAACATTCGTTATCTTCCTTTTGCACATTAATACAGGATTTGGTATCACTTACTTTTTTCGGAAGAGGAATGTAACTACTTCCTCTCATTCCATAACCGTGTTTATGAACTCTAACATCCAGACTTGTTATACTTAATAAAGTCCATCCAGATCCTCTTCCTTCATGCTCTTGTATTTTCGTCAAAAGTTCCTCAAAACATTCTGTTACAATCTTTTCAATATCTGACGCAGCCATGATGGTTCGGTTTTTTGTCATAAATCCTCTTGGCGATGTTTCGTTTTGAATGTTAGTGAATATAGCATCTAGCAACAGTCCGAATTTGATAAAATTTAATCTTTTTTGTTCATTCTTTAGTGTTTTGGTTACTAATTCTTTGGCATTATGTAGAAAGTTTTCAAGTTGTAATTTTGCGTTGTCAATTTTAAAATGTGTTACTACTTTACCAGGTAGTGCTTGAGCGTGTAGCTCCACATCTACTGTTGTTGAAGGAGGATGAAGTGTGGATAGAGCAGGCGTAGAAGACGATGCAGCTGTTGATGTTGAAGGACGGTGAAGTGTAGACAGAGCAGGCGTAGAAGACGATGCAGCTATTGATGTTGAAGAACGGTGAAGTGTAGACAGAGCAGACGTAGAATTCGATGCAGCTGTTGTTGTTGATGTTGATGGTGTTGATTGTGCATATTGAATAACACTTGGTCTGGAATGTTGGTGTTGGGCTAACATTTGATCTATTTCCTTCAATTCTTCTTCTTCATATTCTTCATCATGGTTGTTGTTATGTTTTAGTTCCTTATGAATTATTAAAAGAAATTCATCCTTAAATGAAGTCTTACAAATATTGCAGCGATGCATAATGTAGGTGTGATCTCCACAAGGGTCAACGCAATAATGAAAAACACTGCAAATGCCCCTCTATTTATACCCTAGCAAAAGTGGTGGGGGTAGGTATTAGGTTACGTTTACTATTTTTTTTTCATTTTCTATTTACTCTTGTAACTGGAGGCTACAGAGTTCTGTATTTGGGTCAAGTTTTTTTGATCATGTTGCCAAAACGGGGAATAGAGCAGTAAGTGGTTCTCACTTGGACCACAAACTGATCTATTCCCCGCTTTGTATTATTTAACAGATCTTTAAGTTTTATTTTAATTATCCTGATCTTCAAAAAGTTGTTTGTATAAGGGTTCTTCAGCAAAGAAATGTTGAACCACCAAGTCATCTTCAGTCAGACGACATGATTCCAACAGTTTTTGTTCGATTGAGGGAGCTGACAGCGGTTCTTGGAGTTTTAACTGTAAACTTTTGATATATTCCATGGCCTTATATAAAACGGTTATTTTTTGCATCTTGAGGATTGACGAGGGGATATTGTTGTTAAATATATATTTAGTATTAAACAAAGTTGTTTCCAAGTCCTGAAGTGGGTCAAGGTCGTTTGAACATGTTACCAAAACGGGGAATAGAGCAGTAAGTGATTCTCACTTGGACCACAAACTGATCTATTCCCCGCTTTGTATTCCAGACGTCTTTAATTTTGTTAACCCAGTTATTCATCCTGGTCTTCATCCATGAGGAAGATTTGTTTGTAGGCTGACGGTTCTTCCTCAAGAAAATGTTGTTTCACCAACCTATCTTCCACCAGGAATACGCATTCTATCGGTTCAAGAGAGACCGGTTCTTCAGAAGGAACTCCTGCAATTATTTCATGCAGATGTTTTCAGTGATAGGGAACCCCTTTTATACTACGTTTAAATGGTGGGGGTTAGTGGTGGGAGTACAAGTGTTAGGGAAGGGGTATATTGTATTAAGAAATAAATATATCTTCCATTATTTTACCACACGGAGTGTAAGTCAATACTATCCACAAATTACTCTAAGTCCCGAAGTGGGTCAAGGTCATCTGAACATGTTGCCAAAACGGGGAATAGAGCAGTAAGTGATTCTCACTTGGACCACAAACTGCTCTATTCCCCGCTCTGTATTAGGAGAAGAGGACTAGTTTAAAGCTCGCAATTATAGGCAATAAACCTGATAACGGAACACTAATCTCTCCCCCGAAAACTTATTCACCCAACAAACAAACGATATGGTCAGTTTACAACAGTCGCGCACTCTGAATCCGCAAGGACGTTCATCACTGTCTAGGCGTCAGAGTACTACGAACCGAAGTACAATAATACCTGACCAAGGTCCCCTTAAGTTTATTTCCCCGAAGATGTATCCCCCAAGATAAGCAAAATGGTCAGTTAACAACAGTCGCGCACTCTGAAACCGCAAGGACGTTCATCACTGTGTAGGCGTCAGAGTTTTACGAACCGAAGTACAATAATACCTGACCAAGGTCCCCTTAAGTTTATTTCCCTGAAGATGTATCCCCCAAGATAAGCAAAATGGTCAGTTAACAACAGTCGCGCACTCTGAAACCGCAAGGACGTTCATCACTGTGTAGGCGCCAGAGTACTACGAACCGAAGTACAATAATCACCTGACCAAGATCCCCTTAAATTTTACAGATATTTAAACAAGATTCTTTAAATTTTACAAATATTTATCCAAGATCCCTTTAGATTTAACCAAGATAAGCAAACTAACTGAATCTGTTTCTCGTGAGTGAGGGCTAAGATAGGTAAAAAAAAAAGTCATCCGGTTTTCATGCCGTAATGACTCAAGGTCGGGTTTCGTGCCGTACCTTTTTGTAAGGGGTTAGGAAAGGTGTTTATTTGAAAAACATAATCCCCCCTGAGATATTTAAAGACATAAGGTCGGTTTTCGTGTCATACCTTTTTGAATGGGAGCGTGAAAGAAAAGTACATATTTCATTAGTAAATAAAAACACTTCAAAGACACTTTAAAACCAACACCAAACTAACTACAGTTAAACTAACTACATTTACTAGCAGCAAACTACAAGCGTTATTCTAAAATGCTTAATAATAAACAGACATGCCTTAAGCTATGGTAGCATCTCTAATATATAGTGGTACCAACTCTATACTAGAGATACTATTGCGGACAGCGCGGGCAAACAGCTAGCTAGGCTTTCGGCCTGCGACTGCGAACCCTCTGCGGGCTGCTCCCGCTTTTATAGGAATATATCATGGGGGGGGGCAAGGACTTCGACAGTAGTTTGTTCCAACACTGTATCGCATACTCTGAATTGCTCCAAGTCCGGTAACTGGGTCAAGGACACGTTAAAATATTTTGTAAAATAGCAAAGGTGTTACCTTTGCTATTTTACTTTGGAAGCAAGCTGTACTACGTTTAAACAAGGGAGACTATTATCCGTTTTACATAAAACTCCTTGCACGATCTTTTGATAAAATGGAAAAGATTAATGCCGGAGGGCGATTCCCATTCCACCAAAATACAATGCATATCATTTCTATGCAACGGTCTCAGCTCTATCTTTACTTTTAATTTAATGCCTCGGAACTCATAAGTAAGGATGGACAGAAAGGCTTCTGAAATAGCAAGCTCGGAAGGAACAAGCCAAGTGTTTACACCTACAGCTTCCATAGCGATATGATGATTTTTACCACGCTGTTGCAGTATATAAAACATTTCCCCCTCCAGTTTTTATTTTTAATACAACATTTTTATGTCAACCTTGTCCGCATAAAATATCTCTAAGTCCACATTTCTTCCAATATTTGAACAAACGACGGTTTTTCTAAGTCCCGTCAGTAGGTCAAGGCCATCTGACATAATGCCAAAGCGGGGAATAGAGCATAACATACTGCTCTATTCCCCGCTCTGTATTGGGGAAGGGGACAAAAGACAACAAACAAGAGACTGATTTTAAACAAGAGACTGATTTTATATTTCACAAACGTTTCTCATGGGTGAGATAGGTGGTGTCAACCGGTTTGCATGGCCGTATTGATCTTATTGACAAGGCCGGTTTTCAGGGCCGAACCTTATTGTCAGGGGGTTAGGAAAAGGATGAGAAACAAGATACATTACTTTGAAAATAAGACTTTACCAGCAACTATGTAAAAGAAACAAATTAATCAGTTAACGTTACTTTTACAAAAACAGCCGAGGTCGGTTTTGCAAAGGTCAACAGTATCACTGAAACCCGGTGGGACGTAGACCCAAACACCCGGCGTCAGGCTGCTGCGAACCCAAGTTTTGACCAAGGTTGTTGAGGGACCTGTAGGGCCGGGAGTACATATGTTATTAGTAAATAAAACACTTCAAACCGATACCACACACTAACATATATATTAGACTAACTACATTACCTAGCAGCAAACTACAAGCGTTATCTAACATGCTTAAACAAACTAACTAAACATGCAAGGGCGCGGATCTCTTAATTGCGCGTCGGGCCCAACGCACACTTAACAGACCTACGCTGCAGCAGAGTGCAACCCACTGGGACGTATATCCAAACAACGGGCGGCAAGCTACTGCGACGAGACTGCGGACTGCTCCCGCTTATAAAGGCAAAGTGACGTCACCGAAGCGGAAGGGGGGAGGTCGAGGTTTTCACTTGGACCACAAACCAATCTATTCCCCGCTCTGTACAAGAATTTTCTAAGTCCCAAGGTCATCCGAACAAGTTGCCAAAACGGGGAATAGACCGGTAAGTGATTCTCACTTGGGCCACAAACCGATCTATTCCCTGCTATGTATTGGGGAAGGGGACAAAAGACAACAAACAAGAGACTGATTTTAAACAAGAGACTGATTTTAAACAAGAGGCTGATTTTATATTTCACAAACGTTTCTCAGGCTAAGATGGGTAATGTCAACCGGTTTGCGCGCCGTAATGACATAAGGTCGGTTTGGGAGCCATACCTTTTTGTAAGGGGTTAGGAAAAGGATGAGAAACAAGTTACATTACTTTTAAAATAAAGACTTTACCAACAACTATTTAAACAAAATTAATCAGTTAACGTTACTTTTACAAGAACAGCCGAGGTCGGTTTTGCAAAGGTCAACAGTATCACTGAAACCCGGTGGGACGTAGACCCAAACACCCGGCGTCAGGCTGCTGCGAACCCAAGTTTTGACCAAGGTTGTTGAGGGACCTGTAGGGCCAGGAGTACATATGTTATTAGTAAATAAAGCACTTCAAACCGATACCACACACTAACATATATATTAGACTAACTACATTACCTAGCAGCAAACTACAAGCGTTATCTAACATGCTTAACAAACTAACTAAACATGCAAGGGCGCGGATCTCTTAATTGCGCGTCGGGCCCAACGCACACTTAACAGACCTACGCTGCAGCAGAGTGCAACCCACTGGGACGTATATCCAAACAACGGGCGGCAAGCTACTGCGACGAGACTGCGGACTGCTCCCGCTTATAAAGGCAAAGTGACGTCACCGAAGCGGAAGGGGGGAGGTCGAGGGGGGTGACCTTGAACTGACCCAAATCGGGGGGGGGGTCCGCTCGAGGGGGGGTCCGCTCGGGGGGTGGGGTATGATGTAAACCGGTCCCCAGCTTTCTACCCATATATGGATAGAGCAAGGTTTCACTTTCGAGAACGCTTTACTGCGTCTGCAACCTCATTCCAGCTTTGTCTCTCGAACTGGAACTACGTGCCGATCAGCAGCGCTACAATGACTTCCCCTGTGAGCCTCGAGAAACTGCGACGCCTGAAGGAGTCCCTGAAGGAGACGGTTGAGAGAAGAAGTGGTTTTAAGAGGCCAACTTCTTTCGAGGCCACAATAAGAAGAAATTTTAAGAACCATTCGCTCTACTTCAACCAACATCCGTCAACTGAGCATCGACCTTCGACTTCGACTACAAGTCAGCCTCGGCCTTCAACTCCACCTCTCACCATGGATGAGGTGATGGAGCGGACGAGGGTGTTGAAGGAAGAAGAATTAGTCACTCCTCTAAACTTCACATCACTTAAATTTAGAAAGCTAAAAACAAATATTGAATACAAGTTTGTGGCAAGGCTCAGCGGAAACAGCTATATTTTGCAACATGAAGATTTTCACTTCAAGGTCCAACTGCCTCATTCCCTGCCGCAACCGCCTAGAATCCCATCCGAAAAGGAACTGTTTTTCGTCAGACAAGAGGGCAAGGCGCATTGGCTAATTAAATAAACTGTCACATCTCTTATCCATTTCCTCCACCTCGACTAACCGCAACTCCTTCAGGACTCCTCTTCATGGCACCAAAAACGGTCCTTTTCAGGACCACCCTAAGCATTTTTTTTAAGTTTGGGACTTGGCCTGTACATAGGCAGGAGACTGTTAGTCTCATGTTTGTGTGCAGCCCACTTTGTGAAAATTTCTAAGTCCTAAGGTCCTTGACCTTGACCTTGACCTTGAACATGTCCCATTTGGGGGGGGGGTACAAAGTTTGTGCAAAGGATGTCATGTGGGTACTCAAATTACGCGGATTGATCAGACGAAAAAGTTGGTGCAAACAGAATTCAGATCCGACCAAGGGTATAGCAGTAATAGCTAAAAACGACTATTTTGGAGGTCACACCTAAATAACTTCTTTATTTACGGATTAAAATATAACAAGTGGGTACTCAAATTACGCGGATTGATCAGACGAACAAGTTGGTGCAAACAGAATTCAGATCCGACCAAGGGTATAGCAGTAATAGCTAAAAACAACTATTTTGGAGGTCACACCTAAATAACTTCGTTATTTACGGATTAAAATATAACAAGTGGGTATTCAAATTACGCGGATTGATCAGACGAACAAGTTGGTGCAAACAAAATTTAGATCCGACCAAGGGTATAGCGGTAATAGCTAAAAACAACTATTTTGGAGGTCAAACCTACATAACTTCTTTATTTACGGTTTAAAATATATCAAGTGGGTACTCAAATTACGCGTATTGATCAGACGAACAAGTTACTGCAAACAGAATTCAGATCCGACCCAGCGTATAGCAACTGTAGCGAAAAACAACTGTTTGAAGGACAAGGTAACGTTGTGGTGGGGATAGGTGTCTATCCTACTCGCTAGTGCTACATCATTATACTTCCAGCTCTTGTCGGATGAACATCTACCTA
Source organism: Allygus modestus (assembly GCA_963675035.1). Taxonomy (NCBI): domain Eukaryota; kingdom Metazoa; phylum Arthropoda; class Insecta; order Hemiptera; family Cicadellidae; genus Allygus; species Allygus modestus. Next base: position 146,556,222 of record OY776112.1, on the reverse strand, counting down.
TATAGTTTGTGTTAACGTCTGAACATGTCACAGTTTTACAGGAATATGAGTAAGGTGTCCTTCAGTAGCCCGCTTGCCACCACCTTCTACTTCTCCGACGATGAAGATAGAATGTCTACGCTTTTAGCGGACAATGAGCGGTTCCATCGTAGAATAGCCAAGGTTGGAACACTCTTAGCCAGTTGTCTGCTGCACAAGAAGCAACACATGGAAACATGCACTAGTTTAGATCATAGTGACTGTAATATTTATACACATCCAGTGTTGAGACAAATTAATTGAAGTTTTCAGTCTAAGAGCTAAACCCTAACTAACACATGTAAACTAGTTATTGTGCGATGTAAGACTTGGTGGGGGGACTGGTGTAGTGGGGGGACTGTCATCTGCCGCGCACTTGCCACCTGCCGCCTGCCACCTGCCGCCTGCCATCTGCCGCCTGCCATCTGCCGTCCGCCATCTGCTCCGCCCCACCACACTTTTACCCCCACCATTTTGTTTGATACGAAAACGCTACCTAGCGAATAGTCAGTACACCTCCGGCTTTCGACCGGTGAACATCGAGCGCTCTCTCCGCGCTCTTCACAAAATAACATTATCGTGTCACTCAAGATTCGATGTATTTATTATTCCTCTATTTATCTATCAACTTCTACGGACCTGGAGGTTTTTAAAGAAGAGTTAAGACTTCTCCTAGCAAATGGTTATAGTTTATCTTTAGAACTGATCGCAACAAACAACATAGACTCTGCGCAGGGGTCAAAGTATCTACCGCCTTTTATCAGAAAACGAAGTGATGGTCGCGACTCCGGATCAACAACATCGATGATGACAAACAACGGGGAACTATTGTAAACATAAATTATTGTAAACATAACTTATTGTAAATAAAAAGAAAAGTAAAAATAAAGCTAAATGAAATACTACTACCTCGCACTCGTATCATTCGATTGCTTCATTCGATTGTTTTCATTCGATATTTTTATCGAATGAAAACTATCGAATCACAATCGGATTTTACGCGTGCGAGGTAGTACTTTTTTAAAATTACCTCCCAGTGACCTTGACCTTTAAACTCTCCCTCATTACGTCACAAAACCACCTACGTCACTGGCTGAGGCTCAAATGACGTGTTTAATGACTCAGCGCATCCGGTCACGTGACCGGATGACGTCACTTCCGCCCCAGCAGCCCCAAATGCCCACTACTATAGTTACTATAGGTCCATGTTTCAGATAAATTGTACACTGTATGTTGGGAATTTATTTAATAGCTTGAACATAAAAATCTATATCTACATCATTAAAACACTAACTGCAAACGTTGTAAACAATAAGCTTATTTGTTATAAGACTTACCCTCACATATTATATACTAAAACGTGCGTCTAGGAATGCAGATGTGCAAACTGGATTTAGTTTTTCGATTTAGGTCATAGAACATGAAAATATCGCAAACAACTGAAAGTGTGTATCATTTACAATTTCCAATTAAAAACGCCCAGATGTTTCGTTTTTTTTAGATAAAATTAATTGCAGCAGGTAATACACTATTGATCAGTTAATCAGCAAGAGTACATCTATGAATACTAGCAGATGTCCAGTTCTCCGCACGGGGACCTAGCAGCATAGAGCCAGTTGTTTTACAAATTATTTACATAATAATAATCTGACTAACTAAATTAACTAAATCAAATATAACTCCATAAGATTAACGTTGAAACTTTGAAAGCTAGCAGGGCAAAGCTCTGAAATTGTAGGGTTTTCAAACCACCAAAAGGCACATCTAGAGAGTATGAGCTTTTCATTCATACCAAACATGTATACAAAATAATAGTTTTAAGGGTCAAAAATGGCCGAACAAAAACCAAGAAATTCTTTAATAATATAGTTAAATACTAGAGACCACCCAATGGTCGAATTTCGACCAAATATTTGAAAAAGTTTAAAATCTAGTGGGTTCTGTTGCGCTCATCTCTCTCTCTCTCTCTCTCTCTCTCTCTCTCTCTCTCTCTCTCTCTCTCTCTCTCTCTCTCTCTCTCTCTCTCTCTCTCTCTCTCTCTCTCTCTCTCTCTCTCTCTCTCTCTCTCTCTCTCTCTCTCTCTCTCTGTCTCTCTCTCATCCTCTCCCCGCCCCACATACTAACCCACTCACAAACAGGTCTGATATGTTTTTAAGGGGCCAAATAACAACCCCCTTAAAACAGTATCCTTCACCCCTCTCAAACAGGTTAATATTTTTGAGGAGTTAAAACTGATAGGTTACCATTCCAGTAGTCAGTAGCTCTTTTATTTATGCCTGAAATTTCTCTACCTCATCCTCACCATGTCCTTCACCCCTCCCCCCCTCACAAACAGGTTTAATTAGTTTTAATGTGGAGTTTAAGCGGATAAGAGAAGGGTGTTGTCATTCCAGTAGTCAGTGAAATGTTTTATTTGTGAATTATCTGTTTTTGCTGTTGTGCTATATATTTATTTTAATAACGCAGCTGGTTATTAATTAAATGAAAAGTATAAGCAAAGACGAAAAGTAGAACACATGTTCCCATAAGGATAACATGTAAACTTTGAAAGTCTGAAACTTAGCCCTACACGTCCAAACACAAAACTATTTACATTCGACACATCTCCTAATAGTACTGAATGTGCCAAGTTTCATAATTCTACGATGCCGTATATCCGAGAAATCGGTACCACAAAAATTCCTTAGCAGATTATTATAGAGAATATAATAAGTATTTTTATTCATACCGCCCAGAAAGTTTTTTTTTTGCCCATACGGTTAACATGGAGAATAATGTTATTTGAATTGCAGCTGTTAATAGATTTTGGACAGGAAATTAGCATTATTACATCTATATCTATTCAAATATCTATCTTATTATTAATACATTACATGCAAACAATAAGGATTTTTGTTTCAATATCTACCCCCACATATTATACACTTAAACCTGCGTCTAGGATTGCAGATGTGCAAACTGGCTTTAGATTTTTGGTTTAGGCCTTAGGGCTCTGCCCCACGGGACTTTAATGTCCCCATATTATTCAAACTGAGGAGTGTTGTATTTGTTTTATGTCACATGTGTTTTTTCTTAATTCAATTAAATAAACAGCAGTTATAAGGATGAAATCTAACTTAAGACTGTGATTGTTAGTGAATTTCCTATGGAAAGTAAACTATTAGCATGACCCGCAAGGTGCGACTTAAGCCCGAAACCACCATAGAAGTTCCTAACTTGACCCTTGAACACGTTTTGGGGGGTCGTTCAAAATGATTTATATATATATATATATAATGTGTGTGTGTGTGTGTGTGTGTGTGCTCTCTAGCGGTCGGATTTTTTGTCCGATTGACTTCAAATTTAGTAGGGACGTTCCTTTTTATAATCAGTTGGACAAGTTCGTTGGGCAAAACAATCGGAAAACTCCGAACTCCTTTTTTGGGGATTATTCTTTCAAATTTCGAGTTTTTATTCAACTTTTATGTAGTAACAAATGCATTTATTCACTTGGGAATTAGTGAAGAGAAGGTTTAAGCCCTCGCTCCTCGCTCGTCATTCTAGCATAAATATTTACCGGGTTATTGAAGAAAATATCTATCGGCTAAACACAGTACGTTGTCTTATGGGGTTTTAACATTATAAAAGTATGTTATTCATTTGTTGGTGTATTTTTTTCTTCCCAACCAATCTTTCAAGCCTGACTGGACCCTCTCCTAACCTTATAATGCGCAAAATTGTATTCCTATCATTGCAGGTAAATACAACCTGGAGCATCAAAACAGCCAAAAAATCAATGTTTTTAGATTTCAATAAAATTGGAATAAATGTATATTTTTACACTGGTTTTGAGTTTTAAAAGTTTTGTATGTGGCAATTCACTTCCTTCACGTCAACGTGCTGCGTGTAAACTCGTTTTGTTTACTATTTATTTATTTACCATATTCGCTTCTCAAAACGGGATGCGCAAGCTGCGCATAGGACATTCTAGATTATATTAATATGCGTTGAGGCGTGCAGATGTGCAAAATGGCTTGAGATTTTCGATTTAGGTCACAGAACTCAAAAATATTACAAAAAACCGAAAGTGTGTAACGTTTACAATTTCCAATTTTTAAAAAATAAACAAATATTTTGTTTTGTTTTTCCACCTAAATAATTGCAGCTGTTAACAAATTATGGACAGCTAATCAGCAAGAGTGAAAATATCTACATAAATAAAATAAGTTTTCTTTATACTTCAAAAAGTGCAATAGAAACTAACGAACAATTTTTTGATAGCAATAATGAAATCCATACAGCTAATGTAGTTTTTAAAGAAACTTTGTAAACAATGCATTTAGATTTAATTAATATAAATACTTTTATTATTTACTTATTGTTTACTTATTTAGATTTTTTGCTTTCAATTGGTTTGTTGTAAAACTGAATAGAATTACTTATAAAAGCAAAATTTGCAATTTAATATTCATGCGAAATTGCACGGGTTCACCTAGTATATATTTATATGTTTTATTATGCTTTTCAGAAATCCCAAGCTCCAACTTGTGGGGGCCCCAGTGTAAGTAAAAAGTTATATCCAAATAGTTTATACCCAAGCGAATAGTTACGTTTAAATAAATATACGACAAATTTGATGCTACTCATTGAAGTGTGTGTGATCGTATAAACATTAGAATACTTTTTTCTTTAGAGATCATTTATTGGATTTATTGGATTTATTTGATAATTATACATATTTCCTAATATGTCAAACTATCTAATGCGTAGCTATGTCTTATTTGCCAAAGCCATTTTTATGGTCATTGCTATTGGTTATGATTGTCAAGTAATAGTTAAAAACATACACAGTTTTTTAAAATATCTGGCTTTATAACTTCCAACAACACCTGGAATTCAGACAACTGAACTTGAACATATAGAAAGCGTTGTAAGTATGTATAGTTAATACGTTGGCCGTAGATTAAATTTGTTATGTTTATTTATTTGTGTTTATTTATTTTATATGTTTTAAAGGGGAGGGGATAATATGTGTAAAATAAAAGTAGTTTTTTTTAATTTTAGCAATTATATCCAAAAATCATCAATATAGAGCTTTTAATGTGGTATACTACATTAAAGTACATTAAACTTTCTACAAGATTGGTTGTATACGTTTCTTTGCTACGATAAATAGATTCGGAGCTGTGAAGGTGGGGAATGTAAGTTAAAATATCTATGAAAAGCCATTTAATTACCTTTTCTTCGATACAAAGTAATAATTTTCTGCTAAGGATGATTTACTTAACAATGAAGGACGTTTTGATGTGTGTTCTTTACAGGCTGAGATTCTGTTTCCCCAATTTACAGAATTAGGTAAATTGGCTCCTTTTAAAAAGGTTAAAAGTGACGTTGAATTAAGAAATAAACTGCTTATCTTTAATAATCCAATTGAAAGAGCGAAGGATATTACTGATGCAGGCAATTAATTTTTTCTGCCTATATATGGATCTAAAAAACACACTTTAGATGCTCTATGTCAAGAAACGTACATCAAGACACTTCTCGCCAATCAACCGGTACAAGGCGAGTTTAAACTGACCTCCCGCAACATCAGGTGCTTGTTGCTGGCCCGGGCATGTCAGGCAATGACTCACAAAGGATATTAGGAATTATTATACAATTAGTATATATTATTAAACACATTTAATAAAAAATTAAGTCCGGTCTTGAGTGATTCGGACACATGTCCGGGCCAGCGAAATGCCTACGCCTTATTTTTTCATGTATAGGTGAGTACCTAATGGTATAATCATTATGGAATGTAGTATACTGATAGATACTAACTTTATAATAATTTTTGACACCAATTTTGGGTCACTTGGGTACATGACCAGGCTCGCATATCGCCAGCCAAGAAAACTTGTTTGGTATCTTAACCAGTAAATATACTAATTGTGGAAATGTATATACCAATTGTATAATAATTTCTGATATACTTTTTGAGTCATTACCTGGCAAGACTGGGGCAGCGACATGCACCTCACAACAGAAACCGCGAGAGAGCTTTCAATGAGAGTATACCTCCAATTTCAAATGTGGCATGGCTGTATGACCCCCTGGAATGGGGATGGAAAATGGTAAATGTACACCTTCGCCCTATAAAAACATCTCGCTCTGCTGCTTCAGGATCCATACTGTATTTAATCTCTTGTTCATGCGAAGGAGAGGGTACTAAAAACTATTGTGAGTGTCGAAGAAGCGGTGTTCAATGTACAAGTATGTGCAGCAACTGCACTGGCCATGAATGCAGTAATTTTGAAATACCTGTTTGTTATGGTAAGGTTGCGTATCTTCTGTTAACATATGTAGGAGTCGAGAAAGAACTTGTCAAAATATATTTAGAAATTGAAGATGAAGTACAATGAAAATTAAATTTTATGTTTGAGTTTTAGCGAATTTACCCTATAGGGACGAAGCTATCACCGTAGTCGGCATGGTAAGACCTAGGCCCGGGACCATGATAACTTTTCGTTTTAAGGTCCCCAGACCCCAAAAACACCATTAGTTTGAAACTACAGTATATGTATATATATGTGTGTGTGTGTGTGTGTGTCCACGATAACTCTCGTAAAATTGATCCGATTTTGATGAAATTTGGTATAAACGTGTAATGCAACTATTATGTCTTTTAGTTCGAAAACCAGCCAGGTCGGTCCATCCGAAGGGGTATTTTGGGGGGTTTTGTACCCCAAAAATGTTTTTTTTTATTTTTTACATGTAATTTTTGAAAATGTCAAATATTGGTTTCACCATTATATTCAGCTTAAAAAACACACAATTTGGTATTTTGATCATTCCTCTATGTCAATTGGTTACCGAGATATTGAAAGTGCTAAACACTGTACGTTGTCTAATGTTATTCGTATGGAGGAAATGAAAAATGTTATATTTTGCTTATATATGAACGTATACTGACAAAACTTGGTATACGGCTTCATCTGGTTGTGGTCTATTGATATTTTCTCCAAAAAAAATTGTTTGCCTAAAGCTCTCGCAGCAGCAAACCTGCTTACTCAGCCCCATGAGTAGGGGGCATTAGATGATTCAAAACCAGCAAAGGCGCAGTGAGGATCCTGAGGATCCACCCCCCCCCCCCCCCGATGACCTTGACCTTGACCCCCCTCCCCCCCTCCACCCTCCCCCCCGAACAACCCACCCCGACCCCCCCGTCATCTGCGACACTTTTTGTGATGACCTTGAACATGAGGAAAAACTTTCGAAAATTAATAACTAGCCTATTTACCCACCGATTCCCACGGGACTTTTTCCAGAGTGTAGGCCTATCCCAGAGGAAGCGAATGACGTAAGAACCCCATAGATCCGCCATTAAACAAGGCCGCTATTAATTTATAACCGCGTTTTCCTTATGGGATCTCAGCTGTTTCCCAACCGATTTTGACGAAACCTAACCACATGTCGGGCGGCGGCCTAAGTAAACCATCCCTTAAAGAAAATTGAAAATCAACTGTTAAACTGGCCTGCTATTAATTTTTAAACGCGTTTTCCTTATGGGATCTCAGCTGTTTACCAACCGATTTTGATGAAACTTCATTACATGTCGGGCAGCGGCCTAAGTAAACCGTCCCTTAAAGAAAATTGAAAATCCACCGTTAAACGGGCTCGCTATTAATTTTTAAACGCGTTTTCCTCATGGGATCTAGGCTGTTTGCCGACCGAATTTGATGTGACTTCGTTACACGTTGTATGCCGGCTTGACTAAACCAAACTGCGAGCGGCTCCGCGGCGTCACGTGTCGAGGCACGTGCTAGGGCCTACGTGACCGCTCAGGGCTGTTTACTCATCAGTGGCCTTCCAGGCCCCTCATCACTCCCTCACTCCCGGCAAGTGCGTCGCATGAGGCCTCCTCCCGACTGGAGTACTATTTATGAGCGCGTCCTCAAGGGTTTCGTCAGTTTGTCTTTGGAGCTCTTACTGTGTGGACGAAGTATTGCTGTCTCTGAGTTAGTCTTGACCAGAGCCCCTTTCACGATGGATATCGCTACAGTGGAGGTGTTTGTCAATGAACCTAACTTCCACCGCTACCTTCTGCTAGGAACAGAGTTCCTTACCCCCACGAGGATTCGGGTCGAGGAGGCGATGAGGAGAGGTGCATATATCTTCCTCAGTCCGGGGTGGTGGGGCACAGCCGGGCCCTTAATGACCTTTCGTCGTTTCGACCCGGGTGACCCGGCACAGTGGAACGAGGTTTTACAAGGGTTGCAGTTCACCCTTAACCATGGCAGAATGGCAGTGCTGGATGTCCAGGCAAATGTCAGAGGACCTGGACAATAACCGATTACCTATAACCCACTACATGTTTTTCCAGTAATAAAGACTTCTTTTACCCTTAACCTCATTCCCTTAAAAAAGAAATAAAAATAAAAAGTTTACTTATAAAACTTGAACATGCCCCCCCACCGCCCCCTCCTGACTCGTCTAACAGTCTAGCCTGCCTCTGTAAACCTCGCTTTCGTTTCTATTATTTCTTTCTTTTATGTTTTATAATGCGTATTTCACGATAGAAGAGGTAATTAAGGAAAGGGTTTAAAGGTATATTTATTTATCATCGAATTTTTCTGCAATTACATTTTCTAATTGCGTTAGTAGGAGTTGGCTTTGCTCCTCCAGGCTCCGCATTTCCTCATCCATCAGCACGTAGGCGTCCTGCGCGGCTGTGGCGGCGTCCTCGACGGGAGCTGTGTCCGACACCCCAGACATGACGTCCACGTCCTGGAGCAACGTCCAGAGGTCCTCCTCAGGGTACTGAGGAAGGGCAGCGGGATAAGGCGGCGGGGGTCGCTGCGTCTCAGCGTCCGCGAAGGGATAAGGCGGCGGGGGTCGCTGCGGCTCGGCATCCGTGAAGGGATAAGGCGGCGGGGGTCGCTGCGGCTCGGGCGAAGTCAAGGTGGGTGTTGGTAGAATCGCACGTACCTCAGCCGCCTCTTGCGTTCGTGCGTGGCTCCTCGCCTCAGTCAGACTTTGGAAGGCCGTTCCGCAGACGGAACAGTCATACAGCGGCGCATGACCATGAAGCCTCCACGCGTGGCGGAGCAGGTTGTCTGTGCGGCTGCAGCGTCTTGAACAGTAGGGGCAGGGGTACATAGTGTCGGGTGGTCGTGGAGAGACTGACGACGGCGGCGACAATTACACAAATAAACAGTCGGAATTTTCCCTATATAAACAACAACAGTCGGAATGTTCCTCAGAACAGACCCCCCCCGTGACGTCAGCCCCCCCGTGACGTCAGCCCCCCCGTGACGTCAGCCCCCCGTGACGTCAGCCCCCCCATGACGTCAGCCCTCCCCCATGACGTCAGCCCCCCCCGAAAGGTACCTGTCCCGCATTCAGTTCAGTCAAGAGTCAGACATCGCTCCGAGCGCACGGCTATGAACACTGTTCAGAGTCCCAAGTCCCTCCAACATCTAGCGGTGGCGAAGATCCGGGAGCGCGCTCCGGAAATAATTCCGGAGCTTCCCAAACCACTCAGGGACTTCGTTGCCGACATCATACTGGAGGAAATAGCAGCTTCCCGACTGGATCCCGCCGAGAGGCTGTTCAACTTGATACTGTTGTCCGTGTATCTGGACGTCATGTATCTGTACGTCTCATAGCAGGAACGAGACGAGATCAGGAACAGGATCTGGGATTGGGATGAACGGGTTAACGCTCACCAACGACTGAAAGAGGAGTGGCACTCCTACGGCTTCGGTCCTGTTCCGGACTAAATAGTAATAAATAAACTGTCTTCCCTTCTCTCCTTTCCCTCGATCCCTATACCTTAAAGAAATCAAAAATAAAAAATAAATAATAAAATAAATAAAAAAAATAAATAACAAATGAATCCGTTGCAGACACGCGATTGCGCAACTGGCTGTGCCGACATCGCGCGCTTTTTCCAGAAGGGTCGAGAGGGCGTGTGCGTACCTCCGCTGCCACGTTTTCCAGAAGGTTCGAGAGGGCGGGTGTGTGCGCCTCCGGAGGAATACAAATAGACCCAAGGTCTGGCGGCGCACGGTCTCAGTTTCGTCCGAGACTTCTTCACGAGTGGTCACAGCAGCGGCATGAGTTCCATGAGCAACGCGGCCGAAGTGGATCGAACGATCCGCTGTTTTATGGATGAGTGGAACGCGATCAACGAAGAGAACGGTAACGCCACCACCCCCATACCGCCGCAGCAACAACGGATGACGGTTAAAAAGAGGAAGTCCAACGGCGGATGGTCCGCGAATAAAGAAGTGCCTGGTGATTCCCCTACACTGAGTTGGACCGCGGGCGAGCGCCAGTATACGGTGAAGAACCCAGCCAACAATGGCAACGTCCTTCTCAAGATGAACGTTTTCCAAGGAGGTCGCTCGACTTGGACCTGCGGCCTGTATTTGGACGAGCAGCAGGACGACGAGATCTGCATGATTCTGACGGATCTGCTGACTAGGCTGCAGAACCCATGGTTGGTTAACAGCGAGACGGGAGAGCCTAGATTCAACGGAATCGTCAGGACCGTCAGTCCGCTGCCCGCCTGGAGGAAGATCGCGGATCGTTGCGTTTCCACCACCGTCGCTGTCGCCATCCCCGAAAAGCGGAAAAAGACGAAAAAATAAATGAAATAAACGAAGTAATTCGATCCTTCCCTTTCCTACTTTTCCTTAATGTACACTATTGTAAAAAAAATAAAAAAATAAATAACGTAATAAGGCGAATGAGCGTGTTCCTCTAGATACATATCCAGCCTCACCACCCCTCCACTCCTCCACTCCGCCATCCCTCCACTCCTCCTCCAATCCTCCTCCACTCCTCCTCCACTCCTCCACTCCTCCTCCACTCCTCCACTCCGCCAGTTGGTGTTTTTCATCACTACACCTCCTCCGCGGTCACGTGGTTGTTGCCTACAAAAGGCGACTCGATGGTGAGAGCCAGTCATTCTGCATCCAGCCGCTGCGCCATGCTCAACACGGACCAGAAGATGGACCTCAGGACAGCCCTCAACAGTTGCAAGGCCGCGGGTTACACTCGCATCGCAGACCTACAGGACAACGTGGTGTATCCCATTCGCTCGTTTGAGCGAGTGGACACACCGTACGGCGAGGCGGTGATGGCTACCTTGGCGGATCTTGTCGGCGATGACCCGATTCGCATCTACATGCCTCGGCGGTACCTTTCAGTCCTGGACGATAACACCATCACGCAGTACAACGTTGGCGTGGGGTCGAGGATGAGCCTTGTGAAGAGGAGCGGCCCTCCAGGCAATAAAAGTCCTCTCCTCGAATTTGTATCAATAAACGGTATTCCTTATTCCCTTATTTCCCTTCGAAATTGAAAAAAAAATTAAAAAAATCAAATAAAAAAAGCAAGAAATAGAATCTTTAGTTATAAGAGTCGAGGTGGCGGTGCACGGTGGTCAGTAGACGCCATGGACTTGAGGTGGAAACACCCTTTCACCGCCATCGTGGCTGGGCCTCAAGCAGCGGCAAGTCGCACTTCGTGGCTCGCTTCATAGAGCACGCCGACCACATGTGCGATACGCGGTTCGCCCGTATCACTTGGCACTATGGTAGTGGTGGCGGTGGTGGTAAGAGCCGTGCGGACTCTGCCGTGCGCTACGTAGCCGGCCTGCCAGACCTAGACGACTATGACGGTAGCGAGCCCGCTCTGGTCATCGTCGACGACATGATGCGCGAGGCTGGCCCCGGCGTGGCGGGCCTGTTCACCAAGGGCTCGCACCACCGCAACATGAGCGTGTTCTTCATCACGCAAAACCTGTTTCATCAGGGCAGGGGCCAGCGCGACATATCGCTGAACGCTCATTACATAGTGTGTTTCAAGAATCCCAGAGACCGCGCTCAGATCAAACACCTGGCCCGTCAAGTATACCCGGAAAACCCCAAGTTCGTAGAGGAGGCTTACGCGGACGCCACGCGTGATCCACTCGCCTACCTGCTCATAGACTTGAACCAGTCCACGCCCGAAGAGATGCGCGTACGCTCGGCAATTTTCCCAGACGACCCGGTAAACTACGTGTACCTGCCCAAGAAGAAGTGATAAATAGGCCGAGCGCACGCCAGCGTCAGTCATCATGTCACACCGCGTGAAGAAAGACGCGGCGCTGCTGAGGGCCCTAATACACGCTACGCCCAAAGAGCGCAAGGCCCTGTTAAAAGCGTGTGACAAGAGTCTCATCAAGTCATTGTGCGAGTGCGCGTATAACGTGCTACGCGGAAACGCACCGCTTTCCCTCTGCCTCAAACGCAAATTGAGCAAACACAAACAGGCGCTCAGACGGCTGGTGAAACGCGGCGAGGGTTGGACCAAGAAGCAACACTACCTCGTCCAACGGGGCGGAGGCATCCTCCTACCTCTGCTGTTGAACGCTGTTCTGCCCGTTCTAGCGCAGAAGCTAATCGGACATGGAGTACGCTAGGAAAATGGTGGTTGTGCCACAGGAGCTCATCGAGAGATTGCGAGAAGGACCGGGACCAGGACCGGGACCAGGACCAAGAGGAGCAGGTATCGCCAATAAGCCAGCCAGCCTGGACGCTGAGATGCATCGCATATTGAGCGACAAGCGGCTGGACGATACGGAGAAATGGAAACAATATCAGCAGGTGTTACAGCGGTTCCTGCACTTTTCCGCGACTAAACGTCAACCCATAGGTCTGTCAATCATCGAGGGTGAGGAGAGGGAGGAGGCAGCGGCGGGGGGTCCGAGTCAGATGAAGCGCGAGTCTAGCGCCTCAGCGGAGGAGGACATTGTGGAATCGTTCTCAAAAATCTACGGGTCGGTGGCGCGCAACTTGTTGCGATTCATGACCCGGCGAGGTAGCCCTATCGCCTGGGACGCCAGTGGGGCAGTGTACGTGGACAACTTGAAGGTCCCCGATTCCAATATAGTGGACATCGCGCACAGCATAGTCAGAGCGCGAAATGCGGACCGATTGCCTACCGGCTGGCATCAAATGATGGCCGCCTTGAAGGACATGAACGTGCCCAAAGAATACGTGAGCAATCCCACGGCGTTGCGTTACTTAGGCGTGGGGCTGAACATGGCATCGAGCCCCTGGGGAGACACGACGACAGCCTCGTCGACACCCCTGTCACCGAGGTTGACGCCGATACTGGACCGCCTGAGACCGCGACCTCCAGCGGCCAGGAGAAGGATAATAACCGAGGAACCCGACCGGGAATCGTCATTGGACAACTGGGAGCCGTTCTCACCGTAATGGAGAAGTTGTACTACGACCCGAGCAAGCCCGGTTCCCTCGGCGGGATGGCCGCCCTGGCCAGAGCCGCGCGCCTACCGAAAAGTCGGGTAGCCGACTGGCTGCGCGCCCAGGACACCTACACGTTGCACAAGCTTGCACGCAAGCAGTTTCCTCGCAACCGCTACGTCGTGTTCGGGCCCCGGGAGCTGTGGCAGGCGGACCTGAACGACATGCGCGGCCTGAGCCGGTACAACGACGGAGTAAACTACCTGCTGACTGTGATAGACGTGTTCATCAAGTGGCTGTTCGCGGTGCCACTGAAGAGGAAAAGCGGGCCTGAGGTGGCTGCTGCGTTTGAGGGAATATTCGCTGAGGCGACTCCTCGCTGCCTACAGACCGACAAGGGGACGGAGTTCACCGGGGCCGCGACCAAGCGAGTGTTCAAGAGTCACGGTGTCAACTACTTCACCACGCAGAACCCCGACGTGAAGGCGGCGGTGGTGGAGCGAGTCAACCGCTCGCTCAAGACCCACATGTGGCGCTACCTAACCTACAAAAACACGTATCGCTACATCGACGTGTTGGACAGGCTTGTGGACGCCTACAACCGCAGTCCACACAGGAGCCTGGGTGGTGGCCTGCGACCCGTGGACGCGGACAGCGGCGATGGTCAAACGGTGTACAAGGTGTGGCGTCACATGTATGGAAAGGCGATCCGGCGACACAAGCCCAGGTTTGTGCCGGGCGACACGGTGCGCATAGCCAAGGAGAAGGGAACGTTTGCCAAAGGTTATGAGACCAACTGGAGTAAGGAGCTGTTCGTGGTGGACCACGTATACGGGTCGCATCTTCTGCCATTGTACGTGCTGCGCGACCTGAACGGGACGCCGCTGGAAGGGCGCTTCTACGAGCACGAGATGCAAAAGGTGACGATCGCCCCAGACCGCCTGTACCAAATAGATAATATACTGGACACCAAAGGGCGAGGCCGCAGTAAGCGCTACTTGGTCAAGTGGGTCGGTTACGGAGAGGACTTCAACTCGTGGGTACCCGCATCCGAAGTGCAACAGCTAATATGACGACAAAGCGCAGACAGCTGTACCTGACGTTGCCCAGCAACAGCTCAATGGACTATTATCCAAACAACACCGTGGCTAATTACATCACCCATCTACCGTCAGTCGTGCGATTGGGTGGCGATGGTGAATGGGAAGTCGCTTTAGTCGAGGCCCATTACCCGTGCTCGTTTGTCACAGTGGGTGCGCGCGCGTGTATCTCTACATTAAGGATGACACCACCGACAAGCCTGCACTGACCGCTGTAAAGGTGGAAGCCGGAAACTATAAAGACATCGATGAACTGGTCAACGCCATCAACGCCATTCCAAAATTAGACTTGTACCAATGCCAGTTTGAGTACGACAAGGAGACTGGGAAGGTGGAATTGATCTCGATAGACCAGACTGTGGTGCAACTGGAATTTAGCCCCACCCTAGCGTTACAGTTTGGATATGACGTGCAAAACGTGGATTTGATCAAACATAGAAAAGCTATAAGACCGCCCAACTTACTGGCCGGGATCCCTTCGCACATGTACGTGCACTGCGACCTGGTGAACCCCCAGCTAGTAGGCGACACTGTAGCGCCCTTGTTAAAGATTGTGAACATCGACGCAAAAAACTACATCTACAGTGCGAGTACCACCGTACACTTCACCGACCCTCACTACGTGCCGCTGATGAAGAGCTCTTTCGATAGCGTGGAAATCGATTTAAGGGACAGCGACGGGCGCCACCTGCCATTCCACTTCCGGACTACGTACATGAAGCTTCACCTGCGCAGAGAGCAGCAGCAATGAACCCGAACGACCCCTATCTGGCGTACTACCGCCAACAGCAGTCTGGGCACGGAGTGTCCACGGTATTCAGAGGAGCCGCTTTCCAACGCGGTCACGGCATCGGCAGTTTCCTAGGCGGGCTGATGCGTACAGTGGTCCCGTTGATCAGATCCGGCGCATCGGCGCTGGGCAAGGAGGCGCTGAGGTCCGGTGTGGGCTTCTTGGGCGACGTGGCGGCGGGCACAGCCGACCCCCGAGTCGTGGCCAACACCCGGCTCAGACAGTTTACCGGGTCGCTGAAACGCAGGGCTGATGAAAAACTGGATCGCGTGCTGAGCGGTGGTGGCACCTATAAGAGGAGGCGTGTACAGCAGGTCACTCCTCAGTCTCTGGCGAAACTCCTCGGAGCGAGGAAGAAGAGCGCTGCGCCCAAGAGGAAAAAGAAGCCCGCAAAACGTGTCGCTAAGAAGAGGAGAAGCAAGACCGTTGTGCGACGTAAGAAGAGCAAGAGTACTGTGAAGGACATTTTTGGATAATGTCGTTCATACATCAAAAGTCGTGCGAGTGTGTCAAGACCGAGTTGGACCTGTTCTCGCTACCGCCCACGCAGACCAGTATAGAGAGCGGTTAATGGGTGCAGTACAAGCCCATCTCCTCCTTCACAGACGACTCGCCCGTGGAGTTCATAGTTCCGGGTCATGGGGACGAGTACACGGATCTGTCACAGACGCTACTGCATGTGAAGGCTACCATTAGATCGGCTAACGGAGACGCTGTAACGGGCGATCAAGCGATAAAAGAGGTGGGTCCGATTAACAACTGGCTGCACTCGCTGTTCAGTCAAGTGGACCTGTACCTGAACAACAAACTGGTGTCTCCTCAGAACCACACGTACGCCTATCGCACCTACCTGGAGAACCTGTTGTCCTATGGAGGTGATGCCAAGACATCACACCTCACCGCGGAGTTGTTCTTTGAGGACTATGCCGGGTACATGGACGATACTGAGGAGGATAATTCCGGGCTCAAGAATAGGAGGGAGTTTATCAAGGGCAGCCGGTACGCGGACATGGTCGGACATCTGCACGTCGACCTGTGCAACCAGGAGAAGTTCATGTTAAACGGCGTGGAGATGCGCTTTCGTCTGATCAGGTCAAAGAACTCATTCTCCATCATGTCCAAAACCGTGACAGACTACAAAGTGGACATCGCCGAAGTCAACCTCTTTATGCGCCGCTGTAAGATCAACCCGAGCTTGCTGTTGGCTCACAGCAGGACGCTGGAGTCGGGCACAGCCAAATATCCCATTACGCGCGTGGAAGTGAAATCCTTCACGCTACCTGCCGGTATCAGTAACAAGACTCTGGACAGCGTGTTTCTGGGTCAACTGCCGAAACGCGTTATAGTTGGCCTGGTCAGCAATCAGGCGTTCAACGGGGCATACAAGAAGAACCCGTTCAACTTCACCCACAGCCACGTGAACTTCTTCGTGCTGTACATAGACGGTGAGCAAGTGCTATGTAAGCCGCTTCAACCGGATTACACGTTCGGTCGGGAGTTGTGCGTGCTCGCCTACCACACGCTGTACACCGGCATCGGCATCAATTTATCAGACTGTGGTAACGAAGTCAGTCGCAACGAATACGCCTACGGATACTGCTTGATGGCGTTTGATCTGACACCCGATATGGCGGCCTCTCAATCCAGCCACTGGAACCTGGTGCGCAACGGTAACCTGCGCATAGAGATTGGGTTCTCCGAAGCCTTGGCGGAGGCGTTCAACTGCATAGTGTACGCCGAGTTGGACAATGTCGTGGAGGTGGACCGTCATCGCAACGTCACAGTCGACTTTGGCGGTCAACTCCGCTCCGCCACCACTAGGCGGCGCGCAAACCCGAGGTTATCCCGCTAGGTGCGCTCCCACCAGCGCTCAGTCGAGTTCAGTCAGCCGTACGGGATGGACGTGCCGCCACCAATCTACAACGAGCCACCGCCAGCGCGCTGTCATCACGGAAGCGTGGTGATGGATATGCAGTGTTTTAAAGACAGTGATAATGACTTTCTACTGAAAGAGGTTTGCGTGGTGGACGTGACTACCGGCACGCTGCTCCTACATCACATCGCCCGCCCACCCTTCAGTAAGGACCTCCTGACTCCCGAGAAACAGCGCGAGAGCGTCTGGGTCACTCGTCACTGCCACGGCTTGGAGTGGGACCAGGGGGACATCGCGTACGTTGCCCTGCTGGACAAGCTCCGCTCCTGCCTCATCCACCGCCCCTTGGTCTACGTCAAAGGATCGCAGAAGAGGGACTTTGTACAACGCCACCTCATAACCGAGCCCGCCGCCACCACCGCTCAGGACATGGAGGATCTGGGCTGCGGGTCGCTCAACGGTCCGCCCACCTACCAGACCCTACGCTGTCACCACCATAAGAGCTCCCACAACCGTTGCGCCCTTCATAACTGTATCGTCTTACGGGACTGGCTCGTGGCTAACGACAGACTGGACTCCTCCACCTCGAGCTACCTGTGTTGCTTCCGTCCACGATGAATACCGTCCAGATCAGAGAATGCCTGGCGAGGATCCCCGGACTGAGAAACGTCGCGGTCTACGCCTCTGACCAACTACCGAATGCGCCAGTCAAGCCTCTTACCGCCATCATATCCAACACAGTGGCGCACACCGAGGGTGGCGAACATTGGGTGGCGTTTTACTGCTCGGAAGAAGACAGACTCTAGTACCTGGACAGCTACGGGAGGCCGCCATACCAGGCCGACTTTCAAAGGTTCCTGAGGCGCAATCCTCATCACCGCCACTACGTCTACAACAGGTATCGACTCCAGGGCTACGATACTTCTGTTTGCGGTTACTACTGCCTCACTTACCTGTACTGCCGAGCTGTTCTCCGCACGTCACTCAGCGACTACGTCCAGCTCTTTTACCCTGCCACTCCCGCCGCCAACGACGCTCTGTGTTTTCATTTCTCCTTTCTCCTTACTAAATTTAAAAAAATAAATTAGCAAAACTTAGGCAGCGGGGCTGGACCTCAGGTTTATATACCAGCCAAACGGCCCATAACGCCTTTCTTTCACACTTGAGTTTTTCTGAGCCTAACGGCTTGTGACTTTTGAGTGATCAAAGGGAGGAAATAAACAACTCGGGTTCATGCTGTACATAAAACTGTTACCGTATAATTTCTTACAAATACTATATACAATTTTTTTCTCTTATAATTAATATATACAACTATACGGGGAATTCCTCATCTTCCTCGTCTTCAACCTCGGGCTGGTGCTGTCCCTCCTCCTCTTCCTCTCCATCCACCTCCATCC